>CAWUFW010000368.1:3532500-4132500 GCA_963921515.1 Calotriton arnoldi
ATTTGGCAAATTGGAACGACTGTTCGAACGTGAAATCCGCAAATGGTGGGAAGCCACCTCTCTTCAGAACTATATTGAGGTACATCGTATCCCACGCGGTTTACGTATTTACACCATCCCCACCTATGGATATATATATAGATATATATATCCATATATATATATATCTATATATATCTATATATATATATATATAGATATATATCTATATATATATCTATATATATATATCCATATATATATATATATATATATATCTATATATATATCCATATATATATATCTATATATATATATATATATCCATATATATATCCATATATATATATCTATATATATCCATATATATATATCCATATATATATATCTATCTAGATATATCCATATTATCTACTGGCGGTCGCCAGTAGATAGTTATAGTTAGGACCTATTTTCCATAGGAAATCCTCAACATTCTATTTGAAATAACGTTGGCGCCGGTTGACGAATCTTCGCAAAAGTTTCCAACTTGTTGGGGCGCTCCGGTCCGCTCCTATCCTGAAAGTCTCAGGGTGATTCGTCAAGCGGGGGCCGAGAAAAAAGGGGGGTCCCAAAACGTGTTTTCCCCATTCATTTTTCCATAGGAACCTTTAGTCACAGCTACAGCCCGAACTGCTGAACGGAATTACACCAAATTTGGCAAAGAGGTAGCCCTTTGTTCAGTGTCGTGCCTTTTGCTTAAATGGTGTAAATCCGTTCAGTAGTTCCTGAGAAAATCAAAAGTAAAATCACATATATATCTGGGCGGAGCCTAACCCACATGTCATTGTGAGATCTGATTGGCTGTCAGCACTTCATCCTGGAATTGCTGGCAGCCATCTTGAGACCAATATACATGATAGTACCCCATTGAAATGCATTGTAGTGAATCAAAGATTTTGAGGGTTACCAAAAGGAGAACTATAAAGGGTGATAACAGACTTTAGTTACATTAGAATTCATTTGTTGATGGTACCATACTAATTTCAGGAATTGTGGTGTGTTCTAAGGTGATTTTACCCTGTGAAAAACCTTCTGCTGGGATATCATGAATCATGTTTGAGAGAAAACTATTTTCACATGCTTGTCCCATAGAGTTTTGGAAGGTGCTCCAGAAGCTAAAATGAGAGCATATTTTCTGTAAATTCACATTATCTTTCGCAGTCATGTGAGAATGAAGTCTGACATTCTCAGTAAAACATGTACATCCAACAAGGGCAGAGACTGTCAGTTGATTCCTTTGTGTTCTACTGCAGCTTCCCAGAGTGTTCTAAAGAACAACTAGAGTGCTAACAGCCTTACTTATGACAAAAGTATGGCACACCTGAAGCCATCTTGATTGGAATAAACTGGTAACACTTAAAACATTTAATTTAAAAAGGAACAAAATGATGGGGTTCATTTTGTCATAGAAATTATGGTTAGTGCTGTAGAAAGAAAAATTAGGACATGTTTCAAGTGTGATCTCAAATATCTTCCTGTTATATTTCAACAGGAGCAGCCTGCCAGTTGATGCCTTTGTGTTCTACTGCAGCTTCCCGGAGTGTTCTAACGAACAGCTAGAGCGCTAACAGCCTTACTTATGACAAAAGTATGGCACACCTGAAGCCATCTTAATTGGAATAAACCGGTAACACTTAAAACATTTAATTTAAAAAGGAACAAAATGAGGGGTTCTTTTTGAAATAGAAATTATGGTTACTGCTGCAGAAAGAAAAATTAGGGCATGTTTTAAGTGAGATCTCAAATCCTCTTCTATTTCATTAGAAAATTCTGACATGCAGACTGAAACAATCACTTTCAATACCAGCAGCAGACTTCCAGTTAACTCCCTGGTGAGCAGTAGCTTTACTACAGTGATCTAATGAGCAACTAGAGTGCTAACATTCTGAATTTATGGCAAATGTGAGACACATCTGAATGCCTTCTTGATGGAATCAAAGTAAAAACTGAAAGCATTTCCTACTGAGGAGGCTGCAGTAAATGAGGAAATTAGGAAACTTCATAACAAAGAAGTCTTCCAAGATGGCCACCAGTGAAAAAAGAGCCCAAATGTAGCACAAATATTACCCAGATGTAGCCCACATATAGCCCAATGACAAAAGTGTGCAAAACACTTTTTATTTTTAGTTTTTTGCAGTTTTATGTAGTGCAGACTGGTCAGGTATTGGAGCGTTGCATCTTAAAACATGACCCCCTACACTACAAAAATACCACTGCACTACCCTAACCCTAAAACACTACCCCCAGCATGACCCCCTACACTACACAAGCACCACTGCACTATCCTAAACCCTAAAACACTACCACACCACTGCACTACCCTAAACCCTAAAACACTACCCCCAGCACGACCCCCTACACTACCCAAACACCACTGCACTAACCTAAATCCTAAAACACTACCCCCAGCACGACCCCCTACACTACCCAAACACCACTGCACTACCCTAAAACATGACCCCCTACACTACACAAACACCACTGCACTACCCTAAACCCTAAAACACTACCCCCAGCACGACCCCTACACTACACAAGCACCACTGCACTACCTTAAACCCTAAAACACTACCCCCAGCACGACCCCCTACACTACCCAAACACCACTGCACTACCCTAAACCCTAAAACACTACCCGCAGCACGACCCCCTACACTACCCAAACACCACTGCACTAACCTAAATCCTAAAACACTACCCCAGCACGACCCCCTACACTACCCAAACACTACTGCACTACCCTAAAACACGACCCCCTACACTACCCAAACACCACTGCACTACCCTAAACACTAAAACACTACCCCCAGCACGACCCCCTACACTACACAAGCACCACTGCACTACCCTAAACCCTAAAACACTACCCACAGCACGACCCCCTACACTGCCCGAACACTACTGCACTGCCCTAAACCCTGAAACACCAGCCCCTGCACGACCCCCTACACTGCCTGAACACCACTGCACTGCCCTAAACCCTGAAACACCACCCCTAGCATGACCCCTACACTGCCCGAACACCACTGCACTGCCCTAAACCCTGAAACACCACCCCTTCACGACCCCTACACTGCCCGAACACCACTGCACTGCCCTACACCCTGAAACACCACCCCAGCACGACCCCCTACACTGCCCGAACACCACTGCACTGCCCTAAACCCTGAAACACTACCCCCAGCAAGACCCCTACACTGCCCGAACACCACTGCACTGCCCTAAACCCTGAAACATCACCCCCAGCAAGACCCCTACAATGCCTGAACACCACTGCCCTAAACCCTAAAACACCACCCCCAGCACGACCCCCTACACTGCCCGAACACCACTGCACTGCCCTAAACCCTGAAACACCACCCCCAGCACGACCCCTACACTGCCCGAACACCACTGCTCTGCCCAAAACCCTGAAACACCAGCCCCAGCATGACCCCCTACACTGCCCGAACACCACTGCACTGCCCTAAAACTTGAAACCCCAGCACGACCCCTACACTGCCCGAACACCACTGCACTGCCCTAAACCCTGAAACACCAGCCCCAGCACGACCCCTACACTGCCCGAGCACCACTGCACTGCCCTAAACCCTGAAACACCAGCCCCAGCACGACCCCCTACACTGCCCGAACACCACTGCACTGCCCTAAACCCTGAAACACCAGCCCCAGCACGACCGCCTACACTGCCCGAACACCACTGCACTGCCCTAAACCCTGAAACACCAGCCCCAGCACGACCCCCTACACTGCCCGAACACCACTGCACTGCCCTAAACCGTGAAACACCAGCCTCAGCACGACCCCCTACACTGCCTGAACACCACTGCACTGCCCTAAACCCTGAAACACCACCCCCAGCACGACCCCCTACACTGCCCGAACACCACTGCACTGCCCTAAACCCTGAAACACCACCCCCTGCACGACCCCCTACACTGCCCGAACACTACTGCACTGCCCTAAACCCTGAAACACCATCCCCAGCACGACCCCCTACACTGCACGAACACCACTGCACTGCCCTAAACCCTGAAACACTACCCCCAGCAAGACCCCCTACACTGCCCGAACACCACTGCACTGCCCTAAACCCTGAAACACCAGCCCCAGCATGACCCCCTACACTGCCCGAACACCACTGCACTGCCCTAAACCCTGAAACACCAGCCCCAGCACCACCACCTACACTGCCCGAACACCACTGCACTGCCCTAAACCCTGAAACACCAGCCCCAGCACGACCCCCTACACTGCCCGAACACCACTGCACTGCCCTAAACCCTGAAACACCAGCCCCAGCACGACCCCCTACACTGCCCGAACACCACTGCACTGCCCTAAACCCTGAAACACCAGCCCCAGCACGACCCCCTACACTGCCCGAACACCACTGCACTGCCCTAAACCCTGAAACACCAGCCCCAGCACGACCCCGTACACTGCCCGAACACCACTGCACTGCCCTAAACCCTGATACACCAGCCCCAGCACGATCCCCTACACTGCCCGAACACCACTGCACTGCCCTAAACCCTGAAACACCAGCCCCAGCACGACCCCCTACACTGCCCGAACACCACTGCACTGCCCTAAACCCTGAAACACCAGCCCCAGCAAGACCCCCTACACTTCCCGAACACCACTGCACTGCCCTAGACTCTGAAACACCAGCCCCAGCAAGACCCCCTACACTGCCCGAACACCACTGCACTGCCCTAAACCCTGAAACACCAGCCCCAGCATGACCCCTACACTGCCCGAACACCACTGCACTGCCCTAAACCCTGAAACACCAGCCCCAGCACCACCACCTACACTGCCCGAACACCACTGCACTGCCCTAAACCCTGAAACACCAGCCCCAGCACGACCCCCTACACTGCCCGAACACCACTGCACTGCCCTAAACCCTGAAACACCAGCCCCAGCACGACCCCTACACTGCCCGAACACCACTGTACTGCCCTAAACCCTGAAACACCAGCCCCAGCACGACCCCCTACACTGCCCGAACACCACTGCACTGCCCTAAACCCTGAAACACCACCCTCTGCACGACCCCTACACTGCCCGAACACCACTGCACTGCCCTAAACCCTGAAACACCACCCCCTGCACCGCCCCTACACTGCCCAAACACCACTGCCCTAAACCTTGAAACACCACCCCTGCACGACCCCCTACACTGCCCGAACACAACTGCACTGCCCTAAACCCTGAAACACCACCCCAGCACGACCCCCTACACTGCCCGAACACCACTGCTCTGCCCTAAACCCTAAAACACCACCCCCAGCACGACCCCCTACACTGCCGGAACACCACTGCACTGCCCTAAACCCTAGAACACTACCCCCAGCACGACCCCCTACACTACTCGAACACCACTGCACTACCCTAAACCCTAAAATACTCCCCCAGCACGACCCCCTACACTACCCGAACACCACTGCACTGCCCTAAACCCTCAAACACTCCCCCAGCACGACCCCCTACACTACCCGAACACCACTGCACTGCCCTAAAGCCTAAAACACTCCCCCAGCACGACCCCCTACACTACCCGAACACCACTGCACTGTCCAAAACCCTAAAACACTCCCCCAGCACTAACCCCTACACTACCCAAACACCACTGCACTGCCCTAAACCCTAAAACACTACCCCCGCATGACCCCCTACACTACCCAAACACCAAGGCACTACCCTAATCCCTAAAACACTACCCCCCGCACTGACCCCTACACTACCCAAAGACCACTGCACTACCCTAAACTCTAAAACACTACCCCCGCACGACTCCCTACACTACCCAAAGAGCACTCCACTACCCTAAACCCTAAAACACGACCTCCTACACTACACAAACACCACTGCACTACCCTAAACCCTAAAACACTACCCCCTACACTACACAAACACCACTGCACTACCCTAAACCCTAAAAACTACCCCAGCATGAACCCCTACACTACCCAAACACCACTGCACTACCCTAAACCCTAAAACACTACCCCCAGCAGTACCCCTACACTACCAAAACACCACTGCACTACCCTAAACCCTAAAACACTACCCCCAGCAGAACCCCCTACACTACCCAAACACCATTGCACTACCCTAAACCCTAAAACACTACCCCCAGCAGTACCCCCTACACTACCCAAACACCACAGCACTACCCTAAATCACTACCCCCAGCACGACCCCCTACACTACCCAAACACCACTGCACTACCCTAAACCCTAAAACACTACCCCCAGCACGACCCCCTACACTACTCAAACACCACTGCACTACCCTAAACCCTAAAACCTAAAACACTCCCCCCAGCACGACTCCCTACACTACCCAAACACCACTGCACTACCCTAAACCCTAAATCTACCCACAGCATGACCCCCTACACTACACAAACACCACTGCACTACCCTAAACCCTAAAACACTTCCCCCAGCACGACCCTCTTCACTACCTAAACACAACTGCACAATTTGTTACAGGCGTTGCAACGCAGGCCTGTGGTGCTTACTGGAAGTACCTGGTGGGCTAGTTGGGCCCCAGGGACCCTCAGGATTCAAGGTGACCTAATCCCCAACTTAAAACGCTCCACGGGCGCGTTTGCACAGTGGTGAAGGAGAGGGCGGGGCCTCAGGTGACATGTGCGCAAACATGCCCTGTGGTGCGTTTTAAGTTGGGGAATTAATTCCCTTTGAATCCTGAGGGACCCTGGGGCCAACTAGCCCACCAGGTACCTTCAGTAAGCACAACAGAGTTGCGTTGCAGAGAGGTGAAAAAAGGTGCGTGGCCTCGGAACGCCTCTCTGCAACTCAGCTCTGTGGTCCTAACTGTAGGTACCTGGGGGCTAGATGGGCCCCAGGGACCCTCAGGATTCAAGGGACTTAATCCCGCAACTTAAAACGCGCCACGCAGGCGCGTTTGCACACATGTCACCTCAGGTCCCCCCTCTCTTCACCACTGTGCAAACGCGCCTGTAGCAGCGTTTTAAGAGTTAGTTTTAATCCCCCTGCCCTATTATGTACTAGGGACTTGCAGAGGAGGTCATGCTAAGCACAGGGGTACCCCAACGCATAGTGTTCCCTAGTGTATGTAGGTGTTTTCACTGTATTCTAAGTGTCTTTTAGCATAGCACTGGCTCTGGTTAGTCAAAGTCAGTTACCACCAGTACCCGTCTGAAAAAGTTGTGGGCACAGGATGATTTTGCAACAAGGCCTCTTTCTGCTCCTCTGTTGGTTCTTTCTGCACATCTTTTGCTTCTTTCTGTGCGTTTTTCTTCTTTCTTCACATGTCCTACCTCTGTAGGCATAGTTAGAAATTAGCATTTAAAAACCTTTGAAATTCACTGAAAAAACCATAGGTTTCAGACACGATATAGTTAGAAATTAGCATTTAAAAAACCTTTGAAATTCACTGAAAAAACCATAGGTTTTAGGGACAGTTATAGTTAGTTGGACATTTCACTCGTACAAAACCATAGAAATTCCCCCGTTATAGTTAGTTCAGCTAACTATAAATCGCGCCCCCGCAATGCACTGCTGATGACGTCACATATTACATCACTCATGACATGGTCAGTGACATCACTGATGACATCACTGATGACATCTCAAATGACATCACTGATGACATCACTGATGACATCATCCAGTGACTGTGTGTTTCTGTAAACAGGTGAGTATCACAGATGCGGCATGCTGGGATCTGTAGTTTGTACTTATTGCCTTAGTAGGCTTTGCTGTGCTCATTTCAAATTATTTCCAACAGTGTGTCCTGCACTTTAACATTGTAGTTTTGATATTGATATCACCCTCCAGTGGGCCTCCGAAGTTGCAGATCTTCCTCAATTACGCCGTCCAGCATGCCGCATCTGTGATACTCACCTGTTGTCCATTGAAAGGCAAAATAAATTGCATGCTGGCTGAAGTGCTCCTTTCATTTACCTGCGCCGTGACATGGAATGCCTGTGAACAAGGAGCACAAAAAGCTCTGAAACGCGAAAGGCTTGTTTATTTTGAACTCCAAAGTGAAGTGAATTCCTCTGCCACAATGAGGATCCGGTTTCAGTGTGCCTCTTCGAACCGAGGTTCATATATATATATATATATATATATATATATATATATATATATATATCCATCCTACTGGCAGTCGCCAGTAGGTAGTTATAGTTAGAACCTATTTTCCATAGGAAAAGCGTTTTTTGATTTGCTAATATCTTTGGCACCGTTTGACGAATCTTCGTGAACTTTTCAAAACTAATGGGGCGCTCCGGTCAGCTCCTGTCTTGAAAGTTTCGGGGTGATTCGACAAGCGGGGGCCGAGAAAAAAGGGGGGTCCCAAAACGTGTTTTCCCCGTGTTAATTCCATAGGAAATTTTAGACAAAGCTACAGCCCGAACTGCTGAACAAAATTACACCAAATTTGGCAAAAAGCTAGCTCTTGGTTCAGAAAGCGCCCTTTTTTTTTTAAATGGTGTAAATCCGTTCAGTAGTTCCTGCGAAATTAAAAAAAGGAAAATTTCGATATCTGAGCACCGAGGAGGAGTCGCGACTCCTCCCGGGCACGAGCTTCACTCTGATTGGCTGCCAACAGTTCAAACCAGGAAGTGTTGGCAGCCATCTTGTGACTCAGTAACCGAGTCACAAGAACAGAGTAAAAAAAAGGTGAATAACAAGAAAAGGGGGCAGGGTACAAACATCCTGACTCCCTAGGCCTGCTCAAGGGCCAAAAAAAGCATTTTAAAAAAAAAATCATATTTCTAGAAAATCTTTTTCCCTCGCAAATGGCACGTATATCACTGTAAATACTGCACTAAAATGATTGGAAGCTGGACATACAGCAGCCCAGTTGTGTATAAAACTGTAGATAAATTTGTTTGTTTTGGATGGACTTGATGGTAATATGCCGGAATAGTTATAGGTTAGACCATTTACTTGGTATTTCTTTTAAAATTAATTTTGAATGAGCAATTGTTGAACCGCTAATGTCAATCATGTCAGTTTGGTGGAGAAAGGACAAAAACTCGTTGTACTAACAATCGGGTATAATTGAGTCTGCATCATTTAATAACGTGTCTAGAACACTAGTGCGAAACTATATGCATCAGAATTCATCTAAGTCAAATATAAATGTTGCATTATCATTAAGCCCATCCAGGGGCGAGATAGTATATTTTATGGAGCAGTAATAGACTGTAGACGAATTAATTTGATTATTGAAAAAGGAATCAATAATTATTTCAATATCTGCTGCGTGCATGCTTTAATATAATGCATATACGCAATTTTAAATTACAATTTAGGTAATGACCGTAAATTAAATTGTAAATATCTTCGCACAGTGATGTATGCTCATTCGGGGCAAGAGTTTTTGCAGACAAAATAGAACTGATGCTCACCCTATGTGTTACCGATTGGGATTAAGATGATTGCATATCATGTAAATACAAGTGTAAATACTTCTTTGTTCACCATGTCGAAACGCTCAGTTAAAGCGAGACTTAAGGACATTGACACTGATTGTTGAATCATAATATGAATGCATATCAGATTCTAAATTTGCGAAGAAACCTTTCAAAGATGGCCGCCATGAATTAGAGTATGTGTCCATCCTCTATATCTATTTTCATTTATGTTTACGAATTTGACCCCGGAAGTACTTACCTTAAGATTGGGTTTAAGTATGGCGATGTTTCCTGTCTATGTTAAACAGTAGGAAAAAGGCGCGAAGCCGAAACGCGTCCTGTTCTTTGGTATGCGGTAAATAAAAGAATACCGTATATTCACCTTCATCTGTGTGCGGTCTCTTCGCTTGCTTGCCGAGTGGGGTATTGAGCTACATATATTTCCGAGGTACCATCGCCACGGACAACTGACCTGCACCCGTTCCTGAGTGCTGCCTGCGACCACTGATGGAAACATGGAGCTGCAACCGACGTCGCTTTAGCACCGCCGAAGATATCACGGAGAAATTCAGAGAGACTAGACGCGGACGGGTGAGTCGGAGGACGCGCACGTCCCCGTTTCTTTCTCTCAGAGTGATTTCACAGTTAAATATCTATATGGTGTGCATCTTGCATAATCGGCTGGAACGCTTTTGAAGGTGATCGTAAAACTTTATTTAACACTGACGGAGACACAATACAACAATAAGGAATGTATTCCGGCGAGGCACGCCGCGAAGCAGCGGCCGACATTTTTAAGAAAGGGACTGCACAACATGGCGCTGAGAGCTCCGCCACAATCAGTGCACAAGGAACTTTAAAATCTCAATTTGGCAAATTGGAACGACTGTTCGAACGTGAAATCCGCAAATGGTGGGAAGCCACCTCTCTTCAGAACTATATTGAGGTACAACGTATCCCACGCGGTTTACGTATTTACACCATCCCCACCTATGAAAACCCGGACCCACAATTGCTCGACAAGTGGGCAGCTTATACTGCGGATGTATCGGGAGGAATGCTGAAAATTTTAATAAAATTTGCGTGGAGCGATAGAGAAAAGTGCCAGAAGGAAATTGAGGAACTGGAAGTACTGATTTCTCAGGATCCGGATACGAAGCTGAGGGATGAACTGAGGGAAAGCATGAAGAAACGTCTCTTGGAATACGAGGACAAAATCAGGCAACGCAAACAAATTAAATTCAATAGAGACGCTCGTGATTATGAGCAAGGAAGAGTTCTCACGTTCGCAGGCAAGTTTGATGCACCTCGCAGAGCACTGAGAACCAGCGCTAATAAGAAGATTGCTGAACAGAGAGAACAAAGAGAAACCTCTGAATCGGACGTCACAACAGATAATGAACAGTCGGGAGATGAAAGAGGGGCACCGAGTGGGCAACATCCAACGCAGTCCCATTTTCGCGAAGAGTTCCAACTTATGCGTCAGACGTGACAAAGAGGCAGCAGGGGCAAACCCCCAGAAAGAAGACAAGAAAGACGCGAAGAGGGGGCTTCTGCAGAGGGAAACCAAGGAGTGGCCTCACATACACGCAGCAAGAGGGGAACAAGAAGATAAATCTTGTGGAAGATTTAACCATCATCAACCTAACGACACATAAACTGACAAAACCTGAAGAAATGGTACTTAAAAAAGGATTGACCTTCTGTCCATCTCAGAATTTTGAATTTACCCAGACAAGAATTGACCTGTATCTCTTTACGCGAAAATTAAAACTCTTCAAATTCTTCAAAATGAAAAACGTACATGGTCAAAGTGAAAATACAGCGAGAACTGCAGGATCCAGTGAAATAACGGACAATCTTTCTGGGGAAGACCTGCAAACTCTGCAAATATTGACAAGTCAACAAAGTGAAAGTTCTCAGGAGCGAGGATTGAGTTCTATCTCAACCGCTGAAAGTTTTGGCATTGTACAAAAAACAGCGAAGACAAACTTCAGACCACGATCGGTATTTACACCAAACACATCTTTTGATACTATTGATACCTTTGAGGAAGCGGTAAAGAATGATCTGTTACAAATGAGGACAACAAAATCTAAAAAATTTAAAGAGGGACAGGCAAATCTCACGATAGAGCAACGACAAGCCCTAGCAAAGATACGGGCAGACACCAACATAATTTGCAAACCTTCAGACAAAGGAGGGAACATTGTGCTTATGACACGGGACTTTTACTGCACTGAGGCTTTAAGGCAGTTATCAGACACCACTTTCTACAGTAAAATCACCAAGGAGGAGTACAATAGAAGTATTTCGGAATATCATGATATGATTGAAAAATGGCTGAATCACGGAATGATTGATGTAAATTAACACAAATTTTTAAGTTGTCAACAACCAGTCACTCCGACATTTTATCATCTACCCAAAATCCATAAGAGTTCCACAGTACCGCCGGGTAGACCGATCATCTCATCTAAGGGCAGCCTGACAGAAGCTATGTCACAATACTTGGATTTCTTCTTGATTGACTTTGTAAAAATGTTACCGTCATATATCCGTGATACGACAGATTTTATACGGATAATTTCAAATATCATTTGGGAACCAGACATGTTTATGATTGTTTTAGACGTAACTAGTCTTTACACATGTATTTCTCACCAGGACGGTATCAATGCAGTCAAATATTTCCTTAAAGGGAGGTCCCTAAAATTCTTGGAACATAACGCAATGTTGATTGATTTTTTAAAGTTTTGCCTGACTACTAATATTTTCCTCTTCCAGCGACAATATTTCAGACAGATCAAAAGTACAGCGATGGGCACCTGCTTCGCCCCCAGTTATGCGAACTTGTTCGTAGGCTGGTGGGAGAAGCAGGTGGCCTGGGCCGAAGAGAACAACCAGTGGGTATCATCGGATGGTATCGCTACATCGATGACCTTTTCATCTTTTGGAAGGGCACGAAAAGTGAGGCGGAATTGTACATTAAGCAGTTGAATACCAATACAGTAAACCTTCACTTTAGTGGACAAATAAACAACACATAGGTCAAATTTCTAGATCTAAAAGTCTTCATTGGGGATGGTCAAATTTGTACCTCCCTTTTTAGTAAAGTCACAGCAGGAAATTCAGTCTTGGAAGCTAGCAGCAGTCACCCTAGACCTCTTAAAAACAGTATCCCATATGGGGAATTGCTGCGACTTAAGAGAAATTGTTCTAGAAACGAGGATTTTTTGGAAGCAGCAAATGAAGCCATTGAAAGGTTTAGGATACGAGGGTATTCGAGTCAACTTCTCCAGAAGAATCTCGATAAAGTGAGTAAAATTCCTAGAACTAGTCTCCTGAGAGATAGATTGAAACTAGGTGAAGAAAAAACTAACACCTTTAGATTCATCACTACCTTCACAAGAGATGCAGAAAGACTGCAACACGTACTTACACGTAACTGGCACATTTTGAAATCTGACTCTGTCATTGGAAAGGACATACAAGACCATCCCAAAACGACATATAGACGCTGTCGCTCCTTAAAAGATTCCCTAGTTCAGAGCCACTTTGATACAATCCCGTATAATCCCAGGGTGAGTAATCTGACTGGATTTTTCCCCTGCAACAGGTGCAAGCCGTGTAAAAATAGTGTAAAGACAACAACATATCAAATACCGGGGATGTTGGGTCCTAAAAAAATCACCAAGTTTCTAACCTGCACCACACCATTTTGTGTGTACAGTTTGGTCTGCCCGTGCAACCTGAACTATATAGGGAGCACGATACACCCTACCAAACGCAGGATTTTAGAGCATGCTAGGGCCATTGAAAGAAACGATGTAACTTACCCCGTAGCCAGGCACTTCGCCCGTTTCCATCAAAGCAACAGAAATCTGCTCAAGTTCTACTGACTAGACCACGTTCCAGCTCATGAGCGTGGAGGAAACAGGGAACTTAGATTGCGAAGACTTGAATCTAGATTTATAGTAGATCTACAAACTAAGGCACCAACTGGCCTCAATACTGAAGAAGAGTTAGCTTTACATCTAGGCTAGTGGCTTCAGAATCACTGTGTCAAATGGATAGATGATGTCTTCCTCATATTTCTAAAAAATCGTTTTCCCTCGCAAATGGCACTCATATCACTGTAAATACTGCACTAAAATGATTGGAAGCTGGACATACAGCAGCCCAGTTGTGTATAAAACTGTAGATAAATTTGTTTGTTTTGGATGGACTTGATGGTAATATGCCGGAATAGTTATAGGTTAGACCATTTACTTGGTATTTCTTTTAAAAATTAATTTTGAATGAGCAATTGTTGAACCGCTAATGTCAATCATGTCAGTTTGTTGGAGAAAGGACAAAAACTCGTTCTACTAACAATCAGGTATAATTGAGTCTGCATCATTTAATAACGTGTCTAGAACACTAGTGCGAAACTATATGCATCTGAATTCATCTAAGTCAAATATAAATGTTGCATTATCATTAAGCCCATCCAGGGCGAGATAGTATATTTTATGGAGCAGTAATAGACTGTAAATGAATTAATTTGATTATTGGAAAAGGAATCAATAATTATTTCAATATCTGCTGCGTGCATGCTTTAATATAATGCATATCGCAATTTTAAATTACAATTTAGGTAATGACCGTAAATTAAATTGTAAATATCTTCGCACAGTGATGTATGCTCATTCGGGGCAAGAGTTTTTGCAGACAAAATAGAACTGATGCTCACCCTATGTGTTACCGATTGGGATTAAGATGATTGCATATCATGTAAATACCAGTGTAAATACTTCTTTGTTCACCATGTCGAAACGCTCAGTTAAAGCGAGACTTAAGGACATTGACACTGATTGTTGAATCATAATATGCATATCAGGTTCTAAATTTGCGAAGAAACCTTTCAAAGATGGCCGCCATGAGTTAGAGTATGTGTCCATCCTCTATATCTATTTTCATTTATGTTTACGAATTTGACCCCGGAAGTACTTACCTTAAGATTGGGTTTAAGTATGGCGATGTTTCCTGTCTATGTTAAACAGTAGGAAAAAGGCGCGAAGCCAAAACGCGTCCTGTTCATTTGTATGCGGTAAATAAAAGAATACCATATATGCACCTTCATCTGTGTGCGGTCTCTTCGCTTGCTTGCCGAGTGGGGTATTGAGCTACATATATATATATATATGACAAAGGAGAAGAGCCCACAGCTTCAGCGTCATTTCAAGGCTGACATCTTTATTGTGTCTCAGAAACGTGGCAGCAAACAACTCTTAAATACCTTACTAGTTTCGGCGCGCAGCGCCTTGTTCACAGGTGAGTTGAATTCTAAAATCCCAGTGGTCATGTGGCCTAACCTTTCAACCACAGTTCCCAGAATGCATTATTATGCCGATTTCCCAGCCTGGCTCGACATCGTGCTTCAATTCAAAGCAGCAATTTTCAAAATCACGGAGCCTCCAGCATCTGTGCTTCAGGTAACCACTGCATCTGATAAGTCCGCCTAGAGAAAAAAGAAATTTGTAGGCACCACCTTTTCTGTTCAAGCTGCCGATATATGGAGTTCCCTTCTGAACCACTTTGAATTCTGGAGACTGGTTAAAAGTTGACTATTGCAATCATGAGCTATCAAAAAATATCTGTATGCTTTAGTTCTCTCTCAAGTATTAATATATATGTTGACTCCTTCTGTGAACCCACAGAGACCAGATAAAGAAATGTGGGACTTAAATGTGTACATTATCTGTCACATAACGGAGACCAGCTCCATTGATGAGCAATCTACCTAAGACCCTACAACATATACCACCTTCCTGCATGCAACAATCAGCAATTTTTCTTATGTCACTGCATGAAAAACGAATTTGACATCTCTCTATGGAATGTCTATTGTGCCATTATCTACCTTCTCACCTGTGCTATGCCTGTTAACCAAATACCACTTGAATGCCTTTGCATCATGTAGACACCCTTTCCCTAGACTACATCACCCCATCAGTGATTCTAGGATTGTGCTTCCTCTAGGTTTATGAGAGAAGGTTGTCAAGCTAGCTCACAAGGGACACCGAGGAAGAAATCTGACCAAAGCTAACACTAGTGTTATGCTCCTTGAAAGAAGAGGTGCAATGCAGGTAAATCTGAATGCTTAATTGGCAAATGTAGATAAGGTGCAAAGCCACCAGCATTCCACTGGGAAGGCAAACCCTTAACTGACAAAAAAATAGAAGCCTAAGGACTGAACATCTCATGTGACATACAATGATTCTGATGGAACACCTGATGATCGCAACAGGTTCTAAAGGAACAAGCATTGGCATATCCAATAGGTCTCGCCTTTGGGACCTTATAAGTGTTTAGCCATGCAGCACATTATCCTGAGTGTTATGTTATGTGTTATGTTATGTTATTTTATTTTATAACGCGCACAGATACTCGAGAGTGTCCCGGCGCGGAACCTAGAGAGGGGTAGTAAAGTAATGTTCAGGCAAAAAGGTAGGTTTTTAGTAATTTCCTGAAAGCCAGATGGTCCTTGGTATTCCGGAAACCAAAAGGAAGAGTATTCCAAGCCAATGCTGCTTTCCTTGCGAGAGAGCTGCCGCCCAGCCTCTGGCATTTAAAGTGAGGAACAGAAGCCAGAAGTTGAGAAGAGGAGCGCAGCTGTCTCTTAGGCTCGTAGAAGGAGAACCGTTTTTTTAGGTAAGACGGTCCCTGGTCGTGAAGAGCCCGGTGAGTAATTGTTAATATTTTAAATTTTATCCTTGCCGTCGCTGGCAGCCAGTGTAGCCCACGCAAGTGGTTCCTCACGCTGCTTCTAATCGGCAGGTCCAACAAAAGTCTAGCTGCAGCGTTTTGGACCACCTGAAGCCTATTCAGTAAGAGGCCCGATATGCCTGCATATAGACTGTTGGCGTAGTCCAGCCGTGATAAGATAAGGGCCCGGACTACAGTCTCTTTTGCGGCCCTAGGGAGCAGCGGGAGAAATTTTCTAAGGGTTTTTAAGAGGGCAAAGCACGTGCCAGCAAGTTTCTTAATTTGTGTATTAAAGGAGAAATTCTCCTCGAACCAAACCCCTAAGTTCCTCGCTGGCTTCCCAATCGAGACAGGCAAGGGAGAGTCAGAGGGCCAGAGAGACTCCCTGAACAGCTGGGGAAATTTTCCAAAAAGGAGAATCTCTGACTTCTCCTCATTGCACTTAAGCTGGGCGGAAGCAAGCCATTTAAAAATGGAAGACAAACAGAACTTAGCCGCTGATACCGAGCTGGCATTCCTCTCCCAAGTGAACAGCAGCTGCGTATCGTCCGCATAAGCTATAATTTTAGCCCCCAATTTTTCTGCTAAATATAGCAGAGGAGTCACGTACACATTGATTAGCAGGGGGCTAAGGGAAGATCCCTGAGGGACCCCTGTAGTAACTGTTAAGGGCTTAGATGCAGACGGGGGCAGCCAGACCTGCTGGGTACGACCCTCCAAAAAAGAAATCACCCAGGGCCAGGCTGAGCCAGAGACCCCGATCTCAGCAAGACAATTAAGAAGTCCTGAGTGAGGGACCGTGTCGAACGCTGCCGACAGGTCCAGGAGGATCAGGGCTGCCCTACCTCCGGCATCCAAACACTCCCGAATTGCCTCAGAAATTTCAATCAAAGCGGACTCCGTACTGTGGGCGGCTCTAAACCCTGACTGGGCCGGGTGTAGGAGTTCAGCACTTTCTACAAAATCATTGAGTTGCTTCGTAACAACCTTCTCGCAGACTTTGGCTAAGGCAGGCAGGAGGGAGATAGGACGATAGTTCCCTGGAACAAGTGGGTATAAGGAAGGCTTTTTTAGGAGTGCTACAACATCTACTGTTACTTCATGTGCTACTGGTGATGTGATGAGTTTATGTACAGTAAGGATGTGCGTATAGTGAATGATCAGGAAGAATTAACAACAATCTGTCTTACATTAAATAAAGCTGCCCAGAATGTTAAAGCCTATAATCAACTGCCACAAAGGCTATGCTACTCTCTCCAGCTCCTGAGAAACCTTTGAATACCAAAGCTCCAAAATGCAGGCCAGCCATGCCCATCACCCACCATGACTCATATTTTACAGTCCCACCACATAGACAACATAAGTCAGAGTGACATGAAGGATGCACCTCATTCCACACTGTGGCCGTGTCTGGTGACGTCAGCTGGAGTGACAGCTGTGAGTGTCAATAGAGGAAGGACGGGGCTGTGGGTACCAGCGTACAGGGGTCGGGCCAGGTAGAAAGACGACCAGCCAACTGAGGGAGAGCCACGGTTCGAGTCCTCCGACGAACACAAGATGATGAGCTCACAGACTGCACCTGTGGAGCCAGGGGCTGACGCGGACAAGCCTTCCAGCGCACATGACGATGGCATGACCTATTGGTACTGCTGGCTCTGCAGAATGGCAGGGGTGTTGAGAGGACCCCCCGATGCCCTCATACAGCAGCCTGCCGACTCGAGACCTAATAAAAAAGTTTGTTTACACATGCAGACACACGCTACCTTCATGAAACATGAAGTACGGAATCTGTGAATTGGGCGCTGTCCTGATCAAATAAGACGCTTGGGCTCCAAAAGCAACACAGAGTACCTTAATGAAACGTGAAGCGCAGGCGTCTTTGAAGCGGGCGCTGTGCTGATCAAACAAAAGCTGCGTGGGCTCCAAAAGCATTTATTTTTAAAAAGTATGTTTACACACGCTACCTTCTTGTTGTAAAATTCAAATGCTGCCAGCTGTGCGCGTTTTGATGTTAAGCACAGAAACACCACATTCTGAAAACACGACTTGAAGTGAAAAAAAAACTAGTGTGCCAAAACTAACATTATTAGACAGGAGGGAACAAGTACATGTAATAGGGCCAGTAGCTGTGAGAGGGTCCCGAACACCAAAAGGAGGGACAAATACAACCAATGAAAAGCCAGGATTTCAGAACGGCACACTAGAGAACAAATGAAAAATGATGGGCGTGCTCGAAGCCCACATAGTAGATACATGCAAAAGAAACAATTGATGGACGGAATGCTGGACAATGCAAAAATTCACCCCCAGTCACAAGGATCTGGGTTAAATCCATCATTCTTTTGCTCACCACACCACCCCAGTTTGGACCCAGCCATATGCAAATCAGTCTTGACCCTGTTCCTTGTGGGAACAGTCCAGCCCGAACTGCCAAGCCAGGTCATCCCTGGACCGGAAACAAGCATCCTGGGACTGGTTTCAGGGCATCACCCTTCATCAGCCAGGCTAGCTTGAATCCAGTGGTGTAGTGGGCACGGGACCCACGTCTGGGCATACCCTTCCCACTTAGGGTGACACATGCAAAAGAAACAATTGATGGACGGAATGCTGGACAATGCAAACATTCACCCCCAGTCACAAGGATCTGGGTTAAATCCATCATTCTTTTGCTCACCACACCACCCTAGTTTGGACCCAGCCATATGCAAATCAGTCTTGACCCTGTTCCTTGTGGTAACAGTCCAGCCCGAACTGCCAAGCCAGGTCCTCCCTGGACCGGAAACAAGCATCCTGGGACAGGTTTCAGGGCATCACCCTTCATCAGCCAGGCTAGCTTGAATCCAGTGGTGTAGTGAGCACGGGACCCACGTCTGGGCATACCCTTCCCACTTAGGGCGACAAATGCAAAGAAACAATTGATGGACGGAATGCTGGACAATGCAAACATTCACCCCCGGTCACAAGGATCTGGGTTAAATCCATCATTCTTTTGCTCACCACACCACCCCAGTTTGGACCCAGCCATATGCAAATCAGTCTTGACCCTGTTCCTTGTGGGAACAGTCCAGCCCGAACTGCCAAGCCAGGTCCTCCCTGGACCTGAAACAAGCATCCTGGGACCGGTTTCAGGGCATCACCCTTCATCAGCCAGGCTAGCTTGAATCCAGTGGTGTAGTGAGCACGGGACCCACGTCTGGGCATACCCTTCCCACTTAGGGCGACACATGCAAAAGAAACAATTGATGGACGGAATGCTGGACAATGCAAACATTCACCCCCAGTCACAAGGATCTGGGTTTAATCCATAATTTTTTTGCTCACCACACCACCCCAGTTTGGACCCAGCCATATGCAAATCACTCTTGACCCTGTTCCTTGTGGGAACAGTCCAGCCCGAACTGCCAAGCCAGGTCCTCCCTGGACCGGAAACAAGCATCCTGGGACCGGTTTCAGGGCATCACCCTTCATCAGCCAGGCTAGCTTGAATCCAGTGGTGTAGTGAGCACGGGACCCACGTCTGGGCATACCCTTCCCACTTAGGGCGACACATGCAAAAGAAACAATTGATGGACGGAACGCTGGACAATGCAAACATTCACCCCCAGTCACAAGGATCTGGGTTAAATCCATCATTCTTTTGCTCACCACACCACCCCAGTTTGGACCCAGCCATATGCAAATCAGTCTTGTCCCTGTTCCTTGTGGTAACAGTCCAGCCCGAACTGCCAAGCCAGGCCCTCCCTGGACCGGAAACAAGCATCCTGGGACTGGTTTCAGGGCATCACCCTTCATCAGCCAGGCTAGCTTGAATCCAGTGGTGTAGTGAGCACGGGACCCACGTCTGGGCATACCCTTCCCACTTAGGGCGACACATGCAAAAGAAACAATTGATGGACGGAATGCTGGACAATGCAAACATTCACCCCCAGTCACAAGGATCTGGGTTAAATCCATCATTCTTTTGCTCACCACACCACCCCAGTTTGGACCCAGCCATATGCAAATCAGTCTTGACCCTGTTCCTTGTGGGAACAGTCCAGCCCGAACTGCCAAGCCAGGTCCTCCCTGGACCGGAAACAAGCATCCTGGGACCGGTTTCAGGGCATCACCCTTCATCAGCCAGGCTAGCTTGAATCCAGTGGTGTAGCTGGACTGTTTCCCATGAGGCACAGGGTCAGACTGATTTGCATATGCCCATGTCTGAACTGGGGTGGCGGAGTGAGCTAAGAGAATGATGATGGATTAAACCCAGATCAGTTGACGGGGTGAGTGCTTGCAATGTTCAACACTCCGTCCATCATCCCCTTTGGTTTTGCATTGTTCGCCCTAAGTTGGCAGGGTATGCCCAGACGTGGGTCCCTTGCTCACTTTGCCACTGGATTCAAGATAGCCTGGCTGATGAGGGCTGTGAGCCGAAGCCGGTCCCAGGATGCTTGTTTCCGGTCCAGGAAGACATGGCTTGGCAGTTCGGGCTGGATTGTACCCATGAGGCACAGGGTCAGACTGATTTGCATATGGCCATGTCTGAACTGGGGTGGCGGAGTGAGCTAAAGAATGATGATGGATTAAACCCAGATCAGTTGACTGGGGGTGAGTGCTTGCAATGTTCAACACTCCGTCCATCATCCCCTTTGGTTTTGCATTGTTCGCCCTAAGTTGGCAGGGTATGCCCAGACGTGGGTCCCTTGCTCACTTTGCCACTGGATTCAAGATAGCCTGACTGATGAGGGCTGTGAGCCCGAAACCGGTCCCAGGATGCTTGTTTCCAGTCCAGGGAAGACATGGCTTGGCAGTTCGGGCTGGACTGTTCCCATGAGGCACAGGGTCAGACTGATTTGCATATGGCCATGTCTGAACTGGGGTGGCGGAGTGAGCTAAAGAATGATGATGGATTAAACCCAGATCAGTTGACTGGGGGTGAGTGCTTGCAATGTTCAACACTCCGTCCATCATCCCCTTTGGTTTTGCACATAGTAGATACAGCATGTCTTGAAGAGACAAGGCGATACCTAAAAAGGAAGATGTAAGCATAGCCATAACACCGCTGACCTTCATTCTTTGACCTTTCTGTAGACTGTCTCCTCTCCAACTCTCAGATGCTCTGATTTAGCCTAATCTTAGGAGTTTTCAAAGTCCAAGACACTAAAAATATTTCCCTCTGGTCTCCTTTTCCTCATTCTTTATATTATTTTTCTCTCCAGCTGGATAAAGCATTATTTTATCAAACGTTAATAGAATTTCATCTATAAAGCATTTCTTTGCTCACAACCATAATATTTTTCCCTTTCGCCCCAGAGCCTGTATTTCTTCTTTCTATTAGTTCTTTATTCTCTCAGTGTATTCCTGTCTCTGAAATTTATTTCTTAAAGATTCCAGGCCTGTTACTATTGCACTGGTCCCATCCTACTGTGACATCTGCAAAGTATTGTCCTGGGCCTTTCTTCTCTTCTAGCCCATGCTATTTGAATGCTAAAATGACACAAAACTATTTCCCAGATTGCCCCTGATGTGGGTAAAGAGATCAGAGAGCTCATCCCTTTGCAAAAATCGACCCCGCCTTCCTTCATCCTCATCTGGGTCGTCCATGTCTGCCAGGGGAGTAGGACATGGCACCTTAGCAGGAGGCCCTTCAGTCTCCCTGGCCCTGAATGCTGCCTCTACAGCCTCATTAATCAAGAGGCACAGCGCAACCACTGTAGGAACCCCCGCAGAACCACGAGGCAGCCGGCTCCATTCTCGCCACAAACAGGAACACAGGCACTTCCTGCATTGGACCAGTTTCTAAGGAAACAAAGTCTCGCAGCCCCTGACATCTCGTGGGTGCAGCTGGCATGCAGGAATTGCCCCCTAGTTTATTCGATGTACATGGCCAGATTTATTATGGGTACTGTACCCGTGTTCTCAATAAAATTGTAAAGTTCCATTCAGGAAAATGCACTCTATGGTGCAGTTTATAAGTGATAATTGAACTATGTGATCATGTGATAAAATGGGAAATATTAAACAAAATTAAAGGTGAAATATATCTACAAAGAGGAAATGCGTATCAAGGCGCCCATTTGCACGAGAAAGAGAACATTACGAGGAAATCCCTGAATTGCGAGATTCAGAAAAACATATATCATCTGGTTCTCAAACAGAGGCATATGATGCATGCAATAACAGAGCCCTGTTATACCTGCCTGTTTTCCTTCATATTGGGCAGATTGGTTAGTCATTCCCTACTTAAACTCAGTGATAGTGAGCTAAAATCTTGCTGAAAGGTGGCATTTGCCCCTAGGTCCCAGGACTTACACTCCTATGTGGGTGGCTAATTCTTCCCCACTGTTTAGCCCAGTGGTTCCCAAACTTTTTTGACCTGTGGCTCCCTTGACCTCATTGGCAGTTGGCCGTGGCTCCCCACCATTTTTTTACCAGTGGGGGGATGTAAGCCCGACCTCGGGAGTACTTCCAGTTGTCTTCCTGAAATTAATTGGGATGCGATGAATGTATTATAATCATATTTGTAACAAAATAAAAATATAACAGTTGTTCAATAAGAACTCGTTAAGTGAGAAACGATACAATCACTTGTTGACTTTATTTCATTTTTCAAATTGTTGTCGAATATGTACTTTCTTAATTTGGAAACAGGGTAAAATCGGTAATAGAATAATCATTTTTTTCAAGGGAAGGAAATAGAGAGCACTAACTTTTTTGTTCAGCTGGCAACTCTGAATATTTCTGTGAGTACGCTTTTTGATTTTCCAATTGATGACAAGCAGAGGAAGTCATGTTTTGGAGCATTTTGTGATCATTAAAGGTTCCCTGGCAGGCCAAAACAGGTCAGGTCAAGTTACCACAAAGATGGGTTTATGCCAGTACGCCGGGTGATGCAGTGACAGTCGCATGCCATGTCACTGTGCACGGGCAGAGTCAGTCGCCTAGTAAAGTTAGTACAGTAGGGATGGGGCAGTCAGTTGGATGGCAGACTGGGAGGGCTGGTGAACAGCAAGTAATATACTGTCAGTGGGGCCAGGTCAGCGAGCATTGGCAGAGCTAGTAGGCACACCCCAGGTCACAGGGGCTGAGGCAGAGCAGGACAGTAAGGTTGGGTGCAGAACGAGATGAATGGCAGAAGACAGGGCTGCGTAAGATCCAGCCAGCTCAGTGGGGCTGGGTTAGAGCCAGTCTCATGGCAGGAAGAATGGACGGGCAAGAGGCAGTTTTGTAGCATGCTGGTATGGATAAGGTAGAGTCAGTTGCACAAGGTGGAGGTGGTAGACCCAGTTACATCCCAGGTCAGTGGTGGCCAGGTTAAGATATGCATGGCATGCCAGTTGGACTGAGACTGAGACCGATTGCATGACAAGCAAGAAGGACTTGGCCAAAGTCAGTCGGGGGACCAAGCTAATTCTGTTTGCAGGGCAGACAAGTAGGTCTGGGTTACAGCCAGGCACAAAGCAAGTTCATATGGCGAGCCTGTCACATGCCAAGTCTGCTGGACAGTGGGAGAGAAAGTCACTTTGCACACCGGCCAGTACATCTCAACCGAGCAAGTCACATGGCAAGACAGCAGGGCAGCAGAAGAACAAGTGGCATGAGAGGCTAGTACAGTAGGAGTGGATGCAGGCCTGGGCTTCTGCCAGTTGCTTCCGGGAGTAGAACCAGCCTAATTGTGCATTATATCCTGCAATACAAGAGCCCTAATTAAAGAATATTCATTACACTCCACATCCACATCTCTGGATTGCTCTGTATTCATGTGCATTGGGTACGGAGGGCACTGATATATCCCTGTCTTTTTAATCAGAGAGGCTTGTGTCCTTCAATTCTGGGTCACAAGCTGCTCCGGTACATACAAGACACAGAGCGTGTGTTAACAGCAAGGAAACAATCCTTTCACCATCCTTGAGCAGGGAGAATGACCACAAATATCAGCGCTGCGATGTCTCGTCCGAGGTTGAAGAGCTAGGCTAATCAAGTGTAAGAAATAGGGACGGGTAGTACCAGTCCCAGAAAAAGTTTTGAAACATGGAAAAATGTACGGAGGGTCAGACTGGGGCCAGGAGTGGGGCCGGGAAATTAATCCTGGCTGCAATGCTGCCTATTTCCACAGCCACGAGTTTGCCCACTGGAATTTCGGATTTATAAAATCAGGCGCGGTGTTTCAAGTTCACATAAAGTGCGGGAACAGCAGCCAGCATATAATTATACATGGGCTGTGTGAAGTAGCAATATTTGAAATCTTTAAAGTTTATCTTGTTCTGCGAGGAGCCTGCCCTACGTGTTCTTTAAGATGCTGTCCTGTTTTCCGACGATACTGTGGGCCACTGCACATTTATTTAACACTTGTCCCTTTCAAACTCGACTTGACAAAATAAATGAGTTAATCATGAGCGAGCAGTGATTCTGCCCTCTTACCTACGTAACTTGAGAAGAGGGTCCCATGAGGCACGGCAGAACACGGCGGGCAGCAATAACGCTCAACACTCTGCTGCATATGCCGGAGTATGCGGAGGCTACGTCTGTGAAGGAAAGCACGTACATATGCACGTATGGGGGCAGTGCGCTCTTACTGGGCCAAACCATGTTCCTGGATTATGCAGGTGGCATTTCTAACTCCCCCTTATGTTGCGCTGCGGCCGGAATAACCTTCAATTGCTCGCTGCATTCAGACCCTGGTAGAGCGTCTTGCTCAGCACACGACCAGACGCTATTTTCCCACATCGTGCGCGGCGCCCCTGGCAACTCATAACGGCGCACCGGGGAACCGCGGCGCACAGTTTGGGAACCGCTGGTTTAGCCCATTGGGTCATTTCGTATTGAGGTCAATTATATATCTTGACTCCAGTATGCAGAGACATCTCTCCCTGTCTCCACCCCTTGGATGTGGCATTACTCTGTCTATTCCATAGAATTGTAACAGTTTGTTGTCACTGACATGCTTCTCCGCAAAATGTCTAGCTGTGGGATAATTAAAATCTTTATTAGATATTGCCCGCAGATGCTGTAAAATGCGGATTTTCAGTTGCAATTTCGTGCTACCCACGCATTTGTAGCCGCAAGGACATTCCAGAACATAAATGACAAAATCACTGGTACAGGTGATAAATTTAGTGATTGTTTTAACAGTTCCTAGATCTGTGTCATATGTCTTGCGACTCCTACTGTTCCTGCAAGCCTTGCAACAATTACATGTCACGAATCCTTTGACCGGGTTCAAACAATTACATGAGGCCTCTTCCTGTTGGTAACTATGAACCAAACGATCCTTTATTGACTTAGATTTTCTATAGGTCACTTTCAGTGTCGGACCCAGATATTTGCTAATAATTGGGTCAGCTTCTAATAGGTTCCAATGTGCCTTCATGACTTTCCGCAATCTATGCAAACCACTACTGTAGGTGGTGATCATTCTGGGTACATCGTTGCTCTTCCTATCCTCTTTGGGGCTATTTTTAAAGAGTAACTCATTCTGTGTCTTGCCAATGATCTTTTTCTTAGCTTCCGCAAGTACTTTGTTGCTGTAACCCCTTTGCCTAAACCTGTCTTCCATCAGGAATTGCGTTAAGCGGATGAAGCGGGGGTTGGCGGAGGATTGTTGTTTAGGGTTTTGGAGTCATTGACCTCATCACTGGACCTCACTCACCCCCTTCCCTGCAGCGTTAACCCGCATTCCGCACCCTACATCATTTCTGCAGAAAATCAAATCGAATGGAACAGGTGTAGCGTTGTGGTTACGAGACAGCCACGGACGTCTGGGGACAAGTAAAACATGAGTGAATGGGAGACTGAACGGAAAGCCGTTGCCCTGTCCCTGTTTAATGAAGAATTAGATATTGGACAATCCACAGTGAAAATCATTGCTGGCCCCAGCAACGTGGAACCGTCATTGAAACAAAAACTGGCATTACTTGAGAAGCTTTCCAAGATGCAGCTCAATAAGTGGTGGGAAGTTACATCGTTAACAAATTATATAGAGGTCGGCCGTGTGCCGAGAGGATTGCGAATTTCAATTGTACTGACGTAGGAGAACCCGAATCCAGATCTATTGACTGAATGGGCAGCGTATATGGCCAAAACATGTAAAGGCATGCTTGAAATTCTAATAAAGTACGCTCAAATAGATTTGGAAACTACCGGGAAGGAACTGAGTGCCCTGAGAACCGAATTGGAGAAGATGAAAAACGATAAAACAGTAATCGAATTTACCAAAAATTTGCAAACCAGACTGAAAGAATACGAAGATGTGATAAAAGTGAAGAAGCAACGTAAATTCCTTCGTGATAAGAAGGACTACGCGGAGGGACGCATTCTAACCTATGCCAAACGGTTTGACTGGGCTCGCAAAGATCTACAGTTCTTTTTGAGACAACGACAGGAGGAGCCGTTATCAACTGGATCCAGCTCGGATCTGAGCTCAGATACAGAAGGACGTAATTCAGCTGTCCCTTTAGAAGTGCGTCCACTAACATTCTTGCACGAATTCCAGCTACTCAAACAAAAGAAAGAGCAAGGCCCCCAAGACAAACCATCAACGAGGGGCCGAGGAAGAGGTCGAAAAAGAGGAAGAGGAAAAGAAACCAAAAAAGATTCCGACTGACCAAGAGGAGAGGGGGACGAATGAAGTCCTCGAAGAGGAATTCATCAGAAAGTATAGATGACAATTCCATCATCAATCTATCTTCCAGGATATTAACACTGGATAAAATAACTGTGCTAAAGTTGGGTCTATCCTTTTGTCCTTCAAGTAATATCTGTTACACCGATACTAGAATCGATCTCTTCCTGTATATCAGAAAGCTGAAACTGATGAAACTCTACAAAATGACAATCGGGCACCAACAAATGCCCGCTTTCAGAAGTGGAGGGAATAGCTTCTCAGATCTCCAGATTGGGGACATTGAGCTACTATTAAGTATGCGTGACTTAGAAACAAGCAATGAACAACGACAAGATAGTGATCTAACCCTGGAACAAATGGGCATTTTAACTAATCAGGCAAGTCATAGTGGCCTGAAACCTAAGTCACGATATAATCCCAACGTACCACACGATAATATCGAGGCATATGGAGTAGCCGTGACACAGTAAGTGATGAAAATCAGACAGAAGAACGTTAGGAGTGGATGTGATAATCTATCCAAGGAACAACGACAGGCCCTGAGAAACTTAGAGTGATCCTAAAATTGTCATCAAGCCCTCCGATAAGGGTGGCAATATTGTAATTATGAACAATGCCCAATATAGAACTGAGATATTGCGTCAATTAGGAAATCACACCTGCTATGAAGAAATTGGATGGGAGGCTTACAGAGCAGAGATTAAAGAATATCATGACTTTCTAAAAGAATTGCACGATGTAGGATTGCTTGATGACAACGAATACAGTTTCCTGAGGACCGAAAATCCACGAGTGCCTTGTATATATATCTTACCAAAGATTCATAAGGACCCCACGAATCCACCAGGGAGACAAATAGTCTCCTCCAATGGGGGATTATTGGAGAATACTTCTATCTTTTTGGACTTATTTTTGGCACCCTTTGTTGTTAATTTGAGATCATACTGTAAAGACAGCTCAGATTTTCTTAGACGCATACATGATATCAAGTGGGAATCCAGTTATCATATGATAGCTCTAGATGTATGCTCTTTGTACACATGCATTAATCAGAAGAAAGGTGTAGAGGCCTGTATGCAGTTTTTACAAAGCAGACATATCTCACTAAGGGACCATCACAAAATGCTGGAGAAAATGATGACATATTGTCTTAAACAGAATATTTTCCTTTTTGAATAAACCCTGTACCGTCAAAAATCAGGGACTGCGATGGGTACATGTTTTGCCCCCAGCCTAGCTAATTTGTTTCTAGGCTGGTGGGAAGAACAGGACGTGTGGGTGGCAGCTAATGATAGCTATACTGAGCACATCCCAATCTGGATCAGGTACATAGATGACCTGTTCCTGATTTGGGATTGGCCACCAGAGCTGGTTCTCAAATTCATCCAAAAACTAGGAATTAATGATCTTAATCTTAGTTTTACACATAAGATCAGTAATGATTATTGTGAATTTCTTAATGTATGTATACAGGTCATCGATAACAAAATCATCACTAAGTTATTCAGAAAAGAAACAGCCGGCAATACGATCTTGCACGCTTCCAGTAATCATGCCACACCACTAATCCGTAGTATACCTTACGGCGAGTTCCTACGAGCTCGTCGTAACTGTAGCACCCATTATAATTATTTCAAAGAACAAACACTGATGGAAGACAGGTTTAGGCAAAGGGTTTACAGCAACAAAGTGCTTGCGGAAGCTAAGAAAAAGATCATTGGCAAGACACAGAATGAGTTACTCTTTAAAAATAGCTCCAAAGAGGATAGGAAGAGCAACGATGTACCCAGAATGATCACCACCTACAGTAGTGGTTCGCATACATTGCGGAAAGTCATGAAGGCACATTGGAACCTATTAGAAACTGACCCAATTATTGGCAAATATCTGGGTCCGACACCGAAAGTGACCTATAGAAAATCTAAGTCAATAAAGGATCGTTTGGTTCATAGTTACCAACAGGAAGAGGCCTCATGTAATTGGTTGAGCCCGGTCAAAGGATTTGTGACATGTAATTGTTGCAAGGCTTGCAGGAACAGTAGGAGTCGCAAGACATATGACACAGATCTAGGAACTGTTAAAACGATCACTAAATGTATCACCTGTACCTGTGATTTTGTCATTTATGTCTTGAAATGTCCTTGCGGCTACAAATACGTGGGTAGCACGAAATTGCAACTGAAAATCCGCATTTTACAGCATCTGCGGGCAATATCTAATAAAGATTTTAATTATCCCACAGCTAGACATTTTGCGGAGAAGCATGACAGTGACAACAAACTGTTGCAATTCTATGGAATAGACAGAGTAATGCCACATCCAAGGGGTGGAGACAGGGAGAGATGTCTCCGCATACTGGAGCCGAGATATATCATTGACCTCAATACGAAATGCCCCAATGGGCTAAACAGTGGGGAAGAATTAGCCACCCACATAGGAGTGTAAGTCCTGGGACCTAGGGGCAAAGGCCACCTTTCAGCAAGATTTTAGCTCACTATCACTGATTTTAAGTAGGGAATGACTAACCAATCTGCCCAATATGAAGGAAAACAGGCAGGTATAACAGGGCTCTGTTATTGCATGCATCATATGCCTCTGTTTGAGAACCAGATGATATATGTTTTTCTGAATCTCGCAATTTAGGGATTTCTTCGTAATGTTCTCTTTCTCTTGCATATAGGCGCCTTGATACGCATTTCCTCTTTGTAGATATATTTCACCTTTAATTTTGTTTAATATTTCCCATTTTATCACATGATCACATAGCTCAATTATCGCACCTTAGAGTGCATTTTCCTGAATGGAACTTTACAATTTTATTGAGAACACGGGTACAGTACCCATAATAAATCTGGCCATGTACATCGAATAAACTAGGGGGCAATATGGTTAATTCATTTGCCTAAAAAGTGAAATCATGAATTGTGGTATATAATTTGAAAAGGGTACAGTACCTAAGAGAGCATTCACACATAAAAAACATACATACTGTGTGCGAATACTGTGATTGTCATAGCAATTATTTACCAAGCAAGGTATCTGACATGAAAATGTACCTATAAGGTTATTGGTGTATGATGAGGTACCCACTTACAAAGGGATTTGATAATCCATTATTGTCAAAACATCACACGCTATTTATGGCAAATTGTGATTCATGGTACTCTAATGTGTAATTAGATCCGATACTATAATGTCTAGGGCCTTTCATATTGGTTTGGTCTATCATGAATACGCTGCTCGCAAATATGCACGAATATACGGCCCCGTGATTGTTCACACAACTTTATTTAAAACGGGAACGCAAACATCACAAGTAAATAACTAACATGTCTTGCAACAATTGCTAGATTATGCAGTGATTTTATGTGCAAATAAGGTGACAAAATTGTGTGTGTTTTACAGACACACTTTAGTAATTTTGATTTATGTATCCAGTATTACCGTCCCTGAATTGTTTAAATAACTTTATTTAAACGGGAACTAGGACACAAATAATTAAGATGCGATGTTGCCACAGCCAAGAATCAAATGGTTATGTACGCACGATAAATGTTGCACAACTAGGCATATAGATTATGAATTAAGGATACGTGTTATTACAAATGAAGGACAGGCATTAGTTGTTACCAAAACATTGAGCAGCTTATGTAGTGTTTTCTCACTTTCTATGAACTTGAAATTGTATTTCTATAGGAATTTGCACTAAAACAATACTTGAAAAAGGCTAACGCCGAAACGCATCGTCTTGGTGCACAATAAAGGATTGTGCAAAGTCCCATGGTGTGCCGCTTTGTTATTTCTTCTGGAGCGCTGGAAGAGATCACGTGGTGAAAATATATATATATATATATTTACACAGAAAGGATTTAGGACGAACAAAATCCAAACGAGCCCACTCGGTCGGTCAAGGCAGTTTATTTCATTAAGACAGACAAGGACGACGCGTTTCGACCACGTCCGTGGTCTTGGTCACATGACCCTCGCCTCCCGTGAATTGCATTTTAAAGGTAAGTGCACGTGATATAATGAACATAAAAGAGATGTTGATAGCACATGTCACAATACACCGTGAAGAAAATCAAAAGTGAAAACAGACGCAGCTGTTTGGGATGAAAATACATTGCGATATTTCATTAGTTTGCACAACGTGTTTACTACCATTTGTAAAACATTCTTACAACAACCACTTTATTACGCATGGCAAAGTATTTTATGTTTTTCATTTATACAGTAAAGGAAAAATAATTGCCCTATTTGTCGGTTTATAGTGACTGTGGGAATACTTTATGGCTGTGTTTCAAAATCAGACAATTCATCGCCAACATTTGTAAAGCATATATACCACAACCACATTCTATAGTAATTCAATATTAGCAGAATATATTAGTTATTCATTATATCGTTAAGGGACTAGTGCCCTATTTACCAGTTTATAGTAACTATAGGCATACTTCATGGCTGCATTTTCAATATTAGACAGTTCGTTGCAAAATAGATCTAGCACCCAGTTGAGTACGTGAAGTGACTAGGAGTTGGGTGGATGATCATCCCAACTCAAGTGCTCTTATATATTTGCCAGTGTGTCACGGTAGTTCACAGCTAATATTCTGCAAAATGAAAAAAGGATCAAAAGTTAGCATCGCCATGTCACATATTCTTGTAATATCAAGTTATAAACTGTTTACATAAGGGTTGTCGAGCAATCAAGCACATTGGACATTCAATTAACAATTCAATTAAAAGTCCGTTTTTGTCCATCATAGCAACATGTACATCAAAAAAAGAGTAAGTGCAACTAGAAAAAAAGAAATTTATAAAAGATTAAAAAGGGGAGGAGAAAATAGGGCGTGAGTATACAATCAGGGCGATAGTATAGTAGAGCAGTGTATATCTTATAAATGGGAATATAATTCCTCATCCTGATTAAGGCCATTTGGGTATTTGGTTCCTGCTAGGAGTATCAGGCAAGACTCCCGTTTGCGGAGGGCTGCATTGCGATTACCTCCTCTAGGGTTGGGTGCAATTGTGTCTAATCCGAAATATCTTGCTTTGGTCCAATCTGACTCATGTTCCCTGGCGAAATGCCTAGCAGTACTGTAGGTTTGATCTTGATTCGTGATCGCCCGCCAATGTTCTAAAATACGTTTTTTTACAGCAAATGTGGTAGAGCCAATGTACCAGAGATTGCACGGACAAACTATTGCATACACAACATACTCAGTTCCGCATGAGATGAACTTAGGTATTTTCCATTTTGTCTTTGTTCTTTCAAGTATCACCTGTGATATGTTGCTGCTGTTTTTGCACGCTTTACATTTTCCACATTTGTGGAAGCCCTTAGTTTGTTTCAACCAGCCACCTTCTTTTGGGTGAAGGTGGCTGTGGACCAACATATCTCTTAGGGATGGACTTCTCATGTATGTCACAGAGGGAGTCGGGTTTATTTCATTTCTTAGAATGGGATCCCTCCTTAGGATATCCCATCTGTTTCTGAGAATGTTTCTTATCTGATGTGATTGATTACAAAATTTGGTGATGAATCTCACCTCACTTTTTGACAGATCTAGGTACTCTCTGTTCCGGGGTTCTGTTGACAATCTCATCTCTCGATTGACTTTCAACTCTTTTTCGGCTTGTGCAATGGCTTTTTCGGATATCCTCTCTCTTTAAACCTAGACTTCATATCTTGTTTAGTGTTTATATATGCAACAGGGGTGCTACAATTCCGTTTAGCCCTAAGGAATTCACTGTATGGAACGCCCCACCTGAAGCTAGGAGGGTGAGAGCTGGCGGCATGAAGAATGGAATTCCCTGCCGTTTTCTTTCTGAATAGATTGGTAACAATCTTCCCCTTGTCTATACTCAGTTTTAAATCTAGAAAATCAATTGATTCCTGACTGTAGTGTCTCGTGAATCTGAGGTTAACAGTATTAGTGTTCAAGCAGTCTATGAACTGATTAAGTTCTACTTCAGACCCCTTCCAAACAAAGAAAATGTCATCTATATATCTGAGCCACATGGATACATTAAATATCCAATGTTCAGTGTAGTCATTCCAGAGCACTTGCTTCTCCCACCAGCCTACCATAAGATTAGCATAGCTAGGAGCGAAGCAAGTGCCCATCGAAGTCCCTTGTAACTGTTTGTAGTGCTCTCTTTCAAATATGAAAATATTCTCCTTCAGACATATTCCTAACATGTCTAAGAGCATGATCGTATGCTCCAGGAATTCCGCTCTGCGTTGCTTAAGAAAGAACTGACAAGCTTTGATGCCGTCATCATGCCTAATGCTTGTATACAATGACTCAACATCAAGACTCACTAGCCATTGGTCACTTTGTATATTAACATCCTTGATCTTTTGTAAAAAATGGGTAGTGTCCCTGAGATAAGATGACAAAAGTTTTACATAGGGAAAAAGAAAGTGATCCACATATCTGCTGGTGTTTTCCAGGAGACTATTTTTAGAAGATACAATAGGTCTACCTGGTGGATTGATGTTATTTTTGTGAACCTTGGGCAAAAGGTATAGAGTTGGTGTAGTGGGTGTATCGTTTTTTAGGAAACGTACTTCATCCCATGAAAGTAGGCCCTTGTCTTGCCAAGTTTGGAGTTTGTCTGTATACCTGTTTTTCAGATCTAAAAGGTATTGTCTATCGACCTTCCCATAGCATGTTGAGTCTTTTAGTTGGCGATATGCTTCTCTGGTATACATGGCCCTAGTCATGAGAACCACATTCCCACCCTTATCTGAAGGTTCGATAACGATATCTTGGTCTTTCTGTAGTTTCGAGACCGCTTCCCATTGGGGTTTGGTCATGTTACCCCTTTTCGTTTTATTCTCAAGAAGTCCCAGAAAATCTTGAGCTACCAAATCACTAAAAATATCAATATTGTCTTTCACTGTGACCGGTACATATTTTGATTTGGCCCTGAATTCCGTGGAAGCAGCCCCAGTCACATCTATTCCTAATAAACCCGATATTTCGTCAGTGTGTGCTGGATTGAATGGGTCTAGTGGAGTGCTCACTGCCTCATCTAGTGTGGAAATAACGTGTAAAGTAGGAATGTCTTCAATAGCTAGGCATACATCCCCCGCTTCGATGACCCTGGATGTGGTTTCCGTGTGCTTTTCTCTACTAGCATGTATTTTACACAGTTTCAACTTTCGCTCAAACTTGTACAAATCAACTCTAGCTTGTGCATAATCAAACTCCATATCAGGACAGAAAGATAACCCCAACTCTAATACACTTATTTCATCATCCGTTAACAGTTTATCAGTTAGATTCATTACCGTTAATTTCATTGTGGTGTCTTCCATCATTGATTCTTGGTCTTTTGGCCCCTTGTTCCCATGCCAGTTGTTCTTTGACTTCCTGTGCCTGAGGTTCCGCTTGCGGTTCTTTCTGCGTTTTCTTGCGTTTTTAATCTCGGTTTCCCTCTGTTGGAGTGTTCTCTTGCCTTCTGTATGAGGCTCAGTTCCTGGGAAAAAGACTGTTGTTCAGTGTTAGTTGTAACACTGCTGTCTATTGACTCTGCATCAGTACTCATGTCCGTTATAGAGTCTCCTTTGGTCGTTTCAAGTAGGCTTAGTGTCTGATTTTTCATGGCATCAGCTCTCATGTTGTCATATTTCTTGGCGAAAGTAAGAATACGCCCAGTCGCGTAGTCTCTCTCATCGCGGGAGAATTTGCATTGTTTCCTTGCTATAATATCTTTCTCAAAGACTTTCATTTTTTCATCAACCGCCTTTATCATCTTCTCACTTTCCTTTTGATCTGTCTGTTTTCCAAGATCTGCCATTAAGTCATTAATCTGCTCAAAAATGCTTTTGTGTTCATCCCAGGCATTAACTATTAAAATTTCAAGCATCCTTCGGGAACATGCCGTGGTATTGTCAACCCACTCTTTTAACACATGTGGTTTAGGTATTGATAGTGTTGGGGTGATAAAAATGCGGAGACCTCTAGGAATACGGTTTACCTCTAGATAATTTTGGAGTGAAGTTGCCTCCCACCATCTGCTCATTTCTTTCCGTCTCAGACGTTCCAAACTATTTATTTTCTGCTTCAGTGTCAGATGACTCTTTTCCACCCCCGCACTCCCAAATGGTTGTGTGCTTAGTCATGTTTTATTAAAGATAGCCCTGGCGGATTCCTCACGCCCTTTCATAAACTCGTCTGCCATATTGCTTCGTGCTTTTCAAAAGTGCATCCTTTGCACTACTGCTCCTTTAATACGCCGCACGTCTTTGAGAGATCTGCTCAACGTGAACTCTGGCTGTATTCAGTGGCGGCGTGATGTGTCTGCAGGGAGTGCAGGTCGCAAGTACCGACGCACTTCACGTTACCTTTTACTCCTTCTCAGATTTTCCAAAGCAGTCCAGCGGTCCGGAAAAGAATGCTGCACACGGAGGAGTGCTGCCGCTTCTCCGCTCCACTTTCTTGCACTGGCTCACGTCCTTTCACGGTGCCGGCAGCGTAACCGGGTTTCAGTTGCACGCCATCGGACAACAGCCGGCGGGTACTCACTACAAGTTGATCCAGTCGAGAGTCGGACGGAATACGGAGTACCCTTCCTGTCGAGTCGGGGCTTCGTTGGCGGGCGCCGCCGCCGTAATATTTCACAGAAAGGATTTAGGACGAACAAAATCCAAACGAGCCCACTCGGTCGGTCAAGGCAGTTTATTTCATTAAGACAGACAAGGACGACGCGTTTCGACCACGTCCGTGGTCTTGGTCACATGACCCTCACCTCCAGTGAATTGCATTTTAAAGGTAAGTGCACGTGATATAATGAACATAAAAGAGATGTTGATAGCACATGTCACAATACACCGTGAAGAAAATCAAAAGTGAAAACAGACGCAGTTGTTTGGGATGAAAATACATTGCGATATTTCATATATATACATATATATATATATATATATCCATATCCCAGTGGCGTTGCCACTGGGTAGTTATAGTTAGTTCTGCATTATCATAGGAAAAGCATTTGTTGGTTTGCTAATAACTTTTGTACGAATCTTCACGAAACTTTCCAAAACGGTACTTTTTGCTTAATTTTTTCAGGAAAAGTTTTGGGATGATCCGTCAAGCGCTGGCCGAGAAAAGGGGGGCCCAAAATGCAAAATCCCCATGTATTTTCCATAGACTTTTTGGAACGCTATAGTGCAAAATGGCAGAACGAAATTACACCAAATTTGGCAAGTAGCTAGATCTTGGTCCAGAGAGTGTGCTTTTTGGATTTAGTGTAAATCCGTTCAGGATGTTTTTGAAAAATTATGGTAAAAAAAAAATTGTATGTCTGACAGTTGGATTTGCGAGAGTCCTGCAGTCACGTGAATTGAAAAATGGAGTCCTCTGATTGGGCAAGAGGGCTTTTTTCCCAACAGCTGTCTCACGGCTGCAGGACAGAGGCTTCCACGAGTCCCACGGGAGCTCGTGCTCAGATTGGCTGGCCTCAACATGAAGAGAAATGTTGCAGCTGCCATTACCTCCCGTCCCTCCCTCGCCTTCCTTCATTACAATTGAGGCCCCGCCTCCCACCCAGACCCACCCCCAGCATAAAAACTCTGCCCGCCCCCACCTCCACCTGTTTTTTTCTGTCTCCCTAGTGAGACTTACCTTCAGTTCCTCCCTGTGGCGGTGCCGGGGAGTCTTCGAGTTGGTTCTCTGCGACGGCGGTGCCCTCGACGGAGTTCTCCTGGCGATGCCTCCTCTCCTCGTCTTCCTCGTGGATGGGGGTGGAGCGGTGGCTCAGGAAGCTGCTGCGTTGTTTGGCGGTCCTCCTGTGGCTGGGGCTGTGTTTCCGGGTCGGGCCTGCTTGGCTGCCTCTGCTCCCGGACTGCACTCATCACGGAGGCCTGGTAGGCCGGGTTTTTGACCCGATGTTTGTTCCTTTTCCTTGGAGTACCATGTGCTGTGACTTGCTGTTTCTCTTGGCGGGCGTGGTCGTCTGTCTGCCTTGTCTTGGGGCTGCTTGGGGCTATTTTTCCACTTGCTGCCCTGGGTCGCTTGAGGTTGTTGGGGGCATTCTGGTGTCCTCTTCCTCTGCTGCTTGGTCTCCGGTCCCCCTGGGGCACCCTGGACGCATGGGCTCCGCGGGGGGTGAGGTGCCTCTCATGTCTGTGGCTGGTGCGGGACTTGATTGAGGCTGCTCTGTCCGGTGCTTGCGGGCTCGGCCGCTGCCTTCTGGTCCATCCCGTCCTCGTCCGGCGGGTCCTGTGGGCGGCTGGTTTCCGTCTGGGTCCTGGGGTATTGGGCCTTCTCCCTCCTCTGGCGTTGCCTTTGGCTCCGGGGGGTGTGGAGGGTCGCTTGGGCTCCTGTGCTGTTCGGCTGGGCTTTCCTCTTCCCTGCTGGGCGGGGTCTGTGGGATTCTTCCTTGGTGTTCCCGGCCCTTCTGGTTGGGCTTGCCCTTCGGTCCCGGTGTGGGGATTGGTGCTGTGGGAATGGCGTGCGTTGCCCGTGCTTGCTGTATTTCGTGCAATTTCACTTTTTGTGTGGATTGTACTTGCTGCTTTGTCCACTGTGGCCCGCCAGGCTGGCGATTGTTTGTCTGTTGCCTGCGGAGCCTGCTGTGTGCGGTCTCTTTTCCTCAGCCCTGGGCGTTCCTTCTGTGCTGTGTTGGTCCTGATTGGTTTCAGGTTCCTTTACGCCCTCTTTTGCGTCAGTGGGTTTTTTCCTGCAGTGCTGCGGGTCCCTTGCTTCCTCCGGCGGCTTTGCTTGTTGGGGGTGTTCGCCCCTTTCCTCCCTTTGGGCTGTTGGACTCTGTCCTGACCGCACTGCTTGACGGGTCGGCTGTTCTGCTTGGCTGGTGCTGTGGCGCTGGCCTGTTCTCGGCTTCTTCTGCGCCCTCCTTGGTGTGGGGTTTCGTGGCTTTGGCGGCGGCTGTTAGGGCCTCCGGCCGTGGCGCCCGGTACCCCCCTGCTCTTGTCGGATCTCTGCTGTTCGGCGGGGTCGGGCCTGGTTCGTGCTTGGATGGGTGGCTGCCTGGGACTTTTCGGTACTGTGGGCTGCATGTCCTCTGTCCTTCTGGCCGCCTTGGGGCTTCTGCGTGCCTTTCCTTGTGTGGGGCGTTCTGTCTTTCTGGGGTGCCTTGTCCTGGGGCCTCTCCTTTGTCCCCGATGTGGGCGTCTCCTCCGCCTTTCCGGTGGGTACGGTTTTTGGCCTGTTTTTCACCCTGGCTCCCTGCCTCCTCGCCTGGGGGCCCTGCCCGGCTGGGTCCCTGTCGCTGCTGTCTGGATGGTTCCCTGCGGTGGGTGGTCGTCTGCGGCCTTTTCTTCCTTGGTGGCGGCAGCCCGTTTCTGGTGGCTGGGTCTTGTGTGCTTTGAGGGTCGTCTTGGTCCAGGTTCCTCCGGATTCAGGGGTTCGGTTGCCTCCCCTGCCTGTCTCCGGTCCCCGCGGGGTGGCTCTGCTGGACGGGGTGTCCTGTTTGCTTGCCCTGTGGTCAGTCTGCTGGGTTCCTGTCGTGGAGCCCGGGCCTGGGGCCCTCTCCGTTCTGTTTCTGGGGTTGGGGGTGTCCGGCGGCTTCGGCCTGTCCTGGCTCTCCTGTGGGTCTGCTCCTGTGTTCGGCCCTTTCCCTTCCTTGTGTTGGCCCTTTCGGCCGTCATTCTTCTGGTTCTGCCTGGCTTCTTTTGGCGTGCCGTGGGTCTCGGGGACGCTTCTCTCCGCTTCCCAGTTGCCGCTTCTTTCTGCGGTTTGCTGTGGGTGACGCCCTTTCGGTTTTGCGTCCTCCGGCCCTCGCCCTGGGTCTTCCCGCAGGTCCTGGTGCCTCTCGTGGCTCTCCTTCGTGCAAGGGTTTTTCCTTCGTCCTTCTCTGTCGGTCGGCCTCTTGCGGTGTGCGGCCGGAGTGTCTTTTTTGCTCGGTCTGTTCGGGGGGACCTTGGTGGTTCTTCTGGGGATCGGGTTTGTTGGTGGCCTGGGTGTGTCTCTCTGGTCCCCTCTCGGGGCTTGCTGTTCGTTGAGGCTCATTTTTGGCCTTTGCGTGGCCATGTTCCCTTGTCCTGCCTGCACTTGGTCTCTCTTCCTTCGCTGGCTCGGGCCTTGTTGTCCGGGGGTGGCTCCTCCGGCGGTCCTGTGGCTGCAGGGATGGGGGCTCCTGGCTTCTGGGGGGGTTTTCCGGTTCCCGGGGCTCGTTTTCTTCTTCTCCGTCTGACCGTCTGGGTCCTGTTGGGTTGGTCTCTGGGGTCTTTTGTCCCCGCTGCCCTTTCGGTCCGTGTCCGGGGGGGAGCTATCCTGGTGGCTCTCCCTCCGTCGCTTTCTGGCTGGCTATTTGCTGCCTCCTCCGGCTCTGCTTGTGGTGGCTTTGGCCACCGGCCTGTCCGGGTGCTGGATTGGCTGGGGTCGGTTCGGGTTCAGGGGTGCTGGTCCCTGCTGGTCTCCCGGAGTTCCTCCTGCTGGCGGATGTTGGGGGCTTGCCCCGTTGCTCTTTCGGGGCTCTCTGCTGGGCCCCTGGGGTGTTGGTTCGGTCTGGCGTTATGGGGGCGTGGTCCTCTGTCCGCCCTCTGGGTGGGTCCAGGTTCTGGTCCTTGTTTGCCAGTGTCCTGTTTCTCTGGCTCCGGTCTGGGTGCTGGGGCTGTCGGCTCCCTCCCTTCGGCGAGTGGCCTCTGGGCTGGCTGATCTGTTGTGCTGGGTCCTTCCTTCTTCCCAGGTTTTCTCTCTTCTTCCCTGTGTGGCATGCCTGTTGGTGGGTCGTTGGGGCCTCCCTGTGGTGGTCCTGTTGCGGATCCGGGGAGGGCCTTGATGGCCCGGTTCTGGTCTCTGGGCTGAGGTCCCGGGGCCCCGGGGCTCGGGGGTCGTTGGCCTTCCCTCTCCTGTGCCTCGGGTTCTTCTGGGTGCCTTCCTCCCCCCCCTTTTTCCGCTGCTCAGGGCCTTTCTGGTTCTGGTCGGGTGGCTCTGTGCTCGGGGGTTGTTGGTTGCTCCCCGTTGGCCTGGGGTGCCTTGGTCTCCTCTCCTGTCCCTTTGTTGCGTTCGGGTGTGGGTCCTTCCGGTGGTTCCGTTCCCTTTGGTGTTTCCGGCCCTTCACCTGGGTTCTGTGCGGGGGTTTCGCCTGCTGCCTGGTGGTGGTGCGGTTGGGCTTTGCTGGGTTGGGGGTTCCTGACCGTTTGGCGGTTGCTTGGCTGCCTTCCCGTCGGTCCTCCTCTCTGCTGTCCTGTGCTTGGCATGGGCGGACCTTTTCGGCCTGGTGTTCTGCTCTGGGTGTTGTTCCCTCGGTGGCTGGCCTCTGTTTGGCGTGGCGATTCCTTCCGGGTGTGGCTCTTCTGGGTTTGTCTGTGTCTCCTCTGCGGGTGCTGTGGGCGGCCCTCCGGCTTCTTGATGCTCCTGGCGTTCTTGCGGGTTGGGGGGGGTCTGTTGCCCCCCCGCCCTGTCTGGTCCTTCCCTTCGGGGTCTTGGCTGCTGGTGTTGGCTGTCCTCCCTTTTGGTCCTCTTGGGGGTCTCGGGTGCGGCTCTTCTCTTTTGGGCCTTGTTTTTTGGTTGCCGTCCCCTCTGCGCGGCGCTTGGGTGTGTTGGTTCGGCTGTGGGTTCTCGTTTGGCTTTGATCCGGTTGCGGAGGTTGTTTGGCCTTCCTCTGCTCTGTTGGGTCGTTGGCTTTGCTCCCCGGTCTTGCTGACTGTCCGTCTTTTGGGGGTGGTTCCTCCTGTGGGGGTTGGAGGGTGTTCCTCTCGTTGTTTGGCGGCTTCGGTGGCTGCGTTGCTGGATCTCCGGCGTGCTTTGCTGTGGTCCCTGCCGGTTGTGGTGTCCTGCCGGGTGGGCTCCGCTGTGGGATCTGTTGGCCTGCGACCTGGTCTTCTCCCTCTCCATTTGACTGTCGCTTTCCGTTTGCGTGTCTGGAGCGTTTGTCTGCTGTTCTGGGCCGCTGGGTTCATGGGATGTTGATCTGCTGTGTTTGGGGCACTGTTTCTGTTTTGATGTTCTTTCGCACTCAGCTGTCCGTCTCTGTTTTCTTCTGCTTGCTAGGTCCTCAATTGTAATGAAGGAAGGCGAGGGAGGGACGGGAGGTAATGCTTCCATTTCTAACGATAATGGCATTACTCCTAGTCCTACTCCCTCGCCTTCCTTCCTGGACCCTCCCTCCCTCCCGGTGCGGTTCATCTGAGTGCTAGCTCGGCTTGTTTACGTACAGGTGGAGGTGGGGGCGGGCAGAGTTTTTATGCTGGGGGTGGGTCTGGGTGCGAGGCGGGGCCTCAATTGTAATGAAGGAAGGCGAGGGAGTAGGACTAGGAGTAATGCCATTATCGTTAGAAATGGAAGCATTTCAGGATACGGGGACTAGGTCCCTGTGCCCTGAAAATAAAAAAAAATAAAAAAATTAAGTATTGTTATCTGAAGTAACTAAAACTCTGTCAGTAAAGTAACTATAACTCGTGCCCTTGCCTAGCACCGCTATTTACTTGCCATATTACATCACTTTGCATGTTCATCATTGATAACATCACTGTAGCAAATGAATTGACATCATTCATGACAAAACTGCATGTTGGGGACATGAGTTATTGTTACTTTACTGCACCAGTTATAGTTCCTTGAGATAACTATAACTGGTGAAGTTCAGTGTTTGTTTTTTTTTGTTTAAAACTGTATGTTTTAACTGACATTTTCACCTAACTATAACGTCCCTTTATCTTTATTTTATTCAGTGAATAAATCAAATCAAATCAAATCAAAAGCTCTTTATTCGGTTACTGTAAAAGTTAACCATAAAAGCACAGTGCATATGTCAAACAGTTAAAACTCCATTAAAAATTATAAGAACACAATCATGTCAAAATTACTTGAAACAAACACTAAGTACATAAAAAAGTCACATCATAATAGATTTACGGTATTTAAAAACATTTTTAAAAAAAGCAATAACAAAGGCAATAATAATTTCTTTTTCTAGGAATTGCAGTGCCAAGAATGCGGGGCGACATTGTCTCAGTCCAAGTTTTTTTAGTACAGGAATGATCCATCTCCTTCTCGGGATAGAATAAAATTTACAGAAAAATAGTATATGTATAGTCGACTGTACAGAATCATCGTCCCACGGGCATTTACATAGGACTCTCGACCAGTCATTTAATTCAGGGAAGCTTAAAGATCTATGTAAAATATTCAATCTGAAGCGTGTTAACAAAAATCGCCAGTAATTAACGAAATGTATGGTTGTATAGTTGGGGTCGCCAGAGTAAGATGATGAGCTTGGACCGTTGAATTTTTCATTTCGGTTGTAATTCTAATTTCACCCAGTAGGCGCATACAGCTGGCTTTAAGGTCTTTCCTGGACACATTGCACATAGTATAAGGGTCATTATAGTATTCTAAATGGTCTAGTTTAGATAAAAAACATTTTAACATATTCTAGCCATCTTATTTGTTTGACCCCGTCAATCCCCAGGACATCTTTCAGTATATGGCGATTAAAAACAGTCTCATCTGCGGTCCAAACTCTATGCCACAGGAGGACGGGCTGAATCTTAATCGTGTTCTCTATATATGGCATACCCAGTTCCGAGTGACAGATGTAAGTTGAAGTGCTATCCGGTACTGCCAAAAGGAACCTAAGAAACGTATTTTCTGCAATCTGTAGTGAATTTACATCGGCATAACCCCAAATTCCAGCTCCATAGGTGGCAATTGCTACACATTTTGCCCTATAGATATGCAGCAGTTCCACCGGGGAGCGTCTACCTAATTTTCTACTAAAATTTGATAATGCCGTCAATGACTTAATAAACAACAGCCTTCTGGCTTTAACTGCCTGAGTCCAGGTTCCTGATCGATCAAATAAAATCCCTAGATAGGAAAAAGTTTTAATACACTCTATTGCCTTCAAGTTAATAAAAAGGGTATTAGTCTTCTTATTCAATCCTACACCGCAGCTCATTGCAAACGTTTTTGAGCAGTTAATGGTAAGACCCAGATTTGACATAAAATTAGTAAAAGAATTAACAACCCTTTGAAGACTGAGCAGCGTACGGGCCATAAGAACCGCGTCGTCCGCGTACAGAAGTGCAGGGATAGGGCGGGTCGCTGCTGTTGGCAGATCCCTGCACTCCTGGACCAAAATAGTTTCTAGATCATTTATTTACAGTGTAAAGAGGAATGGGGCAAGGACACAGCCTTGCCTTACACCTCTCAACACTCTAAAGTGCTGGGTGCAATCACCGCCCATCCCGTAGCGGACCCTCGCCTTTGCCCCTGAATAAAGCTGCCTTAAAAAGGAGATTATTAAAACATCCACACCCATCCCCTCTAAAATCAGCCACAGCTTATCATGAATGACAGTCAAATGCCGCCGTTAAATCAACAAAAGTCAAAAATAATCTTCCACTTTTTGCCTTGGTGTATTTATCTAGTAAAATATGTAAATTAAGGCCCTGTTCAACTGTGCCCAGGCCCTTGCGGAAACCATATTGTAGGTCACCTATGATTGCCTGTTCCTCTGCCCAAACCTGCAGTCTGTCTAACAAAACTCGTCCAATAACCTTGACTGTAGAATCCAGCAACAAAATTGGCCGGTAACAGGCTGGATTCGCCCTGTCCCCTTTTTTAAAAATGGGCACAATTATTGATTCATACTAAGTTGATAAAAGACCTCGTAAACTACATGTGTTAAAAACCTGCGTTAAAAGTGGTCCCCATAATGCTAAATTGGATTTAAAAAGGTCCCCTGGGATGCTGTCAGGCCCTGGGGCCTTTCCACCCATACTTGAGTTTATAGCCATATTAACCTCACTAAGGGTAAAATGTAATGGTAATTCTTGAGGTGTGGAAGGAGGCTCGAATTCAGCTGCAATCGACAAAGTTCCCTGATCATCTGGCAATGGATTATTGTACAATTTTGAATAATGTGATATCCACTCTGATTCAGTGTTAGCAATCACTATAGTTGCTTTATAATTCTCAGCCAGAAAGGGCGCATTAACCGCCTTCCAAAAGGCAGAAGAATCACGATTAACCGAGGCGTCATGTAAGGCGCGCCAAGCTTCCTCTTTTAGTGCCATCTTTCTTTCTATAAATGCCCTCTTATATTCTCTTCTCGCCTCTCTGATATGCTCCTGATTTTTCACTGTAGCATGTAGGGAATGTTTGAGCTTAGAATAGGCCTTTGTACAATAGGTGTCAAACCACCCTTGTTTTTGGGTGGCTTTCTTTTTTGCTTTTACAAGGAGTGTTTCTTTGATGTAATTAGAGATGACAGAAAAGTTTTCTAAAATTTCCTGATGGGATGACCTCTCATCCAAGCAGGATAGAAACATATTCTTACAATTCAACACAACTTTTCTAATAAATTCATCAGAATCCAAATTTGCCCATCTAAGTGCGTATCCATTTTGCCTACTCAGAGTGATATTGTCTACAGATTGGGTAGAATTACCTCTCGTGTTAATGCCCTGACTATACACCACCACATCAACGCTTAGGGGAAAGTGGTCGCTTAAAGCGATCTCATGGGTAGTAAAATCCTTAACACGTGAGGAATATCTACTCGATGTTAATATAAAATCTATGATGGAGAAAGTACCTCGGCCATTAAAGGTAGGACAAAAAAGGAACCATAGGAGAACATAGATTATTAGCGAAACCTATATCAAATGTAAACATGATATTGTTCAAAAGGTCGCCATACAGTGTATGTGGAAAATGTGAAAAACTGAGACCTTTTTCGTACGTTATACCACAGACCCCTTTATCGACATATTGACAGGAGGAATTAAAATCCCCACCCCATATGACAAATACTTCTTTGGTTGAGTGAGTCTGTAAATTATGTAAATGACCGCTCAGACATCTCAATATTCCCTCAATCATCTCCGGTGAAGCGTTATTATAAAAGTTCAATAAGACCATACAAAATGCATGATCTACATGGAGACTGATAATTTGATAATACCGGTCTGTAACGTTTAATACAATTTTCCCTATATTCAAATAGTTTGAGATATATGTGCAGAGGCCCCCTTTTGCTCTGCCATGGGATGATGTAACTGCTGGAGTGTGAAGGGTTTTATAACCACTTATGTGGATGGGATCCTCCACCCAGGTTTCTTGCAGACTAAGAATATCAAACTTGCTCACAAAGTCAATCCACAGTTTGTTGGTCACCTTGGATTTTAGTCCAGCAACATTCCAAACAAGAACTGGCACTTGTCCTTCCTTCCTATACCACGATTGACCCCCCGTCCACCGTCCGAGTCCATTGATATAAAACCAGCTTGTGAGGTAGAGGAGAGACAGCCGAGGTATTAGAAACTATATCATTAACTGTCTCTACATTTACTACCATGGCACCAACGTGTGGGAAGATTTTTTCATTGCTGGATTGAGTTACCAGCGGTCCCTCACTAGAAGAAGCCCCCATTCTGCTAGATGCTACAGCCTGGGTAGGGTCCGCTATTCATAGTCAGTCAACTGATTCGAGATTGGTGAGTGTATCGAAGCGGTTATAGGTTGAAACGTTAAACCGACGCCTATAAGTCGGGGTTTGAAGTTCCCTGTTTTTCGAGACATTATTATTATATATAGGTTGATAAAAATAACCTAGTGGAACTAAGTTAACACCATGCCATAAGATGGTATGGTTTCCGGCTCTACTCAAAATCAGTTGTACTAGTTGAGGGGTTTTAAAAGTCAACACAACACAATCCCCAGGCAAGTTCTTTCGTCCTCTGCCTACTCAACTCACTCTCCTGACCATCTTAAATTCATCGAATAACCTCTCAGTTAGGAACGTCCTAGCACCAAGCCAATGTAGAGACTTATTCCTTAAAATCTCCAACGATTCAGCCATCCCATTTTGTAATCTAGGGACGTTGGCTAACACCACTATATATGGTGTGGCAGCTGGTGGTAGATCCAAGTATGTTATATGCCGCTCTACCTCATTGTCGTTCCGGGGCTAAGGGTATTAGGACTGTTAGTAGCTAGAGTATGCGTAGGCATAGCCGAAACTAAGGGAATTGTAGGGAGGGAACCTCAGAATTAATAATAGGGGTTTGTTGGGCTGTGTTGTATGATACATGTGTTGTTTCCTTTTGACTGACAGGGGCAGGGTGAGTGATATGGCGCCTCGTGCTATTAGTTTGGCGATCCTGATTACTCACTTGGATAGTTGTTAGCTCCTGAGCGGGAAGCTGAAATTTGTCTAGACATTTGGATAACGCTTCATCCATTATACCAATTCTACATGTTAAACTGCTTAAAGTTTCTCTAAGAAAAGTGTCTAAGGCTTCCAGCTTAGCTTTTATCTTTACAACCTCATTCTGTGTGCGCGTGTTAGAGCTAACTATAGATTTTTCCCAGCTATCTGCTTTATGTGTCGATAAAGACTTATCCTTTTTGGGGCCTTTTTACGTACTTTGAGAGGGGTCCCCTAGTTATTGAACCTATTTCCCCTATAGTAGGGGGGAGAGTGTCAGGGTTTCTGGCGCGCTTAGTCGGTGGTTGGGTATCATACTCCTGTTCACTGCCTGATATATGGTCCGATATGTTCACAATGCAGCCATTAATGCCTGACATGCTCCTGGGTACTTCTGTAGGCGGAGCAGAGCTCCCTTGTATTGTATTATCTAATGAGGTGCCCCCACCCAAGCCTGAGTTTCCTGGGTTCAAAGCCTCTTCCACAGTTATGATCTGCTGCTCAATGGCGCCCATAGCTCCCGTTAAGTAACTGAGTAAAGTCTGACGTGGGTGCTCACCTGATTTGGGTTGCCTTTTGTTCTGAGCACTCGGTGCTTTTCTCTTCCCCATAATAGTGGTTACACAAGGTAAATATAGTCTACCACAATTAAGAGCGTCCTGGAAAGAATTGATTATGTCTAAATTACTAATATCTGAGATGCTTAATATGACAACTTAGCTTGCAATCCAGAAAGTCTTTTCTAGTGAAAGGGAGGGGAATAGCTTCAAAAATTTAAAAGATTGTTAAACGTTCTCCTTCTTGTGGGAAACGTGAATCTTATCGCAAAGTCACAGTACCTTTGGAAGCAGAATACAGAGCCGTGGCCCAGCCCGGCCTCTACCGGACTATGACGGGCTAAGACGGGCCCGTCTTGACCCGGTCTTCGCCCGGGCCGAGTCCGGGGTCCGCCTCGATGCTTTTCAAGCCCCTCCAGGGGCCGGCAATAAAGTGCCTTAGTGCGTGGGGCCAAGGGCTGGCGACAAAAGTCAAACTACTGATTGTGCGGTCTCCCGCGCTGCGGGTCCGCCTCGATGCTTTTCCAGCTTCTCCAGGGGCCGGCGATAAAGTGCCTTAGTGCGTGGGGCCAAGGGCTGGCGGCAAAAGTCAAACTCCTGATTGTGCGGTCTCCCCAATGAGTATATATATATATATATATATATATATATATATATATATATTCACTGAAAAAACCATAGGTTTTAGGGACAGTTATAGTTAGTTGGACATTTCACTCGTACAAAACCATAGAAATTCCCCGTTATAGTTAGTTCAGCTAACTATAACTCGCGCCCGCAATGCACTGCTGATGACGTCACATATTACATCACTCATGACATGGTCAGTGACATCACTGATGACATCACTGATGACATCTCAAATGACATCACTGATGACATCACTGATGACTGTGTGTTTCTGTAAAGTTTAAATATGTTTAATATATATAGGGAAAGGCGTATTGAAGAATGAGTGAGTGTATAAGTGTCTGAATGGATGATTTAGTACGTGAGTGACTGACTCTACAAGTGAGTGATTAAATGTATCTTACTGAATGCATGGGTTAGTGACTAAACTGTGTGAATGTCTGTATCCGTCTGTTGGTTTGTAAGCGGCTGCATGGCTTTCTGAATAGCTACATGAGTGTCTACATGGGTTATTGATTGATTGTCTGAGTATCTGTATGGGTGCCTGAGTGTTTGTGTGGGTGGGGTGTGTGTGACTCTGTGCATAGATGTGTGAGTTGGTGATTCACTGGGTGCATGGTTTCAAGAGTGCATCTGTGATGGACTGTATGGGTGGGTGAGTGTGTGTATGGGTGTGTTAGTGATTGAATGTATATCTCAGTGGTACATGTGTGAGTAACTACATATGTGAAAGGCAGTATATATGTGTGTTGGAGTATATAAATGGCTATAAGTGAGAGTGTGTGATTGTGAGAGTGGCTGTATGGATGAGTGTGTACTTCTATCAGTGATTGTATAAGAGCGTAAGAATGTGCTAGTATTTGTATGAGTAAGTGAGCTGGTGTGTGTATAACTGTATAGGTGAGTAAATGGGTGTGTGATTAAGTTTTTGCATGACTGACTAGGTGTGTGAGTACCTCTATGGATGAGTGGCGGTGTGTGAGTGTTTATATAGGTGTATGAGTGCATATGATAGTCCTGTACTGAGTGACTAAGTATGAGTGACTGTACGGGTGAGTGAGTGGATGTGTGTGTAGACCTAAGAATCAGTGAGTGGGTATGTAGTTTTTGGTGTTGGAGTGTCTATGGTTTTGAGAATGGCAGTCTGTAATTTAGAGTGGGTGTATCAAAAGTTATATTAGGGTGTGAGAAGATGCATGAAATTATCACATGGATGATGTCATCAGTGATGTCATTTGAGATGTCATCAGTGATGTCATCAGTGATGTCACTGACCATGTCATGAGTGATGTAATATCATCAGCAGTGCATTGCGGGCGCGAGTTATAGTTAGCTGAACTAACTATAACGGGGGAATTTCTATGGTTTTGTACGAGTGAAATGTCCAACTAACTATAACTGTCCCTAAAACCTATGGTTTTTTCAGTGAATTTCAAAGGTTTTTTAAATGCTAATTTCTAACTATAACGTGTCTGAAACCTATGGTTTTTTCAGTGAATTTCAAAGGTTTTTTAAATGCTAATTTCTAACTATAACGTGCCTGAAACCTATGATTTTTTAAGTGAATTTAAAAGGTTTTTTAAATGCTAGTTTCTAACTATGCCTACAGAGGTAGGACATGTGAAGAAAGAAGAAAAAACGCACAGAAAGAAGCAAAAGATGTGCAGAAAGAACCAACAGAGGAGCAGAAAGAGGCCTTGTTGCAAAATCATCCTGTGCCCACAACTTTTTCAGACGGGTACTGGTGGTAACTGACTCTGACTAACCAGAGCCAGTGCTATGCTAAAAGACACTTAGAATACAGTGAAAACACCTACATACACTAGGGAACACTATGCGTTGGGGTACCCCTGTGATTAGCATGACCTCCTCTGCAAGTCCCTAGTACATAATAGGGCAGGGGATTAAAACTACCTCTTAAAAGCAGCTACAGGGCGCGTTTGCACAGTGGTGAAGGGAGGGGGGCCTGAGGTGACATGTGTGCAAACGCACCCCGTGGCGCGTTTTAAGTTGCGGGATTAAGTCCCCTTGAATTCTGAGGGTCCCTGGGGCCCAACTAGCCCCCCAGGTACCTACAGTTAGGACCACAGAGCTGAGTTGCAGAGAGGCACTCCGAGGCCACGCACCTTTTTTCACCTCTCTGCAACGCAACTCTGTTGTGCTTACTGAAGGTACCTGGTGGGCTAGTTGGCCCCCAGGGTCCCTCAGGATTCAAAGGGAATTAATTCCCCAACTTAAAATGCACCACAGGGCGTGTTTGCGCACATGTCACCTGAGGCCCCGCCCCTCCCTTCACCACTGTGCAAACGCGCCCCGTGGTGCGTTTTAAGTTGGGGAATTAGGTCACCTTGAATCCTGAGGGTCCCTGGGGCCCAACTAGCCCACTAGGTACTTCCAGTAAGCACCACAGGCCTGCGTTGCAACGCCTGTAACAAATTGTGCAGTTGTGTTTAGGTAGTGAAGAGGGTCATGCTGGGGGTAGTGTTTTAGGGTTTAGGGTAGTGCAGTGGTGTTTGTGTAGTGTAGGGGGTCATGCTGGGGGTAGATTTAGGGTTTAGGGTAGTGCAGTGGTGTTTGGGTAGTGTAGGGAGTCGTGCTGGGGGAGTGTTTTAGGGTTTAGGGTAGTGCAGTGGTGTTTGGGTAGTGTAGGGGGTCGTGCTGGGGGTAGTGTTTTAGGGTTTAGGGTAGTGCAGTGGTGTTTGGGTAGTGTAGGGGGTCATGCTGGGGGTAGTGATTTAGGGTAGTGCAGTGGTGTTTGGGTAGTGTAGGGGGTACTGCTGGGGGTAGTGTTTTAGGGTTTAGGTTAGTGCAGTGGTGTTTGGGTAGTGTAGGGGTACTGCTGGGGGTAGTGTTTTAGGGATTAGGGTAATGCAGTGGTGTTTGTGTAGTGTAGGGGGTAGTGTTTTAGGGTTTAGGGTAGTGCAGTTGTGTTTGTGTAGTGTAGGAGGTCGTGTTTTAGGGTTTAGGGTAGTGCTGTGGTCTTTGGGTAGTGTAGGGAATCATGCGGGGGTAGTGTTTTAGGGTTTAGGGTAGTGTAGGGGGTCATGCGGGGGTAGTGTTTTAGGGATTAGGGTAGTGCATTGGTGTTTGGGTAGTGTAGGGGGTCATGCGGGGGTAGTGTTTTAGGGTTTAGGGCAGTGCAGTGGTGTTTGGGTAGTGTAGGGGGTCGTGCTGGGGGAGTGTTTTAGGGTTTAGGGCAGTGCAGTGGTGTTCGGGTAGTGTAGGGGTCGTGCTGGGGGAGTGTTTTAGGGTTTAGGGCAGTGCAGTGGTGTTCGGGTAGTGTAGGGGGTCGTGCTGGGGGAGTGTTTGAGGGTTTAGGGCAGTGCAGTCGTGTTCGGGTAGTGTAGTGGGTTGTGCTGGGGGTAGTATTTTAGGGTTTAGGGTAGTGCAGTGGTGTTCGGGTAGTGTAGGGGGTCGTGCTGGGGGTAGTGTTCTAGGGTTTAGGGCAGTGCAGTGGTGTTTGGGCAGTGTAGGGGGTAATGCTGGGGGTGGTGTTTTAGGGTTTAGGGCAGTGCAGTGGTGTTCGGGCAGTGTAGGGGGTCGTGCTGGGGGTGGTGTTTCAGGGTTTAGGGCAGTGCAGTGGTGTTCGGGCAGTGTAGGGGGTGGTGTTTCAGGGTTTAGGGCAGTGCAGTGGTGTTCGGGCAGTGTAGGGGGTCGTGCAGGGGGTGGTGTTTCAGGGTTTAGGGCAGTGGTGTTCGGGCAGTGTAGGGGGTCGTGCTGGGGGTGGTGTTTCAGGGTTTGGGGCAGTGCAGTGGTGTTCGAGCAGTAAAGGGGGTCGTGCTGGGGGTGGTGTTTCAGGGTTTAGGGCAGTGCAGTGGTGTTCGGGCAGTGTAGGGGGCGGTGCAGGGGTGGTGTTTCAGGGTTTAGGGCAGTGCAGTGGTGTTCGGGCAGTGTAGGGGGTGCTGCAGGGGTGGTGTTTCAGGGTTTAGGGCAGTGCAGTGGTGTTCGGGCAGTGTAGGGGGTCATGCAGGGGGTGGTGTTTCAGGGTTTAGGGCAGTGCAGTGGTGTTCGGGCAGTGTAGGGGGTCGTGCTGGGGCTGGTGTTTCAGGGTTTAGGGCAGTACAGTGGTGTTCGGGCAGTGTAGGGGTCGTGCTGGGGCTGGTGTTTCAGGGTTTAGGGCAGTGCAGTGGTGTTCGGGCAGTGTAGGGGGTCGTGCTGGGGCTGGTGTTTCAGGGTTTAGGGCAGTGCAGTGGTGTTCGGGCAGTGTAGGGGGTCTTGCTGGGGCTGGTGTTTCAGTGTTTAGGGCAGTGCAGTGGTGTTCGGGCAGTGTAGGGGGTCGTGCTGGGCATGGTGTTTCAGGGTTTAGGGCAGTGCAGTGGTGTTTGGGCAGTGTAGGGGGTCATGCTGGGGCTAGTGTTTCAGGATTTAGGGCAGAGCAATGGTGTTCAGGCAGTGTAGGGGTTTTGCTGGAGGTGGTGTTTCAGGGTTTAGGGCAGTGCAGTGGTGTTCGTGCAGTGTAGGGGTGGTGTTTCAGGGTTTAGGGCAGTGGTGTTCAGGCAGTGTAGGGGGTCTTGCTGGGGTTGATGTTTCAGGGTTTAGGGCAGTGCAGTGGTGTTCGGGCAGTGTAGGGGTCGTGCTGGGGGTGGTGTTTCAGGGTTTAGGGCAGTGCAGTGCAGTGGAGTTCCGGCAGTGTAGGAGGTCGTGCAGGGGGTGGTGTTTCAGGGTTTAGGGCAGTGCAGTGGTGTTCGGGCAGTGTAGGGGGTCGTGCTGGGGGTGGTGTTTCAGGGTTTAGGGCAGTGCAGTGGTGTTCGGGCAGTGTAGGGTGTCGTGCTGAGGGGTGGTGTTTCAGGGTTTAGGGCAGTGCAGTGGTGTTCGGGCAGTGTAGGGGGTCGTGCAGGGGGTGGTGTTTCAGGGTTTAGGGCAGTGCAGTGGTGTTTGGGCAGTCTAGGTGGTCTTGCTGGGGGTGGTGTTTCAGGCTTTGGTGCAGTGGTGTTCGGGCAGTGTAGGGGGTCTTGCTGGGGGTGGTGTTTCAGGGTTTAGGGCAGTGCAGTGGTGTTCGGGCAGTGTAGGGGGTCTTGCTGGGGCTGGTGTTTCAGGGTTTAGGGCAGTGCAGTGGTGTTCGGGCAGTGTAGGGGTTCGTGCTGGGGCTGGTGTTTGAGGGTTTAGGGTAGTGCAGTTGTGTTCGGGCAGTGTAGGGGGTCGTGCTGGGGCTGGTGTTTCAGGGTTTAGGGCAGTGCAGTGGTTTTCGGGCAGTGTAGGTGGTCGTGCTGGGGCTGGTGTTTCAGGGTTTAGGGCAGTGCAGTGGTGTTCGGGCAGTGTAGGGGGTCGTGCTGGGGGTGGTGTTTAAGGGTTTAGGGCAGTGCAGTGGTGTTCGGTCAGTGTAGGGGGTCGTGCTGGTGGTGGTGTATCAGAATTTAGGGCAGTGCAGTGGTGTTCGGGCAGTGTAGGGGGTCGTGCTGGGGCTGGTGTTTCATAGTTTAGGGCAGTGCAGTGGTGTTTGGGCAGTGTAGGGGTCGTGCTGGGGGTGGTGTTTCAGGGTTTAGGGCAGTGCAGTGGTGTTCAGGCAGTGTAGGGGTCTTGCTGGGGGTAGTGTTTCGGGGTTTAGGGCAGTGCAGTGGTGTTCGTGCAGTGTAGGGTGTCGTGCTGGGGGTGGTGTTTCAGGGTTTAGGGCAGTGCAGTAGTGTTCGGGCAGTGTAGGGGATCGTGAAGGGGTGGTGTTTCAGGGTTTAGGGCAGTGCAGTGGTGTTCGGGCAGTGTAGGGGTCGTGCTGGGGGTGGTGTTTCAGGGTTTAGGGCAGTGCAGTGGTGTTCGGGCAGTGTAGGGGGTCGTGCAGGGGTGGTGTTTCAGGGTTTAGGGCAGTGCAGTGGTGTTCGGGCAGTGTAGGGGTCGTGCTGGGGCTGGTGTTTCAGGGTTTAGGGCAGTGCAGTGGTGTTCGGGCAGTGTAGGGGGTCTTGCTGGGGGTGGTGTTTCAGGGTTTAGGGCAGTGGTGTTCGGGCAGTGTAGGGGTCTTGCTGGGGGTGGTGTTTCAGGGTTTAGGGCAGTGCAGTGGTGTTCGGGCAGTGTAGGGGGTCTTGCTGGGGGTAGTGTTTCAGGGTTTAGGGCAGTGCAGTGGTGTTCGTGCAGTGTAGGGGGTCGTGCTGGGGATGGTGTTTCAGGGTTTAGGGCAGTGCAGTAGTGTTCGGGCAGTGTAGGGGGTCGTGCAGGGGTGGTGTTTCAGGGTTTAGGGCAGTGCAGTGGTGTTCGGGCAGTGTAGGGGGTCGTGCTGGGGGTGGTGTTTCAGGGTTTAGGGCAGTGCAGTGGTGTTTGGGCAGTGTAGGGGGTCGTGCTGGGGGTGGTGTTTCAGGGTTTAGGGCAGTGGTGTTCGGGCAGTGTAGGGGGTCTTGCTGGGTGTGATGTTTCAGGGTTTAGGGCAGTGCAGTGGTGTTCGGGCAGTGTAGGAGGTCTTGCTGGGGGTAGTGTTTCAGGGTTTAGGGCAGTGCAGTGGTGTTCGGGCAGTGTAGGGGTCATGCTGGGGGTGGTGTTTCAGGGTTTAGGGCAGTGCAGTGGTGTTCGGGCAGTGTAGGGGGTCATGCTGGGGGTGGTGTTTCAGGGTTTAGGGCAGTGCAGTGGTGTTCGGGCAGTGTAGGGGGTCGTGCTAGGGTATGTGTTTCAGGGTTTAGGGCAGTGCAGTGGTGTTCGGGCAGTGTAGGGGGTCGTGCAGGGGCTGGTGTTTCAGGGTTTAGGGCAGTGCAGTGGTGTTCGGGCAGTGTAGGGGGTCGTGCTGGGGGTAGTGTTTTAGGGTTTAGGGTAGTGCAGTGGTGCTTGTGTAGTGTAGGGGGTCGTGCTGGGGGTAGTGTTTTAGGGTTTAGGGTAGTGCAGTGGTGTTTGGGTAGTGTAGGGGGTCGTGCTGGGGGTAGTGTTTTAGGATTTAGGTTAGTGCAGTGGTGTTTGGGTAGTGTAGGGGGTCGTGCTGGGGGTAGTGTTTTAGGGTTTAAGGTAGTGCAGTGGTGTTTGTGTAGTGTAGGGGGTCGTGCTGGGGGTAGTGTTTTAGGGTTTAGGGTAGTGCAGTGGTGCTTGTGTAGTGTAGGGGGTCATGCTGGGGGTAGTGTTTTAGGGTTTAGGGTAGTGCAGTGGTGTTTGTGTAGTGTAGGGGTCATGTTTTAGGGTAGTGCAGTGGTGTTTGGGTAGTGTAGGGGGTCGTGCTGGGGGTAGTGTTTTAGGATTTAGGTTAGTGCAGTGGTGTTGGGGTAGTGTTTTAGGGTTTAGGGTAGTGCAGTGGTGTTTGTGTAGTGTAGGGGGTCATGCTGGGGGTAGTGTTTTAGGGTTTAGGATAGTGCAGTGGTGCTTGTGTAGTGTAGGGGGTCGTGCTGGGGTAGTGTTTTAGGGTTTAGGGTAGTGCAGTGGTGTTTTTGTAGTGTAGGGGGTCATGTTTTAAGATGCAACGCTCCAATACCTGACCAGTCTGCACTACATAAAACTGCAAAAAAACTAAAAATAAAAAGTGTTTTGCACACTTTTGTCATTGGGCTATATGTGGGCTACATCTGGGTAATATTTGTGCTACATTTGGGCTCTTTTTTTCACTGGTGGCCATCTTTGAAGACTTCTTTGTTATGAAGTTTCCTAATTTCCTCATTTACTGCAGTCTCCTCAGTAGGAAATGCTTTCAGTTTTTACTTTGATTCCATCAAGAAGGCATTCAGATGTGTCACACATTTGCCATAAATTCAGAATGTTATTACTCTAGTTGTTCATTAGATCACTGTAGCAAAGCTACTGCTCACCAAGGAGTTAACTGGAAGTCTACTGCTGGTATTGAAAGTGATTGTTTCAGTCTGCATGTCAGAATTTTCTAATGAAATAGAAGAGGATTTGAGATCTCACTTAAAACATGCACTAAATTTTCTTTTTGCAGCACTAACCATAATTTCTATGGCAAAATGAACCCCAACATTTTGTTCCTTTTTAAATTAAATGTTTTAAGTGTTACCAGTTTATTCCAATCAAGATGGCTTCAGGTGTGCCATACTTTTGTCATAAGTAAGGCTGTTAGCACTCTAGTTGTTCTTTAGAACACTCTGGGAAGCTGCAGTAGAACACAAAGGCATCAACTGACAGGCTGCTCCTGTTGAAATATAACAGGAAGATATTTGAGATCTCACTTAAAACATGTCCTAATTTTTCTTTCTACAGCACTAACCATAATTTCTATGGCAAAATGAACCCCCTCATTTTGTTCCTTTTTAAATTAAATGTTTTAAGTGTTACCAGTTTATTCCAATCAAGATGGCTTCAGGTGTGCCATACTTTTGTCATAAGTAAGACTGTTAGCGCTCTAGTTGTTCTTTAGAACACTCTGGGAAGCTGCAGTAGAACACAAAGGCATCAACTGACAGGCTGCTCCTGTTGAAATATAACAGGAAGATATTTGAGATCACACTTGAAACATGTCCTAATTTTTCTTTCTACAGCACTAACCATAATTTCTATGACAAAATGAACCCCATCATTTTGTTCCTTTTTAAATTAAATGTTTTAAGTGTTACCAGTTTATTCCAATCAAGATGGCTTCAGGTGTGCCATACTTTTGTCATAAGTAAGACTGTTAGCGCTCTAGTTGTTCTTTAGAACACTCTGGGAAGCTGCAGTAGAACACAAAGGCATCAACTGACAGGCTGCTCCTGTTGAAATATAACAGGAAGATATTTGAGATCACACTTGAAACATGTCCTAATTTTTTCTTTCCAGAGCACTAACCATAATTTCTATGACAAGATGAACCCCATCATTTTGTTCCTTTTTAAATTAAATGTTTTAAGTGTTACCAGTTTATTCCAATCAAGATGGCTTCAGGTGTGCCATACTTTTGTCATAAGTAAGGCTGTTAGCACTCTAGTTGTTCTTTAGAACACTCTGGGAAGCTGCAGTAGAACACAAAGGAATCAACTGACAGTCTCTGCCCTTGTTGGATGTACATGTTTTACTGAGAATGTCAGACTTCATTCTCACATGACTGAGAAAGATAATGTGAATTTACAGAAAATATGCTCTCATTTTAGCTTCTGGGGCACCTTCCAAAACTGTATGGGACAAGCATGTGAAAATAGTTTTCTCTCAAACATGATTCATGATATCCCAGCAGAAGGTTTTTCACAGGGTAAAATCACCTTAGAACACACCACAATTCCTGAAATTAGTATGGTACCATCAACAAATGAATTCTAATGTAACTAAAGTCTGTTATCACCCTTTATAGTTCTCCTTTTGGTAACCCTCAAAATCTTCGATTCACTACAATGCATTTCAAAGGGGTACTATCATTTATATTGGTCCCAAGATGGCTGCCAGCAATTCCAGGATGAAGTGCTGACAGCCAATCAGATCTCACGATGACATGTGTGGTTAGGCTCCGCCCAGATATATATGTGTTTTTACTTTTGATTTTCTCAGCAACTACTGAACGGATTTACACCATTTAACAAAAGGGTTCTTTTTGAACCAAGAACTACCTCTTTGCCAAATTTGGTGTAATTCCGTTCAGCAGTTCGAGCTGTAGCCTTGCATAAAGTTTCCTATGGGAAATTGATTTTTGACTCTTATTTTTTAATTTCTCCGCAACTACTGAACGGATTTACACCATTTAACAAAAAGGGTTCTTTCTGAACCAAGAACTACCTCTTTGCCAAATTTGGTGTAATTCCGTTCAGCAGTTCGGGCTGTAGCCGTGTCTAAAGTTTCCTATGGGAAAATGAATGGGGAAAACACGTTTTGGGACCCCCTTTTTCTCGGCCCCGCTTGACTAATCACCCTGAGACTTTCAGGGTAGGAGCGGACCAGAGCGGGCCATAAAGTTTGAAAATTTCGCGAAGATTCGTCAACCGACGCAAGAGTTATTTCAAATAGAATGTCGCGGATTTCCTATGGAAAATAGGTCCTAACTATAACTATCTACTGGCGACCGCCAGTAGATAATATCTATATATATATCACCGTTTAAATGTTAAAAAGGTTTAGAAAATGTTATTGAGCGCCACTCTTCTTGGGATTAGCACATGAGCCATTTAGAATGCAATGTAAAGATTGACAGAGACTATATATTGTAAATCAAATGTTAATGCTTGCATGTCCCGGCAGCAGCAATTTTATAGAACTACACAAGCTAGATTGACAATGGGTTTATGGTAGAAAGAGCTTGAGGTGGTCTTGGGTGGACATTGGTGCATTTTATGAATACTAGTAATTATCTATTGTTCCAATGTAAAAACATTTGCAATAAAACATGTCTTTAGAATATCCTAGCAATGGAAAAATGCTGCTAAAAGCCGAACCTAAAATTAACACAGAAAATAAAATATTGTTAATTAAGGCCTCAGTCCGAGCAGAACATCTCCAGGTTAGGACACCCTAAATCTGACTCATTAACCTTGCAATCACTGTACCTACCAGTCCTCCAAGGCCTCTTATTTCAATAAAACAAATTGATAGAATATAATTCTAGTCCTATTTGACTGACTTCCGTTTTTGAAGTTTACACAATTCTTTAGTAAGAAGCGGTAAAAAACAAATGACAGCCCTGCTTATTATTATGCTCATATTACTATTAAACCAAAAGGCAACTGCTGACATAGTTGTTTTACATCGTGCTTTATTAAAAATTGAAGACTTTAATTTGAAGGTGGTAAAACACAGGGCCAATACATCAAATGTGTTTGATCTGCTTTTGAACTACAACTCCATGCTCCCTCAAACAGGAGAATCAAGATGAACAAGAGATGGAATATCAAGAAAGCATTTTTAGTATTAGCTTTTAGGGTAGAGTCAGGTTTCAAGATAGGCCTGTAGCTGTTTAAAGTGTAATGTGTGTGTAATTTGCTGCATATGCATTTAGATCTGCTGTGAATGATGTTTCCTTGATAGATCTCTTAACTTGCTCAAAGCGTCTAATTGATACTTCACCACAACATCTAGGTATGTGCCTCAAACTGATGAGTTTAGAGTTTGTTTTAAGATTAACAATTTCTATGGTAACAATTGCATTGACATTTTGGCAAGGGGTTTGCAAGATTTTTTTCTCCTGCAGAATCGTGCAAAGTTTCCTGACCGCACCGAGACAAAGTTTAACTTCATTTCACTGCTACTGGTTGTCCTGCCCAAGACTGAAAGGAGAGCAGGCTCCAGCGATATGAATCCCTAGCTCTGATTGGTCATTGGGTGACGCTGAAACGCGCACACGTCCTCCTGTTCTCTTCTAACCAGCAGGGAGGTCAGACACAGTCTGAGGATTGAGAAGGTGAGGTTCTGCAGGGCTGTGGTGGGACGCTAGCAACTCCGAGAAGCATCTGGAACCTTTTCCTGCTGTCACTCAGGGCTCCATTTAATCTGACTTTTTAAAAACTTTTCCAGGTTCCCACTTCACAAAGCCAGAAACATTTTTAAAAACTATGCAAGGTTGTAAACCCTTGAAGTTCACAGAGCTTTTCTTTTGACTCCAGTGGTAATTCCACTCATAGATCTGAGCCCTTCAGTCCTACGAATGGGAGAATCAGCCCTGGAACAGGAATAAAACACTTCAAAAGGTTAGAAGCCAAAACATGGATGCCAGTGTGGGTAGCTCTACTCTGCCCCACTAGTCACCTTGCTCCTTCAGTTCTTTTTTTTCTGTTCTACTTTGCAAAACTTATAAGGATGTTGTTATTAGCCTTTTAAAATCGGGAATAGAGGAACAGCCATTTTATTATCTGAAAAAGATACCAGTTGTAGCCCGGAACTATCTGGTTGGAAGCTCTACGCTACTCCATTAAATTGAACTCCTGTTCAATATGTCAGTATGCAAATTTGTTAGCCAGATGGAACAGAGCAAAATATCAGAAATAAGACAAGTGTATGTAAAATAACCAATTCGGGGTCGCCATGCAATTTCTGAGTCTTTGATTCACATTTTAATGATACTTAAGTTAACATCTATAAAGCAAATTGCAGCTTTCCAGACTTCCACTGTATCTTTCTTCTTCCTGAAGATCACTGCTTTTTTAAACTCCCTGCTCCTGTTTCCCTTGCTGAGAAAGGCTGCTCCTAAGACACTTAAAGAACTGGGTATAACCACACAAATGGCTAGTGGCAATGTAAGCTGTGATTGCAGGCTTACAAAGAGTAAGTAGAGGTAAGTGGGACAATAGGAAAAAACGAATCCAACACCTTAGTCCATTATGGTCCATGCCCACCAAGCTGCTGTTTGCAGCGTTACCAATGTCAGGGTTGCATTTGGCAAAGCAGTTGTCTGGGATCTACGTGTAGGAAGAGGTGTAGTGCTTATGGGTTGCTTTGAATCAGGTCAGGGAGAAAAGATGGCCTAGTATCTTAGGGCAAATGTTGCAGGTAAAGTTTTAAGGAAGTGCAAGTAATAGCATCTACAAGAAGTGCAAGGGGGTTAAGAGCAGGGGGCATTTGGAGATGCAGAGAGGGGCTGTTTAGGAAGATGGAGGCGAGGCTGTGCTCTGATTTGAAAACTGATCGAAGGAATCTTTGTATTGTATACTGAAAGACAGGCACCGTGGTGTCTGGAGGGGGTGTGGAAGTTGAACTATTGAGTTTAAACAGAATGCAGATAGCGCAGTTGACATCTTTTTTTTTAAAAGGTAAGGAGTAGTGTGGGAGGCGGAATAAGAGGCTGTGGGTAGTGTGAGGGCATTTATTAGACACACAAGAACGTGTGTTTCCTCAATACCCTCAATCATTGTAGGTCACCTTTCTGAACACTCTGGTAGTTGCAAACAAGGAGCTGTGTGACTCTAGAGACCATCGAGTATAGACAAATGACTATCAAAGAGGACCCTAATTTATAGGACTTGGAAGGATGTTTTGGGGAGTTGATGTTATGTGGAAAGGACCTTTGCATGGAGAAAAGTATATGACTTTTGATTTGGCAAACTAAATTACCCTAAATTACATACATTTGATAACTACTTTAAGAATTAATCTCAAATAATTCACAGTTGTATGTGAAATGTAATGTTTTTACCCATGGGTTCAGGAAAGAAGTATTTAAAGTGCATTGGTTTCTTCTTTTGCAAAAACATGCTTTAGAAGAAAATGTAAACTTTTGCCTACAAGTTACAGTATTTTAAAAATGTAATCTGCCTCAGTCTGTCATAAGGTGGAAGGTTCCTGGTTATTCACAGGGCCCAAATCTGCTCCTGATATTATCCTTTTCTGACTTACCCAGCATGTTTCCAACCCAGGAGACCCTTATCCTGAGTCCCTCTGCAGGTGCCCCACATGATCTCATGATTTTGTAAGTCCAGGAGACCCTTATCCTGAGTCCCTCTGCAGGTGCCCCACATGATCTCATGATTTTGTAAGTCCAGGAGCCCCTTATCCTGAGTTCCTTTGCAGGTGCTCCACATGATCTCATGATTTTGTAAGTCCAGGAGACCCTTATCCTGAGTCCCTCTGTAGGGGCTCCCCATGATCTCATGATTTTGTAAGTCCAGGAGACCCTTATCCTGAGTTCTTTTGCAGGTGCTCCACATGATCTCATGGTTTTGTAAGTCCAGGAGACCCTTATCCTGAGTCCCTCTGTAGGGGCTCCCCATGATCTCATGATTTTGTAAGTCCAGGAGACCCTTATCCTGAGTCCCTCTGCAGGTGCCCCACATGATCTCATGATTTTGTAAGTCCAGGAGACCCTTATCCTGAGTTCCTTTGCAGGTGCTCCACATGATCTCATGATTTTGTAAGTCCAGGAGACCCTTATCCTGAGTCCCTCTGTAGGGGCTCCCCATGATCTCATGATTTTGTAAGTCCAGGAGACCCTTATCCTGAGTTCTTTTGCAGGTGCTCCACATGATCTCATGGTTTTGTAAGTCCAGGAGACCCTTATCCTGAGTCCCTCTGTAGGGGCTCCCCATGATCTCATGATTTTGTAAGTCCAGGAGACCCTTATCCTGAGTCCCTCTGTAGGTGCTCCCCGTGATCTCATGATTTTGTAAGTCCAGGAGACCCTTATCCTGAGTTCCTCTGCAGGTGCTCCACATGATCTCATGATTTTGTAAATCCTGGAGACCCTTATCCTGCGTTCCTCTGCAGGTGCTCCACATGATCTCATTATTTTATAAGTCCAGGAGACCCTTATATTGAATCCCTCTGCAGGTGCTCCACATGATCTCATGATTCTGTAAGTTTTGAGGTTACCTAGTAGTCCTCCCTCGGGGATGGAGATAGTGAGTGTCTGTCGTGAGAGAAGTGGGCATGAGGGGTTGCATGACTCAGGTTCTGGAGGCTGCCATAAAGTTTTTGTTGACACAAGAAGGTCGGTTGACCAGGTATACATTGTAATAAGATAGCTTTCTCCTGTGACAATGCGCTGCTGACCCCTGGTCACTACCTGTGCAAGCTATTGTCACCAGGCATTTGTGTTCCTGGTTCAGATTTACGAAACTCTTAGTTGAACATGCAGAACGCTGTGTACCTTTTCCTCTTGTTCAGACCAATTTAGTCTGTCAGCCTAGAGTGAAGATATTAATAACAACAAAAGGTACTATTGGGAGAAGTATATCATACTACTCTGTCAGCAATATGGATGGGTTGTTCCTTGAAAATTATTAGTAGGGTACTTTTACTTCACCTTTATCACTAATCACTTTCACTGTGCCGCTTACAGGATCCCCTATTGTGTATATTGATTGTCCAATTGATAAAATTTGACAGCAATTAAAATTCTCTGTTAAATCTCTTACAGATAAGCAATATATTCTGTGTTTGGGATTTAGAAGTCTAAGCATATATATGCTCCCAAGAGAACCCTTGTTGTTATTAATATAAACATTGAACCTAGGTTCTCAGGGATACTGGGTGGCCCCATAGTATTATATGGTCAGCCTATAGTGAAGCACCAGTCTTACACATGCTGTGGTGTGGGAATGGCACTGTAACCTTGGAACAAAAGGGATATTCTGAGTGTCGATCCTCACCCCCTTTGGTCACTTCTGGTAGACGAGGACTGAAATCCACCTCAGGCACTGGACCGGGTTCCAAAGCCACAGGATCCTGGTGTTATACTATCACAGTGGCAGCAGAACTTTTAGAAGCTTATGAGATATGAGGTTCCAAGAGACCTGTCTGACGTTTAAGCCTGATGCACTTGAACCCTATTAGAACACTCCAAAAATTCAAGTAGTGTCCCAGTTCAGATTGGCTGATAGGGCCACAATGCCACTATCTGTGGATATAGACTGATCCATGGAGTCTGAGAAATGTGTCCAGTTTAAGTTTCCATTAGAAGCTCTTCTTCCAACTTCAGAAGGATTGCTGTGAAGAAAGATTTGATTGCAGCGAACAAGAACTCCCCTGCTTGCTGAAGAACTACTTTTCCAGCTCAGCATACCAAGACCCAGCTGCTGTGAGGACCACTATCCAACAGTGAAGTGATATAATGGACAGAGACTCGTGTGTCTGTTCAGCTTCACCTTATGACATCCATCTTCAGGAATATCCCTCCCCACCATCTGTGGAGGGATCCCTTGTGTCTATCATCAAGAGTATGAAGGAAGAGCTAGAGAGGCCTGGGAAGGGGTCTGATTTTGCATCAACTAACCCAGTATTCTCACTCTTGCCCCCACCTGATGCTGACTGGAACATGATGACCTTCTCGCAACCTCCCCCGGCTCTCCTAAGACCACACTACCAACCGTGTAGATGGTGTCCGCACATGCCCAAAACCCTCTGGGATACCTCACGCATTTACAACAGAACACTGTAGACTCATATAAGACGCTTGAACACAACGTTCTGACTTTGTTCTGCTTGCCGGACATTGACCCTTTACAACACCTTTTTTGTGCCTAGCCTTGCATTTCTTGGTAATGGTATGTGCATACAGTTCCTCTCCATACTGGGGAGATGCAGATTTTCCACATTACTGAGCTTAACGTAACTTGCATTGTCACTATAAGAAGGCATTTTCACTCTGCTGTTGAACATTTATTGTGAACTAAAGTTGTATCTGTTTTATTGAATTTTATTTTCGGCAATGCTGCCCAGTGAGTATCTTGAATGCGCGGTATCCAGAGTGAACGGTACCTGTAGATTCCACTCTCCACCTCCCTACAAGAGTGCGCCTTCACTGCTTGCTGTTCCTTCCACCTTAGAGTTAAAGCCTAAAAAGGGGTTCTTACTATTCACTAGATGTGCAGTAGTGGCCGGTACCAGGGAAACAGGCAATATTTGTTACTATAAAAATGCCTAGAGACGCTATCAGTTCTCTAGACACAGAGACCGGACTTAAAACCCTTGAATAAGGGTCAAAGTACATAAAATTGTCACTTTTCCCCACTGTTTCAAAAACTTAATTGGAGTGGTTTCCACAAAGACATGAAGCACTAAGTCTGCCAGGAACCGAAAAGCATCTCGCCTGTATTGTTCTATTTTTGGGTCTCTCTCATTTCTAGGCCTAGTACAAATATCTCTCAAATCCCCCTGTTATTCTGGCCCTGCGTAGTGCTCAGAAGATTCATCCGCGAGTTGACCGTGCGCCACTGATATCCTTGCACCAGCTCTGAACACAGCACCACTTCAGCCAATCTACCCTTCTGTCAGGGTTAGTGACATATGTTTTCAACTCCTCAGCAGTTCCTGTTCCTCTGTTTTCCAGGCGCACTCAGCCCCTTCCCTAAAACCATCCAGAGACCAGTTAGTGTTATCACTGCCTTGCAATCGTTGTGTCCCTTCAATCATGGTCAGTAAGAACGCTCAATTTGATGATGAAATACTCTGACTTTTGTCCCTCCGTTCCTGTTGATCACAAGTAGTAAAAATATCCCAAATTTCATTACACTACCGAGTGGACAGAGATACCTAGGAAGGGGCAGCAGGGGGAGACATTTTAATGTCAACGCAGGACTTGTATGATAGTAGTAATAATCTTCTGATCACGTGGTTGTGATATTAGTGCAGCTGTGACGCCATGACAGTATCAGTTTCTATTAACCGGACTGCTTCCGGGTTACAGCATACCTTCTGATTGCAGTTTGACTCCCACCTATACTCTCCCTCCCTCACAGGGTCATCATCCAGGAAGGCTAACCCAAGAACTGCCTCTGCATGTCATCTGCGCGGGAAGAGGCAATCTGTCACAAGCCAGCACCATACCCGCCAACTCACACGTTGCCACCAGTAGATTGCTACCCCACAAAAAACACTTCAACACCTCATCAGGGGAAGCAAGCGCTATGTAAATGCAAAGCCTTCCCTCTTCTGTCCCTCCACAATCCTTTTTCAATACAAATAACAAACTTGCATGTCCACCACTCAAATTAATTTGATGTTCCCCTATACTAATTTCCCCACTAATCCTGCTTGGGTTTCGGAGTAGCGTGCTACCCGCCGAAAAGCGCTTCAACACCCCATCAGGGGTAGCAAGTGCTATATAAATGCAAACCCTTCCCTCTTCTATCCCTCCACTATCCTTTTCAATCCAAATAACAGACTAACATGTCCACCGCTCAAATTAATTTCATATTTCCCTATACTAATTCACCACTAATGCTTTTTGGTTTCCAGAGTAGCGTGCTATTTGCCGAAAAAGCGCTTCAACGCCTCGTCAGGGGTAGTAAGTGCTATATAAATGCAATTTCAATTACAATTTCGGCTCCCTTCACACCGTCATCACACGGCGGGAGGAAAAACGAGCTGAAAACCAGTTTTAGGAAGCTGTAAGCAGCCGATGTCCATTAAGGGGTGTGAAAACACCCCAGGACATGGGCGACAGCCTCAATGACCCTTTGTTTTTAGTTTTCTGGGAGAGGAGCAGGGGTGGGGGGGGGGACTTGGTGAGGGACAGAGTGCCTCTTAGGTAGCTCTTGGCATGAGGCACGCCCTCTCCTCACACAGTGGCATTAATTTGTAAGTTGGCAGGTACGCACCACTTTACAAAACAATTAAATGAAATGATTTCAGTAATTTTGTAATGGTGCCAGTAGAGCACGTCAGCCTCACCTCCATGTGCCTCCAGATTACCACCAGCAAGATCTTCACACATTTTCTTTTCACATTCAGGCCCAGATTTTGAAAGCTGACAGGCAACGCAGTGCAGCACCCAAAGATGCTGCGCTGCATTGCGTGATAGGGAGGGAGCAAGAGCGCCCCATATATTCACATAGAAATGGCTCTCTCCCGAGCGCCGGCGCTGATTTCAGCTGCCGAGCGCCACGCACACACCTTAGCGCCATAGCGCTAGGGTGTGTGTGAGTCTAACATAGGTTTTGTACAGGAAGGGTATCCTTCCTGTACAAAATACTATGCTTAGAGAAGTGAAAAAGCTTTCCCTACTTTGTTTGTGTGCTGCACAGTGCGTTGGTTTGTGAATCCCAAAAAAGGTTTAGCAGCGGTTTAGCATTACAAAAGTAACGCTAACCCAGTGCTAAACCTTTGAGAATCTGGGCCTCAGTTTTTATTCAGAAATGTAAATCCTGAAGGAAAAATATAGTTTTAGTTTTACGGAAATGGAAAATGAGTGTCATAAAGTTAACCTTTGTGTGCTTATAGATAGGGTTTCTTTTGCTTAAAAAAAATATGTTTTTGAACTGTTAAGAACATTTTATTGCCTTGGGCAATTTTCTGTTGCATAAGAATTCAGCGCACTTCTAGAGTGGCTTGCATGTATAGTTAGAACGGCAGTGGAAGGTAAGAGTGTGAGCTCTGAAGAAGGCACCTTCAGAGTGTACAGTAGACTTTTATTTTACGTATGGCGATTTGCTGATCATGCACACGTATTTCACACGTTTTCGCAGGCATGCCTGTAGTTTCACTCTGCTTTCCAAGACTAGGCAATGCACCTCAAAATACACGTTCCCAAATATTTGAGGGCTGGAATTATCCTGTCATCAGGGCTTTAAGTTGGTTGAAAAAAACGTAAGGGGTCTCTAAAAGGGGTGTGGCCTATGTAGTTAAATGCGTGGCTTAACCAGGTAAACTACATTTCTGTGACTTCCCATAGTGTGCCACTCTACCGGTGTTTGGTATCTCTCTGAACTTTCTGTTTTTGCATCCAAATATAACAACTGACATACACCTAAAACCAGCTGGGACTATTGGCTTTGTCAATGGCTGTCTGTGTGTGCTCTGCAGATAGGCCAATGATTGGATAACCATGTATTCTGAACACCTTTTTGGCCCTCTGACAGCCACTGCTAGGAACTCGCATTGCCTTCAGCCTCATCTCTAGACATCTTAATTGTGGCTGTTAAAAACACCTGGAGGTGGCTAATTTCAAATCATGCACTATACAAGAGTAATGTGCTGAACGAAAAAAAAATACTTATAAACACAACATCCTGGGAATAGCTAACACTCTGATGAGTGCAAGATTCAGTAAAACATGTGAAATATAAACTGGAGCTAAATCACTGACCTGGATTACCTGAATATTTATTACATTAATTGTTCAGAAATTGTCCGCGTTTTCCCCAGTAAAATTAAGGACATACATTTAGGGCCCTATAGGGACCAGTTTTAATGTCAGTTCAATAATACTACCGGGTCTGAGACTAAGAGGGACCCAGCCCACTCAAACGGGAAACCATGGAAATACGACTACTTCTGGGAGACACAGACATGTGGGGGGAGCATCCATGGTTACCACACAGGCCCTACCTCGAGTCTTCGAAATGAGACATCAATTGACAAGGTTCATAGAGAGGTTTTTCAGAGAGGCCATTTTAATAGTGTGTTGAATAAAAAGCCTACTGATTTAGGGTTGCCACCTTTTCCAGAGTAAAATCACGGCCATCTGTTCATTTTTTAAGATTCTGCAAAGACATGATACTTAAATAACACTTTGAATAAAATTATCCTTATTCATTTTTAACATGACTTTTCTGGCTTAGTTTACTTTAATTATCAATCAAGGGTCATTAATGCAGCTCCAGAACACATTTTAAAGTGCATTTTTTATATTACCTATTTTAAGTATGTGATGAAGCAGGAAAATACCAGCTTCAAGTGATTCTCTAAATTTTTGCACTGGCCACAACATTAAAATACTGGTTATGCCTGCTAAAAACGGCCAAGTAACACTCTATGCATTGGATAAGCATGGATTAAATGACTGGCGACAGTGATATGTCTCCCATATATGATCAATGTATTGCCATATATTTTAATACATTGAAACACTGGAGTTAGGGTCTTCAGGTGAATGTATCCGAAGTGCTCAGGGACAGCCACACATTCGTCATTGGGTCCTAGGCGTTGCGGATGGGCGTCTTGAAGGTGGTCCCTTCTCTGCCGAACATCAATATTTCTTCTGTGTCTTCACTTCTGTAAAGAGAAAAGGAGAGCAGAGTAGTACTTTTGCCAGGGGCTGTAATGAGCTCATGAAAGCACCCTGAATGTGGTGTCCTGGGAGAAGCATTTGCTGTGGCAGTGCCCTGAGGGTGCCTGAGGCGCTGCAGAGCTGATTAAAACAGTCTGCAGCTAGTATCCAGAGGCTGGGCTGCTGAAGACCATGGGGCACGACTGAGAATATGCAATGAGAACAGTGGTCGAAGTGGGCGAAATCTGAGGGGCACGGCGCGCAAATACTTTTTTCAATTTAAGAAAAACAGTTCCCCTACTTTTTGTGAAAAGGCAACTGTCCAGGGGCGGTTAATTCCAACAGTTAAAATGCTTATGCTGAAGTGTAAAGCAGGGAGTCTCCTGTGCTATGAATCCGAGGGAGGGGCAGACAGCTTAACAAGCCTTCTTGCCAGGGTTCCTATTTGCCTGAAAGAAAGGTAAATGTGCACAACTGCTTAATCTGCAATTGTAGAGAGTGCTTGGAAACTGGTATTGACTTTAATTGATGGAATTACTTGACGCTTCCTGATAACACAGATGTATTCTTTTTTAGTGTTACTGCAAGGGAGTTACCAGCTGAGCTGTGAAGTGTGTGCTTTTAAAGGACAGTTAATTAAAAAATTGCGCTATGTACAGTTTGGGTATTACTAAAATCTATATTTTGGAAGCCTGTTTTTATATTAAACCTTTTTGCGCATTTTATGTCAAACTACTTTCTACTGTGTGTAATGCAAGGTTGAAATAACGAGCTACATGTTTGCAGTGCTTTCTGTAACATAAACAAGCCACTATTCTCCACTCTACCAACCAGGACTCAATTATGTTGCTCGCTGGTTACAAAGACCTCTGCAGTGCATTAACTAATAGAGGTTTCATAATGTATGATATTGCATTTTCCCATGATTAACGTAACTTGTATTTAATTTTCATTTAAGCTGTGGTTATTTAATATGTAGTTACATGAAGGTGGAAGACAGAAAAAAAGTTACAGAATATTTAGATTTTTCAGCCACGCCTTTGACCCCGCCCTCACGCTCACTCACCCCGCCCCCATATGCATGCAGCATCACAGTTAGTTCCCATACTTTTTAGGTCTCGCCTAGGCTGCGCTTGCGCTGTCTCTTCGAGACATGCTATATTCAGGTATGGACTTGAAGCTCCGCCCACTCTCCGCCCATCTTTTTAATTGGCTACTGTCAGTGTCATTTGTAAATGTTGGCTTTTGATTTGTTAATAGGCTTATTAGTCTCTCCTTAGTACCTTCCTGTCTTTTGTTGTAAATTCCCGGAAGGCCTTGACCTTTTACATGTGTTGTTACTTGGTATGCTTTATTTACAGTCTGTCTGCACTATTTTCATACATGCCTTTTGCTTGCCTGCAGCTGCCGGCAGGATACCTCTCCCGCAACGCAGTTTTATTTTTGGCAGCAAAAGCGTGCCTTTCGCCTTCGTCTACGTAAGCATTGCCCCTCTGCAACGAAAGGCACGGCTCGCCAAACTCGATTTTTTCAATATTTTATGCTTTTAATAAGCAGCACAGGTGGCATGCTGTGCTGCTTGCTAAAAGCATAAAATATTTTTTAAAAAGAGTTTGCAGAGCCGTGTCTTTATTTTATTCGGCGCTACTAGACAAACTCTATTGGGCATTCGGCAGGCCCCACCTCGCCCCACTCCAACTAAAGGCGCGGTTCGCCAAACTCAATTTTTTCAATATTTTATGCTTTCAATAAGCAGCGCGGCAGGTGCCAGGCTGCGCTGCTACAGTTTGAGCTATTGGCATTGTAAATGACAATAGCTTTTATTTATGTGTTGTTTTTTAAAACAGATAAATAAAAGGCATTGTCATTTACAATGCCAATAGCTCAAACTCTCGTAAATGCGAGACCTATTGCATTGCAAATGCTTGTTTCTAATGCACTTCGACTGCTGAATGAGAACCTTCAGGACTGCGTCCCCTGGAGGGTGAGCTTGTTTACAGTCTAATAAGCCTGGGCCTGCATATTGGCTGACACTAGTAACTCGACCCACAATTTTGGCCTACACTGACAGAGTATACAGTCTGGCCTGAGGACTAATTACAACTTCTAAGATGTGTCTAGGTTGTATGAGTGAAGCGCTGTTCTTGATCGCTGTCTGAGGGATGCTTGGACTGTGCTGTAGAGAGTTAATTCAGACACTGACAGCTTCCAAATCTGTACCTTCGGGTACATCCTCTGACCTTCTTCTAAAGCAATGCTTATATGTGGTTTGAACCCACACCTCCAGAGAGCAGTTTTAACCACATTCATAGCCTGCCAAGCACCCACAACTCACAGCCTGACCTCAGAAGACACACTGATACCTCTTGGTGCGGATTTAAAGTACCTTTCAGAAAACGTTGTACCATTCCCATAAGCTTTCAATTTCATATTGTGGTCTAAGGGTGCATCCTCAAATTGTGATTGGTGTAGAAGGATTCCTGCATCCTGGCAAGTGCTCCCTGCCAATCACAGTGAGCTGCCATCAGTCATGCTAGACGAAGGAAAGGCAGACCAAGGGGGTGGGGGCCCTTGGCTCTTCTTGCCACTCTTAGGATGCCTGGTCCAGTTCTGCAGGTCACGCCTCGGGAGGCTCCACTTCTGGCTGACCTGCCTTGTGCTTGGAGGGAAGGGTGAATGCTTTAAAACCTATGCTGCCCGCCAGGTAACCCTCTGTGTCCTCTTTCCTCTGGGAGCAGCGGCCACATGGGCCACACAAATACCCACCCATCCAGACCCTGGTTTTCCGCAATGAACTGCCAGGCATAGTAGAAGTAATTATGTCAAAAGAAAACATTGTATGACCTAGAACATCTTCACTTGATGTATCTAAACCATACTAGTGAGGGTTTCAGCTGGGTACAAGGCTGGTTGGAGGAGCAGAACTGCTGGTGGTCCTGACCTCCTAACCCTACTCTGGGTTCCACACAGTCTGATCTGTGTGGTAGGTGTTAGTCATGTCCTGCCCTGAGCCTGGACGCTGCGGGGAGCAGTTTCCTTGTTAAGTTACTGGTTCTATAAATATAAAACTCTCTCTTCAGCCGGAGGTCATATGTTTGCTTGATTGTCTCTTAAGGGATATTAAGGAAAAGATTCCTCATGTGTTGCTATATGCTGATGAGCGACAGCAATCCTGAAACGTGTCCAGAGATGCACAGCACTGGCTGCACCAACACTCGTGAAGGCTTTTAACTAAATTGAGTGTTAGCATGCACTGCAATTACCACTATGCACTTGAGAGAAATGTGTGCCGGTATGCTAGGCAGTTTGCTCTCTTCATACCTGCCAACTTGAAGAACAATCTCACCGTGTAAGGAGGGGGCAGGGTATTGAAGGGGTGGGGCCTCATGCTGAGAAGTACCTATGAGGCACTTTTGAACCCGACCCGCCCTCAATTCCCCTCCTCTTAAAGAAGAAAAAGCTTGCTAAGGCTGGTGCTGTTGTCCTGGGGTGTTTTCAGTAGGGGTGGGCGGAATTTGCGTAGTCGCGCTACGCAAAGCTCCGCAAAATGGTAAAAAATCTCAGCGAGCACGCAAAACTTCCACGAACACGCAAAATTGCTTGTTCCGCCCGTTCGCGATGCTTTTTTCCTGTTCGCGAACGCTGTTTGCGTGCTCGGGGGGAAATATCTCGCGAATACGCACTTTGAAAGCGCGAACAAGCAAAAAATTCAGCGGATGGCAGAATTTTGGGCAATTCCGCGTTCTCCGCGGAACACGAAATTACCCAAATTCCGCAAGCGGAACGGAATTTACCGCCCAGGCCTAGTTTTCACACCCCTTAATGGACATCGGCAGTTCAAAGACTCAGAAAACGAGCTGGAAAACCACTATTTACAGTGGGCTTTAGCTCGTTTTCCCTGCCACCGTGAGATATCGGCTCCTCATCGGGAGACTGTGTGATGTGGAGCCGATATCGTGTGTCACACGGTGGCACCGTGTGAGTTGGCAGGTATGTCTCTGCCCCATTTTTTGATTGCCTCCACTTTGCAGTTATTGGGCTATCGACCTTGTGTGGATGCACCTGCTCTCTATGAATGGTGCAGAGACCTGAGAAGACGTCGAGCAGCATTTACAAGCACCCCCAAAGACTCATGTGCTGCTCTCTGCTGAAGAAGGATAACAATGCTAAAAGATGTGTCCAAAGACAATGGGGAATACTGTAAAGACTTTCACCTAAAGTGAGTGTTATCATGCTCTGCATTTACTGCAGTGCATGTGGGAGAAATGTGTGCTGGTGTACCATGCAATGTGCTCCCTCCACCCTTTTCTGTAAATGTACGGTTGCATATTTTCTCACCTGTATACTTACTTTGACTCCTGGGTATAACTCTCCACTGTTTTGCTATTCACCATTTCTGACTGAAGATTTACACCTAGATGTAGACTTACATGTCTCCACCCCCTCATACCGAGGGAGTGAAGCCTCCTATGAAGGTATTTGCTGTAGTGCTAATCTATGTGTTACAAAATGCAGCTTGGGAATCCACCTGTAAGTGCATTGTCAAGTAATGTCATACATTAATTGATGCCCATATTTGCAATTGAATCCGTGCAACTGATAATTCGCTGCTATGTTTTGAATTTAAATCTAAAATACTCTCTACAGTTGGAAACCACAAACTTATCAAGTATACTTATTTCATAGTCGGTTGTTTGAAGGGTGGAGCCCAAAACATTGCACATATCCACGTGCTATGCAATGGAGGATCTTGTGTAGAACGACAAGTAAACCTTCTTAACAGTTGCCTCAGTCTTGTTTGAGACCTATTAAACCACTACCGGCCTAATCGCACTGCCTAACTTATTTTTGCTAACACAAACTTTGGGCCTCATTTAGAGTCTGACAGAGCTTGAGCACCGCTATACACTGAATGTGCTTCCGCCATGCAAAACCTGCACTTCCTCTACTCTTTTTAAAGTCTGAGGAAGCACTGTTTACACCGCTAGCTCCGCTGGTGCAAACTTCCTACCTGGTGGCACAAACGCTGAGGTCCACCAGGCCACAGTGACGGCCATCCCACCAACATTACCCTTATTTCCTGCTGGTGTCTGTCAGGCTTCAGGACTTAAATATGAACTGTGGCCTCCATTTACAAAGAGAAAGTTTCCTTTATGTTGTGCCATTTATCTGTTGTTCAGAGAAAAAAAAACTCATGGTTTCTATGAACAAAAAAGTTTGCTGATCGGGCGCTTTAAATATTTCACCCCCATGGCAAACCTTCCATGCTACAGAGGGAGCCCCTGTAATAGTGCCTCCCTTTACAGCACAAAAATCCCTGCCAGGCAGATGGGGATCCTAAAAAATGGTGCGACTGGTCCTGTGCCAGGGTGGCAGAGTAAATGGCAACTGCTCCCCGAAGTGCACGCCGTCCAGGGTATGAATGAGACCATGTGGTTTTTCCCTTGCCTTGATATTGATGGCACCACTAAACACGAGCTGATGTATTTAAGGAGGCTTGTTTGCATCTGGCAATATCCTCACTGCTTCAGGCCGCAAAGGAGCTACTATAATTTGAGCCGGTGGTTTCCGGTGCTCGGCACCAGCACTTAATTGTCAACACCAGCACTTATGAAAGCCTACCACATGGTGGCGCTCTTTATCTAATTTAGACATGAACACAAAAGTTATTTATTAATTCAATATACATTAAAAATGACTAATACATACCACTCAAGCCCTTCCTATAGCTTTGGAGCCCTCGAATAGTCTAAATTGTAACAACTGTAGGAGTGTGATGGCTAGTGGTTGTGTTGGTACTGTCATTGGCAGCACCGGCAGGGGCAATGAGTAGTGCAAGCTGCAGTGGCCTCCTGATGAGGGCCCTGACACTTATTTTTTTTAACTAATTAAGCACTGAGCTATTATAATACCCGTAAGCAACCATATGACCTTACCTTATTGTTAAACTCTAGGCAAGTGTAGTCTGTACTGCTCCTACCCTTGCTGTACTTGTTCTGTTTGTGAGGGAATCTTCCACCTTTACTGATCGTGCCCTTTTCATATGGGAGAGGAAAGCTTGCACTGCTGCTGCCGGGGCTGTACTTGTTGTGTTTGTAAAGAAGCTTGCACTACTGCTTATCATAGTGCACCTCTTCCGTTATTGAGTGAAGCAGGTACTGCTACTACCAGCGGGGAAGCTTGCAGCACAACTACTCACACTCCCTGTTCTGTTTGTGAGGGAACCTTACACTGCTGTTACCCATGCTGAACCTGTTGTATGTATGAGGGAAGCTTGCACAACTGCTGCCAGTGATGCATGTCCATTTTGTATGAGTGAAGCCACTTGAAATTGAAGTGCATGCTCTGTTTAAGTGAAGCCCGCAGTAATTTTGCATGCAATATTAAGGCCCACTCTATATTGTGTGAGGCCATAGTTACCAGGGAAAACACAGATTCATACGTCCAATGGAATTCAGGAATAACTTCTAAAAATCAGTACAGAAAAAACTGAATTTTCATGATTACTTCCCATTCGAAGGAAAACTTGTAAGTCCATGAGTATTCTTGGTCCATGGGGTACCAGTAAATTCTGGGTGCAGAATAAGTGAACGGGTGCTGTTGCATAACTTAGAATTCAGGCCTAGAGTTCTAAGCTGGACCACTCCAGAACTGTACATGCTTGAAGTTGTTTTGCCTGAATACAAACAAGTTCCCCCTGTAATTACTGTTTAGCACAGAAAACCTCTGGATCTCCACAGGCAATTTGGGGAATCTGCTGCCTTTGATTCGAGGGTTTTGTTCTTCCTACTTTGTGCCTTAGTGGCTGGAAGGACCTAGAAGAAGGTGCTTGAACGGATGTGCCAGATCATTGGAGGAAGGGGACAAGGAGGAGAGACAAGTAGAGGAGCTTTTTACGGTTTCAAAACCTATTTCGAGGCTCTGTAACCAGTAGATACCTGACCGTTGAGTGCCACTCTCCTGGTTAGGGCAGGGGCTTTGCTCCTTTTGTAACAGAGATTCAGATTGGGGGCCTCATTTACAAGAAAGTGCCGCAGCACAGCACCGCAAGCCCTTAGGCTGCGCCATGCTGCAGCACTTTCAAAGCACAGGGATGTGACATATTTACTATAATATGTTGCATCCTTGTGCTTTCCCCTGCGCTGGCGCACAATTGGCTACCATGCGCCGAGGCAGGCATCCTTGCACCATGGTGCAAGGATGCCTGCCTCACGGGGATGATTGCTTATGTGCAGGAAGGGTTCCCTTGCTGCACATAAACAATCTGAAATGGCGTTTTACAACTGCTATGTGTGCTGCATTAGCACACATAGAACTTGCAAAACGTCATTTTTCTAAATTATTGTTTATGTGCAGGAAGGGAACCCTTCCTGTACATAAACAATCACCAAAGGTGATTTCCTAGTTCTATGTGTGCTGCAGAATGAAAGAGGAAAAAAACGAGGGGAAATTAATACATTTCTCCTCGTTGCCCCTTCCTTGGGGAGGCGTAGCATTCAGACTTCATTCAGACAATTTCTCATAAATCTGGAAATGGGTTAGGTTCCATGGGTGTTAGGTTGGAAAACCCACAGCAACACCCATGGAGCGCCCCTTTCACGCAAAGTGCTGCGTGTAAAGTGGCCGTATTTACAAGGACAGGAAAAGCCAAGCAGGGTGGCTTTTCCTGTCCTTGTAAATATAGGGCAGGAAAATGCGCCGCTGGTCCATCACAAAAAGTGACACACCGGCGGCGCAAGGGGCTTGTAAATAAGCCCTCAATTACATCTGCTCCCTTGAGGCTGCCCGTGTCTGCTCGTGGCACGGTCTGCCATGATTCCAGTGTTTCTGAAACACCCAAGGATCTTTGCCATTTTCTGGTACTTCCCAAATACTTCTAAGGGACAACCCTAAACTAATAATGTTCCACGTCCCTCTGTTTTCTCTTCTCACAATTTTCTGTTACTCTTTAGCAGTAAAAGGCCTATTTGACGAAAGGTTTTATTTCTTTTCTTTCAACTTGTTAGTAATTCTATTAGTCAATATCTGTCTCTCCCAATGTGGTGGATGTCACCCTTTTTATTGAGCCAAAAGACACACCAGGAAGTTCTTCTAGCTCATTTCGGTTTGCAAATCTCCGGATTATTATGCTTTGGGATCTAATCTAAAGCTGTTATGCCTCTTCCAGTCCCACTTTCTACACACTTCATGTATCCTACATTTATAGCGTCTCCTTGTCTCCTTTGTGTGTATCTTCCCTGTGCTGAACTCCCTCAGCCTGAAGTATGAATACTTATATAGAGTGTGCTCTGTCTGCTGTGCGTGCATCCCACCTGTGCTGAGTGCCCTCTGTCTGCACGGTACCCCACCTGTGCTGAGTGCCCTCTGTCTCTACTGTACCCCACCTGTGCTGAGTGCCCTCTGTCTGCACGGTACCCCACCTGTGCTGAGTGCCCTCTGTCTCTACTGTACCCCACCTGTGCTGAGTGCCCTCTGTCTGCACGGTACCCCACCTGTGCTGAGTGCCCTCTGTCTGCACGGTACCCCACCTGTGCTGAGTGCCCTCTGTCTGCACTGTACCCCATCTGTGCTGAGTGCCCTCTGTCTCTACTGTATCCCACCTGTGCTGAGTGCCCTCTGTCTCTACTGTACCCCACCTGTGCTGAGTGCCCTCTGTCTGCACGGTACCCCACCTGTGCTGAGTGCCCTCTGTCTGCACGGTACCCCACCTGTGCTGAGTGCCCTCTGTCTGCACGGTACCCCACCTGTGCTGAGTGCCCTCTGTCTGCACGGTACCCCACCTGTGCTGAGTGCCCTCTGTCTGCACGGTACCCCACCTGTGCTGAGTGCCCTCTGTCTGCACTGTACCCCACCTGTGCTGAGTGCCCTCTGTCTCTACTGTACCCCACCTGTGCTGAGTGCCCTCTGTCTCTACTGTACCCCACCTGTGCTGAGTGCCCTCTGTCTGCACGGTACCCCACCTGTGCTGAGTGCCCTCTGTCTGCACGGTACCCCACCTGTGCTGAGTGCCCTCTGTCTGCACGGTACCCCACCTGTGCTGAGTGCCCTCTGTCTGCACGGTACCCCACCTGTGCTGAGTGCCCTCTGTCTCTACTGTACCCCATCTGTGCTGAGTGCCCTCTGTCTCTACTGTACCCCACCTGTGCTGAGTGCCCTCTGTCTGCACGGTACCCCACCTGTGCTGAGTGCCCTCTGTCTCTACTGTACCCCACCTGTGCTGAGTGCCCTCTGTCTGCACGGTACCCCACCTGTGCTGAGTGCCCTCTGTCTCTACTGTACCCCATCTGTGCTGAGTGCCCTCTGTCTCTACTGTACCCCATTTGTGCTGGGTGCCCTCTGTCTCTACTGTACCCCATTTGTGCTGGGTGCCCTCTGTCTCTACTGTACCCCATCTGTGCTGGGTGCCCTCTGTCTGTACTGTACCCCATCTGTGCTGAGTGCCCTCTGTCTCTACTGTACCCCATCTGTGCTGAGTGCCCTCTGTCTCTACTGTACCCCATCTGTGCTGAGTGCCCTCTGTCTCTAATGTATCCCATTTGTGCTGGGTGCCCTCTGTCTCTACTGTACCCCATCTGTGCTGAGTGCCCCCTGTCTGCACTGTACCCAATCTGTGCTGGGTGCCCTCTGTCTCTACTATACCCAATCTGTGCTGGGTGCCCTCTGTCTCTACTGTACCCCATCTGTGCTGGGTGCCCTCTGTCTGTACTGTACCCCATCTGTGCTGAGTGCCCTCTGTCTCTACTGTACCCCATCTGTGCTGAGTGCCCTCTGTCTCTACTGTACCCCAGATGTGCTGTGTGCCCTCTGTCTCTACTGTACCCCATCTGTGCTGAGTGCCCCCTGTCTGCACTGTACCCAATCTGTGCTGGGTGCCCTCTGTCTCTACTGTACCCCACCTGTGCTGAGTGCCCTCTGTCTGCACGGTACCCCACCTGTGCTGAGTGCCCTCTGTCTCTACTGTACCCCATCTGTGCTGAGTGCCCTCTGTCTGCACGGTACCCCACCTGTGCTGAGTGCCCTCTGTCTGCACGGTACCCCACCTGTGCTGAGTGCCCTCTGTCTCTACTGTACCCCATTTGTGCTGGGTGCCCTCTGTCTGCACGGTACCCCACCTGTGCTGAGTGCCCTCTGTCTCTACTGTACCCCATCTGTGCTGAGTGCCCTCTGTCTGCACGGTACCCCACCTGTGCTGAGTGCCCTCTGTCTGCACGGTACCCCACCTGTGCTGAGTGCCCTCTGTCTCTACTGTACCCCATCTGTGCTGAGTGCCCTCTGTCTCTACTGTACCCCATTTGTGCTGGGTGCTCTCTGTCTCTACTGTACCCCATTTGTGCTGGGTGCCCTCTGTCTCTACTGTACCCCATCTGTGCTGGGTGCCCTCTGTCTGTACTGTACCCCATCTGTGCTGAGTGCCCTCTGTCTCTACTGTACCCCATCTGTGCCGAGTGCCCTCTGTCTCTACTGTACCCCATCTGTGCTGAGTGCCCTCTGTCTCTACTGTACCCCATTTGTGCTGGGTGCCCTCTGTCTCTACTGTACCCCATCTGTGCTGAGTGCCCCCTGTCTGCACTGTACCCAATCTGTGCTGGGTGCCCTCTGTCTCTACTATACCCAATCTGTGCTGGGTGCCCTCTGTCTCTACTGTACCCCATCTGTGCTGGGTGCCCTCTGTCTGTACTGTACCCCATCTGTGCTGAGTGCCCTCTGTCTCTACTGTACCCCATCTGTGCTGAGTGCCCTCTGTCTCTACTGTACCCCATTTGTGCTGGGTGCCCTCTGTCTCTACTGTACCCCATCTGTGCTGAGTGCCCCCTGTCTGCACTGTACCCAATCTGTGCTGGGTGCCCTCTGTCTCTACTGTACCCAATCTGTGCTGGGTGCCCTCTGTCTCTACTGTACCCATCTGTGCTGGGTGCCCTCTGTCTCTACTGTACCCCATCTGTGCTGGGTGCCCTCTGTCTGCACTGTACCCCATCTGTGCTGGGTGCCCTCTGTCTGTACTGTAACCCATCTGTGCTGGGTGCACTCTGTATTGTGTGTACTCCACCTGTGATGAGTGCCCTCTACATTGTGTGTATCCCTCCTGTGCTGGGTGCCCTCTGTTGCACTGTAAATACCTCACCTGTGCTGAGTGCTCTGTCCATTGTGTGTACCCCACCTGTGGTGAGTGCCCCCTGTCTGCACTGTACCCCATCTGTGCTGAGTGCACTCTGTCTGCACTGTACCCCATCTGTGCTGAGTGTCCTGTGCATTGTGTGTACCCCACCTGTGCTAAGTGCCCTCTGCATCGCGTGTACCCATCTGTGCTCAGTGCCCTCTGCCTGGGGTGTCTGTACCTCATCTGTATTGAGTTCACTCTGTCTGCATTTAAAATACCTCACCTGTGATGAGTGTCCACTGCATTGTGTGAATCCCTCCTTTGCTGAGTGCCCTCTGTATCGTGTGTACCCATCTGTGCTGAGTAACCTCTGCCTGGAGTGTGTGTATCTCACCTGCAGCGAGTGCCCGATGTCTGCATTGTGAATTCTTCACCAGTGCGGATTGCCCTCTGCATTGTGTGTACCCATCCTGTGCTGAGTGCCCTAAATGCAGCGATAAGTGTCTCAATGCCTATATCTTGGTCCTCAGCAATTATAGTACCGATTTTTAAGAAGGGTAACAGGGATAGTCCGCACTGTTATCGACCAATATCTTTGATAGATGTCTCAGCCAAGGTCCTGGGGCGGGTAATTTTAAATAGACTAATGGAGTGGGCCGAGTCTGCCAACATAATTACTGATGTTCAATACGGATTCCGCCCAGGGAAATCAACTGTGGACCAGTGTCTTAATCTTTATCTTATTTCCGCTAAATATACGCTGGTAAAAGGGGGGGCTTTTTATTTGGCTTTTATGGATCTATCGGCAGCTTTCGACCGTGTGAACCGGAACAAGCTGTGGTTAGTAATGGCTAATCAGGGGGTGGACCCAGAACTAATAAACATACTTCAATCATTGCATAATCATACCACGGCTGCAGTAAGGTACACTCAGGAGGGAAAAGTCACGGATCGGTTTAGATGTTCAAGCGGTGTCAGGCAGGAATGCATTCTGGCTCCTTTTTTATTTACTTTATATATCAACGGCCTGGATGCGGCACTGCGGGATATTAGGGCAGACTTACCACGAATAGGGGAAAGAACTGTGCCGGTTTTATTATATGCAGATGATGCGGTGCTATTGGCCCGCACCCCTCACGGCCTACAACTTTTAATTAATGGTTTTGTAGAGTTCATGGAAAAACTCGAGATGGCCCCCAATCTCACCAAATCATATGTATTGGAGCTGGGGAAAAAGCCAGCCAAATCATATAAATATACCATAGGTTCGCATGTTTTAGGCAAAGTCCCAGTTTTTGCTTACCTAGGCATATTATTTGATGGGAAGCTTAATTTTAAACATTTACTAGAAGAGAAATCTCTGTCTTTAATCAGATCCACAGGTTCAATTGCGAATTTTGCAAGCAGACTTGGGTTGTGGACCCCGGATGTGATTTTGAAACTGTACAACTCAATCTGCTGTGCCAAGGTGCTGTATGGTAGTGAGGTCTGGGGCTTTGTGAAAACCAACAGCCTACAAACGGAAGAAAACAAATATATGAGGCGTCTGTTAAGGGTTCCCCACAGCACCCCGGCATTTATTGCCCATGAAGAACTGGGAGCTAGTTATATTTCAGATTCAGTGGCTGTTAGACCTATAATTCACTGGTTGAAGGTCTGGTTAAATGAAGAGATAGGCCTGACAAGGCTTGTTGTTCAGGATTGCTTGTCTCTGGCCAACGTAATGAAGATCCCATGGTTAAAATATGTGCGGGATTGCCTACAAAAAATGGGACGGCAGGCACTGTTCGATGAGCCAGATAATATAAGACAGAAGGACAAGGCAGTTGTTAAAGAGTTGTTTTTTCAGTTTAGTCTGGCGCAACGTGAGGGCAATGAGTTGGTTAAACCCACAGTAAGAGAATACGTTTTAATTAAAACCTCCTTGAGGATAGAACCATACTTAACCATTATGACAAATGCCCATGATAGATTTTTAATCACACGTTTTAGATTTAATTTTATTCACCATATTTTAGCGGTTCCAGCAGGTTTTAGAGTAAAGCTAGGAGAAAGAGGGCCCTGCGGCTGCGACAATGTGTCTCCGCAGGATACCCTCCATTTCCTTTTTAATTGTTCATTTTATGCCCTTCCTAGAAAAAGGTTCTTGAAGTCTTTATTGCAGACCACCGGGATTAGACAGGCACGTGTGGCTCTGCTCTTTTTAAAACTCTCTGCTGATGTTTTAACCTTGTCTTGTGTGGTAAATTTTTTACGAATGGCCCTTAAATCAAGATCCACGAGAGTGGTTAATGATAGTGAGAAATGACTTGTTAGTATTTTTTTAGATATTATGAAATATTGGGTTGTGAATCCCTTGGATGTATTTAAATGTAAATGCTTATATGATTTGTGTTCCAAATCGAATAAAGTAAATATTGATTGATTGATTGATTGAGTTCACTCTGTCTGCATTTAAAATACCTCACCTGTGATGAGTGTCCACTGCATTGTGTGAATCCCTCCTTTGCTGAGTGCCCTCTGTATCGTGTGTACCCATCTGTGCTGAGTAACCTCTGCCTGGAGTGTGTGTATCTCACCTGCAGCGAGTGCCCGATGTCTGCATTGTGAATACTTCACCAGTGCGGAGTGCCCTCTGCATTGTGTGTGCCCATCCTGTGCTGAGCTGCCCTGCGCATTGTGTGATCCCTATCAGTGATGAGTTCATTCTGCATCGCGTGTACCCATCTGTGCTGAGATCCCTATGCCTGGAGTGTGAGTACCTCACCTTCACTGTGTGCACTCTGTCTGCAACATTGAATACTCCACCAGTGCAGAGTGCCCTCTGCATTGTGTGGCCCCATCCTATGCTAAGCTGCACTGTGCATTGTGTGTACCCTATCTGTGATGAGTTCATTCTACATCGCTTGTACCCATCTGTGCTGAGATCCCTATGCCTGGAGTGTGAGTACCTCACCTTCACTTAGTGCACTCTGTCTGCATTGTGAATACTCCACCAGTGCCCTCTGCATTGTCTGTACTCATCCTGTGCTGAGTGCCCTCTCACTGTCTACCACACCAGCGCTGAGTGCCCTGTGCATTGTATGTGCCCAACCTATGCTGAGTGCCCTCTGTCTGGAAGCATGTACCTCTCCCGCATTGAGTGTCCTCCGTCTGGAAGTGTGTATCTCTCCTGCACTGTGTCCCATGTCTGGAAGTGTGTATCTCTCCTGCGCAGTGTCCTCTGTCTGAAAGTGTGTACCTCTCCTGTCCTGAGTGCCCTCTGTCTGAAAGTGTGTACCTCTCCTGTGCTGAGTGTCCTCTGTCTGAAAGTGTGTACCTCTCCTGTCCTGAGTGTCCTCTGTCTGAAAGTGTGTACCTCTCCTGTCCTGAGTGTCCTCTGTCTGAAAGTGTGTACATCTCCTGCACTGAGTGCCCTCCGTCTGGAAGTGTGCACCTCTCCTGCACTGAGTGCCCTCCGTCTGGAAGTGTGTACCTCTCCTGTCCTGAGTGTCCTCTGTCTGAAAGTGTGTACCTCTCCTGCGCTGAGTGTCCTCTGTTTAGAAGTGTGTACCTCTCCCTCACTTAGTGTCCTCTGTCTGGAAGTGTGTACCTCTTGCGCGCAGAGTGTCCTCTGTCTAGAACTGTGTACCTCTCCTGCACTGAGTGCCCTATTTCTGGGAGTGTGTACCTCTCCTGCACTGAGTGTCCTCTGCCTGGAAGTGGGTACCTCTCCTGCACTGAGTGTGTACCTCTCCTGCGCTGAGTGCCCTCTGTCTGGAAGTGTGTACCTCTGTCTGGAAATGTGTACCTCTCCTGCACTGAGTGTGTCCCTCTCCTGCACTGAGTGTGAACCTCTCCTGCGCCGTGTCCTCCGCCTGTAAGTGTGTACCTCTCCTGCGCTGAGTGTCCACTGTCTGAAAGTGTGTACCTCTCCTGCGCTGAGTGTCCTCTGTTTAGAAGTGTGTACCTCTCCTGCACTAAGTGCCCTCTTTCTGGAAGTGTGTACCTCTCCTGCGCTAAGTGTCCTCTGTCTGGAAGCATGTACCTCTCCTGCACTGAGTGTGTACCTCTCCTGCACAGAGTGTCCTCCATCTGGAACTCTGTATCTCTCCTGCACTGAGTGCCCTCCTACTGGAAGTGTGTACCTCTCCTGCACAGAGTGTCCTTCGTCTGGAGCTCTGTACCTCTCCTGCGCTGAGTGTCTTCTGTCTGCATTGTGAACAAGTATTTGCAATGCAATAGGTCTCGCATTAACTAGAGTTTAAGCTATTGGCAATGCAATAGCTTAAACTCTCGTAAATGCGAGACCTATTGCATTGCAAATATTTGTTTTTCATACTAGCGTCCATGGGGCGCTTTCACATTCATGAAGGCCGCGCCCCTTTCTTCAAACAAGCAGCGTCTAAAGAAAGGGGCGTGTCCGACATTAAAGTGAAACCGCGGCATGGGGGCTTTGACAGAGAAAAAGCATCTGTTTGTCAAGTTGACAAACAGATGGTTTTTTGGGGGGTAAAAGCGCCCATGCTCCGCTTTCACTTTAATGTCGGCCGCGTACCTTTCACAGTTTGTGTAAAGAAAGGGGCGCGTCCTCTATGAATGTGAAAGCGCTGCATGGGCGTGCGCTAGTAAACAAAATAAATAAGTAAGCGCGGCTGCTAAATGCGGACCGCGCTGCTAAAATATATAAATAAATAAACGCAGCCGCTATAGTTAAAGCGAACCGCCATTAGTAAAAATGTAAATAAAAGCGTGCGGCGTGCTGGGAGGTAGTGGGTGGAATAGGGGAAGAGCATTAAATAAAATAGTGCTCACCAACTTATAAAGCAGACTGTGTAACAAGACAAGTAAAAGGTCCATTCGTTATGGGAGGTAACAAATGCAGACAAGGCAGTACCAAGGAATGACTAACAAGCCTACTAACGACTCGGAAGCCAGCGTTTATGAAGGACAATGACACAAGCCAGTTAAAAATATGGGCGGAGACTGGCGGGGCTTCAAAGCCATACTCCACTACTGCATGCCTCGCAGCAGCGCATGCGCTGCCCAGGCTCGACCTAATAAGGGGCTGACAAGACTCCTAAAACAATGGGCCCTGTGTGTGTCAAAGCCCGATAGATGCAACCGAGAGCTTTAAATTGATGCAATTCTCGATAGGTAATCAATTGCAATCCCGCAGCTGAGAAGAAAAATGAGAGTGCTTGGTGGTATTGCGAATAGTTTGAAGTTTTTGAGTGATGCCTTAGTCACTCCGAGATAGAGCACGTCGCGGTAATCTAGGCAAGAAATGATAAGCGCCTGAACTGTGGTCTTTGAAGCAGAAATCGGGAAAGAGCAGCAGATTTTCCTCAAACATCTTAGAAGACCAAAACAGCAAGTAGCTACTATGTTAATCTGCTGGTCAAGCCTACATTTATTGTCCACCCCTATTCCAAGATTTTTAACAGCCTGTTTGAGCGCTGGCAGAGGACCCCATGTATCCGGCAACCAAAGAGCACCCAAAGATTGGGCTGATTCACAACTACTAAAACCTCTGTTTTACTGCAATTAAGTTTAAGACAATTAGTGCCCATCCACTGCTCATCTCCGCTAAACAGGATTTATGTTGCGCAGGACTGTTGCCTGAGTCTGGGGATAAAGATATAAGAATCTGGGTATAGTCTGCATCTGGAGTATGGAGAGACCAAACTCTTCAACGATGTCTATGATGTTGGCAAGAGGGCAGACAGACAAAGATACTAAAGAGTGTACGGATGACTCAATGAGGAGCCTTAAGGAACACCAAAAGTATTCAGGGAGGCGTGGAATCTAGTGAGGTCCCAGATTGAATAGAAGTAAAAAGCTTCTCGAATTTAGCAGTATCAATAGGCAAAAAAGAGGACAAAAATGACTCCTTACTGGGATCCCTGATGCTCCTTGTAATAGATGTATCCACAGGGGACTCCACAGGAAAAGTGGCATAAATATCGGCAATTTTCTTATAAAAGAAATCTGCCAACTCATTGCACCTATCCTCCGTGATAGGCGGACTGGGAGCCTTTCGGGTGGGGTCCATCTGGAATTTAACAATTGAAAATATGTATTTCGCTGAGTTTTAGGAGCTTTCAATTTTCTCGGCATAAAAAACCAGGCGCACTTTTCTAAATGGACATGTGATAATCTAGCTTTTTTAACACTACATTAGCCCATATTTCTTATGCACTAAAAACATCTTCTGACAAGCATCTCTAAAGTGACTGGCCTGTGTGCTTCTTCTGCTATTTTCAGCTTTCCAGCTATCAGCAGCGGCTCCTCCGCTAAGGCAGAGAAGCGTTGCCCCACTGCTTTGCAGCAGTGAAATAAAGGAAACATAGAATGATAATAACTCGAGGTTATTATCATTTTATGTTCTCCTGCTGCTGATTCAGGTTTGCATGTGGGGCGGGGCTGCTCCAATGAGAGAGGAGCAGTGGGAGGAGTGGTTTGCCCACTCCAAGTGCGCAAGAATGTTTGGGCGGCCCTCTCGGACCGGCCAGCCCGTCATGCGCACTTTGCATGTTTTCTACGCAGGCTGCATTACAGCCTGCGTCGAGAACATGCACAGGCTCCCATTCCCTGGCTGAGCACTGAACCACGGTGCTCAGACCAATCACAACGCTGCATTGCAGCGTTGTAATTGGCTCAGGGGAGCCTGGGTGCTTCCTGTTCCGGCCCCAGGGGAGAGGCGGTGTCGGAGAGATGGAGGAGGGACGCGGCGATCAGGTACGTTTTTTTTTCTTTTTTAAACCCCCTTACCTTCCCCCTTCCTGCCTCCCCACCCGATCCATGCCAACCGCCACTGCCAGCTATCTATCCTTGGTCTGTCTTTTCTATCAGTCCCCCTCTGGGTTCTGAGCCTGCCCCATTTCTGTAAGTACCCCAGTTTTTATGTGAGTGGTGCATATTTACTATGAGCGCTCCTTGTTTGAGCTGTGAGTGCCTTCTGCCTTTGAGTGTCCCCTCTCTGGGAATGTCCCATCTTTGCTCTGATCCTCCCCTGTCTGGATTACCTCCAACTATTCTTGGACCATCTCCACACAAGTTCAGTCAAAGGTATGCAGTTCCTGAGGAAGGGAAAAGAAAGGTCGGGAGCACCTGTTGTGTCAGGCCCGGTGATCTGATCCATCAGGAGCAAGAGCCCTCACACACCCCGAGGGGTGTCATGCTTTATCACCAAATAAAATAAACAAACAGACAAGCTGATATTTCCAAGTCCTGTTGACGGGAGTCAGGTGCAGGACTACCGAGGGTAAGCGGTGATGAAATAAATTAGGTTTGTACTCACGGTTGGTTGCACACGCTACTAGCGTGCGACCAACCCCAATCTGTGCTACCTCTGGAACGTTTGTTGAGCATAGGTGTAAGCGGTTAAGAGTAAGTAATTAAGAGTCATTATGAACACCACAGACTATGACATAAATTGAAATATATTCTAAAATCTAAATCCAATAGAATGCCAACGACAACTGTCAGACAGACTGTACTACACACCGATCACCAGGACCTTACCAAGACATTGAGCACTATCATTAATTCCCTAGTCACCTCTGCTGAAGCACAGGGATGGCTTAGCAAGAATGATGCCAATTTCCTGGTCAACACCGATCCTAGAATCTGTTATTTTTACACCCTCCCAAAAATACATAGGGGTGTCTTACCTCCACCAAACAGGCCTATTGTGTCAGGTATAGTGTCTCTACTCCAACCCTTGTCCAATTTCTGTGACCACTTTCTGCAACCCTTGGGTACCAGGACTCCCCCTTTGTCAAAGGATACCAGGGATGTCCTCAATCTGATTGATGAGATCAATGACACCGTAACCTCAGTTGGTCTCTTGGTCACCCTTGATGTGGAGGCTCTATACACCAACATCCCACAGGACGCTACCTTGGAAGTGATAGAGCAGATCTGAAAACTTGACATCCTCCACCCGAGTCAGTTTCATTCTTAAATGTTCTACTCCAACCCTCAAAGAGAACTTCTTCCAGTTTAAAGAACAGTTGCACCATCAGATACAGGGGACTTCGATGGGCAGCACTTTCGCCCCTAGTCTGGCCTGTCTCTACATGTCCAACTTCGAGAGGGAGTGCATCCAATGTGATAACAACCCCTACTCCACCAACATCACAGTATGGTACCGTTATATGGATGATATACTTGTCTTCTGACAGGGAGACATAGATACCTGTAATTCTTTCTGTGACTGGGTTAATACCTCAAACCCTTTTTTATGATTCACAAGGAACATCTCCTTTGACAGCATTCCCTATCTGGACCTATTCATCTCCCGCGAAGGGGGCCATCTACATACCCCGACATACAAAAAAACAACGGACAATAACAGTCTCTTATGGTATGACAGCCACCCTCCCAAACATCTCAGGGATAATTTGCCATTTGGGCAATTCTTGCGGCTTCGCCGTAATTGCAGTTCCTCCAGCGACTATGACTCTCGGGCACATGATCTTGCAGTCAATCTTGGGGCACGCCACTAACCGCCCCATGTGATTAAAGTAGCCCGCAAAAAGGCAAGAAATAACAACAGCGCTTCATTACTTCAACAATTACTACGTGTCCCACAAGATACTCTGACATGTGTGACATCTTTCACCCCACAATCGGATAAAATCAAGAAAATCATTAAGAAACACTGGGACATTTTACAAACAGGATGTCTCAAATTCCAGAGCCCAAGGTTTGATTTCATACGCACCTACAACATAAAAGACACCATTGTCCACCCTAAACCTAGGGTCACCTTGAAAACTACACAACAACTCTTATGGGGAATACCCCCTGCGACAGGACAATTTCCCCTGTGGAACCTGCGGGGTCTGTGCCTTGAATGAACCTTCCAAGACTATCAAACTGGATCAAACTCCGGTATGGACACAGAAGTCCCACGCGAATTGCAAATCCAAGATTTGCCTTTACATGATCACCTGTCCATGAAACAAACGTTATATAGGAATGACCACCCGAGTAGTGAAAACAAGAATGACCAAGATCAGGCTGTTCCGCAGAGAACAAAAGTGGATCTTTCGTCTGGCCACACATTTGCCAGGGCTTAATGATGATATACCTTGAGGCGAGTTTCCAATCCCACCACCCTCCCCTGAGAGTGTAATATTTCCCCTTCAGAAACCTACAGAGTGTGCTTCTTTCACCTTGAGAGAGTGTTTCTCTCCTTTGAGAGTGTGGTTCCCTCCCTTCAGAGTGTTGACCTCACCACCATACTGCATAGTCTCCTCCTCAGGATGTGTTGCCCTCTGACCTGCTTGTTATGACGTGTACTGCTGTCCATTTGACCAGATTACTTACCCAGTGGTTGTTGCAGCCCATCCCACTCTGGGCTCCGATTTTGTCAATTTTTCCCCCAAAACAGTCGGAGGAGCGTCTGAAGCTCCTCGGGGAGTTGAGGAGCTCACGCAGGCGGTTTCTAATCGGAGTCGTCTTGTCCGGGAGCTCCCAGGAGCCTCGTGTTTGGGACGATTCTAGTTGGGGTCTGATGACATCTCCATCCACCGAGGAACGAGGATTTGAGACCTCTCCCATCTCGTAGCTCTGTCCCATAGCGCCTTGGGAGAGCCCCAGTCCTTCATCAGGAAGTCTGTCTTCTAAGCGCTCCACTAGGGTCTGCAAACATAAACCATGGCCGTCATTACTGCTGGCTATAAAGAAAGAGCACAGCACCCTTCACACTACAGTTACATAGGGTAACATGCAAGCCATGCTTCCAATCTTGGCTTTCCTTGACAAACCTTTGTGATCTTGTACTTAATACAATTAGTTCTATTGAATTAATGCAACACTTCAACTTCCTAAAAGCATCTGTTCTATTAAAGAGCAGCATGTAAACATGGAATCCTAGTGACATGGTTTCTTGCAGTCATCCTACTTTGATACTTAAATAGGCAAAGTATGTTATGGTCAGTGTATGACATTCTATAGATTTCTGTTGTAACAGTTATAAAACAAGCAATGGCAAAGCCAACAGGCCTTGCCTTTATAATGCGAGTGCCGAGCTGTTCACTTTGTCAATTATAATCTGTAAAGTATTAAAGAAATACACTTCAAAACACTGAAGGAAAAGAAACCAAGTATCTTATCGTATCTCAAAACTCTACATTGAATTCAACGTTTTCAATCTTTATAATTGGCAAGTTTCTTTCAAATAAATTTCACTCAGGAAACTCTGGAGAGAGTTTAAAAAGAATAATAAAGTATCACAATGTAAAGGGAAAGGCTTTCCAAGCCTAATTTACTTTCTACAGGATTCAGCTATTTGCTCCTCTGCAGTAGCCCAGGGAGCAGATTTATGGGCCTCCAGGATGTGACAGGCTAAGTACACTTTCTGCCTCAGATGCCAGTTGATTGAGTGCAGTAGATGGCTCTTCCCCCAGTGCCATAAAAGCTTTTGTGTGCCAAATGTTGTGCTTTTGTGCAATATGTGGAATGCAGCAGATAATACAAAAAGCAACCCTTAAAGTCTGCTCTTGTGCCATACCCCAGCAATAATATCCCTGTTGCCATGTTTATACAAACAAGATGGAAGGCGTGAGGAGCAACATATTGTAGTGGGGATGAGGGGCATGTATTTGAGGAGTGAAGCAGCATAAATAGGAGAGAGCTAGAAAAAACATGCATTCTCGTGGGGTGTCTAATGAAAAAGAAAAAGTATTTCCCTAAATGTGAGCAGTGGAAGGATGCAAGATAACCAATCAAAACGTTTGTAACAAGGCTATGCTCCTGGATAGGAACAAACACAGTAAAAGGAAGGTAAGACATCGAACAAAAAGCAAGCAAATGAGAGAGGCAATAAAGCCAACCAGTGGTAAGCAATGGGAGATTTTTAAGCCCTCTGTAAACTCACAATATGTCTTTTGCCACCAGACAGCTTGCACTGTCCGGCAGGCTCGAACTAAACAGTATTAAATTCATAATTTTCTGAGTCGAGGTTGCTCCAGCCGCGGCTGTGCAGGTAAGAGCGGTAGGGTGGTGGGCCTGAGTGAGGGGGTATTTCGACGGACGATGACGAGGGAAAATTAAACAAATAAATAATTGTCCCTCATCATCGTCTGTCGAAATCCCCCCTCACCAGGCCTCACCGCCCCACTGCTCTTACCTGCACAGGCTGCGGCTGGGTTGCTCTATAAATACTAAAATGAGATGTTGTGAACTATTGGGATATGTGCAATCAATTAATTTCAGGAGCCTCAGCTTTGTTTTGGGAACACATATTCTGTGCAAAATCAGTATAAAAAAAACAAGTTTCAATGTGTGTAACTGTTATAAAACTAGCTTACTCTTTCATTCTGATTATCCAGGGACTGGTATTATTTAGGGATAAAAAAAATGTGTGTTATGGAATTCAGCTCTAACTAAAATGTGACTGTGAATAAGTTAAGGGTTTACCAAGAGTATTATGATTGAAGAATGACAGATAAAAAAACTACGAAACATACTAGTTGTGTTGGTGCAGCTCCTAACATGAGCTACTTCACTGGCCAGCTGCACCATTTCTTCATCAAGCCTGCCATCTTAAAGAGATTTCTAATCATGACTGTTCACACTAATTCCTAATGAAGAGATCACTGTGAGGCAATGTAAGCCAAGAACTAATAAAGACCTGGGATAACAATGGCCTGTTTTCAAGCAGCACACCTGACACAACACCCAGCTGCAAACAGTGATCTTCGGCTACCTGCTGGCTTTTTGGCAAACTCAGTACCTTACCGCTGTGCCAGGGAGCAGCTCCAACCCTGGTTACTTAGCAAAGTTTGCCTATTGGTTTTTGTTACCACGCTGGAATTCACGCTGCTGGGTATAGGCAGGGTCTTCTTTAGCATTATAGGCCCCTGGGCAAAGCAGTGCATTGGGCCCTATCTACATTTATTTAACTGAAAATGAGTGTTAAATTCTGGTCTGCATGGGGCCCTTATGGTCATGGGGCCCCCAGGCAGCTGCCCAGCGTGCCCATGCGATATGACGGCACTGGATAGGTCCCGGGGTTTGCGCACCAACTGTGGCCTGTGTGCCTTCTCGTGTTCTTAGATACTGATAATTGTGAGGACCTAGCACGAGATTATTAAACTCAGCCAACAACACAGACAAAACACTGTGCAAAGAAACCACCTGGCAGGAGCGTTTATAAAACAGGTTTGAATGCTTTTGAGGTTTGCTCTCCATTAACCTTTACGTCGTTTAAAGTAAATAACTTGGTATGTGGAGAACCGCGCTTCGAAATACATATCTTTAGGTTCCCGTGGGACATTCCCACCCACAGCAAAACCGCTGTGCTCGAGGGTTGTCCAATTTGCATAATCGCGCCTTTCATGGTCGCTCTTACCTCCAAGTCCGCGAGGTCGGAGCGCGAGAGGGTGCCGTAAAGGGGGTTCCCGGCGGCGGTGAGCTGCAGTCCCAGGACGAGCGGGAGTAGCAGGCTGAGGCAGGGCGTCACCATCGTGTACTGGGTGGAACAAAGCGTGCCGGCTTCGTGCTCTCTTCCCTGGAGCCTCTGAGACAACTTGGCCGATCCCTCCTGTCTCTCAGAGCAGTTACAACTGTAGAGCCCAAGGCCCCTTTTTTATATCCAGAGAAACGACGCAACTGCCCAAGCAATGACGCTTGTGACAGACATTCTGTCACTTCGGAGTGATAAAAGGTGCGCCCCCGGACAGCAGAAGATTCCCTTTTAGAGTTATTATCTAAGCTATCCGGCGGGAGAGGGGTCTCAGTCACTTCTGTGGAAATGACAACGCGAATGGTCACGCCGGGAAGTTTCACATTCCTGGCCGATGGCTTCAAGAGGTGGTCACATGGAAGGTGGTGGAGATGATGGGACAACAGCTTGCTTATCACAGATAGGTGGGGAGCCAATCAGGGGGCTGAGTCTCTCTTAAAATTCCACACCTTCATGTGCAATAGGAAGTGCTGATGGCACTATGTCTAATCACATCAGCTCAGAAGCCTGATGAACGCATCTCTACTCTGACTCCCTAACAACCACACTCTACTAGCGAAATGCTTATGAATATCACCAAAATGGATCCAAATAGCTGTTGAGCAAGCATGGTAGGCTTTGCCAACTGCATTACAGCAGCATCAAGGACATTTCTCCTCAATAAGAGTTTGCATCCTGCCCGCCTCCTAGCCAGTGCATTCAGAGCAGACATTGCAGAGGGCCCGAAGGAAGGTTTTCAAGATTCTACTTAGATGTGCCCTGGGTGAGACCTGTGGTGGCACGCCACAAATTAGCCTTATGTTGCAAGTGTTTCACCTCCAGGTGGTACCCAGGTTCTCAACCCAACCCAGTGACCTTTCTTCACATATCCATGAAATAAGTTGAAAAGTTCTCAGTTCACCTTACAAGGAATTGTCTAACCACCAAGGCAGTAAGGCACGCTGTCCATAAACACATTGAAGCCGTTTGGCAAATCTGGAAAACGTTTGGCTTGTTCCTCTTATTTAGAGGCCATGGAATATTATTATTATTTTATTAATTTTATTGAGACATACTACCCATCAAATTATGCACAAGACAAGAGTAAAATACTGTCTGGAAAAAAAAGTAACAACATTCTGGAAAAATCAAACACAACACATAGGAAATGCAAGATTAAGTAAAGCATGTGAAATGTAAGCAGGAACAACATGGTTACCTTAACACTTTTCCACTCATTATTCAGAAATCAATGAGTGTTTTTGCCTGAACATTTAAGGACATGACTACAAGGCACGGAAGGGACCTGTTTCAATGTCCATTGATTATATCCTTACACAATGTAAACAGTATGGTTTAAAAAGACCACATCCCTGAATACAGAGCCACAGTACACATTTTATAAACTAAAGCAAGGAATAGCTGATAAGGATCACATTAAACGTTTTCCACTCCACGCATCAACCAGTGCAGTACCTCCAGGAATGGTGCACTTCCCCACCCGGGGGAAAACAATGCTGTTCAAAGAAAGACGAGAACACGAAAGTAGCGCTTCACTGGCAAACTCTGTAAAGTGGCGCTAATGTGTTTGGGTGTGAATAAAACCAACCTGGCTTCTTTGCGACCACTCTTGTCGTGCTTTTTTTTGTTATTTATTAATTTTTCATATTTTGAATCTTTTTTTTTTTCTCTCCCTCCTGAGGCTGCACTTTGGAATAGAAAAATGTCAGAAAAACACGACATTTCCAGCAAAAGTGTTTCTTTCTTTTTTGCATCCATTTCATAGGGGAACGAATGAAGGAAAGAAAAGGTAGGGTAAGAGGCGTTTCTTGAAGTCAGGGTTTTCAGCAAGTGAGGAGGAGCGAGACAGAGAGAGAAAGAGAGGGAATAAGAGGAAGAGGAAGAAAGAGGGAGAGGGGGTGCAAACTGCCAGAGGCAGAGCAGGAGAAGTGGACACTGTCCTTGTCTTCTCTGGGCAAGAAGGAAAAGAAAGAGTCCGTTACTTTCTCTGCCCACCCCGCCCGTCCCCGAACTGCCGAGCCTTATCTATAGGCCTTGGGTATCTCTGCCGTCCTGGGATGCATTTTCAATTAAAAAAAAGTAGGAGAACGAATTCTATTAAATTAAGAAAGGTAGGGGCACACCGTGCCCTGCCAATCCCGCCCGCTTCGACCATTGATGTGGGCAAAGCCCACCTCGTGATGGGCACAAATATCACATCTTCCATATAGACAAACTTTACTATGGGTTTCATATCAGAAATGTTCCACTGTTCCCGAACACCAAATAAAATACATCAGCAAAACAAACAAAAACATGGTTTTGATGACTTAAAAAAAACATCAGAATATTTGTGCAGGCTTTTAAAACATATACTCCTCAATAAAGTGTTCATAAATACTATAGTTCTGTAAAAAACAAATAGGGGCATATTTACAAGAAAATGGCGGAGCACGGTTTTATGCCAAAATTGGTAACGCTGTGCTCTGACAGTTTAAAAAAGCAGGGATGTTCTTTATTTAAAAGAATGCGGCTCACTCCTGCGTTACCCCTAGCGCTGGTGCTAAAAAAGCTGCCTTGTGCCAGCGCAGGCACCTTAGCGCCATTTTGCTAGGGGCCTGCACTGCAGGGGCAATTGTTGATGTGCACAAAGGGACACCTTCCTGCACATAAACAATCTTTACAGGTGATTTGCTCTATCTATGTGTGCTGCGGATGCAGCACACGTGGTAAGAGCAAAATAAGAGGAGAAATAAAACATTTCTCTTTGTATCGCCTGTTTAAGACCAGGTATTCCCATGTGGTATTTTTGGCGCTGCCCCACACCTTGTAAATATGGGGCAGCGTCAAAAAGCAATGGGTGTTGCGGCGGAGCGCTTACTGCAACACCCATTGTATGCTCTTTTCACGCTAAGTGCTGCGTGAATAGGGGCATTATTTACAAGGCTGTGTTAAGCCACATTAAGTGGCTTAACGCCGGCTTGTAAGTAAGGCAAAGGAGTTAACGCCACCAGAATGTCAGAAAAAGAGAAATGCTGGTGGCGTTAACTCCTTGCAAATATGCCCCTTAGTGTTATGAGACCAAACATCTGCATGAGCCCAAAAAAATGAAAATAGCTGTTGAGAGGGAAATATCCCTTGCATGGCTTTGAATAACATGCCCCTCAGCTATATGTTAGATTGCTTGTAGAGTCATTGGCTGTTGCACAGGATGTTAGAACTTTTTCAGGAGTCCTAGGGCACTCGTCGAATACTGGACTCAGATGTGCCAGTCAAAGCCTTTTACCACTGCTCTCCTTGGGCTTAAACTTACTACTGAGCCAAAAACTGAGCACCAAACACACCCCTTGAGCACCTAACACTCAAGGGAGTGAAGTCGAACATTCCAAGACTTACTGATGGATGTAGTCTGGGCTTAGAAACTAAGATGTCAGCAACTCAATTAATAGATATTAATTTCTCAATGTCCAGCCAGTGCTTATTCTTTTAAAAAGAAAAAGTACTTTAATCAACTCACACACTATATACCACTCCATATATTATTTCACAGAGGAGAGTGATAAACTCGGTGTTACGGGTGACTTTCATCAGGCACTCGGGAGAGAGCGTAGGCTGTTCCCATGAGGTATTCTTGTATTCCTTGTGCAACAGTTCCCAATTACTCTCTGTGATCTTGTGCAGGGGTGTGGAATACCAGGGGTCTTTGAGGGAGACTGTCCTGGTTGTGTGCCAACACTTGGGATTTCTGATTACCTGGCACTGATTTCTCTTGGGTTGCAAAGTTCCTTTGGTTGGGGCAGGGCAGTGCTGCTCCATGTGGTGTGTACCACAGGGCTCACAAAGCGCAAAGGACAGTGACCGCACGCCAGCTCTGCTGACTGCTCCCCGAGCAGCGACTATGGAACATATGCAGTGTTACAGGCAGTGCTTTAAATGGGAAGGTACTGTCCGGTACTGAGTGCCTGCACTTCTTTAACTTGGAAGGGAGAGTACCTGCGCTTCTCAGCACTGTTTCAATACATTCAATGGTAGAGTGCCAGCACTTCTCAGGAGCAAACGGGTATTCTAGAGTTCCTGAATTTTTATTTTTCCATTTAAAGGGGTGGTTGCAGGTGAGTGGGCGCAGCTCCAGCACCCGTCAGGAGGCTGCAATGGAGTCACGGCTCCCAGCTCAATGGATCTTGCAGCTTGGATTCTTCCTTGAGCCCAAAAACAAAACTCACCACACAGAGAAGCAACGTGCCCACCCCTGGTTGTAACACTGTATACTCATGAGGTGGCACTCAAATTACAGTTTAGAATATTTTTCAAATACACAAATTTTGTCTCAAAATCTAGGCTTGTCAAGAAAACTGCCTCCACACCAAACACTAAGACATTTTACAGATTGCATCTGCTTGAAGCTTTAATTTTCAGTTAATTAATGTATTTGTTTCTTCAACAACAACTTGGTATTTTTAATAAAAAAAACAATTTTGTCCCTAAACCGCCTTCAGTTTAGTACATAAATGAATGCTAGTCATCACGGCTGTGTTGTGTTCCCATATTTACTCAATCGACTTCAGTCATCGCCATTGTGTGCTCACAACACGCAACTCAATGCCATGAAGTGCCCACAGTCGAGTTGGCCGAGCCAACAAATTAACATTGCAAGTCGAGCCAGAGACGAGCCACAGGTCTGGCTTGACTATTCAAGCCCGTGCTCGAGCCGAACCCTGAAAATGTTTGCCATGTAAATCATGCAACAAACAATTAAAAAAATTCAATTTCTTTCACACTTGGAACCTTTGACATTAATACGTCCATTTTTGCACTTTATTGAGAAGTATTAAAATTGATCATTTTAAAACATGAACTTAGAACCATTTTGCAGCTGACCTCCTACCCCAGCGACAGCACCATTAAAGAACTATGAAGGCAAGACAGTTGTAACATGAACCCTGTATGTGGCCCAGTTTCTTGTAGATAGAGCAACATCATAGTTAATTCAATCAAAAACAATATGTTTTTGTATATCTGGTATTCAAAACTCAGGTATTTGAAGGTGTTTTCATTTGGGATAATGAAGAAAAAAGAGGATCGATAAATATTTGCCTAAGATCACAAAGTTTGGTTAAGCGGAGATGCCACAATTTATGCAGGTTTTCTGGTTTCACTTTGTACAAATCAGCCACTAAATAGGTATCTATTTGTCTTTCCTTTTTATGTTAATGCTTTGCTTTTACCTCTTTGTGCAGGAGGGTAGAAGGCCGAGGGTGGCAGGCAGAAGCCACATGAAAGCTTGGCTCGTCATGGGCTCGAGGTTCCAACAGACCTCGAGCTGAGCCAGAGTCAGGCTTCAGGCTCAAGCCTGGCTCGAGCTTTCAGCTACACGCTCACCTCTAGCCCACAGTGCCAGTTGCCTTGGTATCTCCCATATGCTAGTCAATCCCATAATTTTCTAACAATATTACATGTCAATGTGTTCCCTATATTCAATTCCATGCTTTATATCCAGGTACGTCCCTTCATATACCAGACAAATCATCTGTTGACGAATGTCCTATCATTCAGTGGCCTCATGTGCTTGGACCTGACCCATCAAATGTCCGTCAATGCCTTGGGCCCAGATTTCTCCATTTACTTTCCAATGCCATGTACCCACATATCCCTGATAGAATAGGTGTGCTGTTCATATTCTAACAATTTGCTCCAAGATGTCCCATCACATGTCCAACATGTGCTCATGTATGCCGTAGCATATACCAGCCGAAACCTAAATGATGTGCTCAGGTATCCACAAGGGGTGGGCGTAACTCATGTAATTCCGTGTAGCGTAATCATGCGAAATTCCCTAAGACTTCCGCGACATTACACTTGAATTATGCGAGAAGAGTAATTCTGCATTTAGAGCTATTTCTTAGTGAAAAGATGCCCTTACTTCCAAATTGGACACTAGAATGGATTTTGCATTAAGAAATAGTACTAAATGCAACAGAACAGGAATAGAGCGCAAGAGCAGCCGTTCGCACTCGCTAAATGTGCTCTTGGTGTAGGATTTTACCCTAACTTACTACTGTTATTTAGAACTATTTTTGTAGCGCAAAATGCCCCTCTCATCTAAAATGAATGCTTTTTGCGCTAAGATACAGTGGTAAATGCAGCAGAACATGAACAGCAAGTCTTGTAGGAATTTCCCCCCAAAATTATCTTAATTACATGAGCAGGAGTAATCTGGTAATTAGTGGTGCCACTCAAAGGCAGCAGCAGGAGGGCAAACAAGTGCCTCATTCCAATGTCTGACCATCGTGACAAGCGAAAGCCTGATGTTATGTCTTTTCGATCATTTCTGCATAGTTATTTCCGGTCATGTGCAGTGGGGGCACTGTGTATCAGAAGTAAGTGAATTGTTCTAGATGATTGACATTAAAACGTGCCCTCAGTGACAGGATGCATAATTGGGAGAGGGTCGCCCAAGAGTACAATGTTGGCAGAAGGTGAGCTACACAGAGCAAGCACCCCCAGCTAATGCTAAAGCATAGGAGCAGACCTCATACCAAGAACTAAAGGTCACAATCAGACTTAGCAAATGTTAGATCCAGCGGGTTCTGGCTAGCTGGGACGCATCGAAGCCAGATAGGGTGAGCACGATACACGTGTCTGATAACCTGTGCTCACCCTTGGGTAGCTTGGCACTGAGCAGTCAGGCTTATCCTCAGGACCCAAGTGTAAAATATTGGCACAACACCACCCTCGCAACACACTGCATACCCCACAAAAAGACTCCATACAGCATGTATAAAACACTGGTATTTGTATTACACACACATTGAAAACAAAATGAGATACGCATTGTATATACACTTTACAGTTATATGCAATTGTTGAACTTTCCCATTAGCAGCAGAACGACATGAACATATATGTCTTAATCAGAGTTATTCATCCAGCACAACATTCCCCAATATCGCATACCCCTAACAGTTGCCATGGACAAGCAATCGCAGGTCTTTGACTGCGCCTCGTGAACCAACCCCTCAGTCACTCAACTATACTAGCCACAGATACACGTTTACCCTGCTGGTGCCACGTTGATTAGATTATCGGAACCACCTAAAACAGAAAGAAACAGTTACTTAGTTTCATCCATCCAGATTAGACCTCCAGGCAGCCAGCGGCACCTGCACGAGTGCGGGATCGCTATTCCCCCATAGGCAAAAGGTTGTGACCCAGGAACCTGGCACGCTTCCAATTCTGGAGAAGTTTCCCTTCAAGCGGAGGTGCGAGCTGCCGTAGCTCCCGACAGCCCGCCGTGGGTGCCCACAAGGCATAACAAAACTCCTCGGGCCCCGTCACAATGTTCTCCACAGCAAAGTACCTTGTGCAGTTGTCCAGGGAGAGGGAACCAGTGTCCTCGGACGGAGGCCGCGATGTCAGGCACTGTTGTCCTCCTGATCTGGAGGTCCAAGTCAATCTCAGCTCTGGTTCCCCAACACCCCTCGGACACCACACACTCCAGAGTGCAAGCTAGCACAGGTCCCCTGGTTGCAAGCACGGGTCCCTCGGACTCTGCAAGCTTCCCTCTCACTCCTCGTACTCCTCATGTCCCCGCGCCTCAGGTGGGCTGCTGATCTTTACAAGCACATTCCTCTGCACAGTGTGATGATGGTGTACGTCAGAATGTTCCTTGTCCCAACCAGCGTTCACTTCCACCCATTTCCAACACATCCTGTGCGGTCCTTACTATTTCATGAAAATGGGAAGATCCTTTGTGTCCCTGGGATCTCGTGGGCAGGAGGCCAGCCAACTGGCCCTCGGAGAGTACTTGGGAACCCAAGCCACAACAGTTGGCACTTAGCTGCAGGCCAGCAACGTCCAGGCAAAATCCGCCATGTGATAGTCCCCTTCCTGGAGCATGACAAGCACGATAATCCAGTTGCAGTCCCTCTTGCCCTAATGACTCCTCTTGTCGATGTCCCATTGTCAAACCAGCATAGTATGGTTCCAAATTCAAATGCATCTCTAATTTCTGAGGCCAGAGCCCCAGCAGTTATACGCACAATAGCCTTTGAAAATACGATCAGTTCAAAAGGCCACCTTTGTAATGCACAGGCCCTCTCTAAATTGTGTCCTGTCTGCTATCCTACCCCGGGAGGTTTGATCACTATCTTTAGTGGGGCTAAGACCCTGCCCCTTGGAATGCAGGTCCCAATTCCACCCCCACAAAACCGTACCAGAAAGGCCCCTCAGAGTCAGAGGTCTGCAGTTTCCCTTGAGCCCCTAATTTGTGGTCTTCTATCAGGAAGGAACAGATGTAGCTGTCCCACCTGCACCCAGATGTGAATTGGAGACAGGCCGACAGACACACACAGTCATGAGCATCGAAATGCCCACTTTCCCAAAGTGACACTTCCACATACGTAATGTCGGATCCAGTCTCACTACCGGATAGTATTCACCATTACAAACTCATCGATATCAAACACTATACTGCTACTATTCTGCACATAGGAAATACTGCTCAATAGCCTTTCCCACATTCCCCCATGCTAATCCAATGCGAGAAGCAGGCCCCGTCATAGCGGACACACCATCCGGTGCCATTCGCGGCCCTTGCATGTAACGCATATGTGCACATGCCCTACCTCCACCCGACCCCGCACCCTGTCTCCAGGGAGAACTCCAATAAAGCTAGCGACATGGAGAGCTTTGGCACGTAGCTTTTTAAATGCCAAGCCGAGTACAATAACCACACAGGCCCCACCAGGGCAAACCTGTGGCACGATCGATGAGTTACCTCAGTGGATGACACAACCAGTGCTGCAGGCCCACAGAGGAGCATTCGAGGTGCATGTCCTGGGTATATGTCTTACCCCTAGACAAGGGACTTACAGCTAACTCGAATCAACCAATCATGTATACACCAATCACCAGTACGTATATGACAAGCACAGCGCTTTGGCACTAAATGGTAGTGTCAAACGTGCTCAAAGTCCTAAGGCTAGCACCTAGATCAGTGGAAAATCAGGAAGGAGGAAAGCAAAACGTCGAGGGAAAGCACCCTAGAAAGAGCCCTTTCCAACACTACCCCTTCCCAGCCAAACACCAGGGGAGTTTAATCAATAACTTGATAAACTTCCCTACGCCGAGCGATAGACCCCGGACAATGGCCCACCTCCCCTAGTAGAACCTGCCAGTCCTAAGCCCCCCGAACCTCATTGAATCCATTCTGCCTACTGCCAGGGCCCACTAAGTCTCCCCTGGGAACTCCCCCAGGCTCAACCCAGTGCCCCTATGGGCCCCGGGGATCTGACTCCTGTCCTCACCCCCTGTCAACCCTAGCTCACGGTACATAACCCAGTAAAGGGCACTGACAGCCGTCAGTGTCCAGAAACAGGTTCCTGTCCACCCCAAGCTCTCTGTCTTGGGTGGTTTCCCAGAGGGGAGTTGATAGAACCAGGTGCATCACACCCATTCCCCCCCTCACCAGCTCGGGGATGGTCTCCTGAGTCTTGTTCTCCAGCGGGGGTTCGAGACCCTGAAGATGGATAGGTGCCAGGGGCAAGCTCTTTTGCCCCTGCCCCCTTTTTTGGAAGTTCCGCGTCCCCTGTTGAGGAGGGGTACCCCCGAATCCTGAATGGGGGAACACGTGTCAGCTGCCCCCCACATTCTCCCTTCACTAGGGAAGACACTTCAATGTATGCTTTCCTGGTATTACCCTGGCTCCTCCCTGAGTGCTCCCACCGGGAATGCACAACACCCTGGATCTGAGTAGAAGGCATCCTAAACCTCAGTTCACCCCTACCCTCCCTCCTCCTTTGAGAAGAGATATGGGACTCCCCAACTCCATGGGGAATTGCCCACGCTCATCCGTACCTCCCCCACCCTTGGTAAGGGACCACCGGAGCCACTCACGTTAGGTTCATTCCCTAGTGCCAGCCCAGTCACCACGCTAGACCCAGTTGATATGCTGCCACCACCTTGTTCGGACCTAGCCCCCTTGGCTTGTGAATTCAACCCTGCTGCACTGAACTCCTGAGCCAACATCCTTTTCCTTGCCTTCATACCACATGGTCTCTCTGCCCTTGCCCTTCTACGTTCCCATTGGAAGATACCGGGTTCCACCTTGAGCCCCCTTTCTCCCTGCCAGTCCCCTAGTTCTCTGGAGGACTGACACCCTAGAGGCGACACTGCTTCCTGCCTGGGGGAGGGGGGGCACACCCCATCCCTGCAGCCCCAGGTTCTGAAAAGCCTCAAGAGGCAGACCCTGTCCCTCATTATCCACAACCTCACTCTCCTCTGAATCCCCAGTGGCACTCCTGGCCCCCGGCCAGGCCCTCAATGACTTTTGCAGCTCCCCTTTTCTCCGGCAGCCTTCAAAAGAACATTTCCGGTCTGTGCAGAGTCTCCTGAGCTGGGTCACCTCCCTGGCTTGCCATTCCTGCCCAAACTCCCCCACAGCAAGTACCACTGCTGGCTCTCCAGACTTAGACATGACTGTTGTGAAAACAGAAAGGTTTCCAAACTAGAATGGCAAACCACATAAAAAAACAAAACCCAAGGCAAGAAAATGATATTGTACACCGGAGTCGTAGCAAACCACTGGGTTGCTAGGGCTTGTGCCAACACACGTCCTATCCCACTGTTGCCACAAAATGTTAGACCCGGTGGTTCCTGGCTGACTGGGATGCATTGAAGCCAGTCAGAATCTACCGTCCTAGATAGGATGAGTATGATACATGTGTCCGATAACCTGTACTCTCCCTTGGGTAGCTTGGCACTGAGGAGTCAGGCTTAACCTCAGGGCCCAAGTGTAAAGTATTGGCACAATACCACCCTTGCAACACACTGCGTACGCCACAAAAAGACTCCACACCATATGTACAAAGCACTGGTCTTTGTGTTACACACACATTGAAATCAAAATGAGATACACATTGTATATACACCTTTTTAGTAGACACTACACGTGGGCAATATGCTGAAATGTTGCAAAATCTAATTTACTAACAAACGTGAAGCTAATTAACGTTAGTATTGTGATTTGCGTAGTAAATAGAGTAAATTGCATGATTTGTATTGCGTAGTAAAATTGTATTGTGGCAAAGAATGCAGATGGTAAGTAAAATGGCTTTAAATGTCGCTTCTGCTAGGTAATATCTAACACAGGTCTTTAGAATGGCGGGTGGTAAACAGAAAGGCTTATTTTCCATATTTTAATTTCTTTTGTGTTTGTTTTATATTAGTTTCGTTCGGGCCTGCTAGGCCGTGCTTCTAAAATGCCGGCTGGTAAGGACGAGATCGCGTGCATTGAACAAAATGGCCCCTGCGCAGATGCAGAATGAAAGCTCCAGTCACATGTATGCGGCCTGTGCCCGGAGTGAGAGATGTCAAGGCCAATCTGACCTGCAATAAGGAGTGTGCCAAAAATTCAGCATATATTCATGGGAACGGATGGGAAAGAGCCGAGTGACAATGGATGAACTAATATGTGACCATCAAAGATCGTTACAAAATGAATTAACAAATTGGACCACTTTTGACCTTTTGATCATGAGACTTATTGTGTGCTTTATTGTCCCCAAACCGGTTCGAACAAGGAGGGCGATGAGGTGACCATCACCACCCCTCCAATGGACCAATTAAAGTGATTCTTGCCCCTAAGGATTGCAACTTTATGTGTAGTGAGCCAGAGAATAGGGTATAAGAGAGTCTGCTCTAACGTTGTGAGGAAGGCGTGTTTTTCATTTTCCACCTTGATGCTGCGAGAGACTCTGTCATTTTTGGACTTTGAACTTTGACTGGGGAAGGAACGAGATCGTTGCGGGAATTTACCCGGGAGGTGCGTCCGAGGAGGTTAGCGGGACAGTCAGTCAGTCTGGGAGTCCTATCCTGTGATCTGCGGTTCATCTTCCTTTGGTGAACCATTCTTGTCATCGCCTCATGGCCGAGGGTAATGCATAATTTCTCACTTTTCTTAAAAAGCTTTTCTTAAAATGTTTATTGATATTTCTAAATGTTTTGCATAATAAAGAATTTCACTTATCTGCTTGAAGAATTTTAGATAAAATTATATTCTAACTCTAAAATGAGTCTGTGGTTCTTTAATAGATTTATGAATAATAAAAGTCAAAGGTTTTAATTGTGATTGAGCTGGTCTTAATCACCATCAACTAATTCTACTAGTTGGTCCATCGACCGAATAGCGGAGTACCTTGATGTTTAGAACCGACAGGATCCGAAGATAATGTATATAATGTATAGATTATTATTCTGTCAAATTTAACAAGGTATCCCGTTCGTCCAGCAGCTCATGCTCCTTGGTGTTTAATCCAGAAATTGAATGAACGTATGTATGCGGTGTCATGGGCCCCCAGACATAAGTTTTAAATGACAAAGGTTGTGCAGGTGTTTTTCAGGATTGGTGTCCTAAGGAGCAAGTTATATTAGCCGCGCTGGATCAGATTTCTTGGTAGCAGAGTTGTGGTTTCTATAGATTAGTTTGGTGACTATTGATTTATGATTTATTCATGTCTAACACTTTATGTCGAGTTTGTATTACGTTATATGTAAGTCAGAATTTTGAAGCTTCCGGGAAGTAGGAAGTGGACACATGTGGCAAGAGAAGTCACACGGAATTGTGCATTGTCTGATTTTCAAATTGGTGATAACACAGGACTGTGTTATGTTAGGGAAATTTCACGTATGAATTGCATTTGAGTGAAATAGCAACAGGTTTTCTTGGGAAACTTTGGCCTTAATTCTCAGGAGCAGTGTAGTCTCCACATGTGTTTTAACCCCAGAGAAACGGGTTTACCTCTTGCTTGAAAGAAGGGTAAGGTAGAGGGAAGTGCTACACTTATCGAACAAAACAGTATTCTTGTAAGTTAGAACAAACTATCTCTTTTGTTTAGAGATAACAGACAATGGTAATGTGTTTTACGTTGTAACTAATCGATTTAGTCAAAAAGAAAAAGTTAAGAAAAGTGCCGATGAATTTTGTAAAGGAGGGGTCAGCAGAAACAGGAGTAGAGCTGACGTCAACAAAAACCGCGCTGGTATTGGCCAGTGGTGGAAGAACGAAGAGCTTCCTGATTGGAGCGTTAGTGTGAGACGCGCTGGTATTGGTTAGTGTGAGAGTGACGTAAAGCTTTCGGATTGGTGCGTTGGTGTGAGACGCGCTGGGATAGGTCCGAATAGCCGAGCAGTTGAAAAGAACAACGGAGTGGTGAAGAATTGCGTGTATTTGTTTTGGGAAAAAGAACAGTAAAATATGGCTTATTATGAGTATGGTAGAGAGAAACCGTCATGGTTTGCGAAGATTAAAAACTTTTTCAAGAAAGACAAGAAGGTTGTGACTAGGGAAGGAGAAGTACTTCCTCCGCCGAAAACGCCAGCATCTCATATGATGTTGAAATATGGCTATCATACTTGCATTTGGTTGGAAAATTGGGCAAAATATACCCAAGGCGATGGAGTATTGGCATTTCCAGAAAATGGTTCATTTAGCACAGCGGTACTTCGAAATTTGAGAGAAAAGATTAAACTTGAACCGAGACCTAGACCGACACAGTTCGAAGCTTTAGGTGAATGGGAAGATGAGATGTATGAAAGGGAAAGACACAGAGGTGCAAAGAATTATAGTTTAGTTCATGGAAGAGTATGGGGTTTGAATCATGAAGACAGGATGAGACGATGGCGGTATGCTAATATGACGGATGGTTTGTTTCCTGTCAGAACAGTTGAAGAACTTGCAGGGAAAAAGTGTACGGCGAAAAAGAAGCATGCAGTCACAGAAAGGTATGGGTATGGAGTTAGCGACACAGAGGATGAGTTGCTGGAGGACATTTTGAATAAAAGACCCCCTCCATATCAACAGAATTCTGCGGTGGTGACACCAAATGCACCGCCAATGAGAACTGTAATAAATCGAAGTCCCGAACAAATGTCTGAAATAAATAGTCCATTTAATAAACCAGAAACACCACAGACTGTGAAACATGATAATGGTAATACAGCTGAATTAGCCAGAACCACAAGAGAGTTGACTGAAAAGATAAGAGAACTGACAAAGAATATAGAAGCCGTGACTGTGCCAGTAACTATAGGACCAGTAATCCCAGTATTTGAAAATCAAAGGATAGATGAACACTCCTTAACAATTCCATTAAATTCCAGTATGCAAGGAGTAAGAGAAGGGATGATGCCAGAAAATAGAGAGAAAGAAGATTCTGTTGGTCCTTTTAGGTCAAGTCCACCTGTAAATTTGACAATTGATGAGAGTCAGATAAATAAAATTCCTTTGGGAACTGAGTCAGCAACTGAAACCCCAGAGAGAAGTGCAAGTTGGGCAGAAATAAATAAAACCCCTGTGGGTCCGACTGCAGAAGAATTAAATGATTGGGTGAGGAGCTTGCAGAAAAAGGATGCTGAACCACAACTGTTGGATGTGGTCAGATTAAAAATAGATATGGAAGAATTGATTTTAGGGACTATTGGTACAGATCGATTGAAATCCTATCAAGATGAGGAATTAATGTTTATGTGTAAAAGCGTCACTTGGAGAGCTAGGAACTTGCATGAAAAATTGGAAGAAACAGCGAACGAACTAGGAGTAGAGTTTAGAAAAATTAGAGGATTGCAGAAATTGTACAGGGTAGATTTTAGTGAAAAGGATATAGAAAATCTGAACACTTCAGGACAACTAACACAGATAAAGGAGCTGATTGTGTTATTGAGAAAATGGGGAGACGTAGACAAGTGGAGAAGTAGGTGGATAAGAAGAAAAGAGGGTACAACGGATAAAGCATCATTGGCTTTTCCAATAAAAGAGAAAGAACCAATAATAATGGAGTGTCCAATGAGGGAAACTCCAGGAGGAAGTTATGTACATGTTCCATGGTCCAGACAAGATATATTGTCGTTTACAAATGATTTCCCAAGATTGAGAGAGAAACCTGTAGAATGGTATAGACAGGTAGAAAGGTTTGTAAAAGTTTCAAAAGTGTTGTGGGAAAATTTGGATGGACTGTTTGAGATTGTTGTTCCAGCAGATTTATGGACTGAGTGTAAAATTACAATTGACTGGCCGAAGGAAGAATATCCTAGAGATGCAAAAACAGGAGCCCCAGGTTCAGAAGTAATGAGAAAATATGAACAGGCAATCACATTTCTGAAAATAAAATCCCACCAAAAGAAACGGACTGGGTAAAGATTGATAGAACAACTCAGGAGAGTAAGGAATCTGTACATGCCTACTACGAGAGATTATTGTTGGTCTTTAAACAGTATAGTGGTTACGAGAACTTGAGTGAAAAGGACATGAGTCATTTTGTGTATAGATTCGTGTATGGCTTGAGACCTGAGATAAGTGAAATGATTAAGCAGCATATGTTGCGTTGGCAGAATAGCACAGTAGATGAGGTACTACGGTATGCAAAATATTGCAGTGACGATATTGAGTGTAGACAGCGTAAACTCAAGGAAAAGCAATGTGGGCACAAGTAAAGGTTGCAGAAAAGCAAGAAGCTCAAATGAATAATCAGTCTAGTGATGCAGGACAGGCCAAGTCCAAACCGAATATTGGTAAGGGAAAAGGTCAGATGAGTATAGAAGAGGCTAAAAAGAAATGGCCATGTCATAATTGCGGAAAATTAGGGAACTGGAGAAACGAGTGTAAATTTACTCCGAAAGTTAATGCAGAAAATCAATCATTGAATCCACAAGTGCAGAATGAGGTGAGTTACCAACAGCTGCAACAGCCGCAGGTAGTTACTCAACAGTGTCAGGTGCCGCAACCACCTCTTCCAAAGAGTGTAAATCCTCAGAGATACAGTGCAGAGGCAGGATTCTACGGAGGAGAGCAGGTAACAAAATTGCCGCGCGCAGCCGCAGTTTCGCAGAATTGGTTACGGCAGGATGGAGATGAATCGGATGAAAGCTTATGATGGTGCCTAGGAGAGGAAGAGGAGTGCGTGCTTGGCGCAACTCTAGAGGTAGATCAGTCAGGTCCATTTGTGGATGGAAAAGTGAATGGTGTAAATGTTACATTCCTTGTGGACACTGGTGCTACCCGTTCTACTGTTAGATCAGTGGAAATTCCCAACCTTCCTCTCTCAGGAGAATACATCCAAGTTGTAGGTGTTTCGAACAGGCAGATTAAAACCCCTCTTACAAAACCAATAGAGGTGGAGATTGGACCATTCAAAGAGATGCATCGTTTTCTGGTGTGTGATTGTAGTCCGGTAAATTTATTAGGACGCGATCTGCTTTGCAAAATGAATTGTACCATCTATTGTACCCCAGATGGTATTGCTTTCCAGACAACAGATGTTCTGTATAAAATGACAATGGCAGAACTAGAACCAGGAGTGAATGACATGTTTCCTGTGTTTGATGCAGAGAAAATCCCTATTGAATTGAAAGGAATAGTCAGGTCTGATGTATGGGATTTCACAGGCGAAGATATTGGACTAATGAGAGGAGTTGATCCTGTAAAAATTACTGTAAGAGAAGGGTCAAATTACCCAAATACCCCGCAGTACAAATTAACGCCGGAAATTATTGAAGGAATAACACCTGTAATTAATAAGATGATTAAACAAGGGATTTTGAGAGAAATAATGAGCAGTCCATGTAATTCTCCTATAATGGGATTGAAAAAGTCAAATGGAACATATAGGATAGTACAAGATTTGAGGAAGGTAAACAAAATTGTTATTCCTTGCTGCCCAATTGTGCCAAACCCTGCTGAAATACTGTATCAAATTCCACATGATGCAGAATGGTACACAGTTATTGATTTGTGCCATGCATTCTTTTCTATTCCATTGCACCCTGACAGCCAGCCATTATTTGCGTTCCGGTTCGGAGAGCGTATTTTGACATGGTGCCGAATTCCTCAAGGGTATACAGAAAGTCCTTCAATTTTTAATCAGATTCTAAAGAAATTCTTAGAAGATTTAAAAATGCCTGAAAAATCTGTGATGGTCCAATATATTGATGACCTATTAGTGGCATCAAAGACCAGAGAAGCATGTGTTACGGACACAATTGCTTTGTTGAATCATTTGGCAGAAGGAGGAAATAAGGTGTCCCCATCAAAACTGCAATTTTGTCAACAAGAAGTACAGTACCTAGGTCATAAGATTGAGAAAGGGATGCGAAAAGTGACAACAGAAAGGATAAGGATTATCAAAGGAATGAGAGCCCCAATGACACAGAGAAAAGTAAGAATGTTCCTTGGAAGGGTTTGTTATTGCCGACAGTGGATAAGTGGATTTTCATTGATTGCAAAACCTTTACAGCAATTGACAAAGAGGGATGTTAGAGATCCGATTGAATTGGATGAGGAGGAAATGAAGGCTTTTGAGGAACCGAAAACAAGCTTGTGTGAGGCACCAGCATTGGGAATGCCTGATTCTGAAAAAGAATTTGAGCTGTATTGTAGCGAGAGAGATGGATGTGCACTTTCAGTATTAGTGCAAAGGCATGGAAAAATGAAACGACCAATCGCCTATTTTTCAGCTGTTTTAGACCCGGTAGCAAAGGCGTTGCCTGGATGTCTGAAAGCAGTAGCTGCTACTTGTGTGAGTCTGGAACAGAGTGAAGGCATTGTGATGGGATATCCTTTGAGAGTATATGTCCCACACTCCGTTGAAATCCTTCTGACCCGAACAAAAACTCAATTCATGACACATAGTCGGCTGACTAGGTATGAAAAAGTGATCTTGGGTGCAGACAATGTAAGCATTGTAAGATGCACGAGTGTGAATCCCTCCACTTCATTGCCAGATGAAGTAAATGCAGAAGTCAAAGATGATGTTGATCATAAATGTTTGGATGTGCTTGAATTTTGCACAAAGCCTCGCCCTGATACCAGGGATGAACCTCTAAAAGAGTCAGATTATGTGATGTTTGTGGACGGGTCATGCCTGAGAACAAGTGAAGGAGTTTTAAGTGCTGCGTATGCTGTGTGTACGGTGGCAACCATAATGGAAGCATCCTGTTTGAGAGGAATACGTTCAGCCCAAGTCGCTGAACTGATTGCTCTGATTCGAGCGTGCAAACTGGGAAAGAACTTCCGAATTACTGTGATCACAGATAGCCAGTATGGCTTCGGAGTGGTTCACAATTTAGGACAGATCTGGTCCCAGAGGGGATTCCTGACTTCTGCAGGGTCTCCTATTAGGAATGGTGAACTTGTGAAGAAGTTGCTTGAAGCGATACAGCTGCCTAAACAGATTGCAGTGGTAAAATGCGCTGCACACAAAAACGGAACCGACTACATTGCAGTGGGTGACAAATTCGCTGACGAATTAGCTCAATATTGTGCCCGAAATATGACCTCAATGAATCGAAGAAGGGAAAAAGAGAATGTTTCATGTCCCTTGCTGTTTGCTAACACAGTTGAATCCTGGGATGAGGTAAAACAATTGCAGGAAGAAGCAGATGATGAGGAAAAAGATGGTTGGATAAAAGCAGGTTGCAGACAAAGAGAGGAAGATGAAGTCTGGGTTTAAAGGGGTGAAAGACCAGTTATGCCTGATAGCATGATCTCTAACATGGCACGGATGTACCAAGGACAGGCACACATTGGTAGGGATGCCATGATCAGACTTTTCAGACAGACCTGGTACAACCCAAAATTTAGGGCTATAGCTGAGAGCCTTTGTCAAAGATGTCTTATATGTCAACAGATAAATCCCGGAAGGAAGACGGTAGTGAGTTTGGGAACAATAGGACGCGAAGGAGGTCCTTTTACCAGAATGCAACTAGATTTTTTGAAATGCCTCCAAGCAACAGATTGAGGTATGTCCTAGTGGTCGTCTGTTTGTTTTCTCGTTGAGTGGAGGCCTATCCGACAAGAAGGAATGATGGAGTTACTGTAGCTAAGCTCCTACTGAGAGAATTCATTCCTAGATATGGCTTTCCAGTAGCGATCGAAACAGATAGAGGAACGCATTTCCAGAATGAAATCATCCAACTGATATGTGAAACACTAGACATTCAACAAAAGCTACACTGTGCCTACAGACCAGAGGCTTCTGGAGTAGTAGAGCAAGTAAATGGTACAATAAAGAATAGGTTAGGGAAAATGTGTCAAGCTACAGGACTCAAATGGCCCGACGCCTTACCATTGGTGCTGATGAGCATCAGAAGCATACCTGACAGAAAAACAGGTCTGAGTCCTCATGAAATAATCATGGGACGAGCAATGAGACAAGCACACGTACCTGTCAACAAACTGCTGACTATAACTGATGATCTCGTATTGGACTATTGCAAAGGATTGGCTGATGTGGTGCATTCTGTGTTTCATCAGGTTGGACCGGATGCGACCACTCTTGAAAGAAAACCAGCTCATGATTTGAGTCCAGGAGACTGGGTCCACATTAAAGTCCACAGAAGAAGAAACTGCTTGGTTCCACGCTGGGATAAGCCACGTCAAGTGATCCTGGTGACACCAACTGCTGTAAAGTGTGCAGGTGTGAAAAATTGGGTTCATGCAGTCATACCATATGAGTTCCAGATCCTAAAGCTCGACCTGTAAGTCGACATCTGGAAATATCAGATACCAGTTCAGCATCGGAAGCAGAAACTGAAACAATCAGAGTTCCAGATCTTGAAGCTCGACCTGTAAGTCGACATCTGGAAGAATCAGGTACCAGTTTGACAACTGAAGAAGAAACTGAGACAATCAGAGTTCCAGATCTTGAAGCTCGACCTGTAAGTCGACATCTGGAAATATCAGATACCAGTTCGGCATCTGAAACAGACCAACCTGAACCCAGTGAAAGACAAAAAGAAGAATCCGAAAGAAAAAGAACTGATATTGAAACAGGAGAAACCGAACTAATAAACGGTGACAATGAACAGCCAAGTACAAGCTTTGGGGAAATTCCTCCGGAAATTGTAGAAGTAACTCAAGAAAATTTAGATTCAGATAGAGAGATTGGGAAAGTTGCGGAAGAAACACGAGGAGGCTTAGACTCAAAATTACAAACAGAAGAAACACAGGGAAATTTAGATTCAGATAGAGAGATTGGGGAAATTGCGGAAGAAACACGAGGAGGATTAGACGCAGAATTTCAAGCAGAAGAAACACCAGAAGATTCAGATTCAGACAAAGAAACTGAGATCATAAAATTCAAAGTCAGAGGAAGTGAAGTAAGGTCTGAGACAGAATCTGAAGAAAGTGAAGAAGAAAGAAAGCAAAGAATAGGACCAAGAAAGAGAACTTGGAGAGCAGAACGAGAAGAAAAAGAAAGTGAACTGAAAAGGCCAAGAAAAGGAGACAATTGGCCCAACAAAACTAAAAGACTCAGATATAAAATAATAAATTTGAACAAAGACAATGCAGAACAAGTTAATGAAATAACAAGTCAGAAAGGACAAAGAAAAACAAGTGAAAGACAGTTACAGAGACCAAAAAGAGTGAAAAGACACAACTTGAAATACAAATCACCTGAATGGTTATACATAGCACTGACCGATATTAAAGAAGTGGATAGCAGTCACGAGAACCCAAATAAAGACTGTGAACAAGTGGGTGAGAGTGAATTGCACCAAACCTGAAAGGCAAAGAAAGAAAAAACCGGAATAGACACACAAACTGATGAAGTCAAAGAAAATGTTCTGAGAAACCGAAAGGTGCGCTGAAAGCAGTTGACCCCAGTCAACACTAAGTCCTTTGAGGTGTGGAAACACATTTTCTGTACATATAATTAGATAATAACTCAACATGGTAGATACAGAGAATAGAAGACCTAGATGTGAGTTTTTACGTAGATGGTGTAGGATGTGTTTCTGTTGTACAGGTTTATTAATGCTTATTTGGCTTATTTTAGCAATTATAATTCCACTTAGATTAATGGTAGAGAATACATCTACAATGATAAATGACACAAGTAGTGACAAGAAATCTAACATAAAGAACACTGCAACATTAATAGATAGTACTGATTTTCATAGGGATAAGTCAATAACTGATTTCTCCAAGAATGTCTTCACGAAACTTTTGTACGAATATGTGGAGACAATGGATGTAAGAGATTGCTATGTCTGTATGCAGTTACCTGCGTCTGTAACAGAAGGTGTAACGTATCATCATCTTCCTTTGACGTATGGAATAACTTGTAGTGTTTTAGCTAGCTTATTTTACAAAACAGGTAAATTTGAATATTATTACACTGACACAGATACTGTTTTTGCTAAAGTTCCCGTAATCCCTGAACTAAATAAAGTGAAGGTTGCAAAGATCTTTGGAGAATTTTTCTTAGAAGCAAAAGAATTAACATTAGAATATGCATTTAGACATAATCTTACTTGTGGGTTAAGAAAGGAAGAAAAGATTTTCTTAGACATGGTAGAATACAGAAGGGTTAAGTTTCAAAGAAAGGTAGCAGGAGAAAAGACAAAAACCCCACCTTGGGCGTTTGAAGAGGGAAGTTATGACAAAGGTGAAACAAATGCAGCTATGGTTCTAGATTGGCCCCAACAGGGAAAATTGTGTATTAGTAGAGATAACACTATGTACGATAATTATTTCGTGGGTTCTAGTGAGTGCCGAGATACATACAAAATTCTAGGGGGATGGGGATTTAAAGGAGGAAAAGATCCAGTATTTCCAGCGATCTATTATATTTGCGGAAATAGAGCTTATTATAGGTTGCCGGACCATTGGTACGGAACATGCTATCTAGGCCTGGTCTTTCCAAAGATTTTTCACGTGGAAAGAGGAACGAAAGGAATTCACGAGATAGGTGAACCATTAACCCGTAGGAGAAGGGAAAGCTTCTCAGAGATAATAGGTGACATTTTTGGAGCATTGATACCAGCAGTGGGTATATCTTTGAATGCATACAAGATTCGGAAGTTGTCTACAGTAGTAGATCGTTTATCAACGAATACTGCTGGAGGGTTCTTGATGGTAAATACCGAAATGGTTGGCATGAGAGCTATGGTAATGCAAAATCGACTTGCCCTTGACATTCTTTTGGCAAAAGAGGGTGGAGTCTGTGGAATGCTGAAGGTACAACATTGGTGCACTTACATTCCAGACAAAAGTGAGAATATACAGAAGTATATAAAGAACATTACTGATTTGCATAAAGAAATTGCCCCACTGGAGGTTGAAGGTGCTTGGGAGAGACTTGGTAAGAGTTTTTCCTCAATGAAGAAATGGTTCACCGAAATAGGTAGTTCTCTTATTGGGAAAATATTAATACCAGTAACCTTAGCAATAGTGATATTATTATTATTAAGATTAGCCTATGTGTGTGTTAAAAGAAGAAAAAGACAAAATAAAGCAAAAAGAGAAAATGAGAAAAACAAAGAAAGAGAACGGGAGATGGGAGAGATCGAATTGGAAGAGTTTAAAGAGAACATGTACAAAAGGTCTAAAAGCCAAGATGAAAAGAACACGATTGTCTAAACTAACAAATGCAAGTGGACAAGAAACATTTATCTGATAAATTTGTAGGGATAGGTTTTTGTGGTGATGATAAAAATCACCAAAGGGGGGAATTGATGGAGCAGGGGAAACAAAATATTTTTCGTACCCCTTGGAAATTAATGACCTCATAACTATTAATTATACTAACCGTTTGAAATGCATGAATTAACCAACAAATACACATTTTTAGTAGACACTACACTTGGACAATATGCTGAAATGTTGCAAAATCTAATTTACTAACAAACGTGAAGCTAATTAACGTTAGTATTGTGATTTGCGTAGTAAATAGAGTAAATTGCATGATTTGTATTGCGTAGTAAAATTGTATTGTGGCAAAGAATGCAGATGGTAAGTAAAATGGCTTTAAATGTCGCTTCTGCTAGGTAATATCTAACACGGGTCTTTAGAATGGCGGGTGGTAAACAGAAAGGCTTATTTTCCATATTTTTATTTCTTTTGTGTTTGTTTTATATTAGTTTCGTTCGGGCCTGCTAGGCCGTGCTTCTAAAATGGCCGCTGATAAGGACGAGATCGCGTGCATTGAACAAAATGGCCCCTGCGCAGATGCAGAATGAAAGCTTCAGTCACGTGTATGCGGCCTGTGCCCTGTGCCCGGAGTGAGAGATGTCAAGGCCAATCTGACCTGCAATAAGGAGTGTGCCAAGTATTCAGCATATATTCATGGGAACGGATGGGAAAGAGCCGAGTGACAATGGATGAACTAATATGTGACCATCAAAGATCGTTACAAAATGAATTAACAAATTGGACCACTTGTGACCTTTCGATCATGAGACTTATTGTGTGCTTTATTGTCCCCAAACCGGTTCGAACAAGGAGGGCGATGAGGTGACCATCACCACCCCTCCAATGGACCAATTAGAGTGATTCTTGCCCCTAAGGATTGCAACTTTATGTGTAGTGAGCCAGAGTCTGCTCTTACGTTGTGAGGAAGGCGTGTTTTTCATTTTCCACCTTGATGCTGCGAGAGACTCTGTCATTTTTGGACTTTGAACTTTGACTGGGGAAGGAACGAGATCGTTGCGGGAATTTACCCGGGAGGTGCGTCCGAGGAGGTTAGCGGGACAGTCAGTCAGTCTGGGAGTCCTATCCTGTGATCTGCGGTTCATCTTCCTTTGGTGAACCATTCTTGTCATCGCCTCATGGCCGAAAGTAATGCATAATTTCTCACTTTTCTTAAAAAGCTTTTCTTAAAATGTTTATTGATATTTCTAAATGTTTTGCATAATAAAGAATTTCACTTATCTGCTTGAAGAATTTTAGATAAAATTATATTCTAACTCTAAAATGAGTCTGTGGTTCTTTAATAGATTTATGAATAATAAAAGTCAAAGGTTTTAATTGTGATTGAGCTGGTCTTAATCACCATCAACTAATTCTACTAGTTGGTCCATCGACCGAATAGCGGAGTACCTTGATGTTTAGAACCGACAGGATCCGAAGATAATGTATATAATGTATAGATTATTATTCTGTCAAATTTAACAAGGTATCCCGTTCGTCCAGCAGCTCATGCTCCTTGGTGTTTAATCCAGAAATTGAATGAACGTATGTATGCGGTGTCATGGGCCCCACCGACATAAGTTTTAAATGACAAAGGTTGTGCAGGTGCTTTTCTGGATTGGTGTCCTAAGGAGCAAGTTATATTAGCCGCGCTGGATCAACATATATGCCCTAATCAGAGGTATTCATCCAACACAATACGTTTCTATATCGCATACCCTCAACAGTTGCAATGGTCAAGCATTCACAGGTCTTTGATTACGCCTCGTGACCCAGCCCCTCAGTCACTCAACTATATCATCCAATGATACATGTTGCCCCTGCTCGCACCACATTGATTAGATTGTCGGAATCATCTAAAATGGAAAGAAACAGTTACTTAGTTTCATCCATCCGTATTTGACCTCCAGGCAGCCAGCAGCAACTGCATGAGTGCGGGATCACTATCCCCCCGTAGGCAAACGGTTGTGACCCAGGAAGCTGGTGCTCTTCCAAGTGTGGAGAAATGTTTCCCCTCAAGCAGATGTGCGAGCTGCCGCAACTTTTGACAGCCAGCCGTAAATGCCCACAAGGCACAATGAAACTCCTTCGGCTCCGTCACAATGTTCTCCACAACAAAGTACCTTGTGGCGTGGGTCCTGGGATAGGGAGCCGGTGACCTCGGACGGAGGCCGTGATGTTAGGGACTGTCGTCCTCCCGAGGTTGAAGACAGTCTCAGCTCCCAGCTCAGATCCCCTAACACCCCTCGGAAACCACACGAACAGGAGTGCAAGCTAGCACAGGTCCCCTAGTTACAATCATGGGTTCCTCGGACCCTGCAAGCTTCCCCTGCACTCCTCGAACTCCTCATGGCTTGGCATCTCAGGTGGGCTGCTGATCTTTACGAGCACACTCTTCTGCACAGTGTGATGACGGTGTACTTCAGGACGGTCCTTATGCCAACCGAAGATACTTCCACCAATTTACGCTGCATCCTTTGAGGTCCTTATGATCTCATGGAAACAGGGAGATTCTTTATGTCCCTGGGATCTTGTGGACAGGAGGCCAGCCAACTGGCCCATTGAGAGTACTTAGGGAACCGGGCCACGACAGTTGGCACATTAGCTGCAGGCCAGCAATGTCCAGGCAAAAATCCACCAAGTGATAAACCCCTTCCAGGAGCACGACAAACTCCAAGCCACCACAAGTCTGCTGATAATCCAGTTACAGTTCCTCCTGCCCTAATGATTCCTCTTGTCGATGTCCCAGTGTCGAACCAGCATAGTAAGGTTCCAAATCCAAAAGCATTTCTAACTTCTGAGGCCAGAGCCCCTGTAGTTATACCCACAATTGCCTTTGAGAATACAATCAGATCAAAAGTCCACCTTGAAAATGCACAGGCCCTCTCTAAATTATATCCTGTCTGCCGTCCTACCCCGGGAGGTTTGATCACTATCTTTAGTGGGGCCAAGGCCATTTCCCCTTGGAATGCAGGTCCCAATTCCACCCCCACGTAACCGTCCCAGAAAGGCCCCTTAGAGTCAGAGGTCGGCAGTTTCCCTTGAGTCCCTAGTTTATGGCCTTTTATCACTATACTGCTACTATTCTGCACGTAGGAAATACTGCTCAATAGCTTTTCCATGCATTCCCCCATGCTAATCCAATGCAAGAAGCAGGTCCCGTCCTACCAAACACACCATTCGGTGCTATTCACGACTCTTGCATTGAAAGCGCACTCGCACATGCCCTACCTCTTCCCGACACACCGCACTGTGTCCCCAGGGAGAACTCCGATATAGTAAGAGACATGGAGAGCCTTGGCACATAGCTTTTTAAATGCCAAGCCGAGTACAGTAACCTGTGCACACAGGCCCCACCAAGGCAAACCTGCGGCACGATCGATAAGCTACCGCAGTGAATGGCACCACCAGTGCTGCAGGCCCACAGAGGAGCATTCGAGGTGCATGCCCTGGGTATATGTCTTACCCCTAGACAAGGGACTTGCAGCTAACTCGAATCAGCCAATCATGTATACACCAATCACCAGTATGTATATGACAAGCACAGCGATTTGGCACTGAATGGCAGTGTCAAACGTGCTCAAAGTCCTAAGGCTAGCACCTAGATCAGTGGAAAACTGGAAAGGAGAAAAGCAAAAAGTTGAGGGAAAGCACACTAGAAAGGGCCAGTTCCAATAGTAATGCTGTGAGTTGATACTGTGCAGGGAGAGACTTACATGGAGCCAAGGCCCCGGGGGAACAGATTGAAGTGGCAGGAGCAGCATACCAGCATTGTATCTCCAGGTGGGTGCTTTATAAAACAGCGCCTGTCCCCCACAGCGGGGGACGCACCCAGACGAGGCTGGGCTGGGCCAACCTCATGGGTTTACGCCAGGATTCCCCTCTGTGCCAAAACAGTCTGGAACTTGTGAGCTGTGAGTAGACGCTTTTATTTAGTCCCCCCGTGAGGGTTTTAAGGTCGAGTGACAGTAATTTTGATCAAGGCATCTTTTGCCCTACATCTCTAGCTGGTTCCTGCTTTGGCTGATCAACCCTACCAGTATATCATGGGTAAGAGGCAGCTCAATATGACCTCTATGGGGGGCTCGGGTACACTGAAAAAAGTCGTATCAGGAGTGATGGGGGCCTTGAATAAAGAGATATGTAATGCAGAGGCCAAAATTGAGGCAACCATCAAATCAGTTTCAGCGTTGGTTGATCTTCAAAGTGAGCCCCCATCTCCTTTGGATTCAGGAGTAAACACTGTGGACTCTCTGAATGTTCCAGGTGGGGATAGTACAACTGGTCAAGCTGAGGATTGCCCAGATTCTATTAATCCCAGTTCCCCCTTGCAGTCCCCTGGCCCACCTCCTAAAAAGAGATTGAAATCACAGCTGGTACGAGCCCACCCTATGAACCAACCTACTACATCTGGCAGTGCTAGCTTGGAGTCTTTGCCTAACCCTGACCCTCAGTCCCTCCAAAACGTGGTGGTTAATCGACATAAGGCCCTGTGCCCTGTTTGCAGCAATGGAGCAGCGTATTCCTTCCCATTTGACCTCCATATTGATGAGACTGTCCTCTGTTGAATCTCTATTAGAGACTACCGCAGGATCTCTGGGAGTTTCTGATAAGGCGCAGCTCTTTACATCCCACCATTGTTTGGTTTCATCTTGTGTTCAAACCAAGGATCTGTCCCGGGAGGGGTCATTATTAACCAGGTTCAGGCGAGAAATCATCTCGACTCTTTACAACTTAGAGCGCAGAACGCCCCGGGGGTCTAAAGATCAGGCAGCCTGCAACATAGAGCAAAGACCCCCCCAACCCTCCCTGACAACCCCACTAAGCCGTCACTGACTAAATTTGGATTCACCCCTGAGTCGGCACCTTATGTTTTGATGATGGTATGGGTTCCTCCACTTCCTGAGAACTCACAAGAATCGTGGAGGGAACTTAAAAATTAATGTATACAGTGATTGGGATGCAGGATGGGTCTAACAAATGTTATGTTGCAAAATGTGATTATGATCAGACAGGTCCACTGGGTGGGTAGAGGAGTGAAGACACATGCATGGGATTGTATTGTAATTACTTTTCGTCAGATTTTCGTCAGCCTGCACTGGGCGAGAAGATTCTCCATGCCTGCTCTGACACCCACATACTATCTAAAACTATTCCGGCCGTACCGTTAGGATATGTTTACAGACCTTGTGCGATGGTTACATCATTTGAGAACCAAAACCCCTCATAGCTTAACGATAGATCTCGCTCACAATTTGATAATGACTGGAGGAGGGGTAAGAGGTTTGGTTGTTTCGAGCGATCCTAACAGTCAAGATTGGCTCCCTTTAAAGAGGCCACAGCGTAATTGCGAATTTCTTGGTAATGGTCCTGTAAAGTGTGACCTAGTCTTCTCTACCCATACTAAGGGGCAGATTTACAAGCCCCCTGCGCCACCAGTACGTCACTTTTCGTGACGTACTGGTGGCGCAGGGGGCTCCTCGATATTTACAAGGAGAGGAAAAGCCACCATGCGTGACTTTTCCTCTCCTTGTAAATACCGTCCCTTCACACGCAGCACTTTGCGGTGAAGGGGCGTTCCATGGGTGTTGCAGTGGGTGTTCCCACGCAACACCCATGGAACAAGACACATCTCCAGAATTACGAGAAATCGTAACTCTGGAGATGCGTCTGAAAGCTACGCCACCCTAGAGGTGGCGTAGCGAGGCGCACCGAGGAGAAATGTTTTCATTTCTCCTCGTTTTTCCTCTTTCAATGCGTGCTGCATTCTGCAGCACGCATTGAAAGAGGAAAAGCCTGTACTGATTGTTTTTGTGCAGAAAGGTGCCCCTTCCTGCACAGAAACAATCTTCCCATGGCGCAGGCATCCTTGCACCATGGTGCAAGGGTGCCTGCGCCGGCGCTGGCAGCTGTTTGTGCGCTAGCGCAGGGGAGAGCACAGGAATGCGACATATTCTTGTAAATATGTCGCATTCCTGTGCTCTGAAAGTGCCGCAGCGTGGCGCAGCCAAAGGGCTTGCAGCGCCACGCTGCGGCACTTTCTTGTAGATCTGCCCCTATATGCTCCCATTGAAAGCAATGATATTTTACCTCCTAAATTAACCAACATTGATACAATCCATAGTGATATGAGTGATTCAAATGCAGTGGGGCTTTTATCTTGGAATATAGCAGGGTTGATAAAAAAGCTGAACATGAATGACTGGAAGGAGTACATCTATAAATTCCATATCCTTTGTTTCCAAAAAACATGGGAGTTGAAGGGAGGTTACATCATTGGTCACATGGTGTATTCTACACTGGCTCAGCCTTCTCGCTCTGGAAGAGCCAAGGGAGATCTTGCAACATAAGTTGGTAACGTTTTGTAACAACTCCATGTTTTTTCATTTACTGGTGTTTGAGTTGAAGAGAGAGTCGGATATGATCATAGTCAATTATTATAATAATTTCTTTGATACTAAAAGTAGTCAGGTGGTGGTCGGCTTGGATGAGTCTCTCCAAGGGATTATTAATGAGCATGCTAAGCCTCTCTGGATATTCTTAATGAGCATGCTAAGCCTCTCTGAGTATTCTTAATGAGCATGCTAAGCCTCTCTGGGTATTCTTAATGAGCATGCTAAGCCTCTCTGAGTATTCTTAATGAGCATGCTAAGCATCTCTGAGTATTCTTAATGAGCATGCTAAGCCTCTCTGAGAATTCTTAATGAGCATGCTAAGCCTCTCTGGGCATTCTTAATGAGCATGCTAAGCCTCTCTGGGTATTCTTAATGAGCATGCTAAGCCTCTCTGGGTATTCTTAATGAGCGTGCTAAGCATCTCTGAGTATTCTTAATGAGCATGCTAAGCCTCTCTGAGTATTCTTAATGAGCATGCTAAGCCTCTCCGAGTATTCTGTGCAGGTGATTTTAATCTCCACCACTGTAAGTTGCCAGATAAGTCAGTGTCTGGCTCTGTAGATTGAAATGGGGAGGACTTGACACATTTTGTTCACAACCCCTATGGGAACACACTGAATAACCTGTTAGTCAAGTATAATCTGATTGTGACCAATGATATAGGCGTAGTTTCCCCAAATCTAGTGCCTACATTTTCAAGCAATCAGCGTACATCCACCATTGATTTTATTTTGGTCTCTGAAATGTTGAGTAACAGTGTCAGTGACTTTGATTCTGTGTTTACATGTCATAGTGACCATGTGGCTCTTTCCTTAAGTGTGGGCTTTGGGGTTTTGTACAAAATGCAGTCTAAAGTTAGCCATAACCCTGTCCTGGCTTGCAAAAATAGTTTTACTTTAAAAAGGGCCAAGATTGACACTAATAGTTTTCTTACCTCCATTTTTCAACAGAACCAGGTAAAGGTAGTGTTTCAGGGATTCTGCACATATACAGAACTATGCGCAGGAATATGGGACCTTGGTGTAGGGACTGAGTCTTCCTACCACCTTAGTACCCACGAACCCAGGACCGACTAGCTATAGTGTCTCACTTGCTCTCCTACTCACTCACAGAAAAACGAATGATTAGACACTCCAGAACATGACACTCCCAGATCTCTCAGGAATCGCGGTAACAAGACACACCCTTTCGCCCACTCTCTTGTACTTGTCCACAATAAGATCTGACAGAGACACGAAGTAGTTTGAAATATTTATTCTAACTAAAGTGCTCTAACATGCAGTATACGTGCCACAACAAGCAGAAAAATGCATAGTACAAATATAGTCAGCATAGCAGCTAGTCCATACATCATGACGGGAGATGTCATTATAGAAGTATTATTATATGATAGAAGATCTCTGGGCTTTGTCAGCAGACCCCATACCTTAGCCTATAGATGGTGGGTCTACATCTTAGGTGCTCTTCTCCTTGGAAAGGTCCCTCTCCAAGTGTGTGCCACCTATTTGTGCACCCCACTAAAAACCAAAGTATGCTGTCCAAACAACAGCTGCAGCGGTATGTTTTGTCTAAGGGCTAAGGTCTGGCCAGAACAAAATAACAAGGGGCATTGTTGTTCGACCTTGCACATAATGTTCAGTTAATATCCCAGGAACATGCAGAGAGTGAACACAGGGATGAGTTCTCATGTGAAAGCAATCGTTGAAATATTGCAAAAATAAAGACGTGTAGTAACGTGCGCAAAAGCAGCAAGCAAGATGCGACGTGCTCATGCTAACTTGGTGAAAAACGACAATGTCCCTATAGGCCACGTGACAGTAGTTACCTGCCTTAATACTGATGTGGAGGCTAATGAGGTTAGGTCAGCATTTATTGAAATTTTGGCTAACATAAGGCAGGCTCTAATAAGCTCTAAAAAGCCTACCTCACGTAAGCCTTATGGGTGATTTGACAGTGTCTGCACTAAAGCCCACACTGCACTTCACACTGCTCTGTATTATAAACCCCGAGATGTGGAGTTATTAGGAATGCACGTGCACTTTATAAATCAGGCTCTGAAAAAGCAGATAAAAGAGGATGCCTGGAATGCCCTGCATTTAGCTAGTGTGCACAAAGATAGTGCCGCTTTTTTGGCAGGTGGCAAATGCCCCCTATTTTGTTGACCCATCGCGTCCCTCTCCTGAAGTGCATATTTCGCTCCATTAGTGGGTAGATTATTTCTCTAGCATCTATACCACCCAAACTTCCTTGGAGGATCAAGTAGAGGACAGACAAAGGGACTATATAGAATCCAACAACTCCCCCTTACTATTGAGTTTACTGAGGTCTGTAGAGCATTGAATGAAAGTAAGAAGGGGAAGGCCAAGGCCCGGATGGGGTCCCACTAGATGTTTTTTCTGATAGGTCGGATCTGTGGGCCTATGATGACCAAAGTGTTTAACGCAACAGTTAAGGTAGGCCCCCCTGAGACATGGAATCACTCTGTAATCATACCCATCTATAAAAAAGGGGATAAAGCCCAGCCAAAGAATTACAGGCCCAAATATCTACTAGACTCCTCTGTAAAAATCATGGGTGTATTTTGTTACTTAGGCTTGAGGATTGGGCGGCCGGGAATTACATCTTAACGGATACCCAATACGGTTTTAAGAAAGGCCTGGGCACCGTAGATCAATGCCTAAACCTGAGCTTAGTCATAGGCAAGTACACAGCTGCTAAGAAGGGTACCATATATTTGTCTTTCATGAAACTTACTGCAGTTTTTGACTGTATTTCACATTCCAAATTATGGACCATTATGACTGAGTTGACTGTGGAGCAAGGCATAATTTCTTTTATCAGACAATTATACAAGGATGCCGCTGACGATGTCTTCTATGGTAAGGATGGCGAATGCACAGACACTTTTAGAATTTGACGGGGAGTAAGACAAGGATGTGTTCTTGCCCTGTTTTTATAATCCTTGTATATTAATAGAGTTGAAAATGTTTTAAATTTGAGCGCAAAGGACACACCCTACATTGGGACTCGCCCCCTCCCTATTCTTCTATATGCTGATGATACGGTCTTAATGGCCAGAACAGGGAGGGGGCTTCAAAGTCTAATCTATGATTTTATTGTTTTTATGAAGGATCTTAATCTGAACGTTAACGAGAGCAAGACATTTACCATGATCCGTGGGACTAGGCCGGGCAAAAAAGGTGCTCACTTTAATAATAACTCCAAGGTTTCTGTGGATGTCACCTTTTCTTACTTAGGTATCCTGTTTGATGAAAAATACAAATGGAAACCAATGTTATCTAACAGGAAAGCTCTCTTTGAAAAATCCATTATTGCCCTGCACAGTTTTTGTAAAAAGTTCGGCTCGAAATCAGTGAAAGAGATCTCTTCTATTTATGCAAGTACATGTGTGGCTATTGCATCTCATGGGGCTGGCATCTGGGGCATGATAGACGTAAAGTTGATTCAACAAGTAGAAAACATCTTTTTGAAAAATCTACTGGCGGTCCCTCAAAACTGTGCGAATGCCATCTGTTGTGCAGAACTGGGTATCCCTTCCATAGAGGACAGAATTAAACTTTCTCCCCTCTTTCTGTGGTACTCTATTTGGGTACGGGAGGATACCGTCCTTGATACGCTTGTCATAAAGGATTGCTTACGACCTCATTCTGCACTAGATATTCAATGGCTCACATATGTGAAGTCTGTTTGTGAGCTGATTGGTCAACCAATCCTTTTTGCTGCCCCAGAGTACTGCCACCACCTTGATAAGGGAACTTTAAAGCAAGTGTTTTATGAGATTTCTGCTTCAAAGAGAGACTCTTTAGATAATCTTAAATGTACGGTGCGTGCGTACAATCTGGTGCACGTTCATGAGGGCCTTCAACAGTATCTCTCTTTTATTCTTAATAGACATCAACATTTTGTCCTCACCTGGTTCTGTTTTTATTAACCATCTCTCCTGGTGGTAATCCTGCCAATATTTCTACTTTATCGAAAATATGTGTATGCCCCTGCGATGGAAAGTCTGTTCAGTCGACCCTGCATATTGTGGGCTTTTGCTCTTTTAATCCACTGCCTAGAAAAAAGTATATATCTCCAATTGTTAAAGATTTTAGATTTCGTCAATGACGGCCAGCTTTGTTATTTTCACAGCAGTTACATACTCCTCTGATATCCAGCTCGGTGGCCTCTTTTATTTGGCATGTATTAAAAATGTGAAAATGTGTAATATTGTAATTTTTCCACTGTGTGTGCAACTGTATTATTATATTGTGATGGACTGTAATTTATTCGGTGTGATTTACTGTGTCTTACTCTTTTATGCCACAGAAATATGGCGAATAAAGATATATTTGAATTTGAGAAGTGCTTTGTACTAGACGATTGACATTAAAACGTGCCCTCAGTGACATGATGTGTAATTGGGAGAGGTTCGCCCAAGAGTACAATGTTGGCAGAAGGTGAGCTATACAGAGCAGGCACTCCCAGCCGATCTGAAGCATAGGAACAGAGGTCATACCAAGAAGAGCTCAAGGTCACAATCAGACTTGGTAATGCTGCGAGTTGCTCCTGTGCACATTTGCAAGTCATCAACCCTTTAAGCATACTTCCAAGGAAAAAGAGGCCAATTTTAAAAATGTCCCCAGAAACCGTTTTAAGAAGACTCGGTCTGGCACAAGGAGATGAAGAATAATGTCTTATTATTGCGTGGGTGGTTGGGAAAGAACTCGTTAGCATGTGACAGCTCGGGCGCAGCTCATGGGCATTTGGAGGTGTCAGGAAAAGTGTGACATGCTGCCTCTCATTTACATCTATTTCATGCAACACCCTGTGTGACCAGGGGAACTCGTGTATTTTATATGTTCTCTTGACCTAGCGGCTGGAGCTGGGCAGAACCTGTTTGGGCACAGGTAAGATGGATTTATTTGTGGTTGGTTCCCTTCTCAAGCTGAAATACAATGAAACTGAGGGGCATATTTTCACGGGGATATCGCCACCATCGTCACTTTTAGTGACGTTCTGGTGGCGAAATGCCCTTCATCCCTATTTACAAAGCAGTGGTAAGCTACTTTTTGTGGCTTAATGCTGCCTTGTAAATAAGGCCCCTTTACACGCATCACTGAGCGTGAAGGGAGCGTGCAATGGGTGCTGCTGTGGGCGTTCCACCACAACACCAATTGCCTTTAACACTGCCCCAGATTTACAAGGAGGTATAAATCTGTGGCAGCGCCAAAAACGAACCCCATGCAAGAGCAGGCATTAGAATGGCGAAACAAGGAGAAATTCTTTTATTTCTCCTCGTTTTGGGCTTTTCTACGTGTGCTGCAGAAATATGTGCTGCTTTCTGCAGCACACATAGAAAGAGCAAAATGCCATGAATGATGAAGGGACACCTTCCTGCACATAAACAATCATTCCCTGCAATGCAGGCACCCTAGCACTATGGTGCAAGGGTGACTGCGATGGCGCTAGGCAGCTAAATTTAACGCCAGTGCTGGGGAAAACACAGGGGTGCGCCATATTCTTGGGAATACGGCACATCCCTGGGTTTTGAAAATGTCAGAGCGTGGCGCTGCCAAATATGCCCCTGAATGAGCCCAGACGAGCTAAAAGGGTTACCTGGAATACTAACAGAGTGCATACCATCGGTTCACCTTGATTCATTCATTTCACCAACCACTTTTTATGCTCCCCTGATGATATGACGTAGATTTCAAGTCACAGAAATGTCACATATCCCACACTGTATATAATATTTGTTGTGAGTGGGTGTGTGTGCTAGCATGTATGGCATGTTTTCAACCCTCCCGCCCCCAAAAATTTGGGAAGAAAGTCGAAGGTAACTGGAAAATCCTTTATGAAGAAGAAGGTTATTGTTTGTTATCAGGCATTTGTATAGTTTTTATTGCATTGCATTGCTTTGTTGTTTTGGCACAGTAGCTCGTACCTTTGAATAAGCCCAGAAGTGATTCTGAACGGTCGAGGATTCTCCTTTTGTTCTGTTGGGTTGATAAAGTGTGGGTTTATAGAGTGCCTTATGTGGGAAGCCTTTAGAGTGAGGGTTGGAGGGTTACTCCAATTGTGTACATATCATGTAGGTAGGAGGACTCTAGAGGTGTAAATGTCTGTCTTTACCATCTTCAAGCAGCTGGGTAAGGGTTGTTTAGCTACTTATGCTTTGTTTGTAGGGTGTGGGTTTGTAGAGGATTTTGCGGACGTGCCAGTGTTGGCACTGGGAAAATATTTACTCCAGGAATCCATAAATTTGGGGTCAAGGTGTGGCAGTACAAATGGGTGGATTCACGAAGGGGAGAGTCATGAAAAGCAGACTTTGACATTCAACTTACACATTCATGTTTTAAAAACCCTGCAGCAATGAAATTGACAACCAGGACAAATGTGACAATAAATCTGCTCTGGGTCACTTAATCGGTCACGAAGATGCAGCATTATAAAATATCTTACAAGGTTAAGGCACCTACAGCAGATTCCTTTGTGTGCTCAGCAATTATCAGGGGATAATAATACTGGTAAGACAACCCTGGTGGTTAATGCACTTCCTGGAGAGATCTGTGTTTTGTCTAGTCACAGTTCTGACTCATAAAGTAGCATAGAGGGTTATTGTGCCTGCTGCATATAACATGCAGTTCACAGATTTGTATTTTATGTAGATAGATAAGTTGGCTACTGCTTTTGAGACAGAAATCCTTTTGTTGCTTACAGTTCCTAAGTTGCAATCCTTCTAATGTAGCACAGTGAGTTGTGAAACGGCATCAAGGAGCTGCATGCAAACTGCAAGGCTTGGGTTTAGATCCTTATGGTTTTTTTTTTCTCAACCCATCAGTTTTCTAAGATTGCTAAAAAAGGTTTTTAGGTAGAAATAAAGTCTTGTTAGTACGGCAACCCCACTAACTGCATTACATTTTTTTAGTACTGATGTTGTGCTTCTCCCGACCATGCACTCTAAATGCCTAATGCCCACACATATGGACAATATACGACTCCTACACCTTATAACCCTCATTGTCTACTGTAGCACATCCAGTACATTGACTTACATTCTTGTTTGGTGTGTTGTCTGTGTGTGTGATGTAAAGAGCTCTGACACGCTATATTGGGATAAGTTGCACTGTGAAAGAAGGAAAAAAATAGTGTTACTTAAATCATGGTTTGTGTAATTACTCATACACACAGACTTTTCTGACATTCTTACAGTGCGTGTATATCTCTTAAATACAGGGGTCGAACAAAGTCAAAAACCTGCCTCCAAAGTATCTCTTAAGTCTTTGTGAAGTGATAAAAAAAAGCTGTGTGCCTTTGTTTCCCTTCATTGCATTGGCATCTAGGTGCTAGGGTCCAGATAGCTCACAGCCAGGATGATACTTGAACAAAAGCAGAGCTAGAGGCCCTTTAAACCAGGCCTTTATTTTGAGCCCAGCTGGAAGTGAAAATAAGAAAGCCTGCCTCACAACCAGCAGGTTGCTGCTATGAACGTAAACCAGACAACGTGCAGGCGCTTCTGAATGTGTCCCAGTGTCAGCAAAGTACACCAGGAAACATTCTGCATATTTCACTCGGTCTGCGGGGTGCTGCTCGGTAATAGCTGCTGGATCCGGGATCCAACTTGATCCCCTCATTTTCTGCACTGGGAAGCATTCAATGTCATGTCGGAGGGCCAAAGTGATGCTTTAATCTTGATGCAGCGTTTTGCCCCTGTGCCTATGAATGGCATGCAGCAGAGGCGTGTAAGATGCATAGAGTAGTGCATCCATAAACTACTATCCTTGTCTGAGATGACTGGTGCATCTGGGAAGTTCCAGGTCTTTACCACCTCCTGAATTCTACCTGGTCATTCCTTCATGAGGCTAGTCAAACGTGTTTCTAAGAAGCAAACGCTGTCTATTCCTTGATGGCGTTTGTAGTAAAGCAGAGACACATGCGATCTTGCAAATCGGGTTATTTGCTCAGGTTCTGTTTTTACATATACTTCACACCCATGCGCGGCCCGTGGTAGGAGTGCCGGTCGGGCGGTGACGTGGGGCGGGGGAGGGGCAGGGTGGGGGGTAGTAAACTACGGATTAAGGTCGAATACAGGTAAGTGAACATTTAAATAAATAAAACGAATTTCGTTGTGAGCACTGCATTTGGCGATGCAGTGCTCCAAATGCAGTGCTCACAACGAAATTCGTTTTATTTATTTAAATGTTCACTTACCTGTATTCGGCCTTAATCCGTAGTTTACTACCCCCCACCCTGCCCCTCCCCCGCCCCACGTCACCGCCCGACCGGCACTCCTACCACGGGCCGTGCCTGTTCACACCTCTCTTTGTAATATCCTTTAACCCCTAGAGCAGCAGAGTCTGCACTTGGATGGGGATCTGGACAACAATGTTAGGGCGAGTTTTTCAACAATGAAAATGAACTCTTTCCATTCTCGCGGAGGACCAGTTAGTAACACCACTAGCACATTACAAGAAAGGAAAATCAAAAATGTGACTGCGCCATTCAAACCTACCATAGAGGCGAGTACCTTAAGCATGCCTGCACAACGCTGCATGTGGTATGTGGGACCCACACCTACTTAGACTACTTGATATACCATGTTAGCTAGACAAAAAAAACTTTACTAAGGTAACAAAGTCAAATATAGCCTTATAGCCCACTGCAGAGGGCTATGCTGGTTGTCAGAGGCCCTGAACCCGAGTTATAGGCCTGAGTTGTAGACGAGGGCCTATAATGAGGGACAGGGCCTTTAACAACTGGTATAGCCTGAGGCAGAAGGGCTATAAGGCTATTAGAACATTCAACCCACTGAGAGTAGAATATTCTGAATTAAAAAAGGGAGAAACAGAAATACAAATATTGGAATGTTGGAGCAGAAGGCATATACCAGCAATTATAGACACTGAGCCACTTCATTGTCTTCAATGGAGCTCTCAACATTCCAATGTTCTCATGCTTATTATTGCCTCTGCAGGTTCTTCTTCTTTGAAATACCCCAATCCCCTGGTTAGGGAACCTGAATCTTTTTTCAAATTCTCATGGTGCTGTGTTACGACAACTTAGGGAATTAATTGCACACTGCACCAGTTTCTCACTTCTTTTTACTGCACCATAGGCAGAATAAGGTGGAAATGCAAATGGCAAAGCCACTGAAAATTCCAGTGGTCAAGTAAATACATTTTGATTACAATGCATTATCACAAATCCTGCAAAAGGGACAAGAAACTTTACGGGTTTAAATACTATGACAAGTGCGGCTGGACAATGTCAAGGAACAGCTCCATTGTCCTTTCTGGGTGGTAATGATGTGTCTAAAGGGCCAGCCACATGTGACAAGGCGCAAATTTACTATTATTTCATGCAATGCAGTGCAGAGTGTGGTTGTTGCTCTGACTGAGAGGGAGCGAGCAAGACAACACAGTTTCTACAAGGATATGGTGCTGCTCATTTGTTCCCAAGCTCTGGCACCCAATCAGGCTACCTAGCACTGGCCCAAAGTGTTGGTGAATCAGGCCCATAATGTGCTACAGATACAGGAACTTTACATGGCCAGCAGTAAGGCATCTCTTCTAACCTCTGAATGTGCAAAGGTCCCTTTCACGTGAGGGATAGAGACTGTCAGATGAGTCCTTCCAATGGGACTGGCAGTGAAAGAGCTCAAACGAAGTGCTATTGCTCTTCTAGAGTGCAGACTTGTCAGAAGTCTTATCATGTCCTTGAGCATGAACTTAATGCATAGCCCTCTGAATCTCTTTTCTATATGAGCCAGGTATGCACCTGTTTCTAAATAGTAAAAAGGAAAATGTACTCCAGGAAAAGGAAAAAACATGGCATCTGAAGCCTTCTGGTGGTTTGCTCATGTTAACTGCCTGCTTATTAATGAATATTTCAGGTTTTGATGCAATAAATAAATCTATAAATGCATTTTGCTAAAGGTGTGTGGGCCATAGGTACAGCGGAGTCTGGGGTGTAATGTCCCCCTCTGTTTCCCCTCCCCCATTGGCGCCCTTGCGTTCCCTGCTCTCAGAGGTCACACAGGGAGTGTCAGGAACAGATAGTACACTGTGCTCAGTGAGCTCCATATATTTCCTGTAAAGCCCTGATTACTTTCTGTACATTCCGTTCCGTGTCCTTCTCATAGCTGCCCATCAGAAATAAGAGGCTACTGAGAAGCTAACCATGAACCATTTGATTTTAACAGAGGTCAAAGAATGCATGATCTATCCCTGACATTTTGATGTACTGACGCCCATTCAGACATATTAATTATTCTCTCAACCTATGCATACATCAGCCGTTGCAGCATCGGCAGTGGTCCGTCCATGAGAGGGTACCAGTTGTAAGAGTGGGGTCCTACCCAAGGCATTCGGTGCAACAGACACCCCAACTCACTGGTCACTATCTGGGAGTGTACCCCGAGTGGTCAAGCTCCCTTTTATTTATGTCCTTTGGCTGTGTCAAGCCTCCAGGAAGTGTGTGTATGTTCACCTCTCATGCAGGAGCTGGATGGCTCATTACATTCCTTTCCCATTTTGGTTATGTCCTTGGTACAACTGTACGCCACTAACCACTCTGTCAATTCCCATATGCATGGATGCCAATTTAATTCCTGGTGGATGGCCAGTTGTTGCGCCATGGCAATGGAGTAAATTGCTCCATTGCCCTGATGGAGGGACTGCTCACTAGATTTCTAAATGATTGCTGAGTTGGAAATCATTTATAAAGCATTGCCTGGTACCACCATCACGGCGGTTCCTGTCCATCAACATGACTTTTTTCTTTTTTTCTTTTCCTGAAATGGTATTTTCTTTTTGAAAATAAAAAAGTCCTCTCTCATGGTGATGGGAGCATTTAGCAGTGTTCAGGTCCCTTTACCACCAAATTTTTCCTGGAAGCGAAAGTTATTGAAAACTGACCTGTAATTCCCCCCTGAATTTCAAATTACAGGTCTGCCTCTGACAGCTCTTACTCTGCAGGGCGGACGGAGAGGTTTCATCACGGCGGCGACAAATTGGTCTCCGCAGTGATCAAACCTATGGTCTACCCGCATCTAAATTGGGCGGGTGAACTATTATTTTGGCGGTATAAATACGCCATCACAACACCTGGCTTGAAGGAGGCTTTGTCCTTAGATTATATCTGTGGCTCTGAGACCTCACCTGGAAGTCTTCACAGATTGGTCTTTTGTTCATATCAGGTCCTGGTTTTCTTGACCTTGTTTTTGTTCTTAGGCCATGTCTTCCTGACAGGTATCTTGTATTGCTCCGTTGAGGGATGAACCATCTGCTACATCTGTCATTACTCCTTAGGTCTTTGGTGTTGTCCTCTGAGGTTATATTTTTGAACCACAATACATTGTGGGCTCCCTGTTCCCTCTCTCTGCATGCCAACACCATTGTGTCCTTGACCTCTTTCACTATCCATAGACTTCTCTCCAAAGGTATTGGAATTTCCACCTTGGGTATCTGTCCCAGATGAGCACTCTATCTCTGGGTTGTAGTGGGGAGTTTTTGGCCTTCCTGCTTGCTTGATTGTTCACTTGCCTATGCCATTGTTGAGTCCTGGCAATGTCAAAAGTCCCTGGGTACCACACCAGTCCAGATGGGATAGTGTCTCACGAGGGTCTCCTGAACATCAGTGGCATAGGAGAGCAGTTAGTGGTATTATGTGGCTTGTTACGGTACATCCATAGGAAGTGGTGGAGGCTCTACTCCAGGTTTTCTACTTGGTCCACTGCAATTCAAAGTGCCTTAGGTACCGTAGGTACAGATAAAGTGTTTAACATCTCAGTATCGCTTGGGACCATTGGGGTGTAATATTATGATGACTGATTCCCAGCTGGCTTAGGTGTTCCGTGAACTGGACCCCATGGAACGGGAACCCATCATCTGTCCTGACTTAGTTTCATTGTAGCAGATGTTTTCCACAGGTGGGGATGCATTCTGCCCATGGCCATCAATTATGTGAGCTCCATCACCTGGAACTTTGAGTGATCATCAACTATTATATTTGTCAATCCCCCATCTGGGACACAGCCAGGGTCCGTGCTACTTTAGTACATGGTGTCCTGCACAATTCCTCAGTCATGTCTTGAGCCGGGCAGATTGTTCCTCCCGTCAGCTGACAGACCTGGCATGTTTTAATTTGGTCTTCTACCCCCTCATCTACCGCTGTGAACCACACATTTTCTCTTAGTTGGGATTTAGTTTTTACAATTCCCTGGTGGTCTTTCTGTGCTAACTCCACTACTCTCTGTTGAAGTGTTCATGGTGTGAGAACATATATGATATGATGGACAGAGGGAAATGAATGATCTTATTGATCATGTTACCTAAACCTAGGGTGTTAGAAATGGTATTCCTGGTTGGCTGGGGTATGCACCCAGGCCAGGCAGAGACCAATACTCTAGTCAGGGTAAGCTAGATACACACTAAAAGAGAACCTGTGCTCACCCTCTGGTAGCTTTGTACAGAGCAGTTAAGCTTATATAAAGAGTCAATGTGTAAAGTATTTGTGCAACACACACACACACAAACACAATGAATACACCACAAAAAGACTCCACACAGGGTTAGAAAAATAGAGAACATTTATCTGAGCAAAATAAGACCATGTAGAAGTCAAGATATGAATTTTTAAAGATTAAAGGCAAAAACAGTGCTTATAAGTCACTAGCGGTCAAAAGGTTACTTGAGGTCGCGAGGGACTGGGGCAAATCCCAAGTTCAGGCTGACCGCAATGGAGGGCAGGCCGGCTACAGGACCCACAGAGGGCCTGCTGAGAAAGTACCCTGGATGGAGCAAAGTGGTGACCCTGAGGGCACGATGCATCGATCTTTTCTTCTCTCTGATCGGGAATTACAGCTTAAAAGTGTATTAAGGAATTTCCAATGCTGACCTATAAGAGGGGTAGGCCTCATAGTAGTGAATCAAGAAATAGGCTGTTTGTCACTACCAGGACATGCTAAAGATAAAATTACATGTCCTACCTTTCACTTACATGACACCCTGCCCTTAGGGTTACTTAGGGCCTACCTTAGGGGTGACTTATATGTAATAAAATGGGAGTTTAAGGCCTGGCAAGTAATTTTAAATGCCAAGTGGCAGTAAACTGCACACAAAGGGAACTGCAGTGGCAGGCCTGAGATAGGCTTCTTGTGCGAGAGGCACCATCAGTGCTGCAGCCCATTAGTAGCATTTGAAGTACAGGCCGTGGGTATATGATATACCACTTTACAATGGACTATACACCAGTGCCATCATGTTTAGGGGAGAAGCACATTCACTTATTCACTGGTCAGCAGTGGTAAAGTGCTCTGAGTCCAGAGGCCAACAAAAAGAATCAGCAGAAACGAGAGGCAAAAGGCAACAATTCTAGGCAAAGACCACCATAAGGATGATAGGTCTAACATAGGGTATGCTGAATTAGCCATCCTTATTGGCTGAGGAAGCCTCATCCACTTTTAGAGGCATGCTTCATCATTGGCTACCTCGTCCCACCCTCGTGAGATGATACTACCAGGGCGGACTCAACCTCATAAGAGAGAGTTTTTGAAAAAACTTAACTGGATAATAGTTGGGAACCCGATGAATTAAAAACAATTTGGGGTAAACCTAAAGGTGATACGCCAAGGTATTTTAATCATACCCTAGGTATGATTAAAATAATATTTTGGATGTTCTAGGGTACAATGGCCTTTACATCTCATGCAGATTGTGCAGCAAATGATAGACTATGTGGCAAATGAGGCAAATCTATAATTATGTGAAAAATACAGCATTCGCACAAATGCACAAATCCAGTGGCCCTGGCCTAAACTGACTCCTCAAACTCCTACTATGCCTGTGTTGAAGAACAGACACAAATTACAGCACCAGCAGGTTTGGTGCCAGCAGCTACTTGTACATCTCCAGTTCCTTCAAATCTGGTAAAATTTTTAAGCCTCCTCCCTGACCTCCTCCGTCAATGAGGAGATTGCACGAAGGATATCAGTTATGACGACGTGAAGGTCAGATGCAATGACATAGGTGTCGAGTATAGCGCCGATGCCTGTGGCAGGGTGTATATTGACAACTTTGACATCTGAAATGACACATTGTATAATGGAGATGGTACAACCAGGACTCCTTGAAATGAATAACATTTGTCAAATTTGTGCCAGTCACATTCAGTTCTACCTCTGATGACAAGGTAGCTGTAGCGTCCTCCCCAACCTGGGAGCATGCAAATGAATACGGCACACACAGAGCTCTATATTGCAAATCTTTATTCCTCTGAATACAATCACACACTGCTCTCTGATTACGTCATAACCATTAATAACCACACCGTAACACCTCCCAATCTGTTACGTGCTTCCTCTGTTGAGTCCGCCCAGAACAGCAATGGTCCCGACACACCTGGTCTCACGACACTAGAGTAGCCATCGAGAAAGATACTTGGACTATAGTGGATTGACTCTGGTCAGCTTTGCATATTGTGTAGACAAGAGCCGAGACAGAGAAGTGATTAGCAGTAAAAAATAGAAATGAAAAACAGATTAGTCATTGTGATGGACACAGTAAACAAACCTGAGCAATGGAGAGAGGAAAGTCTTTGCAGAAGATACCCCTAAATTGTGGCAGGATGAAGGATATGGAAAAAAAGGGAAGGGCAACAGTCTGTACATACAGTATGAAAGAAGAATGAAGGAGCGGGAAATGGGCAGAGACCATACGGAAACTCCATATTAGCCCCTCACTGTCATTGTATTTCTACTCATGCTGTGTCCCCTAATTTGCCTTTAGGCTGGGAAATGTTCTACAGAAATGAGGCATGAAAAGTTGTCGTGAATTCTGCCAGGAACTCATTTATTGACCACCTGCTGCTTTTTAACAACTCTCAAGAAATGTTGCCATTAAATTGTAAAGAAACACATTTGCCTTCATTGCTCAGAGTTTTATCTGCTGCAGAACTCCACGGGAGGATTTCCTTTCTAACTGTATCATTTAATCTCAGTAATAAGAAAGATGACATGGGCTACATATTATTGAGCTTTGCATAGCTGTCAAGATTCCCAGGTCTATGTGTGACTACTTAGTTCAGTCCTGTTTTTTTTCTTAGAATTCTGGGACTTGTACGCCTGGTTTTGTACTGAGTTAATTAAGACTACAAGTCCCAGAAATCTATGAAAAAAAAGACGACTGGCATAACTACTCATTTCATGGATTGAGAAACTTGCCAGCTATGTGCCGCATATGAAATCAGAGCCTGGTGAGCCCATTGCTCTGAGAACAGAGGTAAATTTGCAATAGATCCAAATCTAGTCGAGGACAAATAATGATGCATGGCCAATAGAAAACTTGAAAGACACAATCGGATAGGCATAGGTGACCAGACATCCCAGATTTTCCTGGGCAGTCCCAGTTCTTAGAGGACGGTCCCAGTGTATCAATGCTTTTCTCAGTTTTAAATACATATGCCAGTTTTTGGGACAAATGTAGTTATTCTGCAAAGCAGAATTGAAATGCATGATCTTGTTTCCAGAGGTGCCTCTAAAATCTGGAACAACTTAAGCAATTTATCTTTTTCTTTCAGGCAGCACAGGATGAGGTAAGGTACATGCTCCCAGCAGAGAGGAGACAGAGTGGGATGGGGAGGAGAATTGGGCACAGGGTGGAGGTCCTGCCATAACTAATGTTATTTAAATGTATATGTAAATGTATAATGTTATATTAATGCTTCTTTGTACATGAAGAGTTCAAATGAACGATTTTTAGAGGAATGTTCAGTTTCTAAAAGTCCCTGCCACACACTGTGTGCATCTATGTATGTATATTATACCTTGATCATTGTCAGCCTTTAATCTTACTTCTATATCTTGCCTGTCCTGGCTTTTGCTTCTCAAAATCTGGTCACCTTAGTTAGGCATGTCTCTTGAAATTAGACTGAATCCAAAAGTGCCTTTTACTCATTCCTGTTGCGAATCTTATTCTTTTATTATTAGGGCACAAATACAAAGGCCACTAGAGGAATCCACTGTTATACCATATATATGTTGCATCACTTTGCACCGTGCAAATTTCTGGTGCAAATTCAGGTTCAAGCTGCACTCCATTAAACCCTTAGTCCCAACAATCACTACAATCAATTCAATAATGTGAGGCACATTTGGCCCCACAAAGATAACGGAGAGTATTGGTTTTATTAAACGTTTAGCAAAGTTATAAATTCAAATCATCAAACTAGTTGTAAGTCATTATCCAATACACAAATGCATTAATGAATATAATTTAAAGCAATTCAGTTGTCCAAAATAAATTCAAGCAGACTCATTTCCCTTTAAGGGAAAACCTTGGTCATCTAAGCTAGGAAAAAGTTGTAAAGTTTAGGGAGAAGTTTGGTAAAAGGTGTTAGCATGGAATGCCTTTGAAAGGCAGGACATATAAATCAAATGAAGCTTCATCTAGCCAGCGGGGAAGGTATCTGCTCTAAGCAATACCTTTACATCTGCTATAACCTGGAAAGGCATCTCTCTCTAATGGAAGATAAAAGGAAAACATCCTCTAAAGAAAATTAAAAGGCAATCTAACCTAAAGGAAGCTTTGAAAAGCCCCTCTCCTAAAGGAAGCGGAAAAAGGAATCTCCGTCCAAAACGCTGTGAACACATTCTTACAACAACAGACTTCTAGTAATATCAGTAACACTTACACTTTCAGAACAGCCAACCAATCAAGTGAAAGCAGAAAAGTTTCAGTTCCAGTCTCATTAAAATTTTCTTCCTTCTCACAAACAGGCTCCAACTGTGACCAGGGCTGGACTGGCCGTAGCGGGCACCGGGCATTTCCCCAGTGAGCTGGAGAGGTGGGGGCCTGTTTTGTGCCCGTGGGGGCCGGTTTTCTCACTGGGGGCTGGTTTTGCAGCAATCTGCCAGGGCTGGTTGCTGTTCCCTGACTGTGACCTTCAACTAGCAGATAATTTTTTTCAATGTTGCTTCAGCTTTTCGACAAAAATAAATGTTTATGTTTTACACACACAGTAATCAATTAACATGAGCCTGTTTTTTAAAATGCAAGCCTACATTAACTAAAATCAGTTAAAATTTGAAAAATGTGCAGAAAATACATTTGCATGTGTGATGTTACTGTTAATATATGTGCACAAAACATTTAATAATGAAAGGTTTTCTTCACATATTGAGGCCTTTAATGACCCAATCTTGACAAACTGCCTCCAGATTCTCCAGTTTCTACCTCTGGTTTCTTCCAAGAGCTTCCTCGAGGTTCGATCAATGTATGCAGGCTGAATGTTTTCCCCCTCATTCTCACCTCATAGGTAACACAAAGGGATAGAAACCAGGGCAAACATGTATTTGTGGCTAGCTCTTTAGTACTGAGGGCATTGAATGCAGCCACTAATACTGCTGGGTTCCAGTATTCCTTGTGTGATGAGGGACGTGAAATGATGTAGCACAAGGCCGACAATATGGCAGATGCCTCCACACAGGTGGCTTTTAACGGATATGAAGCTCTCAGGTGTTTATAATTCATTTGAATTGCCAACATTTCAGGAAAGTGTGAGGTTTTGAAAAAAAAGCAGGGGAACATATTTTCTCCATTGACTTCTATTGAAGCAGAGGCGTTTTCAGGTGGGAAACAGGTAAAATAAAGCCATTTTTGGCTTCAAAGATTGTGAGTCTTCCGCCTGAATCGGGTCTGTTGGCATGCATGTATTACGGTTAGGATGGAAAGCACTTGGCTATGACACGCATGAGGGAAAGTGACACATGACTGTGTTTGACTCAAAAGTTTGCGGCATCTGTTGAAGGCAATAACATTTTTTAAAATAAAGTCAATACGATCTAGAGAAATATAAGAAGTTGAATAAGATGGCTCGTTCTTTAGACTTTTCAGAAACCCCCAAAAGTGTTCTTTTTGGTTCAATGAAGTGCAGCGCCTCCTCCCACTTGCTGCTTCCAGAGGTTTGGCAGATGATCAGAGTTGAAAAAGTGCATATGGTCTTAGAAGAGTGAACTCAACCATACAGCCAGCAGGTGCTGCCCACGGATCCACTTCCGGGAGGAAAAATACCTTTTCTCTCTTTAATGCCAGTGGGGGACTGGAGGATGTCTTCATGGAATACAATTAAAGATGACAACTTTGCTGCAAATTTTGGGCACTCTTTTATTTACCATCCACTATTTAAATGTAGCCGTCATATTCCCGACATGCTTTTCTTTAAGATTGTGGGTGCACAGTATAATTTTCAATTTAAGAATTGCCTTTTAGGCTGACCTCAGCGTCTCATTTTATCAATGTGATATAAGTTGTCGCAACAACCTTAAGATTGGACAGAGTACAGAGGCACCATTACCTGGAAGAGTGGCTGAGATATCAGCTAAAGTAATAATACTTATCGTTTCTCTTAAGCAAGACAGTACTAGAGTTGCATTTCTTAGGGATTTACTTAAATAAAATAAAAGTAAACACCAAAGATAATTCTTTTTATATGGGCGGTGATGGAAACAGTGAAAAGACTTGCATTTCCTCTTCTGGAAAGCGCTCAGACATGAAAAGTGGTTACCCATCTTCTGCCAGACGGATGCCTACAAGCAGGGCCAGACTGAGGAATCAAAAATAGCCCGCGCACAAATGCTCAAACTAGAAACGTTGTCCTTTGTCTCCTCGTGCAATCTCGCTCTTCCATCCATCCCTTCTCTCTCCTATACCTCTTCCCCCTCTCTGATTGTTTTCTCTCTACCTCACCCCTCCCTCTCTCTCCCTTGAAGTCTCTCCCTGCCCGCTGCAAATAACCTCAGGAAATGGAAGGTACTAGGAAGGGCCTTGGGCTTTCAAAACCTTTCTCCAAGTGCTCCAGCCCAGTGGGGAAATGCCCGGTGGAATAAAAGGCCTGTCCGGCCCTGTCTACAAGTAGAGTTATTCTAGATTGAGGACATTCTGCCCTAGAGACATAGGTGGGCTTCGATAGGGTAATTAGAGTGAATGCTCAGTCTGCAATCTGCCTAACAACAATGCAGTTTGGAAGCTCAGTTCGCAGTTTGTAAGAGTGTTTTGTACCACCTTTAATGGTAGGTCAAAGAGGAGAATTTGATTAGAGGGGAATGTTTCACAATATAGAAGCATAACATTCAGTTTGGGAAGTTCCTTTCTTAAAGGGTTGAGTTGCTTACCTTAAAGATCCGTGCAAATTCTCTGTGGTCATTTACTGATAAGTTGCTTTATGGAAGCATTTTTGAATTGGTAATGGCACATGCATGCTGCACACATGTAAGTGTACCAGAGTGTGCAGAGAACTGTGACACGTCAAAGTGACTACCAGTAGTGGTGTGACTTGCCAGCCAAACCCCGTGAGCAACCAGAGTTGGACTTTGAACACATTCTGGAGCTACACGAGTGCCCAACAAACGCTTTTGCAAATGCCGTTGTTTCCTTCCCTAACCACATCCTTCACGTTGCTCTCCCCACCTGTGCCCCGCGTTACTTCCCCCTGCTACTTCCCCCATCCTTTGTGATTCCGCCACCATCCTCCATATTGCTTCTTCTTCTTCCCCCACCCATGCTCCACATTTGTCTCTAGTCTGTGTTGCTTCCTTTGCGCTTGACTCAGAGCAGCTGGGGATATTTGGATCTTCTTCGCCAGGGAGCAAATGACAGCCAGGACTTTTGGGTCAACTTCGCTAGGGAACAAATACTGCAGCACCACTTCTAAGGGGCCACAGTGGCATCAACAGCCCCCAGACCTACAATCCCATCATGGGGTGTCGCAGTGAAGGTCAGGCCCTCAGCTTCCTTTAAGTTTGCATAACTCCCTCTGCTGATGCATAACATCAGCATCGCTCCTGCCCTCCGAAAGATGCTGCAGAGGAGCAAAGCGTTTTCTCCTTTTTTTTTGCTCTAAAAGTTTTCAATTTGACTCCAATGACTCCACAGTTTTGCAACAGCACATTTCTTAGGTTTTACCTATGAGACAGCTTTTAGCTGTCGTTTGGCAAAAGCCAATTGTGGACCACTTTGCTTTAAGTGGGATGAAAAGGGTGGCGGGGGGGGTTCTCTAAAATAGGCCTAAGTAATGAAGGGTGTTGCTTAAAACATGTGAACTACAATTAGAATTGATAATCACAAATGGTACATATGTGGCCATCACTTTGTGTGCTGCAGAGTGACCAAGGACTAGATGAGCATGTAATCTTAACACTGTTATGGCCCACTGACTCACACTGCCTTCAACCTCAGCTTCAGAGCTCCTAATTGTAGCCCATTATGAATACTCTCTCACAACCAGAACTCACCTCGACACCTAAATATGACTCAGATCACATGAATGATGCAAGCATTGGAAAACCCAATAACATCAGCCTTTTAGAGCCGAAACCTCTTGACTTTGACAATACTTAGTAAAGTCAATTCCAATTTCAGTGCCAAATTTCACTAAAGCAAACAGAGTTTATACATTTTAACAAATTCAAAGTATTTGCTTACATAAAATATGCAATCTATATACAGTAACATATTGCTAAAACCATTGGCAAACCCAATAGGTCCTAAAGGCGCAACCTTTTGCGTTTGCCAGTGCTTGAGTCCGGGAACCAGGAGTCCGGCCAAGAGTCCAGCCGAGTTTAAGTGCCCTGAGGATATCCGTGGCGGATCTCCTCGCAAGTGACTGCGTCAGCTGTAGTCAGCCACCACAGAGTGCCCCGGGGGCTCCCACAGAAGCAGCCTGGTTGGAGCGGGTGCGGCTTGGGGGCGCTCCGGTGGCCGCTCGCACAGGCTGAGCAACTATGTCAGCTGCTCCCTGGTCTACTGCCCTCCTGCCCAGTCCTTCATGTTTTCCGTGCCCTGAAGCTCCCAACAGCTCTGGATTGACGGCAGAGGTGGACAATGTGGCGGTGAGCCTTGTAGGCCTTCGTAAGCCACCACAGTTACTGCAGAAAGGGTCGCTGCACTCCCCGTGCTGAGCAGGTCTGGATATGGAAAAAGTCTGACACTGTTTCTGCTGCTGCTGGTCTGGTGGGGACTTCAAGCCCCAGACGCCATTGCTGCCCAGAAGGAGGGGCCGCCTACGTGCTTTTAAGTGCCAATCATCTCCCGCAGCGCGGGACACTGTTTCTGCTGCTGCTGGTCTGGTGAGGACTTCAAGCCCCAGATGCCATTGCTGCCCAGAAGGAGGGGCCGCCTACGCGTTTTTAAGCGCCAACGATCTCTAGCGGCACGGGACACTGTTTCTGCTGCTGCTGGTCTGGTGGGGACATCAAGCCCCAGACGCCATTGCTGCCTAGAAGGAGGGGCCGCCTACACACTTTTAAGCGCCAATGATCTCCTGCGTTGCGGGATGCGCCCGGGCCCGTCCTTGCCCGTCATTGCCTGGAAGAGGCTGGGCCACCCCCCTGATGTCTGCCCCAGGAGATTCTACCCCTAAGAGACTTTGGGCTGGAACAGACCACACAAGGTACTGCATTTTATTTTGTGTTTTATCTGCTCTACTAAGTATAGGGGTCACCTAGTCAATCAGATCTGTTTCTGGCCCCAGTACTGGGGGTAGTTATACTGTGGACTGTATGTTTCGAGCCCAGTTTTGCCCAATTTAATTGATCACTCTCTAACAACAACTACCCTGGAACAATGGGGAAACAGGCTTGCCATCCCAAGCAGCAATCCATGCCACAGCATCTTGCCTTCTCAGTGCCTCCAACCTCTATTGATAAAATGCTGCAGAGGGCTATTGGTGTAGTTTCAACAGAAATTGAACTCACAGAAAGGCGGCTCTCTCTAACCCCTGACCTCTGCCTTTCCGTGTCAAGTATGGCCTCCCCTCAATCTACTCTCGCCACAGGAACTAATTCCCATACACCACAGTCTGCTGATATTGCCAAGGCGAGGGTAGTACCGAAAGTCATCCCGCACAAAGAGACCACTGGCCCTGGCCCTGTCAAAATTGGGAAACCTAGAAAAGTACTCAGAGCGGGGGCGAAGAGGAAGAAGCTTAACGATGGGACGCCTGACACCGGATGAACCTACCATAAGCACGGACAACATGGATAGCACCCAAGTGACACCGGACTACCCAGTATGGGTGACAAACTTGGTGGTGGAATTACAGGTCCAATTTAGATCCATTGGTAAAGATGTGCTCAGTTCCCTAGTAGCACGGGTTGATAAACTAGCTGACATGTTTACATCTTTTGTGGGGAGGCTAGCACCAACTGTAGGGGAAAGAATCAATGTCAGTTGCCCGGCAAACATTGAAAAAGTTATCACAACATATAGCAATAGGTCCGAACCCCCATATGCCCAAACCTCCATCTCCACCTCCGACTCTAACAGGACTTCAAATGAGGCAAAGGGTAGAGATACGACACATACCAGAAAGGTAATCAAGCATGACTTTTTGAACCAGCAAGGGGCTTGGGTATAGTCGGGAAGGGGACGGAAATAATCCAACCACAGAGGCTAGGGAAGATAGTAGGAACCTGCCTTCCATTAACCTACCTCCCGCCTCCTCTCCGTACGTTATTGTTTTAGCTGGCGTACCCGAGCTTAAACAAGGGCAGAGGGAAATGCATCATGACCTGAAGAATAAGTGTATGTTCTGGCTAGCAAGGAGTAGACAATTTTCTTATGAAGATGCTGGTGAGATTCTTATGACACGCAGAGTTCGGTGGGTAGGAAACAGATCAAAAGATGTGCAGGGGGACTGCATAATGATTAATTTTAAAAATCCAATGACTGTCCAGAGAATTTTATGTTCAAATTATCACAGACAAGACTCGGTAATCAGGTCCTTACTGCTAGGAAATTTTTACACTCCATATCAGGAAGCAGCAACTAGTGCGCATTGGAGCCCTGGACAGGGGGTGTGGAAGCAGAACCATCAGCACTCAAGGTGGTGGCGCCAACCCCCTAGACCTCTATTATATAACCTACCAACATCAAACAGATTTGAAGTCCTAGAAAAGGTTGATTGACTCACAGCAATGAGGCATCTAGAACAGCTAATCAAATGCCAGGAGGAAAGAAGGGGGCGGCTCACTTCCATCAGGGAGTTTTATCACCCTAACATTGTATTCGGGATGGGGGGTGGGTGGTGTGAATGAGCGCCTGCACGCATTTCGACAAGGTTGGGACGAGAGGGAAAGCTATATAGGACAAACTACCCCGGGGCTGCTACCCAACGATGCCCTTACAAGCCCACCTTTGGGATCGTCACATTATGTGGTTCAGGCCAAAGCCCTAGTATTTCCATCAGACCGCAACCTCTTAGTGCCCGCAGCTGACAGCAGCAAGGTTCCCAATAATACCGAAGCAAGCAAGTCTAGGGTACAACAGAGAGAATTTACGTCAACCAACGTTATTTTCAGGCCACATATGTCCGTAGATGCCAGCAACAAGGTACCTAATAACATCCCTGTCATCAGGCAAAGTGGATGACAGGGAGAACCTGTGTCTTCCAGTGCTGTTTCTCGGCCACCCATTCTAGATAGATGCGCTGATCTTAAAAAGCTGAAAGTTCTATCATGGAATGTTGCAGGCCTTAGAAATAAATTAGATAATCCTGACTGGGGGGCTTTTGTGGACCAACACGATATCTGCATGTTTCAAGAAACCTGGGATAGGGAGGATTCGTCCTGGTTGGGCTTTGCAGCTTTTAGGATAGCCGCCACCACAAGGGGTAAGGGCAGGCCATCGGGTGGTCTCTGTATATGGGTTGGGTCCCATCTGGGCTGTTCAGCCAAACAACTGGAGCTCTTTACAAGTGATGTCCAGTACATTCTGCTGACATTTACATCTAAGGTCAGAATTGCTCTGGTCAGCGTTTACTCCAGGCCTGCAAGCAATAGCCGTCAATCACCAACCATTGATCAACTGTCCGCTTCCATTTCCAATATCCCAAGTGGATTTTGGATAATTATTGGAGGCGATTTTAACCGTCAGTTTGAGCCCCTAAACGGTTTTATTGGAGGAACCCCCAGTGAAGAAGACCTATATTGGTCAATCCCGAGGCCAACATCGCACTAACAAGGGCTTGGACACCGTTGGTTCTCCAGATTAAATCCTTCACTTTAAACCACTCCCTACGGGCTTGCAATGGTCGAACCAAATCAGACACAGCAGGGAAGCACACCTTCAATCGAACAGGACACTCTTCTATTATAGACTATATCCTGATAGATGTCAGGACATGGCATCGGGTAGTGGACTTCGAGGTTCTGACCCGAGACGATAGCGACCACAATGCTCTAGCTTTGGAGTTGGAACTACTGTCCAATGAGGAAGTCCCTGGTTTAAATATTCCTCCAGATGACAGAATCACCTTAACAAATAATAGAAGAAGAGTCAGGTGGACAATCATACAGCAATCCCATGATAGGCTGGCTTCCTTATATGACCTAGTGATTCCGTGCCTAGTAGCAGCGGAACAGTCTATTTCCAGCGATGGTACATCCATCTCCCTTACGCGAGCTGCAGAGACCCATGAGAGGTTGGTTTCCGCCTTGGCTGATATCTTTTCACCCATATCACATCCAAGAGGTTGTAAAAAGCCTAAACATCTCTGGTTTAAGGACAGCTGTCGGATGGCCAAGTTGGCATTGATAGAGGCAATCAAAACACGAGATAGACTTTTAATCAGAGAAAAGAGAGCGATATACAAAGCTAGAATCATTGAAGCAAAAAAACTATGGGAGCTGGACAAGTGGGATACCTTGAAACAGGCACTCTCCACCCGTGATACGAAGACTTTTTGGTGTGTAGTTAATACAGGTAGCAGCCAAGGGAAGACGGCCATTGATCCAAACATCGCAGCTGATGTTTGGAAACAACATTTCAAGGCCCTGTATCACCTGTCGGAGGTTGAGGGTACCAACAAAGCTAAAGACCTACCCCTACTGCAGGTTATCTGTTCTGTAGCTCCCCAGTTTACGCTTGCAGAAGTAACCAATGCCATTAGCAAAATTGCCCCCTCCAAAGCCCCAGGACTCGATAAGATCCCGGGGGATCTCTTTCGTACTGAGCCTGCTGTTTGGGGCCCTTATTTGTGGACATTGCTTAATGCTATACTGCAGGGAATAGCAATACCAGCAACGTGGGCTGGCGCGGAAATCCTGCCGGTTCACAAGAAGGGTTCTCCACTTCTCCCCTCCAACTACAGACCCATAAGTTTCATTGATGTTAGCCAGAAAATCTTTGCCCAAGTACTGTTGGATCGTCTTCAGACCTGAATGGACGAATTTAAGGTATTGAGCCCATTCCAAGCTGGCTTTAGGAAAAATACGTCCACTATAGATCAAATTTTCAGGCTTTAACTCTTGTACTGGAAAACGGTGATTATAGAGGGTGGCAGCCTCTATTTGATCTTCGTGGATCTAAAATCCACGTTTGATCTGGTACCAAGAGACAAACTGTAGGCCGTCTTAAGTGATTTGGGGGTGCCGCCATATCTTTGTTATATGCTTAAGCGTTTGCACAAAGGCAATTATGCCCAAATCAGGTTCGGCAAACATGGTGAACTCACCGCTCCCATAACTATAGATAGAGGGGTAAGGCAGGGATGTGTGCTAGTGCCCACCCTCTTCTGTCTATTTATAAATGCACTGGTAGCCACCCTAAGTGTGGGGAAGGACAATGATGCACCCAAAATTGCAAATAAGTACCTGCCATGATGTTCGCCGATGACACTCTTCTGCTTTCAAAGTCACCAATTGGTAAACAGAGAGTTCTTGATAATTTCAAGGCTTTCTGTTATAGTAGGGGCCTTGAGATCAACTGCCAAAACACTAAATATATGGTCTTTAATCCAAAAAGTTCAACTCACCCTAATCCAAGTCTGCACGGCACCCCATTGGAGAGGGTTTCTGTATTTGAGTACCTTGGGGTCATGTTAACAGAAAAAATAGACTGGGGGGGGGGGGAATTGATAAAAACAAGCCTGAAGAAGCGCAGAACACAGGAGGGTTGATGAAGGTATATAGGAATTCCTTCCACAAACCTATTGGCCCACTTTTAGATCTATAAAGTGCAAAAGAGGGGCGCCGTAATGTACGGGGCTGAACTTTGGGGGTATAGTTCTCTCAGAAATATTACCAAATCCGAGAACACCTTCATCAGGCAGCTATTTGGTTTACCCACCAGCTCTCCCCTTACACCGCTTCAGTTGGATCTGGGGGTTAGACCAATTGCAGAAGAAACCACCCTCAGACCTCTGACGTATTGGCGTCGCATATGGGTTACCCTGGAACTGGCTGTGTATAGGGATGAGCTAAAGGAGATCCTGGGCCTGCAGAGCACAGGGAAACTACTGTGGCTAGCGTATGTCAGGAACTTATTTGCGGGGATGGGCAGAGCGAGTTTATGGCATAACCCTGAGGAAGCTTGTACCACAATCTCCAGAAAAGAACTGGTTTGGAGCTTCAGGGAGGGTAAACTTGCCCATTTACAGGGGAACTCAGCAACGGGTTCACTGACAGCTGCATTTTTTAGTATAAAAGACGAGTACATCTTAGAGCCTGCCCTGGAAGAAATACAACCTGCTCTAGCGAGGAAACTGTATATTCAGTTCAGACATGGGGTCTTGCCGCTGCGTGCCTTTTCTAACAAATGGGCATGTGCACTTTCTCTCGGCTGTCCGGCCTGCAACAATGCAGAGGAGTCAGAGTTGCATGTATTTTTTTTCAGTCCTGGCTACAGACACCCTAGACGCCGCTGGTTAATCCAAATATGTAGTAACCTGGGGACTAAACGCTGTTTAAAGGCCTTCAGGCTGCTGAAATACAACACTCTCCCTCCAATTGTATTTGCGGTGTCACGGTTTCTACTCTCCATGTGGTGTGTGCGCAAGTCGCTCCTGAAAGCCAATGTACAGGATTAAGTTGATAAGGCTTTCTTTCTCTATTTTTAACCGGGCCCCTGCCATTTATCTTTTTTAATGGAATTTTTAATGGAATTTTAAAGAGTATTTTAGTATTCTATAAATCTGAGATGTTTTAGCTTTAACTTATTTGTATCAATTGTACATTTGATTATTCTGACCCCATGTACATGTTGCTATGTATTCTGTTTATTATTGGGGCGCGAGATAACAGCTTGCTATAGTAACTTAGGACACCGGGACATGAGCCTGGGTACTAGTAGATGTCTGTTTGTATTTTTTTTTTGATGCACTTGCACTTTTATGGTCTAACGACCGCAATAAAGTATTTTTGAAATGAAATACTCTCTCACAACCAGAACTCACCTCGACACCTAAATATGACTCAGATCACATGAATGATGCAAGCATTGGAAAACCCAATAACATCAGCCTTTTAGAGCCGAAACATCTTGACTTTGACAATACTTAGTAAAGTCAATTCCAATTTCAGTGCCAAATTTCACTAAAGCAAACAGAGTTTATACATTTTAACAAATTCAAAGTATTTGCTTACATAAAATATGCAATCTATATACAGTAACATATTGGGGAGAGGAGTTGGCCTAACGGCTAGGGCGGTCGACCTCGAATGTGGGGAACTGCTTTCGAGTCTCGGCAATGACGCTGAACATCCTGTGATTCTGGGCAAATCACTTAATCTCCCGTGCCTAACAAAAAAATGAATGTGTCCTCATGTAACGCAACTGGTGCTATGTAAAGCGCTCCGATACCTTCGGGTCAAGTTCGCGCTATATAAAACTCTGTTAAATAAATAAATAAAAATATTGCTAAAACCATTGGCAAACCCAATAGGTTCTAAAGGCGCAACCTTTTGCCTTTGCCAGTGCTTGATGCTTTTATCTCTTTAAATGTCCCGTTTATTTTCTGTAGGCCTCTTACTCTCATGTACTGCTAACTCTTCCCTATTGGACTCATAACCACATATCATTATGACCCCCTTTTCTCTTCTGCATGCTACTGCACTTTTACACCTATTCGCTGCTTTCATTAATTTTCTAAGAGTGAAATCAAATAATGTCCGGTTTGACATATGTACCACAATCCAATTGTGCCCAGGGTATCAAGCCGGGGCTGCAGTGTTTTGAATTGCAGCTCAATGGCACTTTCTTCCAAGCAGTGAGTTTCCTTCTCATCAGTTATAGATGTTTCAAAAGTACTTCCTCACAGTACTTAATTTGAGCCTTTGGTTTTGTGTGCTCAGCATCGGCACTTAATTCTCAACACTGGAACTAATGACAGTCCACCACATGGTGACACTGTTTGTCTAATTTAGAGATGAGCACAACAACACTATTTAATAATTCAATATACAATAAAATGACTAATACCTGCACTGTGCTCTTCTTCTAGCTTTGGGGCCTGGAATAGTCCGAATTGTCACATTTGTAGGAGTGCGATCATAGTAGTTGTATTGGTACTGTCATTGGCAGCACTGGCAGGAGTAATGGGTGGTGCAGGCTGCAGTGGCCTCCTGAGAAGGGCCCCGACACTCACTCACTTATTTTTTCCCCCTAATTAAGCAGAGCTCTCTGATGCTCTAGATGCACAACAGAAGAAGATAGGTCCCCAGCTTGCCCAGGTCCCGGATGAAGTAGAGGGGAGGAGGGGGCGGAGGGGTGGCTCTTGAAAAGGAGAATGAAGAACCCACACATTTATTTGCAAAATATTGCTCATATAGAGATAAATAGTGAAAAAAGAAGCCAAGAACAACAAGAGAGTGACAATCAGAGTGATAGTAGAAAAATCGAGCTGCAGAGAGCAGCAGTGGTGGCTGCTTCAAGCAAAAGTGGAGGCGGGGACAGAGGGGAGGGGTTTAAAAAAAAAAAGACAATTTCAGTTACAGGCTGGCCGCCGCCTCTCCTCCGTCCTCTTCTGTCAACAGGAAGCACACAGGCTCCCAGACTCCCCTAGCCAATCACATCGCTGGTGTCACCAGCATAACAGCAGCGTCGTGATTGGTCTCAGCAGCCTGGTTCAGAGCTCAGAGAGTGGGAGCCTGTGCATGTTGTCCAACCAGGCTGTGCAATACAGCCGGGTGGAGAACATCCTAAGTGCGCATGACTGTTTGGCCGACCCAACATGAGCACTTAACTGCACCAACCTATCCTTCCGCTGCGGGCTGTAACGACAGCCAAGCCCCGCCCCAAAACTGGCTTCAGCACGGGAAAATAAAATGATAATAACATCGTGTTATTATCATTTTATTTTTCCTTTTTTGCACTGCTGGAAAGCAGAGGGGCGACGCTCCTCGCCGCCGCTGTGAGCAGTAACAGGGCTGATGTGAAAAGGGTGTCAAGCTTCATCTACACTAAAATAGATTGTGTCAGAAAGACATACGGCGATAATCTTACGAGCAAATAATGGATTTTGTATTTCAAAGTGTAAAGTGGCTGCGGAAGTTGATGCTACCTTGACAGGACTTTTCAGGAAATCTTTTTTATGTGGAATCATGGGAATGGAAGGTTATCCTCTTAATAAAGATTACCTCTGCAGAGCATCCACAATGGAGTGACGCTCTTCATGTGTTGCTACAAATTATTGATGCAGTGTTTTTCTTAAAACGTGTTTCCTCGGATGGAAAACTGACTTTTTCTGATCAGGCCCACTGATTTTTCAAGCAGTCATGCTAAACTAGTTGTAGTAACATTTCATAAAGGCGGCATATTAATTGTGGTAAAACAATGCACATATCGCTATCTTTTGTTTGAATAAAATGGGAATTATGCTAGTTGAATTGTTTGTGTTCTTGGAAATGAAGATTACCCTTTCTTTGGATAAAAGTATTTTTTAGAGTCTGTAATGTGCTTTTCTTTCATTCATGTTGAAAGAAATACATAATGTGTATTTTTAAGACCTCTCGATATAATGAAATAGCAACCTTTTCTCCTATTATGTGCTAAGTACATGACAATGCCTCACATCCGTTGGCCTTTTTTACTGTAGTCAAATCTCCTGCTGCCCTATTTGTAACAATTATTTCACAGAGGACTATGAAAGGACCCCATGATAGAAGTTATTTATTTAAAATCCCCCTTGCAGGGGATAGAACACCTCAAAAGTAAAGGCAATGATTGAGAAGCGAGCATGTGTTGAACCAGTAATCACCCACTGATGCACCCGACCATATGGCCCCTGGGTGAGCGCCTACCAGTAGTCCATAGGAAGGGAGTATCAGGAAACAGATTTATGCCGCTGGTGTCGGCACCCAGGCTTTCATCTCGTCCCATCGGGCATAAGTGGGTGATTACTGGTCCACATGTCCTGATGAAATTGGCAGTAAGTTATGGGGTGGCAATGAAATATGTCGGCCGTTCACATTAAAATGGACTAAACACGGTTGTTTGTTTTTAATCATTGAGTGTGGGCATAAAATAAAGACGTATGCTAAATGCCACACCTAACTCATTTTTAGCTTTTTTGTGAGGAAGATAATTCTCCTTCCTTTATGAGAACCTTGGAAGGCTAAGATATGTGTGACACATTTGAGATTGAATAAGATTAAAGAGACAAGACTGACCAGAATGAACTAAGTAGATTGATCCAAAAGGTAAATAATTACCTTATAATAATTTCAACTGAACCTGATAGGAAGATATGTTAATTACTATATAGATCATACAGATGTGAAAGTGGAAAGTTTACAAGGGAAATGACAAGTTTTGCCATGACTCCCCTGGGACAAAGGTTTATAGAATGAAAATTGCAGGAATGTGATTAAGAATTGTATATAATGAATTATAATTGGATTATTCCAATTTTGAAAATAATGTCTTTCTGTATGTAAACTATACACACACAGAGGTTTACAATAGGAATATATAAAAAATTTTTTTAAAAGAAAACCATGGAATGGAGTATATGTGGCATAATATGTGTCATACTATGTCTCTCGGTACGTGTACAAATATTGTCTCTCTGTATGTAGGTTTATGTGAATTTAGTACATGTGGCACAATATGTGACATACTATGTTTCTCATTATATGTACAAATAATATTTTTCTGTATCTAGGTTTAGGTGAAACAGGAGTGTAATCTCTAGGTTATACAAACCTTGTGTAGTGCTTATTTAGTTATTTTGATCTATTATGTTTTGATTTTTATGGATGGTAAATATTGATATATGACTTCGGTGTCTAACAGCCCTGAAGAAGAACAATTTTGGCTGTAGTGCTGTATTAACTGAGTCATCAAAAGAAAGAATAAAGAAAGATATAAAGAAACAACGCAAGATTAATTACAGCTTTTTTGGTGGTGTTTTCTCAGTATAGTTATTCATGTATACATATATATATATATAGTCACTGAAAAAACCAAAGGTTACAGCGAAGTTATAGTTAGGTTAACGTTTTACCCGCATAAAACCATGGAAATTCAGCAGTTATAGTTCTACTTAAAGTTCTACTTATGTTAAGAAACTTAAAGGCAAGAGTTATAGTTTTTTCAGATAAGTATAACTATAAGTATAACTATAACTGCTGAATGTCTATGGTTTTGTGTAGGTAAAACGTCAACCTAACTATAACGTCCCTGTAACCTTTGTTTTTTTCAGTGAATTGCTATGTTTTTTTAACGTAAAGTAATATATAATTAGCGTATGTTAATACAACCACCGCCGCACACGGCCTTAAGTCATGCACGGTGGGGGTTCGCTTTCTGCCAAATTTGGTGTAAATCCGTTACGCAGTTCCGGCTGTAGTCATGTTTAAAAAATGCGGAATTCCCATAGATATTGAAGAGGAAAAAGAGTTTTGGGACCCCCTTTTTTCTCAGCCTGGCTTGACGAATTACCCCAAAACTTGCCAGACAGTAGCTGAAGTGATTGGCATACTAGTTTTGAAATTTTTGTGAAGATTTGTCAAACTGTGCCAAAGTTATTGGTAAAACAAAAGCAGCCAATCATTTCTCACCATGAGATCTGTGTGTAGGCTTCACCTAGATATCTAGATTTCCTTTTTCCTTAATAACTCCAAAGCTACTGAACAGATTTACACCAAAATTAGAAAAAGAAATCTTTCTGGACCAAGATCTAGCTTTCTGACAAATTTGATGCGGTTCGGCCTGTTCTCGTGTTAAAAAAATGCAAAATCCCCGTAGACATTGCATGGGGAAAAAGCATTTTGGGACCCCCTTTTTCTCAGCCTCCGCTTGAAGGATCACCCTGAAACTTTCCGTGCAGCAAGCAAAGTAGAGCTCTTTTTTTGGGAAATTTTCATGAAGATTCATCAAACAGCGCTAACGTTATCAGCAAAACATATATATATTAATTACTTGGTCAGTGTTTCCATAGGAAATGCCTTTTTGGCTTATAACTTTGCCACCATTTGATGAATCTTCACAATACTTTCCAATAATGTGCTCTTTTTTGCCTAATTTGTGCATGGAAAGTTTTGAAGTAATTTGTTAAGCGAGGGGCCTAAAAAAAAGGGCCATCCTAAAACGTGAAGTCCCCATGCATCTTCAAAAGGTTTTTTTAAGAAGCACTACCACAGAAACTGCAGAACGGAATTACACCAAATGTGGCAGGAAAATCCTGGTACAGAAAACATGCTTTTTGTGATTTGGTGTAAGTCCGTTTGGTAGTGTTTGAAAAATGAATGTTAACAAATACTTGTATATATAGACGGTTAGGTTTTGAGGGACTCAAGGGAGTCCATTGAAACCCTTTTCTAAAGAAATAGGGCATCCTGATTGGCCAGGGAGCTTTTTTTTCCTTGGGCCAATTCGCTCCCATCCTAAAGTCCCCTGTCCCGAAATTCAAAAGAAAAAAACAATATAAGGGAATAGGATAGGGATACCCTGCCTCAACTAGGCCCTCTGGGGGGACTCAGAGGGACCCCCGGGCCAAAATAAAACAAAATGTGGTCAGTTTAAAAAGAAATATTTGGGGAGGGGGCATGAGTAGGGCCTCCCTCCCCAAGCCCATTTCAGGCCATGGGACGCCATCGCCCAGATGCTAACACCCTCCCCTTTTTGATTTCATTTGACCCAGGAGGATGGGGTCCCTGGGGCTTAATAAGGCTTGAGGTGGAGAGCCGCACGGCCCCCTGTCCCTGTTTTTTATTGCATTTGGCCCCGGGGGATGGGGTAATGCAATCAGTGATGTCATCAGGGATGTCATAAATGATGTCATAGAACATGCCATGAGTGATATATGTGAGGTCATAAGCAGTGCATGGCGGGGGTGCAAGTTATAGTTAGCTCTGCTACCCATAACTGTAGAATTTCTGTTTTTTTTTTAGTTGAAAACGTTACGTTGGCACTGAAATTTTCACCTAACTATAACGTCATTTTAACCTTTGTTTTTTAAGTGAAGTACAATATCACACTGTTAATTTAACGTCAGGCAACAGAAGCTATTTTCATTTTTACAAATTCCAAATGTATATGCTGAAACATCATTAGGGGTATTGTATGGAGCTTGCTCTAAGAGAGATACATCGCTAGGAGATACTTGGCTTGGGCAAAATCGAGGTCTGACTCATTAATGAAAGGATCATTAAATTGGAATATGTCAGAGACAAAATAAGCTCCGACATGAGGCAATTTTAATTTTCTTATTGCCAAATTCATAATATGTTACTTAAGTGAACACTCCAGGAGACTGAAAATTCTAGATCTATTTTTGCCTAGCTTCTTAAAAAGCTTGCTATTCATCTCAGGGTTTGCCATTGGGTCAAATATCTGTTGACAAGTGGAAAAAGAAGCAGGGTTGACAATCAACTCTTCTATCTGGAGTGAAGCATGTTTCACAAGGATGCAGCTATGTGCACAGTGGCTGGCCTATAATACACCTTCATAGCTGCATAATGGTAAACAGAACATAAAGGACCACTGCCCCCGATGTCAAGACCATGGCAACTGATTACATATGGATTGGTCCTGTCCTTTGCTACAAGATTTCTGGAAAAAGTTCTCCTCATTCATAACGGGAAACGGCCTTTACAACACGGGCTGAGCCACATGCGCCGATTCACCGCAAGCAGAACCGCGCTTCCCTTAACCACGAATATGCCTTAACCATGCATATGCGTGGCTACAGCAGTGCGCGGTCTAGAGGCGCGGATGGGAGAGCACAGGAAGAGGAAGGATTGGGAGAGTAAGCTCCGAGACGTGATCTGGTAAGTGGGCTGTGGCCGGGTTTTGGGGGGTGGGGAAGTAGTTTTTAGGGGTGGGGTCGTTTTTAGGGCTCAGGGATGGGTCGGGGTTGTTTTTAGGGCTCCGGAGGGTCGGGTTGTTAGGGCTCAGGGGGTCAGGTTGTTTTTAGGGCTCAGGGGGGTCCGGTTGTTTTTAGGGCTCGGGGGTTGGGTTGTTTTTAGGGCTCAGGGGGGCTCGGGGTTGTTGTTAGGGCTCACGGGGATCGAAGTTGTTTTTAGGGCTATAGGGGGGTCAGGGTTGTTTTTAGGGCAGGGGCCGGGTTTTGGGACTCAGGGCGGTGGGGGAAAGTGACAGTTTTCAGAGCTGCGGGCAGTTGTAGGGCTCAAGGGCGCATTTGGAGGTCGGGGTAGTTTCTAGTACGTGTGGCCGGGTTTTAGGACTGCGGGGGGCCTGAGGTGTGATCTTTACCTCGGATATCTCTTTACCAATCATGCCTTTACAATGAAATTGCATGGTAAAGGCATGCGTGGTAAAGGAATGTGTGGTTAAAACGCATTCGTTGTTGGGGCTGCATAGTAGAGGCACGCATGGTTTAGCCATGCGTGCTTCTGTCATACAACCATTCATAACTGCCTGTTTGAAATCAAAGTAATACCAGATGCTATTTCTATACTGTTGAGCTGTCCTAGGTAGCTGGGTATTGCACCAAAAGTGGCACGTTGTTGTGGGGTTTTAGCAATAGTAATTGCAAGATCAGTGATAACTACATATTGGAAGGCTAAAAAACCGCTGTATTTTCAAGTATGAATGACAAAAAATAGAAACATTTATGACCTGAGAAGAATCTATGCGAAGCGTATAAGTGTTTTAAATACGTTTGACAAAATCTGGACATGATATGAGAATTTTATGGAAGTTAATACATTTTTTTTACAATTGTTTTTGACACCTTTGAAACCTTTAAAAATTAAATTTGATGTAATGAAATATGAAATATGCAATGACATTACTATACTCCTATTCCTGCCTTATGTAAAATATGTAATTTTTTGGGGCTATGCTTATTGTATATTTCAGGAAACCTAATAACAATAATAATAATAATCCTAATCATTTAAATAAAGAATTTTGGCTTCATCGCGTCTAAGTTCCCGTGGCTAAAGACCAAGAATGAAAATTGTTCTAATGTCTCGTATAGACTTGGAGAGTACATTGCTACCTAGATTGCTGGATGGAAAGAGCTACCTCTGCAGAACATCTCCATTAACCTTTCAATTTCAAATCCGCACGTCAGGACCCCGAACCAAAATGTCCGACTGCAGAGGTGCCTTGAGAAGGAATAGTTGGGCACAAAAATCCAAGGAGGCAAAACTGATAGTTGCTGCAGGACAGTAAACCATGGTCTTTGATTCCAAGCAGGGCGATCAGCAAACTTCCTCTTGATTGTCTTCGATCTTCTGAATGAAAAGGAGGAAATGCATATAAAAGACCATTGGTCCACTGATAAGTCATTGCAACCATTCTGCAGACTTCCGGAGAAGAAAGAGGGGAGCACAAGCTAGGAAGGATATTGTTCTGGGGGACGCAAACAGATCTAGCCATTGGGATCCGAACTTGTCCTAAATGGTGTGAAATAGTTGAGTCCAAGAGCAAAGGGCGACTGATAGCAGGAAACGCTGACTCAGCCAGTCTGCAAAGCCATTCTCCAGCCCCAAAGCATACATTACAGACAGCTACAGAAAACTGAACTCTGCCCAAGAGCCCAAAGGGCCTACCAGTTGGGCTAGTCTCGTAACACTTGCCCTCCTCCCAAGTCATTGAAGTAAGAACGAGTCATCTGATTGTCACTCTGGATCTGAAATGTCTCACTCTGAATCTGAGGAGCAGATGATATTGAAGCTTTGTAGAATGCTGCTAACTCCTTCCAATTGACAAGTGTCCCTGATTCTTCCTTTGTCCACAGACCCTGAAGAGCCTGATCTCTCAGAGTAGGTTACACCCTCTGCTGCTGGAATCCATTGTTATCATTGCAGGTTGTGGAGGGGCTAGAGGATACCCTTGGATGGATGAGATGGAACTAGCCAACACAGAAGTTCCTTAAACCTTAGAGGAGTGACTGGAACCATCAACTTATAGTCCTCTGACCTCGTGCTCCAAAGAGTCATATGATGGGTTACTGATGGCTGAAGATGCAAGAGAGCCTCATTAATCTGAAACAATGCAACTGCCATGTCCCCTACACTCTCAGCCAATGCCTGGTCAATGCTCAGGCGGCTGCATCTATGCAGCCAGATAATTCATCAACTTGGACTGCCACGGTGGAGGAAGAAACCCCCTTCCCAGGCCTGTTCTGCACAGTGCACCTCTGAACTGAAGATTAGGAACAAGAACCAGATACGATTTGGCTTTGTTTAGAGGAATGCATGAGTCCTTAAAACTTTGCAAACCTGATCAAAAGCTTCTATACCCTTTAAGAAAAGATGCACAAATTGACCTGTCATCCAGGTATGGCAATACCAGTATCCTCTTAGGATGAATATTTCCCTCCAGATCAGCTAGCATCTTGGTCAACAGTACACTCTTAAGGCAGAACAGGATAAAACGCAGAATTTAAATGGGAAGTGTAATTCTTCCATGCAAATGTAGAGATACCTGTAGGAGTATGGATGGACCAGAATATGCAAATAAGTGTGCAACATGTAAGAAGCAAGGAAATCAGCTGAAGAAATGAACAATAGAATGGTCCCAAAGGTAACCATTTTGAAGTGTTGATGAGGCAAGAAGGTGTTCACTCTCTTTGTCAATGATTGGTCGAAAGTCCCCTGAAGGCTTCTGAACAAGAAAGATTTGTTTTATTGTTTTTGTTTAAGATCTCCTTTATTAGTCATTTATTCCACAAATACAGCAATTGACCCACCTACATTCAATGGCCGGTGGGGATGTGTAAAGCAACTTGAACAGGAGAAGTAGAAATGTGATTACAAAGGGAGAGAAAGAGGAGGGGGACATGTCAGAAGGGGAGTGGTGACCAGTGAGTTGAGTAAGACATCAAGAACATGCTAGGAGAGCACAGGGGATTAGAGCCAGGCCCTGGACAGTCACCCTCCACTCATTTAATCTTGGTCTCTGTCATTGTGGGTTAGACGAAGAACTCGTAGGAATAATGGGCATGTCAATTCTCAAAATTTACCTGAGAGATAGCAGATGCAGGATCCCCATGTCTTGTCAAATAATGGCAACGTGTGTCACAACCGCAGTCATATTCTCCATCCCCAGTAGATTCCATAGTTTGTGAAGCCAGTCTGTGAAAGTTGGGATGGATTCCGAACCCCATCAAGAGAGCAAGAGCTGGTTTACTGCTCCCAACGCTAGAGTATTGGCACAACCTTTAGTTGATTTCAGAGTATATGTCAGCGGGTTCAGAAGTCCCAACAGAATGTATCTGGGGAATCTTGGAAAGACTGTTTCATATATCTTAAGATAGGGGAATATATATTTATCTTAAGAAAGGGGAAGATGTGAATACTGCTAACTTGCAGCTAGAAAAATGGATAACAGGAGCACTGGATAATGTAGCTCCCAAGATTACCAGGAACCAATGAAGGACCTGGAGTCCTGCACCTTGGTTCAATGACTCCTTAGTTGCAGCCAAGAAGACATGCAAACGCCTAGAGTGCATTTGGTGGAAGGACTACAGTATAATCAGTCTTTAAAAAGAGAACGCTAATAATTCCACCAAAGAATTGTTCCATATTCTTAACTCACTTTCCTCCCAAGAACACGTTGCAGCCATAGCACCAGCATCCTTAGACAGCTGCAATAAGGTTGCCTCCTTCGCTTCTAAAGTAGCTACGATATACAACACCTTTCCGGCAGAAGCTCATAATTGCAGGGTCTTAGGCACCCTTTCAGTTGATTTAACCATCGAGAATGGCCTCAATAAATTCAGTTCCCCATCTTTGGAAGATCTAAAAAGTCTTTTTATGATAATTAAGTCAGGGTCTCTTCTAGATCCTGCATCAACTAAAATTCTGTTGCAAAGGATGGAGGTTATTACCCCCGCCCCCACCTACAACAGCTGATTTCAATGTCCTTCCGGTCAGGTGTGATCCCCCAACTGAAAAAACCTTCAGCTGATTCCACGCAACCAGAAAATCTGCATCCCATTTCGCTCCTGCCGTTCTTTGCAAAAATAACAGAGAAAATTGTGAACAGCCAACTTACGAGTTTTATTGACTCGAATGACCTGCTTCACCCGACTCAATTTGGCTTTAGGGCCTCTCACTCCACTGAGTCCGCTCTCCTTCTTCCCACCGAAATTCTGAGACAGTGCGAGGACAAAGGGCATACAGCCACCCTGGTGCTGCTAGATCTAAGTGCGGCCTTTGACACTGTATCGCACGGCCTACTTCTCCAGAGGCTCAGGCTGAGCGGTGTCAGTGGTACCGCACTGCGTTGGATGACTTAATTTCTCCAATACCGTAGCTTTCAAGTTGCCCAAAGGCCGCATATGTCAGACATCATCTCTCTACTGCAAGGGTTACCACAGGCCTCAATATTGAGCCCAACATTATTCAACGTATATATTTGCTCCTTAGCGGAAATTGTGGAAAGGCACAATGTCAAAACTGTGTCATATGCGGATGATACGCAGCTCATCACCACCCCGAAATCCAAAGCTAAAAACTTGGGTGCATGGTTTGACCCCAAACTTTTGCTTGAAAATCAGATTAATAGTGTAGCTGGAAAATGCTTCAGGACTCTTAAAATCCTGAGGAAGACCCTGGACCTACTGCCAATAGCGGCCAGGAAAACCGTTGTACATGCTCTAGTAACCTCTCAAATAGATTACTGCAACATCCTTTACCTTGGGGCCAAAAAAGGGTAGTCTGAAAAAACTTGAACGGATTCAAAATACGGCAGCCTGTTTAGTTCTAAATCTTCCCAGAAGGACATCCCATTTCAAATGCCTTGACTACTCTACACTGGATTCCAGTGGAGAAGAGAATCATTTACAAGGCCATGTGTTACTGTCACAGAATCCTGATGGATAAAGGCCCTAGATACTTGTGCTCCATGATAATACCTTACGCACCTTCACTTAACTTCCGCTAAGGCTAATGCAGTAAGCGTGCTTAGAGTGCAGAGGGCCAGGCTGGGGGCACGGTCTTTCAGCCATCTGGCAGCCAAGACATGGAATTCCTTACCGCCATATTTGAGAGCAGAACCAGTAGAAAGGGCCTTTCACAAAGGACTTAAAACTTGACTATTCAGGTCATTAGCTGCAAATGTCTAGAGGAGAGGTCTGCTCCCCCCTGTTTCTTTTTACCCTTCTTTATGGTTAGATCTTAGAGCTCAGATCTCCTCGTGTTTCTCCCTTAGTGTTGTGAGGTTAGGTCTATAGCACAGGGACACACCGGTCGGTGTAACCATGCGCTTTATAAAATGTTTTCTTATTATTTATTATATGCTGTCTATCATGGTCAGGACTCAAGAAAGATTTTTGCGTAACATCCCAGCTTCCTCTCTTCCTCAGTGATTGGGGTAACTTCTGCCTTGTTTTGGGTAGCTTGACGAACACTTTGATGCCAAAGGAGACACCATGAAGCAGGAGTTGCCAGAAAGAATTCCAATCCTCTTGAGTGTCCTGAATTGTATCTGGTAATTGGACCTTACTATTTGGAGAACCTAGGAGTCCAACACTGAGGCTTGCCAGATCCAATAAAAAATCAGATTCCTCTTTCCCACCTTCTCAGAATATACATGACTTTGCTGGGGAAGGGTTGGAATAAGAGATCACGTGTCAGTGTAAGAACACCCCCAGGCATGACCTCTGCCTAGGTCTTCCCTTAACCTCTCAAAGAAGAAGGAGGAGGACCAACAGATCTTAAAAAAAGAATCCTCAGCTTTTGACCCAAAGTCATATAGGAGCCAACAATTGGTGATCTTCCATTGACTTCTTAACTTAGAGGCATATTTATCAAACTTTCACACAGCACAACGCACAAGCCACCTTTGTGCTCTGCACTGCATGAAAGGGAAAGGGCAGGAATGCGCCATGTTCAACATTGTAAGGCGCATTCCTGTCCTTTCCTTGCTCTGGCACACTTATGGCTGCCTAGAACCAATGCAGGCACCCTTGTGTCATGGTGCAAGGGTTTTGCAGGCAGTATTGTTTTTGTGCAGAAAGGGACACCATCCTGCACAAAAACAGTCCTCTGAGGCATTTTCCTCTTTCTCTGTGTGCTGATGAATGCAGCACACGTATAAAGAGGAAACAACGAGGAGAAATAAAGATATTTCGTCTCCTTATGCTTCTCCTGGAAAAGCAGAGCATTTTGACGCCTACCCAGGTCTACCACTAATGGTAAGTCTGGGAATGCGCCAAAATCCATGGGTGGATGTGTGGGAACACCCACGCTCCACCCATGGAATAGCTCCTTGGGGCAGAGTAACGCAAGGCAGCGATTTACCAAGCAGTACAGGGCCACGCAAGGTGGCCTTGCGTAGCTTGATAAATCTGGCTTTAGTGTTGCGTCACTCTTGCATCCCCTTGCGAGGTGCAAGGCGACACAACACTATGATATATCAGGCACTAAATCTTCAAGCTCTGATCCAAATAATTTGGCATTGTTGAAGAGAAGATGACTTAAAAAGGGATTTTTGGGAACTATCGGCCATCCAAGCCCTCATCAGTGTCTGCCCTCTTGCTCCAACATCTGATCTTGATGCTGCGGTGTGGAGCCCATCAAAAGAGACGTTTACTAAAAACCTAAGCTGCTGTTCTGTCAAAGTCAGGCAGTACAGACTAAGTCCTGTCACATCTCATCAATCAAAGACTGAAAAACTCGCAAAAGCGATTTCACTGTGTAGGTAGCATATGTTTCAGCTCTCACCTCACAGTTGGAAGCTGATTAAGGTATTTTAAAAGCTCTTTTAACCCTTTTGTCCAATGCACCTGCCAGAGCACAGAAATGATTGCTGAAAGTTTGGCTTCTCCACATCCTTCCACTCTCTAGCCAAGGCCACTTTTTTTTTTTTTAAAGTTTTATATAGCGCAAACTCGACCCGAGGATATCAGGTATCAGAGCGCTCTACATGAGCACCGGTTTCGTTACAGATGGACACATTCATTTTTTATATTATTTTGTTAGACACGGGGAGATTAAGTGATTTGCCCAGAATCACAGGATATTGAGTGTCCCTGCCGAGACTCAAACATGGTTCCCCAGCTTAGAGGTCAACTGCTCTAGCCGTAAGTCTACATACTCTCCTTCACAGCATCATTCAAAGGCAAAGGGTCCAGGTTCCATTTTATTATATTGCTAAAAAGTAATATTCATCCTCCTGGGAAAGAGAGGAAGGAAAAACCAAATTACTGGGCAGGTGTTGTATGACATCAGATAAATCAGACCCTTGCACATGTCTGCTCAGTTCCAGTTTCTCTTCAGATACATTAGTGGAGCAATCATCAGGGGAGCCATCGATGTTGCTTCTATTGCATGGAGAAGGACTCTCTCTGACCTGAAAAGCTGCTTCCACATCCTGATTATTCAAAGACTACAGCATATCCATAGAAGGCATGATCTCCAGATCTGTCCTTGAGCGGTGCGGATTCTCCTCTCCTGAGAAATTTAATTGTGGTGTTTGCTTGTTTTTGTTGCCCCTTCGGCCACACTGACTAGGTGTCTCCACTACGAACAAAGGAACGCTCCACACATCTCATTTCCTAGCACAGGGTTCTCCTAAGTCGGTGCTGGAGGGCCGGATCCATGCCAGTTTTTTAGCATATCCCCATTTAGATAACTGTAGTTAACTTAAAAATCTGGCATGGATCCGGCCCTCCAGGACCGACTTTGGAGAACGCTGTCCTAGCAAATAAACAACACAGCTGGTTGTCAAATCTCGCAGGACTGCAGCTCTGTTAGGAGAACCTCATTGCTTAGTGGAAGTAGGTGGGGCATTGAACCCCATATACATAGAGTCCCTCTCCTTCTAGACACGGCCATTGTAAGAAGAAAACATCAGCACTACCTAGCAAGCTGCAGAGACCAGTAGCAATACAGCAGTTTCAAGGGTAGCAGAGGCACGCTGCCACAGAAATAAATTACAGCCTGCATCGGAAAAGTAGCCCTTTGGATGAGGGAAAACCGAAGTTCTTATTTTTGGCAACCCTTCAACCTGGACTAGACTAATTGGTGGCCTGCCGCTCTTGCATCTCTTCCAACCCTCAATGTACGAGACATCTGGGGGCCATGTTTGAACCCTAAGCTCTCCTTTAGGAAGCATATAATTCCTTTGACCTGAACCTGCTTTCATCTCTTGAGTATAATCAGAAAGATCCTGGCTTATTTCCATCCACCATTTTCCAGGAAATGCGTAGTCCCAGCCCTAATAACAGCCAGGTGGGACTACTGTAATCAGGTGCTTTTGGGCCTGCCCCGGTACTTGATTCAAAGACTAACTGTGGTCCAATATGCTGTGGCTCCTCTGATACTTGGGATGATCAGACGATCATCCTTCTCTTCCCACCCAGCAAAGCTCCATTAACTACCTGTAACCAAAATTAGTTTGTTTAAGGCTCTGTGTTTGTGTTATACAACTATCTATGCCCCTTCTGCCAGAAGTTACAAGCCACTATTTTCCTCCTGGTACTCTACACCCGGGCCTTTTAGTCTAGTTCTCTTCACTGGTGGTAGTCCCGGTCATAGAAAAGCTAGACGGTAAGACGATCTCTCTCCGTAGTGACAGCAAAGGCAGGACCGGCTTTAGCGCTAGTGGCACCTGCGACAATCTTTTTAGGCGCCCCCTCCTCCATGACCTCCTCGTTGGATTCCCTCTCTCCCACCTGGCAAAAGTGCCCCATATATATTCATAGCCCTTCTCTCACATACATTTCATTTGTTTTAAAGCACTAGTAAAGGCTCTCTTTACCAATCCGTCCAGCTATCCACATAAAATACAGATCTGGTCTTTGCAGCAGGCATATTAACCCTCTGTGCTACTTTTATGTTGAGTCAAAACTGCCACTCAAAACTCCAATCTCTCTCTCTAGCAGGAACATTAATCACAAGAGTTATCTGGACATTTTTATTGCTGCCTGAAAGCTGGACGCACAAGGAACTCTGCAGCAGGTGCTTTTAAATTGTAAGTAATTGCTAAACACAGTGCCCCCCTTCCAGGTCAGTGCCCACTGCTACCGCACTGGTCGCACCGCCCTACATCCGATCCTGAGCAAAGGTCTCTAGTAACTTTCCACCTGGCCTGGCAGCAGAAAAAAACTAGCTAAAATTTGAACGTTGATGAAAACGTGCCTATTTTCTACCGGTGCACAGGTGTTTTTGTTTTCCTGTTATCTGCTACCCGAAGTCAGCACCAGGACGACCCTTTTTTGGGGATAATTGAGGGCGTATAAAAGAGCAAATCAACCAATCAATCCAAAAGTGTATGCACGGGGGGAGATGAAAGTGAAAAAGTTTGGAAGAGCGATTGAGCACCATAGTGTCAGAGAGAGTGGCCAGTACAGGAGTAGAGAGAGTAAGCCACAAAGAGAAATGCGTGTGTTTGAGTGAAGCAGTGACTGGCTTTTGAAGAAAATAAGCGAGAGAGCCCGCGAGTGAGTAAGAAAGAAAACCTTAATGAGTGGGTGGGTTAGAGTTCGGAAATGCCTATATTAATTACCAGTATTCTTCATTACTCCTTTTTCGTTTGCTCCTTATGCACGTACTTGAAGGCTGATCACAGCCTACAATAATGTCATCAGTGCTTAATTTGAGCCAGTACATTCTGGTGCTTGGCACCGGCAGATAATTGTCAACACCGCCACTTATGACAATCTGGCACATGGTGGCACTGTTTATCTAATTTAGGGACGAGCACAACAACAGTTAATACAATATACATTAAAAAATGACTATTACCTGCCGCCAAAGCCATTCTTATTGCTTTGGGTGCGTGGAATGGTACGAATTGTCACCTTTGTAGGAGCCTGATTGGTAGTTATTGTGTTGTTACTGTAATTGGCGGTGCTGACAGCGGCAATGTGCAGTGCAAGCATGAGTGGCCTCCTGGGAGGGCCCTGGCACTGAGGGGCATATTATCAAGCGGCAGCGATAATTATCGCTGGCCGCTCTTAGCGCGAGGATTTTTATCGCCGGCTATCGCTGGAAATTATCGCCATGCTAGCGCTGTATTAACAACGCATAGCGCAATGGCGATAATTATTCCAGCGATAGCGGTGTTTTCCATGGAACATCGCTGGTTTTCCAGCGATGTTCCATGGAAAACGGCGATATCCTTGATGATAGGGCCTGTGGTCTTAGCCACACAATCCACCCCCCATGTTAGGTATGCCTTAGTCAGGAATTTAACAGATATTAAATTCCTGCGTTAAGGCATACTTAACGCGATTTCAAATATCGCTACCACTCCTTGATAATATCGCGAAGCTGCCTTCGCGATATTATCCCATGTTGTTTTCACAGCCACGCCTCTTTTGCATCTCATTATCGAGGCGAGGCGTGTGAAAAACGGGCCCGAACTCAAGGAATCACGCGCTAGCGTGTCCTTGATGATAATGCGATAAAATTATCGCCGCTTTTCGCCCGAAAACGGACGCTAAAGCAGCGATAATTTTATCGCGGCCCCTTGATAATATGCCCCTTATTTTTTACAAATTCAGCTCCGTATGTCACCATACATTGCCCTAACCGTTGGATTCAGTAGTTCTACATATTCAACCTAGAAATCTAATTGCAACTACCACAACCTGCTGCTTTTCCTCTAGAATACTGTTTGATGAGTGTATCATTCTCTGAATAGTTAATTCACATATCATTTTGACCTTCTGCTTGTGTCAGTCTTGTCAAATCAAGAGCATCCAAAAGGCATGCTTGTGAACTACTGTATTATATATATATTTGTAGATTTATATAGCACAGCTTATCACCCGTGAGGGCATCCAGGCGCTGTCCATGGGCATAGGCCATGGACGCTACTGTAGATGCTTCTTAATTAAACTTTGTATAAAACCTTACAAATGAATCCCTGATACCCCATTTACCAGAGTGCTCAGTAAATATCTCATCATTCCTTAAACTCAGCCTTAACTGTACCATCTTCTCTTACGTATACACTAGTAACTTCTCTGCCTTTCCTCGAAAGAGTATTTATTTTCTCTAAGCATTCTGTATTCTATGTGTTTGGTCTTTGAGAGATTTTATTCTAGCCGAGATTTTAATAGATTGACAAACATGAAATACATGTAACATAAAATAGAAAACCCTGAAGATGGTAAATGTTTCAGTGAGGGCCGAAGATGGGAGCTTTTGTAGCGCAACAAATTATTTTTCCCATCAATTTTTATATGTGGTGGTGTCCCAACACCTTTATCGAATCTTCATACACAAGATGCAATCCATTTTATACTATTGGTTTCTGTAAAATAAATTGTAACATGGACCTCATTATGTGTCTTAATGTACTCAAGTAATATATCTTCTGTGTAGACCCAAATAAAGAAATATTTCAATAAACTTGTAATAACTTTTCAGATTCGGGGACCAATCGTTTTATTTCGCATTTGAGGACAGCATGATAGCTCATATCTCAGACTGCTCCCAAGATTGCACAGTACAAGAGAAGTTGCTCCCTTGTTATCCTACAATTGTCAGATCTTCCAAGACTTTTAATGCTATTGGCGCTGCACCTCTGCTAGGTCATATCCTTGCCGGATGCTAGGGTAGGATATTGTTGCTCTCCACGGGCCAAAATGACCGCTATCTCCAAACCTGAGCATTGTACAAAAGGCTTGAGATAGGCCTACATTTTTCAGGTTGGATCTCGGGCAGAGAGGGGCTTCTTCGGTTGGAGTTCGATCAAGGCGGGTGTCAATACAGGGGGTATCAGACAAGTCACCAGGGATCGGCTGATCATTCAGCACAGATGTTCAGCCCTTCAGGCTGGACAGCCAACCCTTCAATGATATGCGGGGACAGACACACGTCCAATGGTGAGCGTTTACTTGCAACTATCAATTTTGTGAAATCCTTAGAGAACAGCAGACAATCAGTGAGCCAAAGAATTCAAAAGGAGTTCACTGTGTGTAAAAGGGGAAAATGTGGTCTTGTGCATTTTGTTACTCTTAATATTTGCATATGTGGATTTAATATCAGGTGAAAGGAAGGATTCCAGTTTATTACATGAGCCATGGTAAGGTGTGTATTGCAAACCTTAGGCCATGGGCTATGGAAAATCCTGTACATTTGTTATACATTTTATAAATTCCTCCTGTGGGAGAGAGGGAGGCACTCATGACAGGTTTAGTGTAAAAATCATCTGCCTTATTACTGCTTTTGAGCTGTATGAGAAGGTTGGATATTTTATGTTTGCTTAAGTTTCATGTGGTAATCACCATTTTCGCTGAAGATGACATAAATTGAATGAAGACCAATTGTGATCGGGCTGTAATAAGTCTTTGTGAATGCATGGCTTACATTTAAAAGTGGAACAGCCAATCTGAAACACAGAATGCAGTCCCTAACTGCTGGTGCAGGCATGCTTCCTCACAACATACAGCTCATTCAAAGCACTGCCATTGAACATGGAGAACTGACGAAATGAGATAGTCATGTGTTAACAGCGATAGTGACCGTGCACCTAGTAAACAACGCTAGTTATTGGCCCATGTCTTCCTTGTGTGCCTTAGTGGATTGGGGAGAGATTAAGACCATAGGCCAACAATTAGAGTTATGTGCCAACTTCAATAGAGCCAGCAGCCAATAGAGCTTTATTAAAGTGCTTTGTAGAAAACCTCTATAGAATTACACATAGTATAAATGTAATCTAAGCATGTTATGTGCACCGGAGGACATGCATTTCCCTTCTCATTAAAGGAATTTGAGAGACACTCAAATTATCTGGGTATTAGATAGTGTAAGAAACAAGTATTGAAATGTTGCTGGAACATAGTTAGTTAGCCAGTCGGTCAATCCTTTAACCCGTTGACCGCGGCGCGAATTCCGCCGCGGTGCGGGTAAAATAATGAGTGGGCGTGTCTCGGACGGCCCCCGGCCGTCCTCCGCACACGCCCACCGCCATCCGACGCATCGAACGGGTTAATAAATCTCGGTTCAGACTCTCTTACACCAGCCACCTACAGAGTATGCATGGGAGGGGGTGACAGTTCTGGCACTTTCAAGTTCTAATGTGTGGCTCTCATAGAGAGCCTCTATCATTTATTTCAGTTTTTGTGAGTCATAACTCCTTGCTGTGACATCACAACAGTTGATAACAAAATATCAACTGTTGTGATGTCATCAAGGCATTCCAGGCCTGGTGACAGGGCTCTCTGAGAGCCTGTCGGCACACCTCTGCTTATCTACTTTGACTGAGAACAGAAAGCACAGCCGCAGGCAGGGCCGGCTCTAGGGCGGTGTGATCGGTGCGACCGCAGTAGGCGTTGACTTGGGGTGGGGGCGTAATTTTTGAAAATGTGTATTATCATTTTAAAAGCACCTGTTGCCTCGTTCCTGGCCTCCAGCAACTTTCAGACATCAATTAAAATGTCAAGAGAAGTCCGGTGATTAATCGTCTTTCTGGAAAGGGACCGGAGGTTTGTCTAGTGGAAGTTTTGACTCATACTAAGGTAGCGCAGAGGGTTAAAATGCCTGCTGCTAAGAATGTGTACCAGGCAGATAAGGAAGTGCATATAATGTAAATAGGTCAGTGGGTTACTGCTTCTGTTAGAGAGCTCCTTTTGTTACTTGTCGTTTATAAGTCAAAATCCTAATATAGAACATTGAGCTATTAACTGTCACCCTAGAGCTGCTGCAAACTGCAAGGTATAGGTTAGAGTTATATGTTTTTCTGCCCAGTCTTTTATTATCCTAATCTTGTGAAAAGGGTTCATTTGGGTAGAAAACAATTCTTATTATGAAAGAGAACCCCTAACGATGTTATGTTTTAAATTCTGAATTTGTGCCTTTCCTGAATAAGAACTTTAACTATATTGCCTACCAGTATCGATGACATGTCACTCGTACACTACACCTTGTAGTACTGTCTGATGTAACATTTCCTATACACTGATTTACACACATATGATTGTCTCTGTGAAATGTGTGTGGTGTAAAGTGCTCTGACACCTTACACTGGTATGAGTGGTGCTATAAAACTAAGGGGCATATTATCTAAAAAGTGCGCTAAACATCGCAAAGCGTGTTTAGCGAGCACTTTTTTATCGCCGGCTATTGTCGGAATAATTTGCCATGCTAACGCTGTATTAGCGACATTTAGCGCTTTGGCGATAATTATTCCAGCCATAGCGGTGTTTTCCATGAAACATCGCTGGTTTTCCAGCGATGTTTCATGGAAAACGGCGATAACTCTTGCTGATACGACCCTGTGGTCGTATCAGCATAATCCACCCCCCATGTTAGATATGGCTAACACCTGCTAATTGCAGGTGTTAAATAAATGGCGATGACCCCGGTTAGCGCGACTTTTCACGTCGCTAACTGGGGCCATGGCCACCTTGCTAATAGGCGATAGGCCTGTTAGCGGGTGTTTCCCAGGTTTGTTCGTCAGGAACGCCCACTTTGCATGTCATTAGCGATAAATATCGCTGACATGCAAAGCGGTAAAAACACGGGCGCTATTGCCCGAAAACTGTCTCTAACTGCTGTTAGAGACAGTTTGCTGATAGGGCGATAAGAATATCGCCGCTTTAGCGGCAAAAAGTGCCGCTAAAGCGGCGATAGTGCCCTTGCTAATATGCCCCAAAATGAATCTGAGAGACAGTGGTTATGGAGACTTGTGAAGCACTGTAAAGGGTTGCTAATGAGGGAATCCGTGGCATAGGTGGTCATTGGGGGGGCACCAACAGGCATTGTCGCACAGGGCGCCACCAGTGCTAAAGCCAGCCCTGGCCGCAGGAGGGAGAGGGAAGGCAGGGAAGGTAGTCAGTTTTGGTTAAGGATAGCAGGTAAGATATTTATTTTTCACATTTGTGTCAGGGAGAAGAGGGCATGTTATGTATAGTTCTCCCATTATCCTCTGCCCCTGCGCAGTAAGTGAAGGTAGGAGTGGATGATTTTGGAAGCCATGCATAATATAAAATTATAGATGAGTAAAAAGTGAATTAAAGGGATGTTTTTCACCTCGGAATTCTGAGTGACATCTGAGACAACTTGAGCTTCACACTTGTTGTCTATTTGACGTCACTCAAAACCCCTCGGTGAAGAACATTCCTGTAATTCACTGTTATCCATCTATAATTCAATATATTGGCCTTGAATCCAGTTGATTACATTAGCTATCGTCCTCTTCTCTCCTTATATGATGTGACCTAATGCTTGGACCAAGAAGTCAGGGCAGAGGAAAATTATATGTTTTTCATCAGCTCTATTGTCAATAATGATACAGCAGCAGGACATTCGTGGCTGCTTGTAGATTGCTTTAATATTGCTGATTTACCCCTATCGCACACAATTTCCCTATTATGCTCCCCACCGACGTGCCCTCCCCTGCCAAACCCCTTTAAGAATACCTCTTCTTACATTGCTGTAAATACACCCTTTTAAATATGTTATAGTACAGAGATTAGTGTAGTACTGCAGTGACATAAGGATGGCTTTGCGGAGCTGTTGGAGTAAGGGTACATTCAAGTCGAAGATAACGTCAAGACTGAAGTTTGATTTTGGATTGCTTGAGTTTAATCATCAATAGAGTGAGTGGGAGTGATGTATTTCGTGGTTTCATCTTCTTGGTCATGTGTGTTGAAATGGTTAGTGGTGCCCAGGGTCCTCTACCTTATCTGGAATGTGCCCTCTAGGAGGACTGGCATGTGTATTTCGCAGCTTGAAATATGTGTCTGAGGTTATGACAGTTAGTTGTCTTATTCTTTTAACCGAACTAACAATGCCAGGTTGGCTGGGTGTTTGTTTATTGCGTTATTGGTTGTTATGGAGTATTCTGAGCTCAGTGACGTCACAGTTTATGGTGACTCAGACAAGTGCTGGATCTATGTGTATTGTTCTGTCTAATTTGTTCATTTGGAAAAACTGATAAAAAATGGTACTAAAATTAATTTTTGAATCCTGTCTAAACTCTTGTCATACTGATTTTCTGGCACTGATTCCAATATATTGGTTGTATTTTTCATTAATACGTTTTTTAACAGACAGGGTAGCTCAGTGAGTTGATCCACTTACTGATGAAATCTGTATATAACCTTGGCATCACAGGTTTAAATTTTAGCAGGCCATGTCCTGCTCAGCCTTTCAGTCTTCGTAGCTTGATAAAAGTGAGTGCGAATATGTTAGGTTGTAGCCATTGTTATTTACTATACCACAACGGTAAAAGTATGTGGTAACATTATTTTATTTAATGTGCCATAAAATACAAATTCACCTTTGTGGCAGCAGAATGGCTCAGAAGCAAGAAGACATCCTGCAAGCGTAATGTGTCCGTTTTATTTGAAATTTGATATTTGCAGTGCTATGAAGTAAGAAATGTCTTTTTACAAAAAAACTTGAATAAATAAAAAATAAATAAATAAATAAATATGGACAGCCTTCCACAAAACGGTTAAAAAGTAGACTGGAAGCATCCTGGGAATTGTATAGAGTGTTGGCGATAGTGCTGAGCAGGATCTCTCTGCAGCCGGGTGGTCACAAGCCTCACTCCTGCAGCCATTCGGTGCTGAGTCTCATTCCTGCAGCCAGGCGTCACTGTACCTCAGTTCTTCCTAGGCCCTGAGGGGAACCAAGAAAAGGGATTATAGAATGTGGAAAGAAACAAACCACCAATTTCATAAACCTGATCAAGACCAAACACTACTCAAAATGTACCCTTTGCCCACAAATCATCCGGAATAAAACTGCTCAGGCGATAGAGAAAATCTGCAACCTAATCTTAAACATCATGGGACCACTTCATGAAACCAAAATCTCAATTGCAACAGGAGTAAATAACCAAATCACGGTATTAATTTACTTTGAATTCCCATAAATTTCTGACGTATCCATATATTTAAAAATGCCTAAAAACAGAAGTTAATTGTATTCATGAAAAAGCTAATTTACACCTGTCTATTTTATGCTATGCGAGTAAATAATTATTGTCTAGGGTTAGGGAATTTTAAAATCTCTGTTAACATTTTTTCCCTAACATCTTGCCTTTATGCACCCCTTTGAATAGTGGGCTAATTATTATCTTTCAGTAGCTGTTTCACATGGGATTTTCAGGAATTGACATGTTCTGAAAAAGTTAGGACAACTTCCTTACACGTTTTTGTGATTGGCCACTAAGTTCTGAATGAGTGAGTGTTCGGTACATTATATGGGTTTTCCATGCATACTCCCTGGCACACCTCAGGGAACAACCACCAGTGGAGTGTGAATCTCAGTTGACAATTAACTTGTGCATTACATACATTTACACTTATCATTCTTTATGAATCAGGCAGAAATTACTCAGTATAAGCTTTGATTTTCTCTGATAACAATCCTACTTACTATTGCATTTCCCTATCTTAATATCCTCGCCCTCCCTACATTATCCCCTGTAGTCAGAAATCTTGTTATGAAGTTTGGCTCCCGTAGATACTGTCAATCTTCATTATCTCTATAGCGACCGCCGCCTGCCTCAACATCTCAACATGTGAAGCCTCTGGCAGCACAGCTTCGTCCAATTGGTCAAAAACCCTCATCTACTCCCTTGTCCTAGACAAACTGGACCAAGGCAACAATTACCTCCTTGATCTTCCCCAGCATGTACTCTGGGTAAATGTCGCTATTTCACCAAGTGCATGCTGTTCTCACAGCTTGTTGTCCACACAAAATAAGGTCCTGTTTAAATTCCTTAAACTGGTCTTAGCAACAGTTGATGATCATTATCTGATGAGCAACATTAGCTTTTACTGTCCAACCCACATCGATCTCACTGCTACGTGGCACCTAGAGCCACCGGCATTCCTTCACACGCAATTTCTTCTTGCTCCTGGCCCCACTACATTGGAATGCTCTTCCTTTGACCTAGGCAAACTCCTTTCTCTGATAGCATTTACAAAAGGTTCTTCAGGCCCAGCATCTAGCCCCAGAAATGCCACCACAAAGTCATGTCAGTAGCTCTCAGAGTGCCGCGTGGAACATACAAACATCCTGACCCTACCGAACTCTTGATTCCAGTTCATAAACATGCATGCCATGTATGTTTGTTTGAGTCTGTATAATTCCCCGTTTCCAACCTCCTTTCTCAGCTACCATCTCAATGCATGTTTCCTTTGACTTCTGCATGTTTATATACTCATTGCTATTAACTATTCTAAGCATTTCTGGTCCAAATGTACTGTTATTTCAAATATTATTGATGTTTCAATTATATTTTTATGTATGGGTCTTCTTCAGCGGCCAGTCCAATTCCTTTCTCTTCTATTTTCTTTAAATTGGCCTCGATCCATAGAATGTTTGCATTATCTCAGTGTGTGTCGATAATGGCAAAAGAGATATACATCATAATAACACCGACAATATAAGCCTCCCTGAATTGCATTATATGATGTTAAACATGCAAAAACCAATAAAGACAGTTATAAAAAACTCTCAGTGTGTGTCTCATCAAGGGGAAGATGCTCTTTCATAATGAGAGGCCTGTGTATGTTGGCTGCGCTACCTTTATTTTTCATATTTGTTTTCATACAGATCTACCTCTGACTAGGCGTGTCCTTCATTGTTCACAATACAAATCTGCAGACTGCATGTGTTCACACAGTGCACAAACAGGTGAGTCATCTCTGGATGGTGGGAATTTAGTGCTCACAAATGGAGACCGACTAATGGTTTAGGATGCTGATCTCCATTTGTGAGAACTAAATTCCCAGCATCCAGAGATGACTCGCCTGTTTGTGCACTATGTAAAAACATGCAGTCTGCAGCTTTGTGTTGTGAACAATGAAGGACAATGTGGTGAACATGCACTCCTACCAATGATTATTAACATAACATAACAATAACATAACATGGCATTTAACCCCTTCGATGCTCGTGACGAGCTCAGCTCGTCATGCTGCGCGGTAGCGCTGTGCGCATGACGAGCTGAGCTCGTCACGACCACACCCGCGATCGGAATGTCCAGCACACGAGCGGAATTCCGAACGCGGTCAAGGGGTTAAAGAAACTTCATAGTTTGTTTTATGAGCCAAGGCTACAGAGGGGTGAAAGACAGCTGTACTAACTTAACTTGACACATTGCAGCAAATCCCCCGAATCCAAGAGCATTACTATTGACACAATAATCTTTCCGTGAACATGCCGTATTTGCTCTCAAATGTTCTCTAATAAACCCCATTGTTATTTTCCTGGCTTATACAATAACCTGGTTTTGTCTCACTTTTCCTCCATGTATGAGGCATTTGTTCATCCAGCTGTGCTGTATGTTATCTGGCTTTCTTCTCTAGGTATGCATGATATGTTCCCCAAGAGGTATTCCATCTATTCCGATTGTTATATCACCTCTCCCCCACGTGTGCCACACCTATTCCCAGTTATATGTCACTCCTCCCTCACATGCAGCATATTTGTTCCCAATTGTGTTATCACATCACCCCCATATGTCATAAGTTTTTCTAGTTAGTTGCACATCATCCCTCACCCACATGTACCATAACATGTTCTTAATTGTGCATCACCTCTTACCCACATCATACCTGTTCACATGTGCATATCTCTTCTCCCTAACATGTGTAATACTTGGCCCAAGTTGTTTATAACCTCCCCCCATATGCATCATACCTACTCTCATGTATCACCTCCAGCCGCATGTATCATGCCTGTTCCCAGTTGTATATGACCTCTCCCCTGCATGTGTCATACCTGCTCACAAGTGTTTATCACCTCAGGTGTATGTGCGCTCCCCCCACTTGATTCATACCTGTTCTCAGTTATATGTCCCTCTCTCCTCCATGAATCATACATGTTCACAGGTGCGCATCACCTATCCCTTGTGTGCCATACATGTTCCCAGTTGTGTATCTTCTATTGACAGTTATCTACTACTGTCTCCAGATTGTGTGCAGTTTTCTCCCAGTTGTGTACCACCTGTCCCAATTCTGTCCCATCTACTCCAAGCTCTGCCCAACTTGTCCTCAGTTGTCCCCCAGTCTTCCCATAATGTTCACCCCTAAATCTAGTTTCAAGTGGTTCAGCCTAGACTCACCATTGCAGCCCATACCGCTCATGGACCCGATCCTGTCGATGCGCCTTCCGAAGCACCCTGAATCGCGCATCATCCTGGGGTTCTGGATAGCACGGAGCCCCTTCAGCAGGGAGTCCTTGAGGGCGTAAGCCCCTGCGGCGGCCACCCTTGGCTCGGATTGCTGACTCTCGCCGTCTTCAGAGGGGTCTACTTGAAGCCCACCTTGGACCTCCGGCTCCTGCAGATCGGGGCTGGACTCCAAGGTCTCCATGAGAGAGAACTTCTCCTCCAACCTCTCTAGGATGGTCTGAAAGAGACGTGTAAGCTGTAGTGAGTGGTCTGTGGTGAGCCGTTGCCGCTCCAGCTCAATCACCCAGATTACTATAGTCATTATTTTTGATAACATAAGAATAACATTACCATTGGTATCAATAGTATGTGTTATATCATGATGAACTATAAACTTAATTCAACATTTTCTCATTACATTCAAAAGGTTGACTGGCCAATGAACTCTTGACAGTAGTTTGAAGCATGTATACACAAAACGGGGGAGTAAGAGGATAAAGGCTGGGGCCACCCTCCAAGGCCAGACTTATGCAATGAAACAAAGGACCCAACCTTACTTTTGCGGGGAGTTTATTGTTCCTTCACTTGGGAAAACATTAAGTTTTCCGTAAAACCCTCATCCACCAGGGTTACCCCTTGGTGGCATGCTTCATCATAGGGTCCTTCCCGTTCCGCTGAGGAACGGGGCGTGCTGCGACCAGACGAACTACGCGGATCACTGATTTTATGACTATGAGAGGCAGATGATCCTGCAGGGAAGGGCATAAGAAGCTGTAGGCAGGCTGTGAAGCTGTGCTTTAATCCAGAGGAGACCCAACTAAACTGCCGACTAACAAAGTACTTCGACATAGTGGTTAGAAGACTTAAGAGCTAGTAAAAGGCGCAAGGAAGAACAGCAAGCAGTTACAGCATTTTACTAAGTACAGAGACAGCCTTTCTAGAATCATGCCTTGTTAAAATTGTGTCCTGTACACTGAAGCACAAGCACTTTATCGCCCTTGAAATGGACTACACAGATAACGAAACTGAGATTGATATGACCTTTATTCGAGAGTAAATTTTTTAAATATAAAAGTACAAAGATAAGGCTGAATATAATTTTAACGTTGAAAGTTTTTATATTGTGAGTTTTAATTAACTGTACAATAAATTATTCTTATGCAGGGAAGGAGTGAAGTAAAGGAAGGTGTGCATTAAAAATACCTGGCTAGCGGGTAATGTTACTTTATTCCGACCCATCACTGTCAGCATTATTGCTGTTATTTATGTTTACTCTTGATACGATTATTAATACAAGTGGAAGGTGTAAGCCCCAAGGTTTTCAGATAGCTGGTTGCAGCCCGAGGAGTGTTTGATTCAGACCTGCATCCCCGCATGTCCACATTTAACTCAATTATAAATTTTTAGTCGTCAATTTTTTTCAATATTGCTGATTTTTGCTGCTTTCTTCTTGTAAAGTTAAAATCGTAATGCCACCTTCTGCGCCAATCTGGACAGCTGCTCAAAGACTCGGCAACGTTCACCGACCCTTTCACTTGTATTTCTTTGTTTTGTTTGTTTTGTAATTTATATAGAGCGAACTTCACCCGAAGGTTTTGGAGTGCTATTAGGGTGACCAACCGTCCGTAAATTTCACGGACCGTCCGTAATTTGGACCTCACGTCCGTTGTCCGTGAGGATCCCTTTTACGGACGCCTTTTGTCCGTAATTTTGGGCATTGCAGGGAACAGCACTGTTCCCTGCATGAAGCCTCAACTCCCTGATGGGGCCGCCTTGACCTCCTCGGAGCACAAGAGCAGCCCCACCTCGCCCATTGTCATTCTGTATGTGGCTGATGATTGCCACATACAGAATGACAATGGGCCAGTCTGGGCTGCAGAGCATGTGGTGGGCCTCCCCAGCCTCCGTCTAGGGCAGGGCATTCTGTCAGATGAAAGACGTGCAAAAACGCCAATGTTGCTACATGAGAACCCAGTTAAAGAAAAGAAGTTGGTGAAAGAAGTTAAAAAGAAGGGGCTATAATTCTTTCACAGTCTCGCCATTTTAGAACTGATGCATTTTCAAAATTATATTCGAGGAAGCCATGATTGCTGCTTTTTTATTTTGTGCAACTAACAACCATTGACAAAGCCAATAGTTCGGGCTCGTTGCAGTTGTAACGTTACTTGTTGTGTTATATATCTGGATTCAATGACAGAAGAGGCAAAATACCAGTCGGGCGTTACACTATACTAAGCGCAGATTTTTAGCTTAGGTGTTTTAAGCAACACCCTTAATTACATCAAACACCCACTTTGGAGAGACACCCCAGTTTTTTCATCCCACTTATAGCCTTGGAGACAACACCATGTCACAGTCACCTCATGGCCTGGCACTGTGCATCATGCATGACTCATGACTCACATTGCCTATGTGCAAGGGCATAGTGAACCTTCCCCGCCCCACCTCTTGCTTTAGGAACTAGAGCAAGGGTGACGTTCTTGATGGGCCTCTTCTGTCTGCAACTCTGCAGACAAAGGCTCAGCTTATAATTAATATGAAAAGGTGGGTGAGTGAGTAAGTGAAGGGATGGGTGGATGGCTGGATAGATTAGTGAAAGGGTGAATGGATGAATGAGAGGGTGAATTGATGGATAATGAGAGAAAGGATGGATGGATGAGTGAGTGGAAGGATGGATGAGAGAAAAGGTAAAAAGATGGCTGTATGGGTGGAAGGGTGGATGGATGGGTAAAAGGGTGGATGGATGGGTAAAAGGGTGGATGGATGGGTAAAAGGGTGGATGGATGGGTAAAAGGGTGGATGGATGGGTAAAAGGGTGGATGGATGAGTGAAAGGATGGATGAGTGAAAGGATGGATGGATGAGTGAAAGGATGGATGATGGGCGAGTGAATGGGTGGATGGATGAGTGAAATGATGGATGGATTGATGAATTGATAAGTGAAAGGGTGAATGGATGGACGGATGAGTGAAAGGGTGGATGTAAGAATGAATGAGTGAGTGAAAGGGAGGGTAGATGGACAAAAGGATGGATAGATGAGTGAAGGAGTGAAAGTGTGGATGGATGACTGATCGGGTCAATGGATGGATTCATGAGTGGATGAGTAGATGGATGGGTGTAAGGAAGGATGGCTAAGTGAAAGGGTCGATGGAGAGAGAATGGGAGGATGGATGGATGACTGAAAGGGTGAATGGGTGGAAGGATGGGTGAAAGGCTGGCTGGATGAGTGAATGGGTGGATGAGTGGAAGAGTGGATGGATGAGTGTACCGATGGATAGGGTGAAAGGGTGGATGGATGGATAATGGATGGATGAGTGAAAGGGTGGATGGAGGGATGGATGAGTGAAATGATGGATGGAAGGATACGTGATGGATAGGTTTGCAAATGGTTGAATATGTTTGGATATGGATGGGCTTAATTATATACTATTGCGCGACCTCCTCTGACGTGTCTGTAAAACTTACCTTTTGTCCCGAAGTTTTGTCCTGAATTTTGACCTCCTGTCCTGAATTTTTGTCCTGAATTTTGACCCTTTGTCCTGAATTTTTACACTCACCGTCCTGAATTTGCACCCATGCAAGTTGGTCACCCTAAGTGCTATACGTGAGCACCAGTTGTATTACACAAGTTCGCGTTCATTTTTTTAGGCAGGGGGAAATTAAAGGATTTGTCCAGAATCACACGATGTTGGTGCCGACACCGAGACTCAAATCTGGTTTCCCAATTCCAAAGTCGGTAACTTTAGCCCCCTAACGCCACATCCTCCCCATCTATTCTGGTTAATTAGATTTCTGTTTGAAAGTTCAGAGATCTATGGTTTAAACGTATGGCCGTTAAACAGTCTAATTGTATCGTATATATTGGTCATTTCTACCGGGAACGCTTGGGAACAATGAGTTGGTGGCCCCTTACGAGTTTAACAACAATTTTCGTTCCTGCCCCCGCCCTCGAACTCGCGCATTTACTCTACACCCGCCTCTGGGTGGGTTCGATCAATTTCCCCTCCCGTAGAATGGGGGTAGGGCCCCCCGAGCTCATCACAAGGACAGACTCTCCCCACCCCCTGCAGCGTCCGATGACATTAACTGCTACTCCCGTTCCTGCTCTGCCCAAGCTCCGAAAGAAAACCCACAACCCCAAGTGGTAAGGGGGGCCCCTTGTACCCGCAGCGAGACCGCCCGCCTCCCGCGGGATCCCTTTCCGGAACCTGCCGAGCCCTTCTCGCGGCAGCTCGGACCGGACGCCCCTCACTGCAGAGCCGGCCGCGCGCTCTTCCTCCACCAAGTCTCAAGAATACTTTATGCGGCCGGTTACCGAGAGACAACAAAGCAGGTGCATCGGATAAAAACAATAGTGCAGATCACGTAAATCTTCCTTAAAAAAACTCTTATTCAGAGAATAAATGTGCAAATTAGCAAAGCGTCACAATGACTAATGTGATTGTATTAGCAGCCAAATGACAGTTCTATCATGCAGTATCACACAGTATGGAACGATTATATTCCTGTTAGTCGGGTTCCTATAAAGACAGCGCGCAGTACAAAATGCCCCAAATCAGCCTTCCCTAGAAGGCAAGCGGTTTATACCTATAATCATGGTTCTAGGTCCATAGGTAACAGTATAGATTCTCGCTTCCGCCAGACATTCACTGCAAATACAATTAGGTCTGATGTATCGGTTTTCAAAGTCCTGTGAGCAACAGACACTTTGTTACTCTGAGCGTCAGACAGACAGGACGAATCCATTCCATCTGAAGCCCAGGTACACTGGGCAGAAAAACAAGACATGCTCAGTCTCACTGCAGACCCCTCCCCTCTTTCCAAGACCCCTCTCTCTCTCTGCAGGGCCATTTCACTCTCCTTCCGAGATACTGTTCCTGCAACACCTTACTTCCTTTAAGAACCCGTCACCCTGAAGCACCCCTCCTCCGAGAGTCCTGTCTCCTGTAGCATATCTCATCCTAGGATCCCTTCTCCCTGTAGTACCCCTCTACCTGGAGTCCCCTCTCCCTGAGTACCCCTGGTCGAAGGGTCCCCTATCCCTGCAGCATCCCTTTTCCTGGAGTCCCATCTCCCTGCAGTATTTCTCATCCTAGGATCCCTTCTCGCTGCAGCACCCCTCTAGCTAGAGTCCCATCACCCTGCAGCACCCCTCTTCCTAGAATCCCATCAAACTGCAGCATTCCTAGGATCCCATCACCCTGCTGCATCCCTCTTACTTGGATCTGAGCTACCTCAGCACCCCGGGTCCGAGGGTCCCCTCTCCCTGCAGCACCCCTCTTCCTAGGATCCCAGCTCCCTGAGCATTTCAAGTCCGAGGGTCCCCTCTCCCTGCAGCATCCCTCTTCCTGGAGTCCCATCTCCCTTGCCCGAGGGTCCCCTCTCCCTGCAGCATCCCTCTTGTGAGAGTCCCATCACCCTACAGCACCGCTCGTTCTTGGATCCCAGCTCCCTGGGCACCCCTCTTCCTGGAGTCCTATCACCCTGCAGCATCCTTCTTCCGAGGATCACATCTCCCTGAGCACCCCTGATGAGGGTCCCATCTCCCTGCAGCATCCTTCTTCCTAGAGTCCCAGCTGCCTGAGCATCCCTGGTCCAAGGGTCCAATCACCCTGCAGCATCCCTCTTCCTAGGATCCCATCTCCCTGGGTACCCCTGATCCAAGGGTCCCATATCCCTGCAGCATCCCTTTTCCTGGAGTTCCATCTCCCTGCAGTATCTCTCATCCTAGTATCCCTTCTCTCTGCAGCACCCCTGTAGCTACAGTCCCATCAACCCGCAGGACCCCTCTTCCTAGAATCCCATCACCCTTCAGCATCCCTCTTCCTTGGATCCCATCTCCCTGAGCATCCCTGGTCCGAGGATCCCATCTCCCTGCAGCATTCCTCTTCCTGGAGTCTCAGCTCCCTGAGCACCCCTGGTCCGAGGGTACCCTCTCCCTGCAGCATCCCTCTTCCTAGGATCCCAGCTCCCTGAGCACCCCTGGTCCGAGGGTCCCATCTCCCTGCAGCATCTCTCTACCTGGAGTCCCCTCTCCCTGAGTACCCCTGGTCGAAGGGTCCCCAATCCCTGCAGCATCCCTCTTCCTGGAGTACCATCACCCTGCAGCATCCCTTTTCCTGGAGTCCCATCTCCCTGCAGTATTTCTCATCCTAGGATCCCTTCTCGCTGCAGCACCCCTCTAGCTAGAGTCCCATCACCCTGCAGCACCCCTCTTCCTAGAATCCCATCAAACTGCAGCATTCCTAGGATCCCATCACCCTGCAGCATCCCTCTTCCTTGGATCTGAGCTCCCTCAGCACCCCGGGTCCGAGGGTCCCCTCTCCCTGCAGCACCCCTCTTGCTAGAGTCCCATTTCCTCGAGCATCCTTGGTCTGAGTTTCCCATTGCCCTGCAGCATCCCTCTTCCTAGGGTCCCATGTCCCTGCAGTATCACTCATCTTAGGGTCCTCTCTCCCGGCAGCCCCACTCGTCATAGGGCCTCATCTCCCTGCAGGACTCCGCTTTCTAGAATACTCTCTGCCTGCAGCATCTCTCTTCCTAGGATCCCAGCTCCCTGAGCACCCCTTTTCTGAGGGTGCCATCTCCCTGCAGCATCCTTCTTCCTGGAGTCCCATCTCCCTGAGCACCCTTGGTCTGAGGAACCCCTCTCTTCTCCAGCATCTGTCTTCCTGCATCCCCATGTCCCTGCAGTATCGCTCTTCTTAGGATCCCCTCTTCCTTCAGCATCCCTTGTCATCTCCCTGCAGGACTCCTCTTCGTAGAATACTATCTGCCTGCAGCACCCCTCTTCCTAGGATCCAATCTCTCTGAGCACCCCTTGTCCGAGGGTCCATCCCATCTCCCAGCAGCATCCCTTGCCATAGGGCCCCGTCTCCCTACAGGACTCCTCTCCTTTTTTGTGTGCAGTTTTATATAGCGTGAGCTCGACCCAAAGGTATTGAGTGCTTTACATGAGCACCAGTTACATTGCACAACGACACATTCATTTTTGTTAGGCACAGGGAGATTAAGAGATTTGCCCAGAATCACAGGATGATGCCAAGACTCGAACCTGCTGCCATAGGATCCCATCTCCCTGCAGCACGCCTGGTCCGAGGGTTCCATCTCCTTGCAGCACCCCTCTTCCTGAAATCCCATCTTCCTGCAGTATCCCTCTTTCTGGGGTCCCATTTACACGCAGAATCCCTCTTACTGATCCCATCTCCATGGAGCATCCCTCCTCCTAGGGCCCCATCTCTCTACAGGTCCCCTGTTCCTAGGATCTCTTGCCCCTGTCGCACCCCTGGCCAGAGCATCCCATCTCCTTGAAGAATCCCTCTTCTCATTTTCTCATCTTCGTTCACTATCACTGTTCCTAGTATCCTATCTCCTAGCAGCATCCCTGGTCTGAGGATCCCATTGCCTTACAGCATCCCTCTTCCCAGTGACCCATCTTCCCGCAGCATTCCACTTCCAAGTATCCCATCTCCCTTCAGCATCCCTATTCCGGGAGTCCCACGTCCCTGGACCATGCCTCTTTCTGGGGTTCCACCCCCATGCAGAATTCCTCTTCCTATGGTCCTACCTTCCTGCAGCAGCCCTCTTTCTAGAGGGCCACCTCCCTGGAGCACCCCTCTTTATAGAATCCAATCACGCAGCAGCTTCTCTTTTCCTAGGCTCTCATCATCCTGCAGCATCCCTCTGCCTTTGATCCCCTCTCCCTGCAGCATTCCTCTTCCTAGGACCCCATCACCCCACAGCATTCCTCTTCCTGTGACCCCATCACCCTGCAGCATTCCTCTTCCTAGGATCCCATCACCCTGCAGCATTCCACTTCCGCTGGATCCCTTCACCCTGCAGCAGTCCTCTTCCTAGGACCCCATCACTCTGCAGTGTTCCTCTTCCTATGACCCCTGTCACCCTGCAGCATTCCTTTTCCTAGGACCCTTATCACCCTGCAATATTCCTCTTCCTGGGACCCCATCATCCTGCAGTGTCCCTCTCCCTTTGATCCCATCACCCTGCACCGTTCTTTCTGTCCTTGATCCCATCACCCTGCAGCATTCAGCATTCCTCTTCCTAGAATCCCATCACCCTGCAGCATTCCTCTTCCTAGGATCCCATCACCCTGCAGCATTCCTCTTCCTAGGATCCCATCACCCTGCAGCATTCCTCTTCCTAGGATCCCATCACCCTGCAGCACCTCTTTCCCTAATATCCCATTTCTCTGCATCATTCATCTCTCTGAAAACACTCCACTTCCCACAGAAACTTCTCTGACTGGATGCTGCATCACCCTGCAGCATCCCTTTTCCTAGGATTCCACCTCTCCACCCTGCAGCATCCCTGCAGCAACCCATCACCCTGCAGTATCCCTCTCCTTGTGACCCCTTCTCCCTGCATTATCCCTCTCCCTTCAACACCCCACTTCCTATAGGACCTTCTCTCCCTGAAGCATCCCTCTTCCTAATACGATTTGTCCCAAAAGTTCCTCTCCCTGCACCATCCCATTTTCAAAGGGTCACATTTTCTTGCCCTCACTTTCTATAGGACACCCTCGCCTGCAGTGCCCCTTTCCCCTAACACCTCTCTCCCCAAAAAATCCCCGGCCCACCCTCTCTCCTTTTCTTCAAGCACCCATCTCCTTAGCAGGCATCTTCCTAGAACCCACCGTCCCTGCACCACCCCTCTCCAGTGCTTAATTTGAGCCTGTGGTTACCAGTGCTCGGCACCAGCACTTAATTGGTTTCCAGTGCTGGGCACCGGCACTTAATTGTCATCACCACACTTATGACACTCTGCCACGTGGTGGTGATGCTCATCTAATTTCGAGATGAGCAGAACAACAGTTGTTGTTTGAATACAATATACATTAAAAATTACAAATACCCGCCTCCTTAGCCATGCCTTTAACTTTGGGGACCTGGAATACTCTGAACTGTCGCACTTGCAGACGAGAGAGATGGTTAGTAGTTGTTTAGGTACCGTCATTGACAGCGATGCCGGGGCACTGGGTGGTGCACGCTTCAGTGGCCTCCTGGTCAGGACCCTGGCACCTATTATTTTACAAATTAAGCACTACCCCTCTCCCCATCACACCTCTGTTCCTATACGACCTTTTACCTCTTGAGCCCTTCCCTACCCCAGGGGGTCTCACCTTCAGGCTGTCCAGCTCCCGGGCGGGGCTCAGGTCATAGACGGGGCTTGCCCTGGCCCCCTGCAGCTGCAGCAGGAGTATGAGCAGGAGCCCGGAGAGGAGGGGCGCCCTGGGGTCCATGCCGGAGGGGAGGGTGCTTGAGCTCGGGTCCTCTGGTTTCCTTGAGTCTGGCAGGTCTCTCGCTTCGGCCTCTCGCGCCCTCGTATCTCGCGCTCACTGTTCTGTCTCCGGGTCCCTCCTGTGCCTCCGGTATCTCCCGAACTCGTCTCCAGGTGTATCCTATATTTCTTGCTCTGTTCTCTCTTGTTCTTTCTCTACGGTCTCCTGTTTTTCTCCCGCGGTCTCTAGCTCTGGTACTCCGGCCTTTCTTCGGTCTTCCTCTTCTGTCTCTTCTCCCTCAATCTTTGGTCTTTTATACCCTGTCGGGTGCGCTCCCGGACCGGGTTTATCGGGGTCTTATCTGCACACATTCCTGTCCCGGGCTGAGATAAGGGGCGCTCGTGTCCCCCTCCATGAGGCACCGGTGAGGAATGTGTCACGAGCCCGCCCCCCAGCTCCCGCTATCCCCGTGATTCCGGCCGCAGATAGCGCTCGGGCTCTCAGCGGAAGATTCTTCCAAACACGGTGCGTTCCCGGAAAAGGCGCGAAGACGCCACACAATCACTCCCCTCTCCTCCGAGCCCCACAACAACACCTAGACAGAGCCACATAGACCCCAGCCGGGAGACCCCGGAGAAAGCCCGCCAGCGACCACAAGAAGCTGAGGCTGTGAATCACACGAGGAGGAGACACTAACCAACGAAAAGCTACAGAGCCATGAACTCACACGGACAAGTCAAGAACTCTCCCCCGAGCCAAGACACCACACTCCAATAACAAAGACTTACCACAGAACCATGAACTTACACAACAAAACAATAACTCTTGTAACCGAGCTAGGAACTCACACTACTGAACTAAAAACTTACACTACTGAACCAAGACCTCACATTGCTAATGCAAGAACTTACCCCACTGAACCAAGAACTTACACTACTGAACCAAGAACTTACACTACTGAATCAAGAACTTACACTACAGAACCAAGAACTCACACTACCAAATCCAGAACTCCACAGAGCCAGGACACCACACTATAATAACAAAGACTTACCACGGAACCATTAACTCACACAGCAAAACAAGAATTCTCGTAACCGAGCTAGGAAATCACAACACTGAACCAGGAACTTACACTCCTGAACTAAGAACTCACACTGCTGAACCAAGAACTTACCCTACTGAATCAAGAAGTGACCACAGTGAACCAAGAACTCATGCTAGTGAACTGAGAACTCACACTACTGAACCAAGAACTTACACTACTGAATCAAGAACTTACACTACAGAACCAAGAACTCACACTAACAAATCCAGAACGCCCACAGAGCCAGGACACCACACTATAATAACAAAGACTTACCACGGAACCATTAACTCACACAGCAAAACAAGAATTCTCGTAACCGAGCTAGGAAATCACAACACTGAACCAGGAACTTACACTCCTGAACTAAGAACTCACACTGCTGAACCAAGAACTTACCCTACTGAATCAAGAAGTGACCACAGTGAACCAAGAACTCATGCTAGTGAACTGAGAACTCACACTACTGAACCAAGAACTTACCCTCTGGAACCAAGAACTTACACCACTGAACAAAGAACTCACACTACTGAACCAAGAACTTACCCTACTGAATCAAGAAGTGACCACAGTGAACCAAGAACTCATGCTAGTGGACTGAGAACTCACACTACTGAACCAAGAACTTACCCTCTGGAACCAAGAACTTACACCACTGAACAAAGAACTCACACTACTGAACCAAGAACTTACCCTACTGAACCAAGAACTCACAGTATTGAACCAAGAAGTTGCACTACTGAACCAAGAACTCACACTACCAATGGAAGACCTCCCACAGAGCAAGGACACCAAACTAAAACAAGAACTCATACTACTGAACCAAGAAGTCACACTACCAAATCAAGAACTCCAACAGAGCCAGGACACCACACTGGCAATAACAAAGACTTACCACAGAACCATGAACTCACACAACAAAACAAGAACTCTTGTAACCGAGTTAGGAACTCACACTACTGAACTAAAAACTTACACTACTGAACCAAGACCTCACATTCCTGGACCAAGAACTTACACTACTGAAGCAAGAACTTACTCTACCGAATCAAGAACTTACTTTACAGAACCAAGAACTCACACAACAAAACAAGAACTCTTGTGACCGAGTTAGAAATTCACACTACTGAACTAAAAACTTACACTACTGAACCAAGACCTCACACTCCTGGACCAAGAAAGTACACTACCATATCAAGAACTTACTTTACAGAACCAAGAACTCACACTACCAAATCAAGAACTCCCACAGAGCCAGGACACCACACTCCAATAACAAAGACTTACCACAGAACCAGGACACCACACTCCAATAACAAAGACTTACCACAGAACCATGAACTTACACAACAAAACAAGAACTCTCGTAACCGAGCTAGGAACTCACACTACTGAACATAGAGCTTACACTCCTGAACTAAGAACGTAAACTACTGAAGCAAGAACTCACTCTGCTGAACCAAGAACTCACACTACTGAGGCAAGAACTTACCCTACTGAATCAAGAACGTACCCCAGTGAACCAAGAACGCATGCTAGTGAACTAAGAATTTACACTACTGAACCAAGAACTTACCCTCCTAAGCAAAGAACTGACACTACTGAACCAAGAACTCACACTACTGAACCAAGAACTTACATTACTGAACAAAGAACTTACTCTACAGAACCAAGAACTCACACTACCAAATCAAGAACTCCCGCATAGCCAGGACACCACACTCCACTAACAAAGACTTACCACAGAACCATGAACTTACACAACAAAACAAGAACTCTCATAACCGAGCTAGCAACTAACACTACTGAACATAGAACTTACACTCCTGAACCAAGAACTTATACTACTGAACTAAGAACTCACACTACTGAACCAAGAACTCACACTACTGAACAAAGAACATACACTACTGAACCAAGTTCTCAAACTGCTGAGCCAAGAACTCATACTTCTGAACCAAGAACTTACCCTAATGAATAAAAACTCACACTACTGAACCAAGAACATACATTACTGAACCAAGCACTCACACTGCTGAACCAAGAACTCACACTGCTGAACCAAGAACTCACACTACCAAGTCAAGAACTCCAGCAGAGCCAGAACCCCACCCTACAATAACAAAAACTTACCACAGAAACATGGGCTCACACCACAAAATAAGAACTCTTGTAACAGAGCTAGGAACATAACATAACAAGTGCATTTGTAAAGTGCACGTTCACCCGTCTGCCTCTTGGCACTAAATAAAAGATGTTTATTGTTAGCCATCAGTACTCTTTTTATTGACCTCAGATGGATGAAAGGCTGAGTGGATCCACCAGGATTTGAACCTGTTACCATGAGGTTGAACACAGGCCCCTGCAGTGGATGCATTAGTCCACTGAGCCACCAGACCTTGGCCAGGATCTCACACTACTGAGCCAAGACCTTACCCTACTGAACCAAGAATTTACTGTACTGAACCAAGAACTTACCGTACTGAACCAAGAACTTACACTATTGAACAAGAAGCTCCCACTGCTGAACCACAAACTTACACTACTGAAACAAGAACTCACACTAGCAACTCAAGAATGACTGCAGAGCTAGAACGCCACACTACAATAACAAAGACTTACCACAGAACCATGAATTCAAGCAACAAAACAAAAACTCTCGTAACCGAGCTAGGAACTCACATGAATGAAGCTAAAACTCCCTATGGCGAACCAAGAACTTGCACTAGGGAACCAAGAGCTCATACTAAAGAGCCAATATGTTACACAACAGAGCCAAGGGCTTAACAAACATAACCACATACTCACACTACAGAAACAAGAGCTCACTACTAAGCCAATACATCATAGTACTGAATCAGGAACTTCTACTGCAGAGCCAGGGAACCACACTACAGTAACAAATACTTACCTTCCAGAACCATGAACTCACGCTACAAAACATGAACTAGAAACTCACACTACTGAACCAAGAACTTACATTACTGAATCAAAAGCTCACACTACAGAGCATGTAACAAACAGAAACAAGAACACACACTACTGAGCCAAAAATTCATACTACGAGTCAAGATCTCATACAACTAAGCAAAGAACTCACTACTGAACCAGCAATTGACATTACTGAACCAAGAACTCTAATTACTGAGCTCAGGTCTCTTCCTGCAAACCAAACAGGATCTCACAATACTACAGACAAAGTGTTAATATCTAGAGATTAGGACTCAGACTGCAGAACTAAGAACTCACACTACCTAGTCAAGAACGTCTGCAGAACCAGTATATCACACTAAAGAGCCAAAGACTTACCATTCAGACCAAGCCCTCATACTACCGAGCTAAGAAATGACACTACAGAACTAAGAACTCATATTACGGATCCAACAACTCACATTACCGAAAGAAGAACTCACACTGCTGAGCAAATAACTAATTCTACTAAGCGAAGAACTCTCCTGAACCAAGAAGTCACACTACTGAACAAAGAATTCTCAACACCGAACCGAGATCTCTCACTGTCAAACCAAGACCCCACACTACTGAGCCAAAAACTCATCCTACAGAGCCAGGACCTCACACTACATAACTAAACACCCTATACTCACACTTCAGAACCAAGAACAAATGCCTAACAATTAGTAAGACAACCGCCTGACTACGAAAGAAGACCTAAACAGACATTTTTAAAATAGCCAAATGTTGACCATTGTCATAATCTCAGCCATTCTGCGGAACTTCTGCTTCCTATGCAGTAAATATATAATTATGTGGCGACCCTTGACCTTGCCAGGTAGGTCGCTCCTCTGCCACACAGCTCCGCCTGTGGTGTCCTGCCCGCTGCTGCTGCTGGTAAGCTCGCCCCTCTGCTTGTGGCCTCGGTGCCCGTTTTGCCTTCTGTTTCCCCTCGTTGCCCCCATTTCTCTGCGTCCATTTTGCATTCTGTTCCCCTCGCTGCCCCCATTTCACTGTGTCCATTTCTCCTTCTGTTCCCCTCGTTGCCCCATTTATCTGTGTCCATTTTTCCTTCTGTTCCCCTCGCTGCCCCCATTTCACTGTGTCCATTTTTCCTTCTGTTCCCCTCGCTGCCCCCATTTCACTGTGTCCATTTTTCCTTCTGTTCCCCTCGCTGCCCCCATTTCACTGTGTCCATTTTTCCTTCTGTTCCCCCGCTGCCCCCATTTCACTGTGTCCATTTTTCCTTCTGTTCCCCTCGCTGCCCCCATTTCACTGTGTCCATTTTTCCTTCTGTTCCCCTCGCTGCCGCCATTTCACTGTGTCCATTTCTCCTTCTGTTCCCCTCGTTGCCCCATTTATCTGTGTCCATTTTTCCTTCTGTTCCCCTCGCTGCCCCCATTTCACTGTGTCCATTTTTCCTTCTGTTCCCCTCGCTGCCCCCATTTCACTGTGTCCATTTTTCCTACTGTTCCCCTCGTTGCCCCATTTATCTGTGTCCATTTTTCCTTCTGTTCCCCTCGCAGCCCCCATTTCACTGTGTCCATTTTTCCTTCTGTTCCCCTCGCTGCCCCCATTTCACTGTGTCCATTTTTCCTTCTGTTCCCCTCGCTGCCCCCATTTCACTGTGTCCATTTTTCCTTCTGTTCCCCTCGCTGCCCCCATTTCACTGTGTCCATTTTTCCTTCTGTTCCCCTCGTTGCCCCCATTTCCCTGTGCCCATTTTGCCTTCTGTACCCCTCGTTGCCTCTCTCCACTCCCGCCGCTGCGTCCCCTGCGGCCCCGCCCCCCTGACTGTCCATTCGCTGCCCCTGCCTCCCGCCTCCCAGCTGCTCCTCCCTCCCACCTCCCCATATATGGCGGCCGCTGCGCGGCCGCGCCGCTGGCGCCAAAGGCGCGCCTAAGGCATGCCCGTCTGCGCCCGTCCGCGCCTGGACCGCGCCCAGCGCCAGAACCCCTGGGCCGTGCGCCCCCCGCTCCAGCCTTGAGGTCCGACGCTGATACAATGCCACCACACTCCACGCTCTCAACCCCGGACGGATGCACAACTGCTTCAAGGCCGCCCCGAAACACACCCATGGTCCCTTCACCTGCCGGAACTGCAGCTACACCAGCCTCAGAGCCACCGAAGCGCCCGCCAAGAAGGACCTCAACCACCTCCGATGCATCCTACTGAACACCCGCTCCGCACGCAAACACGCTGTCGAGCTCTGGGACCTGCTCGACACATCATCACCAGACGTCGCCTTCCTGACAGAGACCTGGATGAACGACTCCTCCGCCCCCGACATCGCCATAGCCATCCCAGGCGGCTATAAGATCACCCGTAGAGACCGCATCAATGCAGTAGGAGGAGGAATCGCCATCGTCCACAAGAACACCATCAGGGTCTCGACCAGCACCGACGACACTCTCAGCACCGCCGAACACATGCACTTCCAGATCCACACGGACCCCAACACCACCCTTAGAGGCACCCTTGTCTACAGACCCCTGGGCCCGACCCCAGTTCAGCGACTCCATCGCCGACTTCATCAGCACGCACGCCCTGACCTCTACCGACTACATCCTCCTCGGAGACCTGAACTTTCACCTGGAGAACAACAACGACAGCAACTCCACCACCCTGATCGCCAACCTCGCCAACCTCGGTCTGAGCCAGCTCGTCACAACACCGACCCATTCCGCCGGCCACACGCTTGACCCCATCTTCTCCTCAAGCTCCCACGTCTCCTTCAGCCACACCACGGAACTCCTCTGGACCAACCACCGCTGCATCCATTTCACCTTCCAGAAACCCACCACACACCACCGCACCCAACAGATCCCACGCCGCTGCTGGAGCAAAGTCACCGAAGACCAACTACGGGCAAACCTCGCTCTCAGCCCTCCCTCCGACCCATCCAACACCGACGACGCTGCCTGCAACCTCAGACGATGGATGGACGACTGTGCCAACACCCTCGCCCCGCTGAAAAAACTCACCTACAGTGACACCACCAAAAGAGCCAGCTGGTTCACCTCGGAACTCCTAGCTTCCAAGCTTACCTGCCGGAAACTAGAGAAGAAATGGCACAGTGATAAGACACCGGACAGCCACGCAGCCCACAAAGACGCCATCCGTAACCACCACCACCTCATCAAGTCCGCCAAGAGAATCTCCTTCAAAGACCGCCTCGACAACAACGCACACAACAGCAAGGAGCTCTTCAACATCGTGAAGGAACTCTCCAACCCCAGCTCCAACACCAACGACATCCCGCCGTCGCAAGCCCTGTGCGATTCCCTCGCCACCTTCTTCCACCGCAAGATCGCCGACATCCACGACAGCTTCAACACCCAGACAGCCCCAACTAAGATCGATGCACCAGACCCGCCGCACACCATCGACCACGACCCCCTGCCAGCCTGGGCCAGCGTGAACATCGATGACACCATCAAGACCATGAGCACAATACACTCCGGCTCCCCGTCAGACCCTTTCCCGCACCACATCTTCAACAAAGCCAGCAGCTCCATCGCACCCCACCTGTGCAACGTCATCAATCTCTCCTTCAAGACCGCGACCTTCCCAGAGAGCTGGAAACACGCAGAGATCAACGCCCTACTCAAAAAACCCAAGGCGGACCCGAGAGACCTCAAGAACTTCCGGCCCATCTCCCTGCTTCCGTTCCCAGCCAAGGTCATCGAGAAGATCGTCAACAAACAGCTAACCCGATACCTCGAAGAAAACAGCATCCTGGACCCATCCCAATCGGGGTTCCGCAGCAACCACAGCACTGAGACTGCCCTCATCGCCGCCACCGACGACATCAGGATCCTGCTGGACAATGGTGAGACCGCAGCCCTCATCCTGCTGGACCTCTCCGCTGCCTTCGACACTGTCTGCCACCGCACTCTACGTGCACGCCTCCACGACGCAGGGATCCGAGACAAGGCCCTGGAATGGGCCACCTCCTTCCTCGCCGGCAGAACCCAGAGAGTCCGCCTCCCACCATTCCGATCCGAAGCCTCCGAGATCATCTGCGGCGTACCCCAGGGATCATCCCTCAGCCCAACACTGTTCAACATCTACATGGCCCCGCTCGCACGCATCGCCAGACAGCACGACCTCTACATATTCTCCTACGCCGACGACACTCAACTGATCCTCTCCCTCACCAAGGACCCCCTCGCCACCAAATCCAACCTCCATGAAGGAATGAAGGCCGTCGCCGATTGGATGAAGATCAGCCGACTAAAACTGAACACGGACAAGACAGAGGTCCTCATCCTCGGCTCCAACCCCTCAGCCTGGGACGACTCCTTGTGGCCAACGACACTAGGAGCAGCCCCGACACCCACCGACCACGCACGCAACCTGGGAGTCATCCTCGACTCAACGCTCTCCATGGCCAAGCAAGTCAACGCAGTCTTCTCCTCCTGCTTCAACCCCTCCGCATGCTTCGCAAGATCTACAGGTGGATCCCGACAGATACAAGAAGAACAGTCACCCAGGCCCTCGTCAGTAGCAGACTTGACTATGGGAACGCCCTCTACGCGGGAGCCCCGGCCAAGCTCATCAAGCGACTGCAACGCATACAAAACGCCTCCGCACGCCTGATCCTCGAAGTACCACGCCACAGCCACATCACCCCCACCTGAGGAACCTGCACTGGCTCCCCGTCGACAGGAGAATCTCCTTCAAACTCCTCATCCACGCACACAAGGCACTCCACAAGACTGGCCCAGCCTACCTCAACAGACGACTCCTCTTCTACGTCCCCAACCGCCAGCTCCGCTCCGCCGACCTCTCCCTCGCCACCGTCCCTCGCATTCGAAGAACTACCACCAGCGGCAGATCCTTCTCCCACCTCGCCGCCAAGACCTGGAACACCCTTCCACTAAGCCTACGACAGACCCAAGACCTGCTGACCTTCAGGAGGCTACTCAAGACCTGGTTGTTCGACCAGTAGCAGCACCCCCCCCCTTTTTTCTCCCCAGCGCCTTGAGACCCTCGCGGGTAAGTAGTGCGCTCTACAAATTCTGTGATTGATTGATTGATTGATTGAAGAACTCACCACAGAAACAAGAAAACGTCTTGCAGAGCAGGAACTGTCACTACAGAACCAAGAATTCACCCTTCAGAACTAAGAACCCATCATTCAGAGCTAAGAGCTCACTCTTCAAAGCCCTAGACTTTACAAAGATAAGGATCTGTGCCTTAGGGACTCCCCCAACAGAGGTGATACCATAAAGCTTGTGCGCTAAAACAAAGCCCAATCAGGTGTCTCTAACCTAGGACTGAGCCTTCACAACAAAAAACAAACTACAAAACCAAGAACTCACACTACTCAACCGAGAACGTTTCCTGCAGAGTCTGGACCTCACATTACAGAGCCAAACACTTATCCAACAGAACTTACAGCTCATCCTACAGATCCATAAACCCCTTCAGTAGAGCCAAGAACTTTTGCCACATAGCCAACAGCTTACCCTACAGAATCTAAAACTCACCCTTCAGACCCAAATAGACCTGTTACAGAGCCAGGAACCCACACTAATGACATAATTTACAGAGTCATAATTCGCAGCCTGGACCCCACACTACAGAGCCATAGTCTTAATGTAGTAAACTTAGAACCAACCCTTCTGAACCAATACCTCACACATCAAGGCCAGCAATTCTACAAAAATGATAACTCACACACTGGGGACTCAACCTAAAAAGATGAGACCACAAAGCAAGTGTGCTAAGACAAAAATCAGTCTAGCGACATTAAACCAGGACTGACCCTTCACAATCAAAACAAACCACAGATCCAAGAACTCACACTACTCAGTCAAGAACTGCATCTGTAGCCAGAATCTCACACTACAGAGTCAAAAACACAAGCTACAGAACCTAGAACTCAGAATTTGAAGCTAAGAACTCCTCTTTCGGAGTCTGGAAATCAATCTATATGCCCAAATACTTACCATACAGATTCTCAAACTCACCGTACAAAGCAAGGACCTCAATCCACAAAGCTAGGTACTCTCTCTAGGGAATCCAGAACACACCATTCAGAGCCATAAATCACCCTCCAGTGCCACGCTACAAAGATGAGAATCTATACTACAGGGGCGGACAATTCAGAGGTTAGACCACAAAACCAGGGACTGACCCAGCACCATAAAAACTCCTTCTACGGAACCAAGAACCCGCTTTACAGAGGCAAGGATTCACATCACATAGCAGAGAACCCACATAGAGATTCAAAAACTCACCATACAGAATCAGATAGTCACCTAGCAAAACAAATAACTTCCCAAATTAATCAAAAATCCTTCAATCAGACCCACAAACACACCCTGTAGAGGCTGCAACGAACTGTACAGAACCAAGAACCCATTGGACAGAATCAGGATCTCACGAGAGACAGGGAGGCATCCTAGGGAGATAAACTCTGACCGTATAGGACTAGAGATCATACAGAAATGAGACCCCAGAGAGCGACACAGGCCATAAAGCAAGGTGCTGACCGTACTCTATATACAGAATGTGACCAAGTAGAGACAGGGCTTGGCCTCGCCAATCAAGAGTTCATCATTGTGAACCAAAGAGTAACTCTTCAGAGGGAGTTACTCACCCTATCGACTCAGAAACTCACCCTACTAGACCATGTAAACCAGAGAACAAAGAATTCACCAAAAAGATACAGATACAGCAGCACTATGAGGCCTAACCCACATTGGGGACCGCAAGACCCTTTTCAGAGAGCCAAAATCTCACACTACAGAGTCAAAGACAATACAGATGAGACCCTTTAGTATGAACTGACCCAACAAAGCAGAGGCAATAAAGCCAGGACTACACTTAAATAAGCAACACTTTAACAGAGTGAGCCATGAGCACATTCTAGAAGGCAAATAACTTGTACTAAGGTGCTTGCTAATTACCCAAAGTGTCAGAGACTCATCATACAACACAAAGAACACATTCAACAGAGCTGAAACTGACCCTTCAGAGAAAGGCACACTTTCTGAAGCATGAAACTTACTCTAGTATACCAGAGACTCTACAGACATGAGAACCTATAGTCCAGACCAGGCCTTACTTTTCCGAGACCGTAAAACCAAGGACTTGTTCTGTTTAATAAAGAACACAATCGGGCAGAGGCAGGCACTCTGCCTACAGAACCAAGAGCTCACCTTTATGAGCCAGGAGCTCACCCATTAGATCCAATAATTCTCTCTTCAGAACCATGTATTCCATCACTAGGACCAAGAACTCACCCCTGTGAGCCAGGAACTCTCCCTAAACAACCAGTAATTCACCCTAGCGCTAAGACGCCACGGCACTAGCGCTAAGACGCCACGGCAAACACGCGCTCTACAAAAACCCATTTCATTCATTCATTCACCCTACACAGTCAGTGACTCAGCCTCTAAAACCTAGCACTCTAGCCTGTGATCCAGCAACTAACGCCACAGAATTAATAACTGGACCTACAGAGCCACTGCTTCATCCAAGAGATGCAAGAAACCACCACAGAGAGATAGAGTCAGGAAGTAATTCTACAGAGCCAGGGACTCGCTCTACAGAACAAATAACTGACAGCACATAGCTCCGGGCTCAGCATACAAAATGAAGAACACAGCCTATTGCACTTGTAACTCTGCCTGCCAAACCAGGAACTCACACCACAGAAACCCAGCTTCATTTGAGAGAACCAAGAACCCACATACACAGGGACTCTCACAAAAGAGGTAGACAAGAATTCACCTTACATAGCAAAGGCCTAGCCCTGCAGATCCAGGGAGTCACTGTCCAGAAGCAAGAACACACAGTACAGCACCACTACTTTACCTGTGTAACCAAAACCTCACTCTACAGAGCCCCAATATCCATCACAGAGAACCAAACACCTTCAATACACAGCAAGGTTTTCACCCTAAAGAACCAACGCCCACCATGGAGCCCTAGGGAATCACCCTACTGAAACAAGAACTCTCCCTGCAGCACCAGGAACTCTGCCAGTCAAACCAAGAACTCACTCCAGAGCCCTAGACTCATCCACACAGTCAAGGGTTCACCTTACAGAACTAATTACACCCTATAGTCCCAGGGATTCACCATGGAGAACCAATGACTAACTTGTAGAGTTAGGGAATCACTGTACAGACTCAAGAACACACCCTAGAGAGCGTCATCCAAGAGAACCAAGAACCCAACCAAAGAGCCATAACTCGTCTTACAGGACCAATACCCCACTCTATGTAGTCAGGGATTCACCCAACAGAAACAAAAACTCACCACAGAGAGCGTTATCTAAGAGAGCCAAGACCCCACCCACAGAGCCATGGACTCATCTAACGAGACCAAGACCACACCCTATGGAGCCAGAGATTCACCCTTCACCCTACAGAACCAAGAACTCACCCTACAGAGTGTAATCCCAGAGAGCCAAGAACATCACACACAGAGTCCTACAGAGCGAGAGACTGACCTTACAGAACCAAGAATACGCCCCATAGATCCGGGGATTCAACTTCCAGATCAGGGACTAAATTTACAGAGCCAGGGACTCTCTCTACAGAACCAGAAACACACCCTACAGAGCGTCCACCCCGAGAACCATGAACACCGCCCACAGAGTGAGGGACTCACCTTCCACAACCAAGAACACACTGTATAGAGCCATGATTCAACCCAGAGACCAGGGACTAAACTTGTGGAGCCAGGGATTCACTCTACAGAACCAAAAACACACCCTACAGTGCATCCACCCAGAGAACCACGAACCCCACCCACAGAGCCTGGGACTCACCTTCCACAACCAAGAACACACTGTATAGAGCCAGGATTCAACCCAGAGACCAGGGACTAAACTTGTGGAGCCAGGGATTCACTCTACAGAACCAAGAACACACCCTACAGTGCATCCACCCAGAGAACCACGAACACCACCCACAGAGCCTGGGACTTACCTTACACAACCAAGAACACACTGTATAGAGCCGGGGATTCAACTTCTAGACCAGGAACTAAACTTGCAGAGCTAGAGACTCACTCTACAGAACCAAGAACACACCCTACAGAGCATCCACCTAGAGAACCTCAAACACCACCCACAGACCCTGGGACTTACCTTCCACAACCAAGAACACACTGTATAGAGCTAGGATTCAACCTTCAGACCAGGGACTGAACTTGTAGAGCCAGGGACTCACTCTACAGAACCAAGAATACACTCTACAGAGCGTCCACCCAGAGAACCACAAACACCACCCACAGAGCCAGGGACTCACCTTCCACAACCAAGAACCCACAGTATAGAGCAGGGGATTCAACTTTCAGACCAGGGACTACTTGCAGAGCCAGGGATTCACTCTACAGAACCAAGAACACACCCTACAGAGCTTCCACCCAGAGGACCACGAGAATAACCCACACAGCCAGGGACTCACCTCAACAACCAAGAACACACTGTATAGAGCCAGGATTCAACCTAGAGACCAGGGACTAAACTTGTAGAGCCAGAGACTGACTCTACAGAACCAAGAACACACCCTACAGAGCGTCCACCCAGAGAACTACGAACACCACCCACAGAGCCTGGGACTTACCTTTCACAACCAAGAACATACTGTATAGAGTCAGGATTCAACCTACAGACCAGGGACTAAACTTGTAGAGTCAGGGATTCACTCTACAAAACCAAGAAAACACCCTACAGATTGTCCATCCAGAAAACCACAAACACCACCCACAGATCCCGGGACTCACCTTACAGAACCAAGAACACACACTATAGAGCAGTAGTATTCAAAATACATCCCTGGGACGGTTGCGGCCCTCCTAACCGTTACATCTGGTCCCTTGGTGAACAGCAGCACTGGGTTGCCCTTTACTTAACAGAGCACTAACATTTAAAAAGATGTTGAATAAACGGGCAAGCATTTATTTACATGCTAACTCAAGTAAAAGCAAAGAAGTAAATAAGGCGTCCTGTACCACTTACCTTTAGGAACACATTCATTTTTAAAGACATCATGCTCCAGACATGAAAAAATATGATAATGTCTCTTCAAAATTCAACAAAGTGTATTTCATTAACATGCAGAAGCATTTCACACTGGAACATTAGATTATAGGAGCGCATTGAGGAGTATTTATTTTAAAGTGACAGTTTTCTAAAATAAACTAGAATCGTTCATTCCTCCTCCCACCCTGAAAACAATTCCAATAGTGTACTAAGAGGAAAGTCACTTGTCAGTTGGACCCCTCTGGGTGGCCTTTGTTATACATGAACAACATTATAATTTATTACATCAAACACAAGAGAAGGGTTTGTATAGTGTATATCTTGAACTAATGTAATTCAAAGTGCTCTAAAATGTGATAATGAGCCAAGAGGAGGCAAATAGAAATAAAACAATTGCCTTGGATCACACAATTTGGTCAGGTGGGGATTGATCTGGGTTTTCTGCTTTCACATTGTGCAATTTTATTTCATTCCAATTCAATAATCAAGTTACTTCCTTTGTACACTGACTCTCCCAGGGTAGCAATAGCAAGCAGAGAAGGCTTAATCCAATGAGCAGTAAAGGGATGGCAATTGAGTTACAGCATAACGCAGTGATGTCAAATCAATTACTATTGGAAGAGTGTAGGGGCTTAATTTAGAGGACAGTATGGACTGAAACCTTGAAGATTACTCCATGACTCTCTGACCACACCATGTACACCAGGTCCCAGACTTTGATATAGACCCTATGCCCACCTCACACCCCTGCCAAAGCCTCACTCCCACCCTGCTGGCATTAATGTCGCCCTCGGGCATACCACAGACCATACTTTCTGGCCTCTGGGAATATAGAAAGTCATCCCAGAGAACCATGAACACCACTCACAGAGCCAGGGACTAAACTTACAGACCCAGGCATTTAGCATGTAGAATAAGTAACTGCTACTGAATCAAAACCCAGCTCAACCTCCGTACCACCTACACAGTAAGTCACCAGAGTCGGACTAGCCTATAGGGCAATCAGACAGTTCGAAACGGCTGGTTTCACAGACCAATGTCTGGGCCGGTTTTTGTCTGTTTGTGGGCCTGCTTTACGGTCTTCTGTTGATTTCCCTGATATTACCACAAACATTGCCTGCAGCAAACACAAATGCATGCAGCCTCAGATACCTTCAAAAACAACCGCTTTGCAAATGTGGGCCACTTTTTGAGCCATCTGATTCGCTAATGGTAGCCACTTGTATTTTAGTGCCCAGGTTCATCTTCTGTCCCAGTCTGACATACCAATGTCACTGTTATACACAGCCAACAACCAATAACTCACTTTAACGAACTGAGGGGCATATCTACAACAACTTGCGATAAATATCGCTAACCGCGCTTAGCGCGGTTTTATTTATCGCCGGCTATCGCTGGATTTTATCGCCCGGTTAGCGCGTTATTACAACGCTTATCACCAGGGCGATAAGAAATCCAGCGATATCGGCGTTTTGGGGGGATATGGCTAGAAATCCAGCGATATAACTACAGAGATAGGGAAATCCTTGTAGATACGCCATGGTGGACTTAGCCTGACGATCCACCTCCCATTAAGGGGATGGCTAAGTCAGGATTTTAGGAGGTGTTAGAATCCAGCGAAAAGCGCGCTTAGCGTGACTTTTTACATCGTTAAGAGGTTGCGGGGCCGCATTGTTAATATCGCGATGTTCAGTTAGCGACCTTTTCCGTGATGTTTCCAGACGGAACGCCTACTTTGCATCTCATTAGCGATGTATATCGCTAAGATGCGTAGCGTCACTGAAATGGCTGCTAACATGCGCTAATGCATGTTAGCGCCGCATTGTTAATAGGGCGATGGGATTTTCGCCGCTTTAGCGGCACAAAAGTGCCGCTAAAGCGGTGATAATGCCCTTGATAATATGCCCCTGATTTCTTACATACATAGGAACTCATCCTACAGAACATGTCGTTAATCGTATGAAAAGAAACCATGCGCTTTCTAAAACGTCAGTATCCCTACGTGTTGCAGAATTAAAGAAAAGAGCCGACCCAGCAACGCCAGGCACACTCCAGTCACTCAGTCACAACTGTGCTCACATATGCACACATCAGACAGTGGTGTGGAGTCACTTTTGAAGTATGTGCACACATCCAATAGAGTTGTGCATAAACCCTGCAGAGTCCGGACCTTACACCCCACATGGCTACCGCTTCTTGTTCTGTTCTGTTTAAAGTGCTCTTGTCAAACCCGACTTCTTGAACATAAGGTGGAGTGGAAGGAACGTGGAGTGCACTGCGCCGTGCTTGCCGTCCCCCATATACTGCGGTCTCCTGTGCACTACCCTCTCACATGCACCAGGGGGCTGTCCCGTTTCATCCACAGAGTCTTAGGGCTTCGCTGCGGGGATACCCGAAGGCCAGAAATCTAGATTCAGGATGGCAGTCTCCACCGATTACAGGTTTTCTGCCAGGAATGGGGACTAACCACATGGATCTGGGGATATTGCATATTTTTCTGTGTGACTTTCCCCAGTTCTCGAGAGAAAACTGCAGACATTTTCCAGCCGTTCTGTCTAGGTGGAAAATGCCAGGAAAAGAGCCGGTGGGGATTGTCAGTGCTTTAAGTGGGGTGAAAAAAAAGGGAGGAGGGGACCCTAAAAGCAGCGTGTCCTTTATCATCAAGGGCATGGCTAGAACATGTAGCCTAAAGTTCCCACAGACTGCTACTCTACCCACACATTTGCAGAGAATCACAAGTGCAACTGGCAGACGTGATCATTGCTCTGTGCTCTCCTCAGAGTGACCAACGATTGAGGGACCTAATTTACTACTATATTTTGACGTACGTCAGCGCAGCAAGACTTCCTGCTGTGCTGCGGTGCGTCAAAATAAAAGGGCAGGAATGAGTGAATAGCACTCTGTAGGAAGGTGGAATCTGACTATATGGTTGCCCCCACTTTTTTTATGGTGTTTTGCTGGTTTATGACTTAGTTGGACTGGGATCCTGCTATTCAGGGCCCCAGTCTATCTGCTTTCTCTGTAAAATGGATTCCATGTGCCTTAGGCACATCTCTGATTGGGATCTGGAGTGCCCTTATAAGTCCCTAGTATATGGTATACTATGTACCAAGGGCATAGGTACCTCAGAGGCCTGCCAGGGGCTGCAGCATGTATTATGCCACCCCTGGAAGGCCATCCAAACTGACACCACAGGTCTGCTACTGCAGCCTGGGTAAGGTGGTGCATGCACCCCTTACTGTGATATAGGTTACCTATATCACGAAATACATACACACCTAGAAACCTATAAGTCACTCCTAAGGCAGGCCTTATCAATCCTAAAGGCAGAGTGCATGGTTCCTATGTGAGAGGGTGCCCCTGCATGAGCAGGGCCCCTCTGCAGCGTTCGGAGACCATCTCTGATGCTGTTTGTAGTGCAGCCTGACCATATACTCTTAAGCGCATTATATCCTCGCGGTAAAATGCTAACTTTGGAATGGCTGCACCTAAACATGTCGTGTTTGGTGTCAAACATCTTGGAATACTACCCCCCCGCCAATCCTGGCGGCGGGGGTAGCATTCCACCCTTCTAGAGGGAAAGACATGTTAACTCTGGCTTACCCGGTAACTTCTTTCTGAAGCCCTGGCATCACAAAATGGATGCTGCTGCCACAGACACAAGTCTGGCCTCCTGCTGCTGGACGAAACTCCGGCAGGGGAGGCCTGGACAATAGGTTTCCTGTTGCAGGGAGGTGTGACCACCTCCCCAGACAGGATAATGTGTATTGGGGCTGGGTGGGTGCACTCTTAGAGTGCTTTGAAGTCCTGCACTGGGGGAGCAAAAGGCTCCTCTGTGCATATGCCAGTTCAAACCAGCTCAGGGGCTACCTGCCCCTGCTCTGGCACGAAACTGGACAAAGGGAAGTGGGTGTAGCCACCCCCTCCCTTGACCCTCCCATAGGTGGGGTCATAGAGTTAGTCCCTCCCTGTTTTACTAGTTAAAATGGGGAACCCTTGCCACAGCAAGATTAGATTATACCTGGACGAAACTCTGAAACAGAATCCTGGACCTTCGACGCTCTACTCACGATTAGAGGACTGAAGAATCTCCCTTGGGGTCAAGGAGTGACTCCCCTGCTTGGCAGGCACCAAAGAAGCATCTGTCCGGTTCGCATCACTGAAGCTCCCGTTGGACGCCGAAGTCATCGCATCACCAGAGGTGGATTCTCAGACTTCCCCGAGGCTACCCTGAGTCCCCAGCAAAGCTGAGGCCCGTGGCTATCGTGGGTAACGTGAGACCGTGACCCCTGGACACCGAGCACACTTGCAAGTGCACCATCTTCTGGGTCTCCCAAGAAGTCGTGCTTTGGGCTCCGAGTAGCCCTAGCCTCCAGCACCACCTGCACCGAAGATCACTGGCCCCCACTCCACGAGTGTCCTGTAAGCCAGCTCCACGTGCGGCGTCACGAGGCTCCTTCGCGGTCGCTAGCCCGTTGGCTAGTAGCCCTTACCGAAGGCCAATCTTTTCTTTACTTGGCAGTCTGGTTGCTCCAGGCCTGCCCTCACTTACCCTTGCTGGGTGAGTTCCCCAGACCTTGCTGGTCTGCATCATCGACGATCTACATCTTACTCGAGACTTGCCGTTGCCAAGGCCTGTTGGGTCCAATCTGGTCGCCGACACCTCTGCACTCGACAGACATCGAGCAACAGCCCGAATCCTGCTCCTGGTCGCCGACAACGCCTCCCGGACCTCGTGGCTGAAGAGTCAAGACGACCGTCAACGAACTTGAAGCACTCGACATCGGTGGGCATCTGTCCATCGCCCTCCTGGTCACTGGCTAGTGACCCAGACTCTGTCCCCTCTGCTTTCAGGTTCTTCAGAACTCCGATCCACTCTTGGATCCACCCGGACACTTTTCTCCTGGTCGCCAGCAGCACTTTGCAGCAGATCGCCATAAGAAACGACGACGAAACCCGACCCCGAAAGGCACCTATGCACCCGGCTTCCCTGGGTGAGGTAACACGAGTACTCCGGTGCTCCCGTGGGTAGAGACTCTTCAAAGTCCTAGATCTCAAAGGGTTTTGTCCTAGTCCTCTTTTAAGTGTCCCTTTCCTCTATTTTCCCGATCCCGACTTTCTCCATAGAAGTTAACGGCGTATCGCGGTTGTGTATTTACACTGCACGCGTCTCCCGTGGGTCCCCTGTGTCACTACCTTGGGTGGTTCCTTGTGGTCCAAGCACTTCTAGAGGCTCTAGGCCTAGTGTCTAGTTCAGTCGTGGTTCGCATACCATTTTATTGGTATATGGTTTGGTACGCCCCTAGGGCTCAAACGTGTATTTGTGCTATTACTGTGATTTAAGATCTTATAACCTATGTACTTCGAACTCTAGCCTCATAAAGAGACTAGAGGGGTGTGTTTAGTAATAAATACATATATTTTGAATATATACCTGGTGTGGTGCTCTTTCATTTGGTCACTCAAGAGATTATAGACTGGTAAAACAAGCTGCTTTACATTCCTTCAAGACTTAGCCTGAAGGCTGCTCTCCATAGCTACCACTAGGATAGCTTTCAATAAGGTTGTCTTTAACCTACCTACCATAAGAGTCGATTTGGACTGGTGCAAGGTGCCCACTATAATTAGTGGACAGCATATGCCAGGCCAACTTCTCACATTGGTGTGCAGCGTGTGGGATTCCAGCTTGCTATTGTTTTACCAGATAATCTCAATTGAATTGATCAACTGAAAACCACTAAAGGTACCTAAGGTACATATAATTTAAGCTTAGAATATCAGTAAGTTCTACTGAACTTAGAGTTGTGTGTTAAGGGATAGCACAACCCTTTCTACAACTCAAGAGAGTTTAGTAGGCCACACTAGAGTAGGTAGTGCATACACCACACCACACTAGTAATGTCTTTAAAAGCAGGATCTAGAGATGCCCTGCAGGAAGCCATTGAGCTTCCCCCTCCAAGTATGACACACTCCCATTCTTGGAACTGAGAGCTTTGTGTAACGTGAGGAAATTAAGGACAGGCCAAAGTCCCACCACCCAACACCTCCAGGAGTTGTTGGTGGCTTATGATCTTAGTAAGTCCTCAGAGACTGAAGGGGTAGGAGCAGAGGGTGGGCCAGCAGATGAGGAAGGGGCCAGGGGTACTACTACCCCCAGCCCCCTCTGAAACTGACCAGGAGGGTGACAATGACCCTGACCTGGAGAACCCAATCCCTTCTGGGGAAGATGAAGATGAGGATCTAGAGAACCACACCTTTGTCCCCCCAGGAAGGATTATGAGTGTGCTCAGAAAGTCTAGGTCTCCTTCTCAGGAGTCTAACCACTCTGGCACCTCAATAGGGAGCTCTGTTTCTTCTCACAGGAGGGAATCCTCTCATGAGAGAAGAAAGAGACTGGTCCAGTATGAGGAAACTCAACTAGAGATCAGGAAGAAGCAATTGGCTTTAGATAGAGAATCCCTAGATCTCCTTAGAGAGAGAAGAAAGTTGGGACTAGAGTCCCATGGTGGCAACAATATCCCTAGAGATAGGGACAGGTCTTATGACCATAGAAACCTAAACAAGATTGTCCCTCCCTACCAGAGTGGGGATGACATCCACAAATGGATAACTGCACTGGAGAGGGCCTGTAAAGTTCAGAAGGTCCCCCAGAGGCAGTGGGCAGCAATCTTGTGGCTCTCCTTTGCAGACAAAGGTAGAGACAAGCTCCTCACTGTAAGAGAAGAGGATGCTGACAATTACACAGTCTTGAAGAGTGCTCTGATAGATGGGTTTGGCCTAACCACTGAACAGTATAGGTTGAAGTTCAGAGACACCCAAAAAGCTCAGACTCAAGACTGGGTTGATTTTGTAGATTGTGCTACAAAGGCTCTGGAAGGTTGGATACATGGCAACAAAGTGCATGACTTTTTAGGATTGTACAATTTGATTATGAGGGAGCAGATCCTTAATAATTGTCAAAACCAGCTTTTGCACCAGTATCTGGTGGACTCTGATCTGACCTCTCCCCAAGAATTGGGAAAGAAGGCAGACAAATGGGTCAGAACCAGAGTAAAAACTAGAAATCAGGGTGGTGACCAGAAGAAAGATTCTACTAAGTCCCAAGAGAAAGGTGGGGATAAATCTAAGGATAAGTCCCCTACAGGGCCCCAAAATTCCTCTTCTGGGGGTGGGTCCCAAACTCCTTCCTCTCCTGAAAAGAAACCATATTGCCATGTCTGTAAAAAGCCTGGGCACTGGAAAACTGATCCCAGTTGCCCCAGGATTGGCAATAAAGAAAATGTTCCTCCCACAACTACTACCACCCCTCCTGGTACTACCAGTAGTAATCCTCCAGTTGGGAGTAGTGCACCCAAAAAGTTGGGTGCTTTTGCAAGAGGAACAGAGGTGGGCCCTAGTTTAGACAGGGACCCCTCAACAGACTCCTCTGACTCTGATGGTGGTATAGGATTTGCCACCTTTACCATGGGTCCCATAGCATTGGGCAGGTACAGACTGGAGCCAATGATTAATGGTCAGAAAGCTGTGGCATTTAGGGACACAGGGGCTAGTGTCACCATGGTGGCAGGGAAACTAGTCCCCCCTCACCAGCTTTTACCTGAGTTTAAATACCAGGTGACCAACATTGATGGTGTCAGAACAGATCACCCCATGGCCATAGTCAATCTCAGCTGGGAGGGGGTCACAGGCCCAAAAAGAGTGGCAGTGTCCCCAACCCTACCTGTAGATTGCCTGATGGGCAATGATTTGGAAATTTCAGCCTGGGCTGAAGTTGAACACCAAACCCATCTTAGGATGTTGGGCGTCCCTGCAAAGGTTAGTGGGGCTGTGATGGCCACAGCCCCAGCCCAAGACTTTGGAGAGATGGAGCCTGAAAGAATGGCCCACTCTCCCCCAAAAGAGAGCAAAAGGGTTGAAGAAAAGTCTTCTTCCCCCCAGACAGTAGGTAAGGGTCAGCCTCCTCAGGGAACTGACCCTACCCCTAGTGAAGGAACTGCCACAGAGGTAGTCAGGCCTGGCCTGGCCACACCCCTGATGGCAGAGGACCCTTCCACGGTGGTACCCAGTCTGGAGCAGGTAACCTGCCCCTCTCTACCCTGCCTCAGTCAGCCCAGGGCTGCAGAGGTCAGGGAGGTCAGTGGACCCCCCGGGCCCCCTGTCCAGAGGAAGCCCCCCATCAGCAGATTAGGGGCAGCCAGTCTAGTAGCCCTAGCCAGGTGAAAATTCCTCTACACACTGAGGGATCCCCCATACCTTTATGTAGGGACCTCCCCCAGAAGGACTCTGGTAGGCAAGGGCAAACCTGGGACCAGAAGGTTCCAAACCTGCCATGTCCCTCCAGTGTTCCATCCAAAGGGACCCAACCCCCAGCTGTAGGCAGCCAAAGGTTGACCCTTAGAGCAAAGTGCAACTCAGTCACGGAAAGACAGGCATACATGGTGACCAGTGATCTGAGGAAACTGAGGCCAACATTCCTAGGGCCTCACTTCCCTACTCAGACACCTCACCAGCCTTGTACTTTACCTAAGCACACCAGAGGTAGTGATTCCCCATGGTGGAGACCCTCTCATACCCTTAGGGTGAGGGATTGCTTAGTGGACCATAACATAGGGAGCAACCATGCTAGTGCAGGTGCTTCCTTATATGGCCACTTAGTCAATATAGGCTCAACTGGCCAAGGTTAGCCTTATCTCCTTTCGTTTGGGGGGGGTTATGTAGGAAGGTGGAATCTGACTATATGGTTGCCCCCACTTTTTTTATGGTGTTTTGCTGGTTTATGACTTAGTTGGACTGGGATCCTGCTATTCAGGGCCCCAGTCTATCTGCTTTCTCTGTAAAATGGATTCCATGTGCCTTAGGCACATCTCTGATTGGGATCTGGAGTGCCCTTATAAGTCCCTAGTATATGGTATACTATGTACCAAGGGCATAGGTACCTCAGAGGCCTGCCAGGGGCTGCAGCATGTATTATGCCACCCCTGGAAGGCCATCCAAACTGACACCACAGGTCTGCTACTGCAGCCTGGGTAAGGTGGTGCATGCACCCCTTACTGTGATATAGGTTACCTATATCACGAAATACATACACACCTAGAAACCTATAAGTCACTCCTAAGGCAGGCCTTATCAATCCTAAAGGCAGAGTGCATGGTTCCTATGTGAGAGGGTGCCCCTGCATGAGCAGGGCCCCTCTGCAGCGTTCGGAGACCATCTCTGATGCTGTTTGTAGTGCAGCCTGACCATATACTCTTAAGCGCATTATATCCTCGCGGTAAAATGCTAACTTTGGAATGGCTGCACCTAAACATGTCGTGTTTGGTGTCAAACATCTTGGAATACTACCCCCCGCCAATCCTGGCGGCGGGGGTAGCATTCCACCCTTCTAGAGGGAAAGACATGTTAACTCTGGCTTACCCGGTAACTTCTTTCTGAAGCCCTGGCATCACAAAATGGATGCTGCTGCCACAGACACAAGTCTGGCCTCCTGCTGCTGGACGAAACTCCGGCAGGGGAGGCCTGGACAATAGGTTTCCTGTTGCAGGGAGGTGTGACCACCTCCCCAGACAGGATAATGTGTATTGGGGCTGGGTGGGTGCACTCTTAGAGTGCTTTGAAGTCCTGCACTGGGGGAGCAAAAGGCTCCTCTGTGCATATGCCAGTTCAAACCAGCTCAGGGGCTACCTGCCCCTGCTCTGGCACGAAACTGGACAAAGGGAAGTGGGTGTAGCCACCCCCTCCCTTGACCCTCCCATAGGTGGGGTCATAGAGTTAGTCCCTCCCTGTTTTACTAGTTAAAATGGGGAACCCTTGCCACAGCAAGATTAGATTATACCTGGACGAAACTCTGAAACAGAATCCTGGACCTTCGACGCTCTACTCACGATTAGAGGACTGAAGAATCTCCCTTGGGGTCAAGGAGTGACTCCCCTGCTTGGCAGGCACCAAAGAAGCATCTGTCCGGTTCGCATCACTGAAGCTCCCGTCGGACGCCGAAGTCATCGCATCACCAGAGGTGGATTCTCAGACTTCCCCGAGGCTACCCTGAGTCCCCAGCAAAGCTGAGGCCCGTGGCTATCGTGGGTAACGTGAGACCGTGACCCCTGGACACCGAGCACACTTGCAAGTGCACCATCTTCTGGGTCTCCCAAGAAGTCGTGCTTTGGGCTCCGAGTAGCCCTAGCCTCCAGCACCACCTGCACCGAAGATCACTGGCCCCCACTCCACGAGTGTCCTGTAAGCCAGCTCCACGTGCGGCGTCACGAGGCTCCTTCGCGGTCGCTAGCCCGTTGGCTAGTAGCCCTTACCGAAGGCCAATCTTTTCTTTACTTGGCAGTCTGGTTGCTCCAGGCCTGCCCTCACTTACCCTTGCTGGGTGAGTTCCCCAGACCTTGCTGGTCTGCATCATCGACGATCTACATCTTACTCGAGACTTGCCGTTGCCAAGGCCTGTTGGGTCCAATCTGGTCGCCGACACCTCTGCACTCGACAGACATCGAGCAACAGCCCGAATCCTGCTCCTGGTCGCCGACAACGCCTCCCGGACCTCGTGGCTGAAGAGTCAAGACGACCGTCAACGAACTTGAAGCACTCGACATCGGTGGGCATCTGTCCATCGCCCTCCTGGTCACTGGCTAGTGACCCAGACTCTGTCCCCTCTGCTTTCAGGTTCTTCAGAACTCCGATCCACTCTTGGATCCACCCGGACACTTTTCTCCTGGTCGCCAGCAGCACTTTGCAGCAGATCGCCATAAGAAACGACGACGAAACCCGACCCCGAAAGGCACCTATGCACCCGGCTTCCCTGGGTGAGGTAACACGAGTACTCCGGTGCTCCCGTGGGTAGAGACTCTTCAAAGTCCTAGATCTCAAAGGGTTTTGTCCTAGTCCTCTTTTAAGTGTCCCTTTCCTCTATTTTCCCGATCCCGACTTTCTCCATAGAAGTTAACGGCGTATCGCGGTTGTGTATTTACACTGCACGCGTCTCCCGTGGGTCCCCTGTGTCACTACCTTGGGTGGTTCCTTGTGGTCCAAGCACTTCTAGAGGCTCTAGGCCTAGTGTCTAGTTCAGTCGTGGTTCGCATACCATTTTATTGGTATATGGTTTGGTACGCCCCTAGGGCTCAAACGTGTATTTGTGCTATTACTGTGATTTAAGATCTTATAACCTATGTACTTCGAACTCTAGCCTCATAAAGAGACTAGAGGGGTGTGTTTAGTAATAAATACATATATTTTGAATATATACCTGGTGTGGTGCTCTTTCATTTGGTCACTCAAGAGATTATAGACTGGTAAAACAAGCTGCTTTACATTCCTTCAAGACTTAGCCTGAAGGCTGCTCTCCACAGCTACCACTAGGATAGCTTTCAATAAGGTTGTCTTTAACCTACCTACCATAAGAGTCGATTTGGACTGGTGCAAGGTGCCCACTATAATTAGTGGACAGCATATGCCAGGCCAACTTCTCACATTGGTGTGCAGCGTGTGGGATTCCAGCTTGCTATTGTTTTACCAGATAATCTCAATTGAATTGATCAACTGAAAACCACTAAAGGTACCTAAGGTACATATAATTTAAGCTTAGAATATCAGTAAGTTCTACTGAACTTAGAGTTGTGTGTTAAGGGATAGCACAACCCTTTCTACAACTCAAGAGAGTTTAGTAGGCCACACTAGAGTAGGTAGTGCATACACCACACCACACTAGTAATGTCTTTAAAAGCAGGATCCAAAGATGCCCTGCAGGAAGCCATTGAGCTTCCCCCTCCAAGTATGACACACTCCCATTCTTGGAACTGAGAGCTTTGTGTAACGTGAGGAAATTAAGGACAGGCCAAAGTCCCACCACCCAACACCTCCAGGAGTTGTTGGTGGCTTATGATCTTAGTAAGTCCTCAGAGACTGAAGGGGTAGGAGCAGAGGGTGGGCCAGCAGATGAGGAAGGGGCCAGGGGTACTACTACCCCCAGCCCCCCTCTGAAACTGACCAGGAGGGTGACAATGACCCTGACCTGGAGAACCCAATCCCTTCTGGGGAAGATGAAGATGAGGATCTAGAGAACCACACCTTTGTCCCCCCAGGAAGGATTATGAGTGTGCTCAGAAAGTCTAGGTCTCCTTCTCAGGAGTCTAACCACTCTGGCACCTCAATAGGGAGCTCTGTTTCTTCTCACAGGAGGGAATCCTCTCATGAGAGAAGAAAGAGACTGGTCCAGTATGAGGAAACTCAACTAGAGATCAGGAAGAAGCAATTGGCTTTAGATAGAGAATCCCTAGATCTCCTTAGAGAGAGAAGAAAGTTGGGACTAGAGTCCCATGGTGGCAACAATATCCCTAGAGATAGGGACAGGTCTTATGACCATAGAAACCTAAACAAGATTGTCCCTCCCTACCAGAGTGGGGATGACATCCACAAATGGATAACTGCACTGGAGAGGGCCTGTAAAGTTCAGAAGGTCCCCCAGAGGCAGTGGGCAGCAATCTTGTGGCTCTCCTTTGCAGACAAAGGTAGAGACAAGCTCCTCACTGTAAGAGAAGAGGATGCTGACAATTACACAGTCTTGAAGAGTGCTCTGATAGATGGGTTTGGCCTAACCACTGAACAGTATAGGTTGAAGTTCAGAGACACCCAAAAAGCTCAGACTCAAGACTGGGTTGATTTTGTAGATTGTGCTACAAAGGCTCTGGAAGGTTGGATACATGGCAACAAAGTGCATGACTTTTTAGGATTGTACAATTTGATTATGAGGGAGCAGATCCTTAATAATTGTCAAAACCAGCTTTTGCACCAGTATCTGGTGGACTCTGATCTGACCTCTCCCCAAGAATTGGGAAAGAAGGCAGACAAATGGGTCAGAACCAGAGTAAAAACTAGAAATCAGGGTGGTGACCAGAAGAAAGATTCTACTAAGTCCCAAGAGAAAGGTGGGGATAAATCTAAGGATAAGTCCCCTACAGGGCCCCAAAATTCCTCTTCTGGGGGTGGGTCCCAAACTCCTTCCTCTCCTGAAAAGAAACCATATTGCCATGTCTGTAAAAAGCCTGGGCACTGGAAAACTGATCCCAGTTGCCCCAGGATTGGCAATAAAGAAAATGTTCCTCCCACAACTACTACCACCCCTCCTGGTACTACCAGTAGTAATCCTCCAGTTGGGAGTAGTGCACCCAAAAAGTTGGGTGCTTTTGCAAGAGGAACAGAGGTGGGCCCTAGTTTAGACAGGGACCCCTCAACAGACTCCTCTGACTCTGATGGTGGTATAGGATTTGCCACCTTTACCATGGGTCCCATAGCATTGGGCAGGTACAGACTGGAGCCAATGATTAATGGTCAGAAAGCTGTGGCATTTAGGGACACAGGGGCTAGTGTCACCATGGTGGCAGGGAAACTAGTCCCCCTCACCAGCTTTTACCTGAGTTTAAATACCAGGTGACCAACATTGATGGTGTCAGAACAGATCACCCCATGGCCATAGTCAATCTCAGCTGGGAGGGGGTCACAGGCCCAAAAGAGTGGCAGTGTCCCCAACCCTACCTGTAGATTGCCTGATGGGCAATGATTTGGAAATTTCAGCCTGGGCTGAAGTTGAACACCAAACCCATCTTAGGATGTTGGGCGTCCCTGCAAAGGTTAGTGGGGCTGTGATGGCCACAGCCCCAGCCCAAGACTTTGGAGAGATGGAGCCTGAAAGAATGGCCCACTCTCCCCCAAAAGAGAGCAAAAGGGTTGAAGAAAAGTCTTCTTCCCCCAGACAGTAGGTAAGGGTCAGCCTCCTCAGGGAACTGACCCTACCCCTAGTGAAGGAACTGCCACAGAGGTAGTCAGGCCTGGCCTGGCCACACCCCTGATGGCAGAGGACCCTTCCACGGTGGTACCCAGTCTGGAGCAGGTAACCTGCCCCTCTCTACCCTGCCTCAGTCAGCCCAGGGCTGCAGAGGTCAGGGAGGTCAGTGGACCCCCCGGGCCCCCTGTCCAGAGGAAGCCCCCCATCAGCAGATTAGGGGCAGCCAGTCTAGTAGCCCTAGCCAGGTGAAAATTCCTCTACACACTGAGGGATCCCCCATACCTTTATGTAGGGACCTCCCCCAGAAGGACTCTGGTAGGCAAGGGCAAACCTGGGACCAGAAGGTTCCAAACCTGCCATGTCCCTCCAGTGTTCCATCCAAAGGGACCCAACCCCCAGCTGTAGGCAGCCAAAGGTTGACCCTTAGAGCAAAGTGCAACTCAGTCACGGAAAGACAGGCATACATGGTGACCAGTGATCTGAGGAAACTGAGGCCAACATTCCTAGGGCCTCACTTCCCTACTCAGACACCTCACCAGCCTTGTACTTTACCTAAGCACACCAGAGGTAGTGATTCCCCATGGTGGAGACCCTCTCATACCCTTAGGGTGAGGGATTGCTTAGTGGACCATAACATAGGGAGCAACCATGCTAGTGCAGGTGCTTCCTTATATGGCCACTTAGTCAATATAGGCTCAACTGGCCAAGGTTAGCCTTATCTCCTTTCGTTTGGGGGGGGTTATGTAGGAAGGTGGAATCTGACTATATGGTTGCCCCCACTTTTTTTATGGTGTTTTGCTGGTTTATGACTTAGTTGGACTGGGATCCTGCTATTCAGGGCCCCAGTCTATCTGCTTTCTCTGTAAAATGGATTCCATGTGCCTTAGGCACATCTCTGATTGGGATCTGGAGTGCCCTTATAAGTCCCTAGTATATGGTATACTATGTACCAAGGGCATAGGTACCTCAGAGGCCTGCCAGGGGCTGCAGCATGTATTATGCCACCCCTGGAAGGCCATCCAAACTGACACCACAGGTCTGCTACTGCAGCCTGGGTAAGGTGGTGCATGCACCCCTTACTGTGATATAGGTTACCTATATCACGAAATACATACACACCTAGAAACCTATAAGTCACTCCTAAGGCAGGCCTTATCAATCCTAAAGGCAGAGTGCATGGTTCCTATGTGAGAGGGTGCCCCTGCATGAGCAGGGCCCCTCTGCAGCGTTCGGAGACCATCTCTGATGCTGTTTGTAGTGCAGCCTGACCATATACTCTTAAGCGCATTATATCCTCGCGGTAAAATGCTAACTTTGGAATGGCTGCACCTAAACATGTCGTGTTTGGTGTCAAACATCTTGGAATACTACCCCCCGCCAATCCTGGCGGCGGGGGTAGCATTCCACCCTTCTAGAGGGAAAGACATGTTAACTCTGGCTTACCCGGTAACTTCTTTCTGAAGCCCTGGCATCACAAAATGGATGCTGCTGCCACAGACACAAGTCTGGCCTCCTGCTGCTGGACGAAACTCCGGCAGGGGAGGCCTGGACAATAGGTTTCCTGTTGCAGGGAGGTGTGACCACCTCCCCAGACAGGATAATGTGTATTGGGGCTGGGTGGGTGCACTCTTAGAGTGCTTTGAAGTCCTGCACTGGGGGAGCAAAAGGCTCCTCTGTGCATATGCCAGTTCAAACCAGCTCAGGGGCTACCTGCCCCTGCTCTGGCACGAAACTGGACAAAGGGAAGTGGGTGTAGCCACCCCCTCCCTTGACCCTCCCATAGGTGGGGTCATAGAGTTAGTCCCTCCCTGTTTTACTAGTTAAAATGGGGAACCCTTGCCACAGCAAGATTAGATTATACCTGGACGAAACTCTGAAACAGAATCCTGGACCTTCGACGCTCTACTCACGATTAGAGGACTGAAGAATCTCCCTTGGGGTCAAGGAGTGACTCCCCTGCTTGGCAGGCACCAAAGAAGCATCTGTCCGGTTCGCATCACTGAAGCTCCCGTTGGACGCCGAAGTCATCGCATCACCAGAGGTGGATTCTCAGACTTCCCCGAGGCTACCCTGAGTCCCCAGCAAAGCTGAGGCCCGTGGCTATCGTGGGTAACGTGAGACCGTGACCCCTGGACACCGAGCACACTTGCAAGTGCACCATCTTCTGGGTCTCCCAAGAAGTCGTGCTTTGGGCTCCGAGTAGCCCTAGCCTCCAGCACCACCTGCACCGAAGATCACTGGCCCCCACTCCACGAGTGTCCTGTAAGCCAGCTCCACGTGCGGCGTCACGAGGCTCCTTCGCGGTCGCTAGCCCGTTGGCTAGTAGCCCTTACCGAAGGCCAATCTTTTCTTTACTTGGCAGTCTGGTTGCTCCAGGCCTGCCCTCACTTACCCTTGCTGGGTGAGTTCCCCAGACCTTGCTGGTCTGCATCATCGACGATCTACATCTTACTCGAGACTTGCCGTTGCCAAGGCCTGTTGGGTCCAATCTGGTCGCCGACACCTCTGCACTCGACAGACATCGAGCAACAGCCCGAATCCTGCTCCTGGTCGCCGACAACGCCTCCCGGACCTCGTGGCTGAAGAGTCAAGACGACCGTCAACGAACTTGAAGCACTCGACATCGGTGGGCATCTGTCCATCGCCCTCCTGGTCACTGGCTAGTGACCCAGACTCTGTCCCCTCTGCTTTCAGGTTCTTCAGAACTCCGATCCACTCTTGGATCCACCCGGACACTTTTCTCCTGGTCGCCAGCAGCACTTTGCAGCAGATCGCCATAAGAAACGACGACGAAACCCGACCCCGAAAGGCACCTATGCACCCGGCTTCCCTGGGTGAGGTAACACGAGTACTCCGGTGCTCCCGTGGGTAGAGACTCTTCAAAGTCCTAGATCTCAAAGGGTTTTGTCCTAGTCCTCCTTTAAGTGTCCCTTTCCTCTATTTTCCCGATCCCGACTTTCTCCATAGAAGTTAACGGCGTATCGCGGTTGTGTATTTACACTGCACGCGTCTCCCGTGGGTCCCCTGTGTCACTACCTTGGGTGGTTCCTTGTGGTCCAAGCACTTCTAGAGGCTCTAGGCCTAGTGTCTAGTTCAGTCGTGGTTCGCATACCATTTTATTGGTATATGGTTTGGTACGCCCCTAGGGCTCAAACGTGTATTTGTGCTATTACTGTAATTTAAGATCTTATAACCTATGTACTTCGAACTCTAGCCTCATAAAGAGACTAGAGGGGTGTGTTTAGTAATAAATACATATATTTTGAATATATACCTGGTGTGGTGCTCTTTCATTTGGTCACTCAAGAGATTATAGACTGGTAAAACAAGCTGCTTTACATTCCTTCAAGACTTAGCCTGAAGGCTGCTCTTCATAGCTACCACTAGGATAGCTTTCAATAAGGTTGTCTTTAACCTACCTACCATAAGAGTCGATTTGGACTGGTGCAAGGTGCCCACTATAATTAGTGGACAGCATATGCCAGGCCAACTTCTCACACACTCCTTTTCCCGCTTTCTCTTACCCCGCATGTTATTACAGCGCGGTCGTTACAACAACCGCGTTGTAACAACGCAATACCATTACCCCGCAAGTCGTTACCAAGACTTGCGGAGGGGGGCGCTGGATGTTGGAATAGTATGATTTACTATTCCAACTCCAGTCTGTGCGGATAGTAGGGAAGGTGTTGGATTTTAAATCCAACACCTTCTCCCCCCCTCCGCAAGTCGTGGTTTCGACTTGCGGGGTAATGGTATTGCGTTGTTACAACGCGGTCGTTGTAACGACCGCGTTGTAATAACATGCGGGGTCACGGATGCGGGGTGAGTGATGTTTACCGGAATGAGCCGTATCTACAAGATATGGCGCATTCCCGTCCATCTCCACTGCGCACAAACAGAAGCTGTGCCCCAAGGCAGACACCCTTGCTCCTGCGTTGCAGGGATGATTGTTGTTGTGCAGGAAGGGACACCTTCCTTCACAAAAACAATAATTAATGGCGTTTTGCTCCTTCTATGTGTGCTAGAAAGAGCAAAAACGAGGAGAAATAAAAGTATTTCTCCTCCTTGCGCCACTCTTTCGCCTCCCCTGGGGATGCGTGGGATTCTGACGCATTCCTAGGTTTACGACACTTTGTAAATCTGGGAATGTGTCAGGTTCCATGGATGTTGTGTGGGAACACCCACAGCAACACCCACGGAATGCCCCTTTCACGCAGAGCAATGTGTGAAAAAAGGCCCATATTTACAGGGCCATGAAAAGTCACACAGGGTGACTTTACGTGGCCTTGGAAATATGGGCAGGCCACACTGCGCCACCAGTGCGTCTAAGAAAGTGATGCACCAGCAACGCAATGGACTTGTAAATGAGGCCCTGAATGTCTATGTGTTTTGAGCACCTTTTTGACCTACTGACAAGTATTGAGAGAAACTTTCACTGCCTTTAGCCGAAACTCAATTGCGGCTCCTAAAATCACTCGGATGTGACTCGATCGATTCAAAGCATGCACTATACAAGATTAGTATGCTGCCTGAAAAAAAATACAATAACACAGCATCCCGGAAATAGCTGCCACTCTTAGGGATTGCAAGATTAAGCAAAGCATGTGAAATATAAACACAAACGACATGGATTACATTAACTTTTTACATGTATTGTTCAGAAATTGATCAGTATTTTTGCCTGTAAAGTCAGCTGCTACTGCTATGGGGCCGTGGTGGTGGGGTGGGCGGAGGCAGGCGGTGGGAGGGGGGTGTTTACAAAAAAAAGAAATAATATTGCACTTACCTAGCCGCCGCTTCTCCTCCGTTCTTCTTCTGTCGACGACGCAGGAACACAGGAGGCACCCAGGCTCCCAGACCCCCATAGTCAATCACAACGCTACTGATAGCTGCGGCATAATTGGTCTGAGTTCTGTGGTTTGGTGCTCACAGAGGGAGTGAAAGCCTGGGCATGTTCTCCACCCGAGACAGCCGGCCAAATCGTCATACACACTTAAGTGCACATACCACTCCTCCACCTGCTGGCTGACAGCCCTGCCCCGCCCCTTAAACAAAACCGGGCCAGTACCGTAAAAATAAAATGATAATAACGTTATGTTAATATAATTTTATTTTTTGTGCGGGCTATGTTCCTCCGCCTTAGCGGAGGAGCCGACGCTGTGTAAAGTTAAGGACATGAATACAGGGCCCAAAAGGGACCCGTGTCAATATTCGTTTTAAAATATTACCGGGTCTGAGACCCAGAGGGAGCAGCCACTTAAAGCCCTGGGACTGTGATGGTTGGGGTAAAGAGGCTGGGAGTCAGGGCAGGTTTCTGTCCAGGGCAATCATTTTCTGCTCCCCACACTGATCTTCAATTCAAGCTGAGTCCGGCTGTACTGCTGCCTTCAGCCCCAGCAGCCTGGAAAAAGGTCGGTGCAAGTGGCTTGGAAATTTAGAGTGCAGAGTTTGTGGGGCCTGATAATGCTGGGTCTGGGGACACTTGGAATTATGGGTGGCCAAATTTCACCTGGCTTTTCTATCTCTGGGTGAAATCTCGCTACTCATCAATGGGGGTTTAGCAAGACAGCAGGTGCCTCCAGTGGAGGTAGGTCATAAAGCAGATTCTGCAAACACCTGCAAATAGGTCAGACATTAGCCTGCTCTGCAGACGAAAGACCAGGACTCCTTCAAAATATGGGGTGTCCTCCTGTCCCGGGGGAGGGGTCCCTTTAGAACACAAACAATCTTCCAAGACTAACTTTTCTCTGAAAAACACTGTTATGATTTAGTAAAAGACAACAGAGTAAATGTGAGCCAGTCCGTAATGGACCATCACTAAGGTCTTTAGTCTGCCGTGTCCTGTCTAGGAGTAGGTGTCAAACCATGCCTCCAAATAATCCCAATAACCATTCTCATGAAGGGTCATTTTTAGGGTGGCATATTTGCCAATAGCCTGTAGTGAATCATGTATATTTGATGGGGCTTATAAAAGGAATAACCAGGACATAAATGGAATATTAGAAATGCTAAATAAGTTTGTTGTTGCCAAGTAGTCCCATATGTCATGCACCATCATCAGCCAGTTGTGGCAATGTAGCCGATAGCGTGTTGCATTTTGGGATTTGTGGTTTTGCTTTTCACATTGTAGATTTACAAAAAGCCAGTGTGCAAAATGCTTTTGGCTAAAAAGACAGGACTGGCTGTATGGATCATACAGGACATGGAATTCATTGATAGCCGTGTAATATGAACAATTTTTGTCAGAATTTCTTGGATGCCCTCTAAAATTCCTTACCTTTGTCGTACAGCTTTATACTTTCTCAGTAAAAACTGTGCGTTTGTTGGACAACATAAACATTGGGATGGTGCAAGACTGATTCTCTGCATCCCCTCAGGAGATGTTGGTGTATAGTGCTGCTAGTTCACAGTGCACCATTTGCACCCCATACCTTATGGGTTTAGAAATGTGTGTGCAACTTTAGAACATGACAACCCTGACTCCCCAAGGAATCGTGGTAACAGATCTAGAACCTTTTCGTTCAGACTCTCATGCATACCCAAAGCAAATATGCAAGAAATACACAACTTGCAGTTACAATATTTATTGAAGCAGTGAGATTCTTGAGTAAAATATGTGCGCTGCACTTACTAATAGAACAAAAGAGTGGGTGATCTGCTAAGAATTCCTGCCGGGTGATCTAACTCCCCATTACCTGCCGGCAAGTGTCATCAAGCTGTCCGTCTTGGTGTAGAGCGAGACATCTCTTGTGGAGGTGACAGGAATCAGCTGAGCTGTAATTTTGGCGTGCCACTACCTCAAAGTGTCAGCAGAGTGATCCTCTAGTTTAAACGAGTAAGTAGATTTGTATGTATAATAAACAGTGCCCATGCTGGCATACCTAGGTCTTTGTCAGGCTGTAATTGTTTATGTTAGCTAGATAGCGTCGTCGCCTACCAGGCAACAATAAGCCATGTTATTTGTGCAGTGAACTCTTTGGGGAATCCTATCCTGCACTGACACATACACAAATGGATGTCAAAAGTCACTGTGTTGCAGAAAGAAGGCAACTTAAGAAACATGAGCATATAAATGGCGTTGTTTTTAGCGGGGCCACGTGACACCTTGCCTGCAAATATATTTCATTTCAAATATGAAATTTATTGTAAGAAAATGTATAACAGAGCATTGCATTTGGACTATTCTTTTAAAATGCCCCTCTGCCCTCCAATTTCATTTGGCTAGCTTGTTATAATTTATATTGCATACCGCCTTCCATCTTATATCAGGCTAAACCAAGGCCAATCCAAAATAGATTGATACAATGCCTGTACCCATTACTGTTATCAGAGAGCTATGGGAAGAAGTTTTTCTGGACACGTTTTCACCTGGATGAATATTCCAGAGATGTGGAATCTACAGGTAGATAGAGTATAAACCAGAAATACCGTTATCAAAGTATCTTTTTCTTCTCTGCATTTGGCTGTCATCAGACTTTCTGAAGCAGTAATCGTGAACAGACAAAAGGCAGACCCTATCTAGAACTTTCCTCACCTTGAACAACAAATGCTGCTCTGCTATCCCCCACCCTACCACCCATCGAAGGACAGTGCTTTGAAAGAACTGTCCTTTTGCTAAAGAGGACTTAATTGAATTTCTAAGGATAGCTTTGCTTCTGGCCAGGTTCTGCGCCCAACCCCTTTGTGGGCTTCTGTGCATGGTGATGGGGAGTTGGTGGCAGGGCCTGACCATAGGCTAGGTCCTGTGCCCAACTCTCCGCCAACCCCCAACCCCATGTGTAGAAGAGAGTGGATACTATAGTTTGTATGTTCTTTTTTGTGTTGTTTTTCACTTGTTTTGTATTTCACATTTTTTTGCAGATTTTAACTATTTTTGGAATTTTGTTTGATATCATTTTCATTTTTTTACATATTTATTTTATATTTTAATTTTTACACAAGTCTTTGTATTCTGTTAGCCGATGCTTTTCCATGTCTCATTAATATATTCTTTTATCACTTCTTCTCAGGCCACAACTTTATGGCAATATCTGAAGTATATATTGAAATGCTGCGTGTTGTCTTTATTTTCTTCCTCTTCTTGTTCTAGCACTTCTTCAGGAGCGGCTGGTTCTCTGCATACTGCTCACTTCTTCTGCATCTCTGTACGCACTATATTGTTTGGGGTGCCGAGCCTTCAGGTGCTTCCACATTCCATTGGGTCCCCTTGAATACTGTCCACTCTTCCTTCTCTCTATACAGCACTTTCTGGCACAAAGTGCACATACCTTTTGGAGCACTATTTTTCACCAGCTAGAATTCGTGAAACTGCCACACCAGTGATTCCTTCGCTAGCCTTGCTACTTGTAGTGCTGCAGAGTGCTTGGAAGAACTCAGACAGAATCATCTTCAGATGGTGTACCTTGCGTAGGCCTGGTGGATGATAAACTTGGTGTATGCTGGTCTCCAGTTTTGTCTGAGGTCATGATGTCTTCAGCTTGTATTTATTGCAAACTGTCTCTGTTAAACACCAATTGAGTAATGTTGGTTAGCAAAATCATTTGCTATTGTTTTTAAACAGTGTCAGCTTTTTGTTGAAAAATGTCTCCTGAGCAACCAATCAAATGGCTGCTTTCATTTTGTATGTTTTTTAGACCTCCCATAAGGTACAGCAGTACTCCCAAGGGATCCATAGAACCAATGAGAGGGTCCGGCAGGAATCTCTTGTGGTTTTATTTCCAGTTCCAGGTTCCGCAGGAGTACCTTGGAACCCAGATCTTCTAAGAAACAAAAGTTATGAAGAGGTAGTTTTATTTAAAGTTTGAGCCTAGAGGTTTACTCACAGGCCTTAATAAGGAAGATATCTTCAAGGGTTTAGTAGAATTCCTGTGTTTTTAGGTGTCATGGTACCGCGGTACCTCAAAAGTACCACTGTTCCTGTAACTCACAGAAAAACACCATCTCATTGGCTACTGCCATTAGTTTGATGTATTCCCAGGAATACTGTTATTAGGGAGTAGTGCTCGAGACATTCACACCCTCTGCAGTCTCTGCTTGCTTTTTTCATTTTTTGCCAATTTCTTTTTTGATTGATCTAGAAAAATTACATCTCCAGGAGAAGAGAGGGGATAACGGACCCAATAAGAGCAGGAACAGCTGGACGAGCCACAGACTGCACAACAGTCCATTGTGCAGGAATTCTTTACCATTCCAGAGGGAAAAAAAGAACCTGTCTGCACAGATCATCACATGTAAAATCTGCCATCGAGGATTTTCTACAGGAACCGTTTAGACATATTCTTTTAGAACCTCTGAAATGTTCAAGCACATGCAGTATTGCCACAGCAGGGTGCTAAATGCAGCAAAGCGAAAAACATCAGGAGGATGAGGAATCCTCTAAATCCACAGTTTCTCTCCCGACTGTCCAGGCTGGGGACACTGCTCTCCCTGATGCTGCTGCCGGCTTGATCCATCCCAGAGCCCCTTGTACCAGCGCATTGCACTGTATTGTATTGAGTGTGGTAGATTTGTAACTGTTAAAGAGCAGAGCCCCGAAGTGAGAGCCTGGATGTTGACCTCTCATGAGGAAGTTTGTAAAAAGTAGTGTTTTAAGTTTTGATGCCCCTTTTTCCTTCATTTTGAGTTCAACCCCCCCCCACCCCCCTCTCCCCCAAAAAACCCAGAAAAAGTCAAATACCATTTTAAAAACCCAAAAAAAGTTCCTTTGGAAGCCACCTTTCCGGTTTAAAAAAAAAAAGTTTATGTTGTTCGGCATGTCTGTCAGCCATGTACAGTGCCTATAGCCAGGCCCTGTGTGCAACCCCTTGCTTACGGCATTGTACCCATCTCTCCATGAGCGGCCAATCCCCGCTTTGCATGGCTTTTGGCCATGAGCAACGAGAGGCTTGCTGCAAGGCCTGGCTAGTGGCAAATCCCTGCGCCCATCACCCACGGGCAGCCAACCCAAAGTGTGAGACCTTCGTTGGGCACTTTCCCAACTCGAACTCTGTTGTCATTTACTCTGTAGAGTCTGAGGGTTCAGAAATCTGTGTTTGAAAGAAGTAGGGAGTGACTTCACTTTTAGATGCCATTGTCTTCTATCATCTACACTATCCCTTACACACATTTGTTTACTACTATACGTTTTATTTCAATTGTAACCTTTTTTAATGAAACTTTTGCGTAGTGTGGGGCAAATGCCCATTTTGCAAGAGTGGCTCTTTGTCCGGTACTGCTGGGGTACAACGGTACCAATCTTAGCTCAAAAAATGTAATGACCCCCCTTCGGCCTCCAAGGACAGGGGAAGGGTCAGGGCCAACACATGGCAGTGGCACCACAGGGGGAATGACAATACAATGTACCAGGGAAGGTGGGAGGTAACAGCTTGCATACGAATGAGAGTGGAGGAAGGAGGGATCAGCGGCAGCAACAGAGGACAGTGGCACCATGGGTTAGCCTGTGACCAGGCCCTGCACCCAACCTACCGCAGGTAGCCAACCCTCCACTCCACACTGCCTTCAACTGTGTGTGGCAGACGTTTGGTTGAAGGCTGTGTGCCCAACCCCCAACATGTGGCCATCCCACCCGTTGCGCATGGCCTAGGGCCATGTGCAATATGTGATTGACCATGGGGCCTCCGCCCAAACTCTTGCAGGTGGCCATCCCACCACAGCAAATGGCCTTTGACCATGCATGGCGAGGTGTTGGTCTCAGCCAGGATCTGTGTTTAACCCTCGCGAATGGCTATCAACTGTAGATGGCAGGGGATTTGCCACATTACTTAGCCTGTGGCCAGACCCAATGCCCAACCCTCTGTGTATAGTCAAGCCCCCACTGTATGTAGCCTTCAGCCAGGTGCACGCGGGGTTGAGCACAGAGCCTGGCCCCCAGCGGGTGACCAACCCCCATGGTGGGGGGCGGGGGTTGGAAGCAGGGCTAGGCCCAGCGACCAACACTCCACAACCTGGAAAAGTGGACCCCCAACCCACATTTTTGCTATTTAATATTTTTTTTGCTTTTGCGGTGCCACAGCCAAGCATCACTTTCATGGTACCATGCAAGCTTCACTTAAATGGTGCCACGGTTCTGCTCCCTCATGTGTACCTAATGGGAGGGCCACTCTGGGTCCTTCTGCGGTTTTGCGGTACTTGCAGCACAATTTGTACTTTTTTATTTTTGGCCCCTGGGCCCACCTCAGTTGTGTCGGGTGGTCAGCATATCCCTACCCTGTCCCCTTGTATGTGGTTTTTAATTAAACTTCAGGACATGGGATACAAGTCCCTATGTCCTATAATGGCAGCCTCAACATGTTTGCTGAAGTTGTGGCCAGCAAATCAGAGCTCTCGATTCCGTGGGACCGGTACCGGAGAAGAAGCTCTTTTGGCCAATCGGAGCTCTCTATTTGTTTAAATTTGGTACTGTGGGAACTACTGCGGGACAAACCATCCAGATATACCTTTTTAGCCCCTTAATGACCACCCCTGCACCTCTTTAAATGAGAATTTCCCAAAAATGGCTGAATGGAGTTACACCAAATAGCAAAATGCACTCTTTCTGAGTAAAGTTTTACATTCCTGCCAAATTTAATGTAATGGAATTCAGCCTTTTTTTCTGTATCGATTCCCAAACTTTACATGAGAATAACGATGTTTTGAGCCAACCCCCTATTTTGCAGCCCTGTTTAATTGATCACCCTGAGACTTTTCTAGTTTAAATTTTTTTTATTTCGGTTTTGGGGGTAACCCCCAAAACCCTCCTTTTTTTAAATACCTTACCTCACTTTACCTCTTCCCACCCCCGTAACCCGAAAAAGCCCATAACTCCCCATTACCTCTACCCGTTCCTGAACCCTGATCAGTAAATGCGTTCCCACATGTACCCCATAAGTGTTTTTTGTCAGGTCAGGGATTAATTACAAATATGTTACAATCTGTAGAAGAACGGGGATTTGATCATGGCCTGGATCCCCTGTAACATCAGGTCAATTGATATTGGAGTTATTGGTGGTAATAGATTGCGCCCTGGGGCACTGGGGCACTGCGGTACTGCGGTTTAAATGGCTTGAATTATGACAGAAAAAACTATTGATTATAGGTGACCCTATTCCATTATGTGCAGACTGCTAACTGGACACTTGGCAATATGCCGGGATATTTATGTACGTTGTACTGTCAGTTGGAGTAGGCCCAGCTGTATCTTGCTACTGCTAGTAGCTAACCTGGGCAAGATTAACCCCCTCTTTCTCCTCCTCTAATTATCATAACAAAGATATATGTGTGTGCGTGAACCAACAGCTAGCTAATCAGAAAAAAAGGAAGGTTTTCCTCTGAGGCCAAAAGGCATCAGCACACTGTTTTAACTTCTAAAGGTGTGGCTTCAATGATGCTTACTAAGTAATTAGCAACTCTTACGTGTAAGGAATTCCCAAACTGATTCAGAAAAATGACGATGCATATTCCGCAACTATAGCTATGCTGGGGTCTGCACACTGGGAAAGACCAATACATTATAAGATGGCTGCACTTTGAAAACAATGTGCACAGCAGGTGAGAATACATGCTCTGAGCAGGCTGCACACTGGTACAGGCCCTGCACACTATGGTAAGTAAATATACTGGAGGAGGGATGCACACTGAGAGAGGGTTCACGCTAGGGAAAGGATGCACATTATATGATGGCTGCACTTTGGAAGAAATGTGCACAACAGGTGAGGATACATGCTATGAGCAGGCTGCACACTGGTAAAGGCCTGCACACTATGGTAAGTAAACATACTGGAGAAGGAAGGCACACTAAGAGAGGATGCACATTATAAGATGGCTGCACTTTGGACGATATCTGCACAGTAGGTGAGGGCACACGCTATGAGATGGCTGCACACGGGGAAAGGCCTGCACACTAGGGTAAGTATACATACTAGAGGAGGGATGCACACTGAGAGAGGGCTGCACACTAGGGAAACAATGCATATTTGCAGTTCTACACGCTGGGAGAGGTTTGCCATCTTGGAAAGGGCTGCACACTAATATATGCTCATACTCCTGCACACTGAAGGGTATATTTACAAGAACTGCCGCTAACTAGCGTTAGCGTCAGTTTTCTTAACGCGGCCTATCGCTGAAAACTATTGCCCTGTTAGCGATGTATTTACAATACGCTGCTGCATGGCGATAGTTTCAGGTAGCAGCGGTAAAAACTGCCGCTAACGCTGGCGTGGAGGCGAAACAAATTCTGACGTTAGCGTGCGAAGACTGACAAAAGGCCAATTTGCAGACAAAAAACTCACGTTAGTCACCAGAACTTCACCTTTTTTGCCTCTAGATGCAAAAATAGCCAATAAATCCACCTCCAATGAAAAAAATAAAAGAAAAACAATGGAATACAGAATGGAGCAGCCAGGGACAGGTGCAGCGCAGATCTTCAACCTCCCCAAACCCCCCAACAGCCAGGATGACCAGCCAGAGTCCCAGGGGAAGAGGAAATGCAGAATCAGGGCTACATATATGAAAAGAGGCGCATCGCTGGGGAAAACCTGTGATGCATCTCTTTTCATAGCGCACTCCTTGCAACACCATGGCAGCCAAAACCTTGAAAGCGTGGATAGTCCCCGGGGCCCGGAGGCCTCGCTGTGCCTGTGTTTGGGACCCGGAGTGTAATGCGGAGGTGCTGTAGAGTTGCAGGGCCGTGGCGGTAGACAGTGAGGTGTGGGCGATCGCCCTTACCTGGTGGTGAAGTCTGCCAGGTCACATGGAGACACGTTGCTGACCTGTGTGAGAAGACCGCCTGGTGCCCCTTGGAGCTGTGAACGGTAGAGGCGCTCCTGCGCACCAACTTAGGGAGGTCTGCATCGCATACCACGCGCTACCAGTACACCGGGGTGCACGGAGGGGATTACCAATGGTGGGCCGCGCCTCTCTGCATCACAGGCCGGAGGATGTAGTGCACTTAACTTAGAGGCAGTTTTTGGGGTTTTGCACTATACAAGGAATTCCTTGTAAATATCGCGAAGTGGGGTTAGCTGCAGCTTTTTCACAGGAACGCCCACCTTGCATCTAATTTCCGTTAACTCTTTCTAACAGAAGTGGCGATCTTTAAAGTTCACATTTTCGCAGGAAAAGTGCCGCTAACTCCAGTTAGAGGCAACTTGTAAATAAGACGATAAAAAAATGCTGCAGCAACGTCAAAAAATTGACGCTACGGCGGCATTAAGTTCTGGTAAAAATGCCCCTGAGTGAGGATGCACACTAAGGGGCCGATTCCGATGTCGGACGGACTCAGGTCCGTCCGACATCGATCACGAGCTCGTAACCGACCGACCTGCTGTCATCGGTTACGGCCCTGCAAGTAACCGGAGAGGTGTGGTGCAGCGGCCAGGGCAGCTGACTTTGGAGCACAGGGTTCACGGTTCGATCCCTGGCTCCGGCGGCAGCTCAGCTCAGCACCATGTGACTCTGGGCAATAGCTCACTTAATTTCCACTATGGCCCCCAGCGCCTTGAGACCCGTAAGGGTGAGTAGCTGCGCTGTATAAAAATGGACTTACTTTACTTACTACTTACGATGCGACCGAACCCTGTTCGGTCGCACTCGTATACTACACAATGGGAGCATGCATTCTGAGTGGAATGCATGCTTGCATTGTGGAAAGCAGGGGTGCAGTTCATCCCTGCACCCTGTGGCCAGCACCCCAAGGTGCCTGCCACCGGGTGCAGGGATCAACAGAGGGGCACCATAGGTGCCCCCAGGCTGCCATTCGGCGGCCTCGCACTCATGGGGGCCCTACTGTGGGCCCCCAAAGACAGTTACCGACTGCCTTTTCGTGCCGGAAAGACCGGCACGAAAAGGCAGTGAAATACTGCCATCGTACTCCCTCAGTCGTGAAGAGGCAGCCGGGGGAGTACTGTAGGATTACCGGACGGCGGACGGGCCCGTCGTAAGCCATCCGGAAATCCGATTCGGATTCCTTTCCGACCGAGCCCATCGGAATGGCTCGGTCCGAAAGGAATCCGGCCGGCACGTTCCGTTTCGGTCGGAAGGGCTCCGACCATCGTTCGGTGCCCTTCCGGCCGAAATCGGAATCGGCCCCTGAGAGTAGGGTGACCAACCGTCCGTAAATTTCACGGACCGTCCGTTATTTGAGTATGACGTCTGTAAGGCGTCCGTAATTTGGGGGGTCCCCAAATTACGGACGCCTTACAGACATCATACTAAAATCAAATTGGGGAATTTCAGGAAGGTATGCTGTTCCCCTGCAAGAGGCCCCATGAGTTTAAAAGTTTCCACTCTGGGCCTCTCACACTTATCTTTTAATCTGTAGACTGAGGCTGCCTGCGCAGCCCCTCCCGTACCTCGCAAAGACTGTGGACTGGCCCATTGTCATTCTGAGACTGCAGACGATTCCACACTACAATAAGTTCTCACTGAGAGAGGGCTGCTCTCTAAGGGAAGGGTGCCCATTCGGAGGGATACACACTAAGGAGGATTACACACTGGGAGAAGGATGCACGCTAGAATAGGTTTACACTGGGACAGGCCTTCTCACTAGGTGAAGGACGCACAACATGGGAGGGATGCATTGCACACTGAGAAACGGCTGCGTATTGGAAGGGGGCTGCGCAGTGAAGGAGGATATGGGGGGCAAGAGGGGCAATCCGGGAGGGCTGTGAACTAGGTGCCAGTTCTAGTTTAAATGCGTTTATTGACACAAACAAGTCTATAAAACAACTCGATCCAAAAACCACAGCGAAAGCATTTGCTCACTTCACCTAAAATTACCGAATAAGAAAAATATATTCTACTGATAACCCGTAACGGCCTAACCCAAGAGCCACGCCCGCGTGACACACTTCTGCTAAGAGACTCATAGCACCATATTTCATAAATAGCAATTTTCAGATCATACGACGCAAAGTCAAAAACATAAAACAGTATATCAAGATTTGCAGCAAACTGACTCTGAGCCGCCGTACCCGCGATCGAAAGTAAGGACAATTGGCTACTCTACAGGAACATCTCATCTCAAGGTGAATTTATGTAAGGAGAAGGTTTCTTCTCTAAAAACTCCAGATCTCTTTTAATGGGGATGTGCACTGCTAACCGCTGCATGGTCTGCTTAGAGGGAAAGAGATCCTGCTGCTGCTTCCCGCGGAGGGAGACGTGCAACTGGGGCTCGGGGTTCGAGTCTCGGCGTCGGCTCAACATCCTGTGATTCTGGGCAAATCTCTTAATCTCCCCGTGCCCATGGACAGCACCTGGATACCCTCGCGGGTGGTAAGAAGCGCTATATGAATCTACCCATTTGTAAGGCTTTATCGGTTCTAGGGCTGAAGTATCCCATTTTCTTTCACTGTTTTGTATTTCACTCCAACACAAGTTAAGATATTCTTGTTTGATCTCCGATGAACAAAGAACTATTCTTGACAGAATTCCTGCCATATCACCCCACACCATTAGCCTCGACTCACACCTGACTGCCTGGATCATTGTGTTAGATGGAAAGGGTGAATATTCATTTCCAGGCACGGTGTAAATAAATTCCCAGGAAACTCTGTGGTCACAGGCCATTAATTCAGAATTATTCTTTTTTATAAGAAGAGTAAGAGGTGATGTTGATAAACCCCCACACTCGGAATAGAACCTACTATGCCTCTCGATGCCACATCTGACCCACTACATGTTGGAGGGGTGCTGGCCAATTTACAGTGCTGGAAAAGTTAAGCTGGGATATTTATAGCGAATCTGCTCTCTCCACTCTATTACCTGCAGAAGTCCAGAAAAAAAATGTATGCTTATTCCCAAAGATGAGAATTTGATCATTTACTGTTAGTAGAGTATAGGTACAATTGGTGAGGAGTCCTACACGTTACGGAAGGGCTGCTCACTGCAAGAGGGCTTTCCTATGGCCTAGTTTCTACACTAGGAAAGGCTTGCACACTAGGGGACGGCCACACACTGGAAAGGGACTGCAATGGTCAGTGTACGGAAAATACCATTCAGAAGTGTTTTCTTTACAGATATATAAGCAGAAAATATGTGTGTGTGTGTGTGGGGTGCGGATGGTCAGTAGCATGTAGCCTTACCTCAGCAGTCCACAACAAGAAAGAGTGTGCTCGCTAGCACTTGGCATACCAAATGTAAGTCAACATAATGCTGTATATAGGTAAAAACATCCATCAGCCCCCTAGGCACCACTATTGGATCTGAAATGTACCAGTGAACTGTTGTTTTTGTCCTCTAAATCTGTGGTTAGGCTTTGGCCTAATACTGATTTAGAATCCACACAGTCCCATTATAGAAACGTTGCCACCTGATGCTTTGGCCCCAAACCCTTTGTTTAGCTATGTTGTAAAAACTTTGAGAAGGCAGCACTGGGCCTTTGAGCCTACACCTGTACATGAGAAAGTTTAACTGGAGCTTGAGTCTATACCTTTGTAAAAGTAGGCTGTGCTATGCATTTACGGTTCACCCTGTTCACTGCGAGGATGCACAGAGCTTTTGAGACATTATCGGAGCATAATGTTGGCAAGGGTTAGGCACACTGAAGGTCTCTCTAGTTTTCTTCCTGATTGCGTCAGGATGCACGGCTAACCACTGGCTGTGAGACGAGTGTGACGGTGTCATGCTTTGAGACTGCGCACGAGTAGTGCTGTTTGTAGGCAGAGAGGCTGGTGGTGCACAACAAGCATCAATCAGCACAGCATCGGTACAACCTGGAGGAAGGTTTCATGCTCCTGGCTGGTGCTCTACATGATGCTGCTCTACATGGTGCTGCTCTACATGATGCTGCTCTACATGATTTTGTTTGTATTCAGAGAGGCTGGTGGTGCACAACAAGCATCAGCACAGCATCGGTACAACCTGGAGGAAGGTTTCATGCTCCTGGCTTTTGCTCTACATGATGCTGTTTGTAGGCAGAGAGGCTGGCGGTGCACAACGAGCATCAGCACAGCATCGGTACAACCTGGAGGAAGGTTTCATGCTCCTGGCTGTTGCTCTACATGATGCTGCTCTACATGATGCTGCTCTACATGATGCTGTTTGTAGGCAGAGAGGCTGGTGGTGCACAACAAGCATCAGCACAGCATCGGTACAACCTGGAGGAAGGTTTCATGCTCCTGGCTGGTGCTCTACATGATGCTGCTCTACATGGTGCTGCTCTACATGATGCTGCTCTACATGATGCTGTTTGTAGGCAGAGAGGCTGGTGGTGCACAACAAGCATCAGCACAGCATCGGTACAACCTGGAGGAAGGTTTCATGCTCCTGGCTGGTGCTCTACATGATGCTGCTCTACATGGTGCTGCTCTACATGATGCTGTTTGTAGGCAGAGAGGCTGGTGGTGCACAACAAGCATCAGCACAGCATCGGTACAACCTGAAGGAAGGTTTCATGCTCCTGGCTGGTGCTCTACATGATGCTGCTCTACATGGTGCTGCTCTACATGATGCTGCTCTACATGATGCTGTTTGTAGGCAGAGAGGCTGGTGGTGCACAACAAGCATCAGCACAGCATCGGTACAACCTGGAGGAAGGTTTCATGCTCCTGGCTGGTGCTCTACATGATGCTGCTCTACATGGTGCTGCTCTACATGATGCTGCTCTACATGATGCTGTTTGTAGGCAGAGAGGCTGGTGGTGCACAACAAGCATCAGCACAGCATCGGTACAACCTGGAGGAAGGTTTCATGCTCCTGGCTGGTGCTCTACATGATGCTGCTTGATAACGATATACAGGTCCCAGAGCTATCAGTATTCTTGTGAGGGCTGGAGATAATTGAGTATGACTTCAATTGTATAAATGTGTGTATGTTGTATTTGTACAGTGCAAACCTAGCCAAAAGGCAGCAAAGCACCGTACGGGGTCAAAGACAAGCATACAGTTGAGTGATAGGAGAAGTAACTGGGTTCTGGGAGCACAAGTGTACAGTTAATGCATTTTGATGTTATGTTCTTTAAAGAGGTGAGTCTTCAACTTTTTCCTAGATTGAAGCAGCATAGTGGCATTTCTGATGCGTATAGGGATGTGGTTCGAGATCCTGGGTGCCTAGATGAAAAGGGCCTGCTGCTTTGGTTTTTCTTTTTTACACTTCTTAGCCTCCAGTCTGATGGTGTTATGGCTGCAGGTGTGTCACGCGGTTCTGAAATAAAGAAAACATCCTTTCTACAGCAAAATTCTGACAAAATACTATCCCGTCTGTAGGAAGGCTGGTGAGTACTGTAAATAATAACAGTTATAAGAGAGGGGTGTTGAAGAGGCACTAGAGCAGCTAAGTTTCCATCTCAGATATGAAAGATCAGTAGGGGCTGTCTACTGAGGTGATATGGCACTAGGTTGTATGACAGAACATCATGAACAACAAATCCTCTGACATAATTATCATGTCAAAAATATAATTTGCCAAAGTAATTGTGTTTCTGTGTTTATAATGTTAAATACAAAAATATGATGTCAAAAATATTGTGGAATAGAATAGTAATTTTTTTAAATATAAAGTTAAAAAAATGTATTATAACCTAAATACTTTTATTAATTGATATAAAATATATATACCAAAAAATAAAAATAAAAAAATATTAAAAAATATTACACTTAAAATATTTACAATAAATTAAAATTAAAAATTAATAAACAATCATATAAAGAAAACATATTTATAGGATTGTTAAAACATATGTTTACTTAAATTTAAACAAACTGTATAAATATTATATATATTTATTTAAAAACAATATTTAAACAAAAAACATTAATATCAACATTAACTAAAATATTACAATGAAAAACATATTAATAAAAACATTTATAACGAGTAATTAAATAAATAAAATTAATACAAAAATAGATTTTAATCTTTTTTTCAAAATATATTACAGATATTAAAAACATATTTAAATAAAAGAATTTGAAAGAAACAAGAGTAACCACAATAACTAATTTAAATACAATTTAGAAAAAAATAGGAAAACTGTTACACTTTCCTCCAAATTACATTGTGTATTCCTTCTGCAATCTAAAGAAACAGTAGGGAAAGAATCAGACTTCAGTGGTGTTACATTTACTAGTCCCTCTCCAATCAAAGCAACAGTAGGGAAAGTGTTGTATTTCAGAGTGGTTATATTTGCTATTCCTACTACAATCTAAACAACAGCACGGAAGATGTTGGACTTTTGAGGGGTTACATTTACTATTTCCTCTCCAGTGTAAGCGACAATAGGGAACATCTTGGATTTTGGAGTGGTTTGATTTACTATTCTCACTTCATTCTAAGCAACAGTACAGAAGATGTTGTACTTCACAAAGGTTAGACTGATTTTTTCCGCTCCACTCTAAGCAACAGTAGGGACAGAGCTGGATTTAGGAGGGGATAGATGTACACTCCAGTCTAAGTAGCAATAGTGAAAATGTTGGACTTTAGAAGGGTTTGATTTACTATTCCCACTCCACTCTAAGCAACAGTAGTGAAAGTGTTGGATTGCGGAGGGATAACATTTGCTGTTCCTTTCTCCAGTCTAAGCAACCATATCTAAACTGTTGGACATCAGACAGGTAACGTATACCATTCCAAACACATATCACTTTTTATAACACATTTAAATACCAAACAAAATAAATACCATATAAATTAAATTAAACATGTATTTTTTTTAAAATATCAAAACATTTAATAATGTTAAATATGAATAATATTCCTCCCTGATACTTTAAGCATATTAATAAAAACATATAAATAAAACAATAACAACATCAAATTACTATTTAAATTAGGCAAATAAAACGTAATACGATAACAAATATTAAATACATTTTATAAAAATAAGTATTAAATATACTTATCAATCAATTATTAATGAATGCAAGTTAAAACATAATTATCAAGAAATAATCAATGACAACATTTGCATAATTAATTATCATTTTGATATTTAACTAAATTAATCATTAATTAAAAACATAAATTAAATAACTTTCCATCCTATTCCCCTACAAACTCAACAATCTGCTACTAAAATCTAAATTATGAAATGCATATTAAAAATCACAATTTATTCTTAAATAATTGACATAAAAATTAATCAATTAATACATTTACATAAATAATAGCCAATTAACTCTTTAAATTACATTAAAAAACGAATTAACATAAAAATATATAATAATTTACATAATTTCCCACCCTATCCCTCCCAAAACCCAACAAACTGATACTACATAACAAATTAGTAATTAAAATAAAAACATTTGATATTACAAACTATTAAAAATATATATTAATTAAACTAATAATTCTACAACCTTACATTTTGAATAATAACTGCTTTATACTAAATTAATGAAAAAACTTTATTTATTACCATTGTATTAAAGTAAACGATATTAGATAGAATAATATTCTTTAAAACAATATTATATACAAAAAAAACAATATTCTTGCATTCGATGTTCTGCTACACAATATTTTTGTTGTCACAATATTTTTGACACCGTATTAATGTCACACAATATGTAGGACTCACTATTGCTGTCATTCGCTGTGACGCCAATCCTGAGACAGACACAAGCAGTGACCCTTTTTCTCTTTCTGCAGATTGTCATCATTTACTTTGTGAGTGTACAGTCTCTGGTCGATCAAAACAATATGAAATTAACTTTCTTATGAGCATGATGAGGAGGGTGGGGGCAGAGGGTGGGGTGGGGGTTCATGGGGTGAGCCTGAGGCCTGGGGAGTGAGATGGAGAACCCGGGGAGCAGGGAGGAGAGTGACTGACTACCTGAGCATGGAAGAAAGAGGCTGGACGAGACTCTGGAGAAGAAGGACTTAAGAGAAAGGGGCAGGGGAGAGTCACAGGAGGATAGGGGAGAGGTACTGAAGAAGATGTCACTGAACAAGAAATGAACTGGAATACATAGGAGACTATGCAAGAATTTCACTGGGAGAGTCACAAAAGGCAGTGGCACACGTACGACAGAAGGAAAAAAAAAAAAATAGCGGGGATGGAGATAGAAAGTCACTCGAAGGAAAGGGCACTGTAGGGGGCACCAGAGTAAAGGGAAGAGACCCTAGGTTATTGCCAGTCGAGGATAGCGGAGAGGTGCTGTAGGAGGAGTCAATAAGGTAGAAAGCATTGGGACAGTCACTGAAGGATGGGGGTGAGCCCTGAGGCAGAATCCCGGGAGGATGGAGAGTGAGCCCTGAAGCTGTCACTAGAGGATGGAGGGTGAGAACTGAGGCAGAGTCACTGGAAGATAGAGGGTGAGCCCTGAAGCTGTCACTAGAGGATGGAGGGTGAGACCTGAGGCACAGTCACTGGAAGATGGGGGGTGAGCCCTGAGGTAGAGTCACTGGAGGATGGAGGGTGAGCCCTGAGGCAGAGTCACTGGAAGATAGAGGGTGAGCCCCTGAAGCTGTCACTAGAGGATGGAGGGTGAGACCTGAGGCACAGTCACTGGAAGATGGGGGTGAGCCCTGAGGTAGAGTCCCTGGAGGATGGAGGTTGAGCCCTGAGGCAGAGTCACTGGAAGATAGAGGGTGAGCCCTGAAGCTGTCACTAGAGGATGGAGGGTGAGACCTGAGGCACAGTCACTGGAAGATGGGGGGTGAGCCCTGAGGTAGAGTCACTGGAGGATGGAGGGTGAGCCCTGAGGCAAAGTCACTGGAAGATAGAGGGTGAGCCCTGAAGCTGTCACTAGAGGATGGAGGGTGAGACCTGAGGCACAGTCACTGGAAGATGGGGGGTGAGCCCTGAGACAGAGTCACTGGAAGATGGAGGGTGAGCCCTGAGGCAGAGTCACTGGAAGATAGAGGGTGAGCCCTGAAGCTGTCACTAGAGGATGGAGGGTTAGACCTGAGGCACAGTCACTGGAAGATGGGGGGGTGAGCCCTGAGGTAGAGTCACTGGAGGATGGAGGGTGAGCCCTGAGGCAGAGTCACTGGAAGATAGAGGGTGAGCCCTGAAGCTGTCACTAGAGGATGGAGGGTGAGACCTGAGGCACAGTCACTGGAAGATGGAGGGTGAGCCCTGAGGCAGAGTCACTGGAGGATGGAGGGTGAGCCCCCAGGCAGAGTCACTGGATGATAGAGGGTGAGCCCTGAAGCTGTCACTAGAGGATGGAGGGTGAGACCTGAGGCACAGTCACTGGAAGATGGAGGGTGAGCCCTGAGGCAGAGTCACTGGAGGATGGAGGGTGAACCCTGAGGCAGACTCACTGGAAGATAGAGGGTGAGCCCTGAAGCTGTCACTAGAGGATGGAGCGTGAGACCTGAGACAGAGTCACTGGAAGATGGAGGGTGAGCCCTGAGGCAGAGTCACTGGAGGGGCAGAGTCACTGGGGGATGGAGGGTGAGCCCCGAGGCAGAGTCACTGGGGGATGGAGGGTGAGCCCCGAGACAGACACTGGAAGAGAGAGGGTGAGCCCCGAGGCAGAGTCACTAGAGGATGGAGGGTGAGCCCTGAAGCTGTCACTAGAGGATGTAGTTTGAGACGTCAGGCAGAATCACTGGAGGATGGAGGGAGAGCCCTGAGGTAGTGTCACTGGAGGATGGAGGGATGAGACCAGAGGCAGAGTCACTGGAGGATGAGGGGATGAGCCCCGGAGCAGAGTCACTGGAGGATGGAGGAGTGAGCCCCGAGTAAGAGTCACTCGAGGATGAAGGGGTGGGCACCGAGGCAGAGTCACTGGAAGATAGAGGGATGAGCCCTGAGGCAGAGTCACTCGAGGATGGAGGGTGAGGCCCTGCGGCAGAGTCACTGGAGGATGGAGAGTGAGCCCCAAAGCTGTCTCTAGAGGATGTAGGGTGAGACCTGAGGCAGAATCACTGGAGGATGGAGGGTGAGACATTCCAGAGTCACTGGAAGAGAGAGGGTGTGCCCAGAAGCAGTCATTTGAGGATGGAGGGTGAGCCCAGAGGCAGAGCCACTAGAGGATGGAATGGGTGAGCCCCGAGGCAGAGTCACTGGAGGATGGAGAGTGAGTCCCCAGGCAGAGTCACTGGAAGATAGAGGGTGAGACCCTAAGCAGATTTAATGGAGGATGAAGGGGTGAGCCCAGAGGTAGTCACTGGAGGATGAGGGGGTGAGCCCCGAAGCAGAGTCACTGGAGGATGAGTTAGATGAGAGGCAGAGTCACTGGAGGATGAGTTAGATGAGAGGCAGAGTCACTGGAGGATGGCGGGGTGAGCCCTGAGGCAGTCACTGGAGGTTGGAGGGTGAGACCTGATGCAGAGTCACTGGAGGATGAAGGGGTGAGCACCAAAGCAGAGTCACTGGAGGATGGAGGGTGAGCCCCGAAGAAGAGTCATTGGAGGATGGAGGGTGAGACCCGAGGCAGTCACTGGAGGATGGAGGGATGAGCCCTGAGGCTGAGTGAGTCACTGGAAGATAGACAGTGAGCACTGATGCAGAGTCACTAGAGGATGGAGGGCGAAACCTGAGGCAGAGTCACTGGAAGATAGAGGGTGCGGCCCAAAGCAGAGTCACTAGAGGATGGCGGAATGAGACCCGAGGCCGTCACTGGAGGATGGGGGGATGAGCCCTGAGGCAAAGTACCTGCAGGATGGAGGGGTGAGCCCCAAAGCAGAGTCACTGAAGGGTGGAGGGTGAGCCCCGAGGCAGAGTCACTGAAAGATGGAGGATGAGCCCCGAAGGCAGAGTCACTGGAGGATGAAGGGTGAGACCCGATGCAGATTCAATGGAGGATGAAGGGGTGAGCCCCGAGGCAGAGTCACTGGAGGATGAGGGGGTGAGCCCCGAAGCAGAGTCACTGGAGGATAAATTAGATGAGAGGCAGAGTCACTGGAGGATGAGTTAGATGAGAGGCAGAGTCACTGGAGGATGGCGGGGTGAGCCCTGAGGCAGTCACTGGAGGATGGAGGGTGAGACCTGATGCAGAGTCACTGGAGGATGAAGAGGTGAGTGCCAAAGCAGAGTCACTGGAGGATGGAGGGTGAGCCCCGAAGCAGAGACACTGGAGGATGGAGGATGAGTCCTGAGGCAGAGTCACTGGAAGATGGAGGATGAGCCCTGAGGCAGAGTCACTGGAAGATGGAGGATGAGCCCTGAGGCAGAGTCACTGGAGGATGGAGGGTGAGCCCCGAAGCAGAGTCACTGGAGGATGAAGGGCGAGACCTGAGGCAGAGTCACTGGAAGATAGAGGGTGCGGCCCAAAGCAGAGTCACTAGAGGATGGCGGAATGAGACCCGAGGCCGTCACTGGAGGATGGGGGATGAGCCCTGAGGCAAAGTACCTGCAGGATGGAGGGGTGAGCCCCAAAGCAGAGTCACTGTAGGGTGGAGGGTGAGCCCTGAAGCAGAGTCACTGGAGGATGGAGGGTGAGCCCCGAGGCAGAGTCACTGGAAGGTGGAGGATGAGCCCTGAGGCAGAGTCACTGGAAGATGGAGGATGAGCCCCGAAGAAGAGTCATTGGAGGATGGAGGGTGAGACCCAAGGCAGTCACTGGAGGATGGAGGGATGAGCCCTGAGGCTGAGTGAGTCACTGGAAGATAGACAGTGAGCACTGATACAGAGTCACTAGAGGATGGAGGGCGAAACCTGAGGCAGAGTCACTGGAAGATAGAGGGTGCGGCCCAAAGCAGAGTCACTAGAGGATGGCGGAATGAGACCCGAGGCCGTCACTGGAGGATGGGGGGATGAGCCCTGAGGCAAAGTACCTGCAGGATGGAGGGGTGAGCCCCAAAGCAGAGTCACTGAAGGGTGGAGGGTGAGCCCCGAGGCTGAGTCACTGAAAGATGGAGGATGAGCCCCGAAGGCAGAGTCACTGGAGGATGAAGGGTGAGACCCGATGCAGATTCAATGGAGGATGAAGGGGTGAGCGCCGAGGCAGAGTCACTGGAGGATGAGGGGGTGAGCCCCGAAGCAGTCACTGGAGGATAAATTAGATGAGAGGCAGAGTCACTGGAGGATGAGTTAGATGAGAGGCAGAGTCACTGGAGGATGGCGGGGTGAGCCCTGAGGCAGTCACTGGAGGATGGAGGGTGAGACCTGATGCAGAGTCACTGGAGGATGAAGAGGTGAGTGCCAAAGCAGAGTCACTGGAGGATGGAGGGTGAGCCCCAAAGCAGAGACACTGGAGGATGGAGGGTGAGCCCTGAGGCAGAGTCACTGGAAGATGGAGGATGAGTCCTGAGGCAAAGTCACTGGAAGATGGAGGATGAGCCCTGAGGCAGAGTCACTGGAAGATGGAGGATGAGCCCTGAGGCAGAGTCACTGGAGGATGGAGGGTGAGCCCCGAAGCAGAGTCACTGGAGGATGAAGGGCGAGACCTGAGGCAGAGTCACTGGAAGATAGAGGGTGCGGCCCAAAGCAGAGTCACTAGAGGATGGCGGAATGAGACCCGAGGCCGTCACTGGAGGATGGGGGATGAGCCCTGAGGCAAAGTACCTGCAGGATGGAGGGGTGAGCCCCAAAGCAGAGTCACTGAAGGGTGGAGGGTGAGCCCTGAAGCAGAGTCACTGGAGGATGGAGGGTGAGCCCCGAGGCAGAGTCACTGGAAGGTGGAGGATGAGCCCTGAGGCAGAGTCACTGGAAGATGGAGGATGAGCCCTGAGGCAGAGTCACTGGAGGATGGAGGGTGAGCCCCGAAGCAGAGTCACTAGAGGATGGAGGGTGAGACCTGAGGCACAGTCACTGGAAGATGGGGAGTAAGCCCTGAGGTAGAGTCACTGGAGGATAGAGGGTGCGGCCCAAAGCAGAGTCACTAGAGGATGGCGGAATGAGACCCGAGGCCGTCACTGGAGGATGGGAGGATGAGCCCTGAGGCAAAGTACCTGCAGGATGGAGGGGTGAGCCCCAAAGCAGAGTCACTGAAGGGTGGAGGGTGAGCCCCGAGGCAGAGTCACTGAAAGATGGAGGATGAGCCCCGAAGGCAGAGTCACTGGAGGATGAAGGGTGAGACCCGATGCAGATTCAATGGAGGATGAAGGGGTGAGCCCCGAGGCAGAGTCACTGGAGGATGAGGGGTTGAGCCCCGAAGCAGAGTCACTGGAGAATAAATTAGATGAGAGGCAGAGTCACTGGAGGATGGCGGGGTGAGCCCTGAGGCAGTCACTGGAGGATGGAGGGTGAGACCTGATGCAGAGTCACTGGAGGATGAAGGGGTGAGTGCCAAAGTAGAGTCACTGGAGGATGGAGGGTGAGACCCGAGGCAGAGTCACTGGAAGATAGAGGGTGCGGCCCAAAGCAGAGTCACTAGAGGATGGCGGAATGAGACCCGAGGCCGTCACTGGAGGATGGGGGGATGAGCCCTGAGGCAAAGTACCTGCAGGATGGAGGGGTGAGCCCCAAAGCAGAGTCACTGAAGGGTGGAGGGTGAGCCCCGAGGCAGAGTCACTGAAAGATGGAGGATGAGCCCCGAAGGCAGAGTCACTGGAGGATGAAGGGTGAGACCCGATGCAGATTCAATGGAGGATGAAGGGTGAGCCCGAGGCAGAGTCACTGGAGGATGAGGGGTTGAGCCCCGAAGCAGAGTCACTGGAGGATGAGTTAGATGAGAGGCAGAGTCACTGGAGGATGAGTTAGATGAGAGGCAGAGTCACTGGAGGATGACGGGGTGAGCCCTGAGGCAGTCACTGGAGGTTGGAGGGTGAGACCTGATGCAGAGTCACTGGAGGATGAAGGGTGAGCCCCGAAGAAGAGTCATTGGAGGATGGAGGGTGAGACCCGAGGCAGTCACTGGAGGATGGAGGGATGAGCCCTGAGGCTGAGTGAGTCACTGGAGGATGGAGGGTGAGCCCTGAGGCAGAGTCACTGGAAGATGGAGGATGAGTCCTGAGGCAGAGTCACTGGAAGATGGAGGATGAGCCCTGAGGCAGAGTCACTGGAAGATGGAGGATAAGCCCTGAGGCAGAGTCACTGGAGGATGGAGGGTGAGCCCCGAAGCAGAGTCACTGGAGGATGAAGGGCGAGACCTGAGGCAGAGTCACTGGAAGATAGAGGGTGCGGCCCAAAGGAGAGTCACTAGAGGATGGCGGAATGAGACCCGAGGCCGTCACTGGAGGATGGGGGGATGAGCCCTGAGGCAAAGTACCTGCAGGATGGAGGGGTGAGCCCCAAAGCAGAGTCACTGAAGGGTGGAGGATGAGCCCTGAAGCAGAGTCACTGGAGGATGGAGGGTGAGCCCCGAGGCAGAGTCACAGGAAGATGGAGGATGAGCCCTTAGGCAGAGTCACTGGAAGATGGAGGATGAGCCCTGAGGCAGAGTCACTGGAAGATGGAGGATGAGCCCTGAGGCAGAGTCACTGGTGGATGGAGGGTGAGCCCCGAAGCAGAGTCACTGGAGGATGAAGGGGTGAGTGCCAAAGCAGAGTCACTGGAGGATGGAGGGCGAGACCTGAGGCAGAGTCACTGGAAGATAGAGGGTGCGGCCCAAAGCAGAGTCACTAGAGTATGGCGGAATGAGACCTGAGGCCGTCACTGGAGGATGGGAGGATGAGCCCTGAGGCAAAGTACCTGCAGGATGGAGGGGTGAGCCCCAAAGCAGAGTCACTGAAGGGTGGAGGGTGAGCCCCGAGGCAGAGTCACTGAAAGATGGAGGATGAGCCCCGAAGGCAGAGTCACTGGAGGATGAAGGGTGAGACCCGATGCAGATTCAATGGAGGATGAAGGGGTGAGCCCCGAGGCAGAGTCACTGGAGGATGAGGGGGTGAGCCCCGAAGCAGAGTCACTGGAGAATAAATTAGATGCGAGGCAGAGTCACTGGAGGATGGCGGGGTGAGCCCTGAGGCAGTCACTGGAGGATGGAGGGTGAGACCTGATGCAGAGTCACTGGAGGATGAAGAGGTGAGTGCCAAAGCAGAGTCACTGGAGGATGGAGGGTGAGCCCAGAAGCAGAGTCGCTGGAGGATGGAGGGTGAGCCCTGAGGCAGAGTCACTGGAAGATGGAGGATAAGTCCTGAGGCAGAGTCACTGGAAGATGGAGGATGAGCCCTGAGGCAGAGTCACTGGAAGATGGAGGATGAGCCCTGAGGCAGAGTCACTGGAGGATGGAGGGTGAGCCCTGATGCAGAGTCACTGGAGGATGAAGGGCGAGACCTGAGGCAGAGTCACTGGAAGATAGAGGGTGCGGCCCAAAGCAGAGTCACTAGAGGATGGCGGAATGAGACCCGAGGCCGTCACTGGAGGATGGGAGGATGAGCCCTGAGGCAAAGTACCTGCAGGATGGAGGGTTGAGCCCCAAAGCAGAGTCACTGAAGGGTGGAGGGTGAGCCCCGAGGCAGAGTCACTGGAGGATGAAGGGCGAGACCTGAGGCAGAGTCACTGGAAGATAGAGGGTGCGGCCCAAAGCAGAGTCACTAGAGGATGGCGGAATTAGACCCGAGGCCGTCTCTGGAGGATGGGGGGATGAGCCCTGAGGCAAAGTACCTGCAGGATGGAGGGGTGAGCCCCAAAGCAGAGTCACTGAAGGGTGGAGGGTGAGCCCTGAAGCAGAGTCACTGGAGGATGGAGGGTGAGCCCCGAGGCAGAGTCACTGGAAGATGGAGGATGAGCCCTGAGGCAGAGTCACTGGAAGATGGAGGATGAGCCCTGAGGCAGAGTCACTGGAGGATGGAGGGTGAGCCCCGAAGCAGAGTCTCTGGAGGATGAAGGGGTGAGTGCCAAAGCAGAGTCACTGGAGGATGGAGGGCGAGACCTGAGGCAGAGTCACTGGAAGATAGAGGGTGCGGCCCAAAGCAGCGTCACTAGAGGATGGCGGAATGAGACCCGAGGCCGTCACTGGAGGATGGGAGGATGAGCCCTGAGGCAAAGTACCTGCAGGATGGAGGGGTGAGCCCCAAAGCAGAGTCACTGAAGGGTGGAGGGTGAGCCCGAGGCAGAGTCACTGAAAGATGGAGGATGAGCCCCGAAGGCAGAGTCACTGGAGGATGAAGGGTGAGACCCAATGCAGATTCAATGGAGGATGAAGGGGTGAGCCCCGAGGCAGAGTCACTGGAGGATGAGGTGATGAGCCCCGAAGCAGAGTCACTGGAGAATAAATTAGATGAGAGGCAGAGTCACTGGAGGATGGCGGAGTGAGCACTGAGGCAGTCACTGGAGGATGGAGGGTGAGACCTGATGCAGAGTCACTGGAGGATGAAGGGGTGAGTGCCAAAGCAGAGTCACTGGAGGATGGAGGGCGAGGCCCGAGGCAGAGTCACTGGAAGATAGAGGGTGCGGCCCAAAGCAGAGTCACTAGAGGATGGCGGAATGAGACCCGAGGCCGTCACTGGAGGATGGGGGATGAGCCCTGAGGCAAAGTACCTGCAGGATGGAGGGGTGAGCCCCAAAGCAGAGTCACTGAAGGGTGGAGGGTGAGCCCCGAGGCAGAGTCACTGAAAGATGGAGGAGGAGCCCCGAAGGCAGAGTCACTGGAGGATGAAGGGTGAGATCCGATGCAGATTCAATGGAGGATGAAGGGGTGAGCCCCGAGGCAGAGTCACTGGAGGATGAGGGGTGAGCCCGAAGCAGAGTCACTGGAGGATGAGTTAGATGAGAGGCAGAGTCACTGGAGGATGAGTTAGATGAGAGGCAGAGTCACTGGAGGATGGCGGGGTGAGCCCTGAGGCAGTCACTGGAGGTTGGAGGGTGAGACCTGATGCAGAGTCACTGGAGGATGAAGGGGTGAGCACCAAAGCAGAGTCACTGGAGGATGGAGGGTGAGCCCCGAAGAAGAGTCATTGGAGGATGGAGGGTGAGACCCGAGGCAGTCACTGGAGGATGGAGGGATGAGCCCTGAGGCTGAGTGAGTCACTGGAGGATGGAGGGTGAGCCCTGAGGCAGAGTCACTGGAAGATGGAGGATGAGTCCTGAGGCAGAGTAACTGGAAGATGGAGGATGAGCCCCGAAGGCAGAGTCACTGGAGGATGAAGGGTGAGACCCAATGCAGATTCAATGGAGGATGAAGGGGTGAGCCCCGAGGCAGAGTCACTGGAGGATGAGGTGATGAGCCCCGAAGCAGAGTCACTGGAGAATAAATTAGATGAGAGGCAGAGTCACTGGAGGATGGCGGAGTGAGCACTGAGGCAGTCACTGGAGGATGGAGGGTGAGACCTGATGCAGAGTCACTGGAGGATGAAGGGGTGAGTGCCAAAGCAGAGTCACTGGAGGATGGAGGGCGAGGCCCGAGGCAGAGTCACTGGAAGATAGAGGGTGCGGCCCAAAGCAGAGTCACTAGAGGATGGCGGAATGAGACCCGAGGCCGTCACTGGAGGATGGGGGATGAGCCCTGAGGCAAAGTACCTGCAGGATGGAGGGGTGAGCCCCAAAGCAGAGTCACTGAAGGGTGGAGGGTGAGCCCCGAGGCAGAGTCACTGAAAGATGGAGGAGGAGCCCCGAAGGCAGAGTCACTGGAGGATGAAGGGTGAGATCCGATGCAGATTCAATGGAGGATGAAGGGGTGAGCCCCGAGGCAGAGTCACTGGAGGATGAGGGGGTGAGCCCCGAAGCAGAGTCACTGGAGGATGAGTTAGATGAGAGGCAGAGTCACTGGAGGATGAGTTAGATGAGAGGCAGAGTCACTGGAGGATGGCGGGGTGAGCCCTGAGGCAGTCACTGGAGGTTGGAGGGTGAGACCTGATGCAGAGTCACTGGAGGATGAAGGGGTGAGCACCAAAGCAGAGTCACTGGAGGATGGAGGGTGAGCCCCGAAGAAGAGTCATTGGAGGATGGAGGGTGAGACCCGAGGCACTCACTGGAGGATGGAGGGATGAGCCCTGAGGCTGAGTGAGTCACTGGAGGATGGAGGGTGAGCCCTGAGGCAGAGTCACTGGAAGATGGAGGATGAGTCCTGAGGCAGAGTAACTGGAAGATGGAGGATGAGCCCTGAGGCAGAGTCACTGGAAGATGGAGGATGAGCCCTGAGGCAGAGTCACTGGAGGATGGAGGGTGAGCCCCGAAGCAGAGTCACTGAAGGGTGGAGGGTGAGCCCTGAAGCAGAGTCACTGGAGGATGAAGGGGTGAGTGCCAAAGCAGAGTCACTGAAGGGTGGAGGGTGAGCCCTGAAGCAGAGTCACTGGAGGATGGAGGGTGAGCCCCGAGGCAGAGTCACAGGAAGATGGAGGATGAGCCCTGAGGCAGAGTCACTGGAAGATGGAGGATGAGCCCTGAGGCAGAGTCACTGGAAGATGGAGGATGAGCCCTGAGGCAGAGTCACTGGAGGATGGAGGGTGAGCCCCGAAGCAGAGTCACTGGAGGATGAAGGGGTGAGTGCCAAACAGAGTCACTGGAGGATGGAGGGCGAGACCTGAGGCAGAGTCACTGGAAGATAGAGGGTGCGGCCCAAAGCAGAGTCACTAGAGGATGGCGGAATGAGACCCGAGGCCGTCACTGGAGGATGGGAGGATGAGCCCTGAGGCAAAGTACCTGCAGGATGGAGGGGTGAGCCCCAAAGCAGAGTCACTGAAGGTTGGAGGGTGAGCCCCGAGGCAGAGTCAGTGAAAGATGGAGGATGAGCCCCGAAGGCAGAGTCACTGGAGGATGAAGGGTGAGACCCGATGCAGATTCAATGGAGGATGAAGGGGTGAGCCCCGAGGCAGAGTCACTGGAGGATGAGGGGGTGAGCCCCGAAGCAGAGTCACTGGAGAATAAATTAGATGAGAGGCAGAGTCACTGGAGGATGGCGGGGTGAGCCCTGAGGCAGTCACTGGAGGATGGAGGGTGAGACCTGATGCAGAGTCACTGGAGGATGAATGGGTGAGTGCCAATGCAGAGTCACTGGAGGATGGAGGGCGAGACCCGAGGCAGAGTCACTGGAAGATAGAGGGTGCGGCCCAAAGCAGAGTCACTAGAGGATGGCGGAATGAGACCCGAGGCCGTCACTGGAGGATGGGGGGATGAGCCCTGAGGCAAAGTACCTGCAGGATGGAGGGGTGAGCCCCAAAGCAGTGTCACTGAAGGGTGGAGGGTGAGCCCCGAGGCAGAGTCACTGAAAGATGGAGGATGAGCCCCGAAGGCAGAGTCACTAGAGGATGAAGGGTGAGACCCGATGCAGATTCAATGGAGGATGAAGGGGTGAGCCCCGAGGCAGAGTCACTGGAGGATGAGGGGGTGAGCCCCGAAGCAGAGTCACTGGAGGATAAATTAGATGAGAGGCAGATTCACTGGAGGATAAGTTAGATGGGAGGCAGTGTCACTAGAGGATGGCGGAATGAGACCCGAGGCCGTCACTGGAGGATGGGGGGATGAGCCCTGAGGCAAAGTACCTGCAGGATGGAGGGGTGAGCCCCAAAGCAGAGTCACTGAAGGGTGGAGGGTGAGCCCTGAAGCAGAGTCACTGGAGGATGGAGGGTGAGCCCAGAGGCAGAGTCACTGGAAGATGGAGGATGAGCCCTGAGGCAGAGTCACTGGAAGATGGAGGATGAGCCCTGAGGCAGAGTCACTGGAGGATGGAGGGTGAGCCCCGAAGCAGAGTCACTGGAGGATGAAGGGGTGAGTGCCAAAGCAGAGTCACTGGAGGATGGAGGGCGAGACCTGAGGCAGAGTCACTGGAAGATAGAGGGTGCGGCCCAAAGCAGAGTCACTAGAGGATGGCGGAATGAGACCCGAGGCCGTCACTGGAGGATGGGAGGATGAGCCCTGAGGCAAAGTACCTGCAGGATGGAGGGTTGAGCCCCAAAGCAGAGTCACTGAAGGGTGGAGGGTGAGCCCCGAGGCAGAGTCACTGGAGGATGAAGGGCGAGACCTGAGGCAGAGTCACTGGAAGATAGAGGGTGCGGCCCAAAGCAGAGTCACTAGAGGATGGCGGAATTAGACCCGAGGCCGTCTCTGGAGGATGGGGGATGAGCCCTGAGGCAAAGTACCTGCAGGATGGAGGGGTGAGCCCCAAAGCAGAGTCACTGAAGGGTGGAGGGTGAGCCCTGAAGCAGAGTCACTGGAGGATGGAGGGTGAGCCCCGAGGCAGAGTCACTGGAAGATGGAGGATGAGCCCTGAGGCAGAGTCACTGGAAGATGGAGGATGAGCCCTGAGGCAGAGTCACTGGAGGATGGAGGGTGAGCCCCGAAGCAGAGTCTCTGGAGGATGAAGGGGTGAGTGCCAAAGCAGAGTCACTGGAGGATGGAGGGCGAGACCTGAGGCAGAGTCACTGGAAGATAGAGGGTGCGGCCCAAAGCAGAGTCACTAGAGGATGGCGGAATGAGACCCGAGGCCGTCACTGGAGGATGGGAGGATGAGCCCTGAGGCAAAGTACCTGCAGGATGGAGGGGTGAGCCCCAAAGCAGAGTCACTGAAGGGTGGAGGGTGAGCCCCGAGGCAGAGTCACTGAAAGATGGAGGATGAGCCCCGAAGGCAGAGTCACTGGAGGATGAAGGGTGAGACCCAATGCAGATTCAATGGAGGATGAAGGGGTGAGCCCCAAAGCAGAGTCACTAGAGGATGGCGGAATGAGACCCGAGGCCGTCACTGGAGGATGGGGGGATGAGCCCTGAGGCAAAGTACCTGCAGGATGGAGGGGTGAGCCCCAAAGCAGAGTCACTGAAGGGTGGAGGGTGAGCCCTGAAGCAGAGTCACTGGAGGATGGAGGGTGAGCCCCGAGGCAGAGTCACTGGAAGATGGAGGATGAGCCCTGAGGCAGAGTCACTGGAAGATGGAGGATGAGCCCTGAGGCAGAGTCACTGGAAGATGGAGGATGAGCCCTGAGGCAGAGTCACTGGAGGATGGAGGGTGAGCCCCGAAGCAGAGTCACTGGAGGATGAAGGAGTGAGTGCCAAAGCAGAGTCACTGGAGGATGGAGGGCGAGACCTGAGGCAGAGTCACTGGAAGATAGAGGGTGCGGCCCAAAGCAGAGTCACTAGAGGATGGCGGAATGAGACCCGAGGCCGTCACTGGAGGATGGGAGGATGGGAGGTTGAGCCCTGAGACAAAGTACCTGCAGGATGGAGGGGTGAGCCCCAAAGCAGAGTCACTGAAGGGTGGAGGGTGAGCCCCGAGGCAGAGTCACTGGAGGATGAAGGGCGAGACCTGAGGCAGAGTCACTGGAAGATAGAGGGTGCGGCCCAAAGCAGAGTCACTAGAGGATGGCGGAATGAGACCCGAGGCCGTCACTGGAGGATGGGGGGATGAGCCCTGAGGCAAAGTACCTGCAGGATGGAGGGGTGAGCCCCAAAGCAGAGTCACTGAAGGGTGGAGGGTGAGCCCTGAAGCAGAGTCACTGGAGGATGGAGGGTGAGCCCCGAGGCAGAGTCACTGGAAGATGGCGGATGAGCCCTGAGGCAGAGTCACTGGAAGATGGAGGATGAGCCCTGAGGCAGAGTCACTGGAAGATGGAGGATGAGCCCTGAGGCAGAGTCACTGGAGGATGGAGGGTGAGCCCCGAAGCAGAGTCTCTGGAGGATGAAGGGGTGAGTGCCAAAGCAGAGTCACTGGAGGATGGAGGGTGAGACCTGAGGCAGAGTCACTGGAAGATAGAGGGTGCGGCCCAAAGCAGAGTCACTAGAGGATGGCGGAATGAGACCCGAGGCCGTCACTGGAGGATGGGAGGATGAGCCCTGAGGCAAAGTACCTGCAGGATGGAGGGGTGAGCCCCAAAGCAGAGTCACTGAAGGGTGGAGGGTGAGCCCCGAGGCAGAGTCACTGAAAGATGGAGGATGAGCCCCGAAGCAGAGTCACTGGAGAATAAATTAGATGAGAGGCAGAGTCCTTGGAGGATGGCGGGGTGAGCCCTGAGGCAGTCACTGGAGGATGGAGGGTGAGACCTGATGCAGAGTCACTGGAGGATGAAGGGGTGAGTGCCAAAGCAGAGTCACTGGAGGATGGAGGGCGAGACCTGAGGCAGAGTCACTGGAAGATAGAGGGTGCGGCCCAAAGCAGAGTCACTAGAGGATGGCGGAATGAGAACCGAGGCCGTCACTGGAGGATGGGGGGATGAGCCCTGAGGCAAAGTACCTGCAGGATGGAGGGGTGAGCCCCAAAGCAGAGTCACTGAAGGGTGGAGGGTGAGCCCCGAGGCAGAGTCACTGAAAGATGGAGGATGAGCCCCGAAGGCAGAGTCACTGGAGGATGAAGGGTGAGACCCGATGCAGATTCAATGGAGGATGAAGGGGTGAGCCCCGAGGCAGAGTCACTGGAGGATGAGGGGTGAGCCCCGAAGCAGAGTCACTGGAGGATAAATTAGATGAGAGGCAGAGTCACTGGAGGATGAGTTAGATGGGAGGCAGAGTCACTGGAGGATGGCTGGGTGAGCCCTGAGGCAGTCACTGTAGGATACAGGGTGAGACCTGATGCAGAGTCACTGGAGGATGAAGAGGTGAGTGCCAAAGCAGAGTCACTGGAGGGTGAGCCCCGAAGCAGAGTCACTGGAGGATGGAGGGTGAGCCCTGAGGCAGAGTCACTGGAAGATGGAGGATGAGTCCTGAGGCAGAGTCACTGGAAGATGGAGGATGAGCCCCGAGGCAGAGTCACTGGAAGATGGAGGATGAGCCCTGAGGCAGAGTCACTGGAGGATGGAGGGTGAGCCCCGAAGCAGAGTCACTGGAGGATGAAGGGCGAGACCTGAGGCAGAGTCACTGGAAGATAGAGGGTGCGGCCCAAAGCAGAGTCACTAGAGGATGGCGGAATGAGACCCGAGGCCGTCACTGGAGGATGGGGGGATGAGCCCTGAGGCAAAGTACCTGCAGGATGGAGGGTGAGCCCCAAAGCAGAGTCACTGAAGGGTGGAGGGTGAGCCCTGAAGCAGAGTCACTGGAGGATGGAGGGTGAGCCCCGAGGCAGAGTCACTGGAAGATGGAGGATGAGCCCTGAGGCAGAGTCACTGGAAGATGGAGGATGAGCCCTGAGGCAGAGTCACTGGAAGATGGAGGATGAGCCCTGAGGCAGAGTCACTGGAGGATGGAGGGTGAGCCCCGAAGCAGAGTCACTGGAGGATGAAGGGGTGAGTGCCAAAGCAGAGTCACTGGAGGATGGAGGGCGAGACCTGAGGCAGAGTCACTGGACGATAGAGGGTGCGGCCCAAAGCAGAGTCACTAGAGGATGGCGGAATGAGACCCGAGGACGTCACTGGAGGATGGGAGGATGAGCCCTGAGGCAAAGTACCTGCAGGATGGAGGGGTGAGCCCCAAAGCAGAGTCACTGAAGGGTGGAGGGTGAGCCCCGAGGCAGAGTCACTGGAGGATGAAGGGCGAGACCTGAGGCAGAGTCACTGGAAGATAGAGGGTGCGGCCCAAAGCAGAGTCACTAGAGGATGGCGGAATGAGACCCGAGGCCATCACTGGAGGATGGGGGGATGAGCCCTGAGGCAAAGTACCTGCAGGATGGAGGGGTGAGCCCCAAAGCAGAGTCACTGAAGGGTGGAGGGTGAGCCCTGAAGCAGAGTCACTGGAGGATGGAGGGTGAGCCCCGAGGCAGAGTCACTGGAAGATGGAGGATGAGCCCTGAGGCAGAGTCACTGGAAGATGGAGGATGAGCCCTGAGGCAGAGTCACTGGAAGATGGAGGATGAGCCCTGAGGCAGAGTCACTGGAGGATGGAGGGTGAGCCCCGAAGCAGAGTCTCTGGAGGATGAAGGGGTGAGTGCCAAAGCAGAGTCACTGGAGGATGGAGGGCGAGACGTGGGGCAGAGTCACTGGAAGATAGAGGGTGCGGCCCAAAGCAGTGTCACTAGAGGATGGCGGAATGAGACCCGAGGCCGTCACTGGAGGATGGGAGGATGAGCCCTGAGGCAAAGTACCTGCAGGATGGAGGGGTGAGCCCCAAAGCAGCGTCACTGAAGGGTGGAGGGTGATCCCCGAGGCAGAGTCACTGAAAGATGGAGGATGAGCCCCGAAGGCAGAGTCACTGGAGGATGAAGGGTGAGACCCGATGCAGATTCAATGGAGGATGAAGGGGTGAGCCCCGAGGCAGAGTCACTGGAGGATGAGGGGATGAGCCCCGAAGCAGAGTCACTGGAGAATAAATTAGATGAGAGGCAGAGTCACTGGAGGATGGCGGGGTGAGCCCTGAGGCAGTCACTGGAGGATGGAGGGTGAGACCTGATGCAGAGTCACTGGAGGATGAAGGGGTGAGTGCCAAAGCAGAGTCACTGGAGGATGGAGGGCGAGACCTGAGGCAGAGTCACTGGAAGATAGAGGGTGCGGCCCAAAGCAGAGTCACTAGAGGATGGCGGAATGAGAACCGAGGCCGTCACTGGAGGATGGGGGGATGAGCCCTGAGGCAAAGTACCTGCAAGATGGAGGGGTGAGCCCCAAAGCAGAGTCACTGAAGGGTGGAGGGTGAGCCCCGAGGCAGAGTCACTGAAAGATGGAGGATGAGCCCCGAAGGCAGAGTCACTGGAGGATGAAGGGTGAGACCCGATGCAGGTTCAATGGAGGATGAAGGGGTGAGCCCCGAGGCAGAGTCACTGGAGGATGAGGGGGTGAGCCCCGAAGCAGAGTCACTGGAGGATAAATTAGATGAGAGGCAGAGTCACTGGAGGATGAGTTAGATGAGAGGCAGAGTCACTGGAGGATGGCGGGGTGAGCCCTGAGGCAGTCACTGGAGGATGGAGGGTGAGACCTGATGCAGAGTCACTGGAGGATGAAGAGGTGAGTGCCAAAGCAGAGTCACTGGAGGATGGAGGGTGAGCCCCGAAGCAGAGTCACTGGAGGATGGAGGGTGAGCCCTGAGGCAGAGTCACTGGAAGATGGAGGATGAGTCCTGAGGCAGAGTCACTGGAAGATGGAGGATGAGCCCTGAGGCAGAGTCACTGGAAGATGGAGGATGAGCCCTGAGGCAGAGTCACTGGAGGATGGAGGGTGAGCCCCGAAGCAGAGTCACTGGAGGATGAAGGGCGAGACCTGAGGCAGAGTCACTGGAAGATAGAGGGTGCGGCCCAAAGCAGAGTCACTAGAGGATGGCGGAATGAGACCCGAGGCCGTCACTGGAGGATGGGGGGATGAGCCCTGAGGCAAAGTACCTGCAGGATGGAGGGGTGAGCCCCAAAGCAGAGTCACTGAAGGGTGGAGGGTGAGCCCTGAAGCAGAGTCACTGGAGGATGGAGGGTGAGCCCCGAGGCAGAGTCACTGGAAGATGGAGGATGAGCCCTGAGGCAGAGTCACTGGAAGATGGAGGATGAGCCCTGAGGCAGAGTCACTGGAAGATGGAGGATGAGCCCTGAGGCAGAGTCACTGGAGGATGGAGGGTGAGCCCCGAAGCAGAGTCACTGGAGGATGAAGGGGTGAGTGCCAAAGCAGAGTCACTGGAGGATGGAGGGCGAGACCTGAGGCAGAGTCACTGGAAGATAGAGGGTGCGGCCCAAAGCAGAGTCACTAGAGGATGGCGGAATGAGACCCGAGGCCGTCACTGGAGGATGGGAGGATGAGCCCTGAGGCAAAGACCCTTCAGGATGGAGGGGTGAGCCCCAAAGCAGAGTCACTGAAGGGTGGAGGGTGAGCCCCGAGGCAGAGTCACTGAAAGATGGAGGATGAGCCCCGAAGGCAGAGTCACTGGAGGATGAAGGGTGAGACCCGATGCAGATTCAATGGAGGATGAAGGGGTGAGCCCCGAGGCAGAGTCACTGGAGGATGAGGGGTGAGCCCCGAAGCAGAGTCACTGGAGAATAAATTAGATGAGAGGCAGAGTCACTGGAGGATGGCGGGGTGAGCCCTGAGGCAGTCACTGGAGGATGGAGGGTGAGACCTGATGCAGAGTCACTGGAGGATGAAGGGGTGAGTGCCAAAGCAGAGTCACTGGAGGATGGAGGGTGAGCCCTGAAGCAGAGTCACTGGAGGATGGAGGGTGAGCCCCGAGGCAGAGTCACTGGAAGATGGAGGATGAGCCCTGAGGCAGAGTCACTGGAAGATAGAGGGTGCGGCCCAAAGCAGAGTCACTAGAGGATGGCGGAATGAGATCCGAGGCCGTCACTGGAGGATGGGGGATGAGCCCTGAGGCAAAGTACCTGCAGGATGGAGGGGTGAGCCCCAAAGCAGAGTCACTGAAGGGTGGCGGGTGAGCCCTGAAGCAGAGTCACTGGAGGATGGAGGGTGAGCCCCGAGGCAGAGTCACTGGAAGATGGAGGATGAGCCCTGAGGCAGAGTCACTGGAGGATAAATTAGATGAGAGGCAGAGTCACTGGAGGATGAGTTAGATGGGAGGCAGAGTCACTGGAGGATGACTGGGTGAGCCCTGAGGCAGTCACTGGAGGATACAGGGTGAGACCTGATGCAGAGTCACTGGAGGATGAAGAGGTGAGTGCCAAAGCAGAGTCACTGGAGGGTGAGCCCCGAAGCAGAGTCACTGGAGGATGGAGGGTGAGCCCTGAGGCAGAGTCACTGGAAGATGGAGGATGCGTCCTGAGGCAGAGTCACTGGAAGATGGAGGATGAGCCCTGAGGCAGAGTCACTGGAAGATGGAGGATGAGCCCTGAGGCAGAGTCACTGGAGGATGGAGGGTGAGCCCCGAAGCAGAGTCACTGGAGGATGAAGGGCGAGACCTGAGGCAGAGTCACTGGAAGATAGAGGGTGCGGCCCAAAGCAGAGTCACTAGAGGATGGCGGAATGAGACCCGAGGCCGTCACTGGAGGATGGGGGATGAGCCCTGAGGCAAAGTACCTGCAGGATGGAGGGGTGAGCCCCAAAGCAGAGTCACTGAAGGGTGGAGGGTGAGCCCTGAAGCAGAGTCACTGGAGGATGGAGGGTGAGCCCCGAGGCAGAGTCACTGGAAGATGGAGGATGAGCCCTGAGGCAGAGTCACTGGAAGATGGAGGATGAGCCCTGAGGCAGAGTCACTGGAAGATGGAGGATGAGCCCTGAGGCAGAGTCACTGGAGGATGGAGGGTGAGCCCCGAAGCAGAGTCACTGGAGGATGAAGGGGTGAGTGCCAAAGCAGAGTCACTGGAGGATGGAGGGCGAGACCTGAGGCAGAGTCACTGGACGATAGAGGGTGCGGCCCAAAGCAGAGTCACTAGAGGATGGCGGAATGAGACCCGAGGCCGTCACTGGAGGATGGGAGGATGAGCCCTGAGGCAAAGTACCTGCAGGATGGAGGGGTGAGCCCCAAAGCAGAGTCACTGAAGGGTGGAGGGTGAGCCCCGAGGCAGAGTCACTGGAGGATGAAGGGCGAGACCTGAGGCAGAGTCACTGGAAGATAGAGGGTGCGGCCCAAAGCAGAGTCACTAGAGGATGGCGGAATGAGACCCGAGGCCATCACTGGAGGATGGGGGATGAGCCCTGAGGCAAAGTACCTGCAGGATGGAGGGTGAGCCCCAAAGCAGAGTCACTGAATGGTGGAGGGTGAGCCCTGAAGCAGAGTCACTGGAGGATGGAGGGTGAGCCCCGAGGCAGAGTCACTGGAAGATGGAGGATGAGCCCTGAGGCAGAGTCACTGGAAGATGGAGGATGAGCCCTGAGGCAGAGTCACTGGAAGATGGAGGATGAGCCCTGAGGCAGAGTCACTGGAGGATGGAGGGTGAGCCCTGAAGCAGAGTCTCTGGAGGATGAAGGGGTGAGTGCCAAAGCAGAGTCACTGGAGGATGGAGGGCGAGACCTGGGGCAGAGTCACTGGAAGATAGAGGGTGCGGCCCAAAGCAGAGTCACTAGAGGATGGCGGAATGAGACCCGAGGCCGTCACTGGAGGATGGGAGGATGAGCCCTGAGGCAAAGTACCTGCAGGATGGAGGGGTGAGCCCCAAAGCAGAGTCACTGAAGGGTGGAGGGTGATCCCCGAGGCAGAGTCACTGAAAGATGGAGGATGAGCCCGAAGGCAGAGTCACTGGAGGATGAAGGGTGAGACCCGATGCAGATTCAATGGAGGATGAAGGGGTGAGCCCCGAGGCAGAGTCACTGGAGGATGAGGGGATGAGCCCCGAAGCAGAGTCACTGGAGAATACATTAGATGAGAGGCAGAGTCACTGGAGGATGGCGGGGTGAGCCCTGAGGCAGTCACTGGAGGATGGAGGGTGAGACCTGATGCAGAGTCACTGGAGGATGAAGGGGTGAGTGCCAAAGCAGAGTCACTGGAGGATGGAGGGCGAGACCTGAGGCAGAGTCACTGGAAGATAGAGGGTGCGGCCCAAAGCAGAGTCACTAGAGGATGGCGGAATGAGAACCGAGGCCGTCACTGGAGGATGGGGGATGAGCCCTGAGGCAAAGTACCTGCAGGATGGAGGGGTGAGCCCCAAAGCAGAGTCACTGAAGGGTGGAGGGTGAGCCCCGAGGCAGAGTCACTGAAAGATGGAGGATGAGCCCCGAAGGCAGAGTCACTGGAGGATGAAGGGTGAGACCCGATGCAGATTCAATGGAGGATGAAGGGGTGAGCCCCGAGGCAGAGTCACTGGAGGATGAGGGGTGAGCCCCGAAGCAGAGTCACTGGAGGATAAATTAGATGAGAGGCAGAGTCACTGGAGGATGAGTTAGATGAGAGGCAGAGTCACTGGAGGATGGCGGGGTGAGCCCTGAGGCAGTCACTGGAGGATGGAGGGTGAGACCTGATGCAGAGTCACTGGAGGATGAAGAGGTGAGTGCCAAAGCAGAGTCACTGGAGGATGGAGGGTGAGCCCCGAAGCAGAGTCACTGGAGGATGGAGGGTGAGCCCTGAGGCAGAGTCACTGGAAGATGGAGGATGAGTCCTGAGGCAGAGTCACTGGAAGATGGAGGATGAGCCCTGAGGCAGAGTCACTGGAAGATGGAGGATGAGCCCTGAGGCAGAGTCACTGGAGGATGGAGGGTGAGCCCCGAAGCAGAGTCACTGGAGGATGAAGGGCGAGACCTGGAGGCAGAGTCACTGGAAGATAGAGGGTGCGGCCCAAAGCAGAGTCACTAGAGGATGGCGGAATGAGACCCGAGGCCGTCACTGGAGGATGGGGGGATGAGCCCTGAGGCAAAGTACCTGCAGGATGGAGGGGTGAGCCCCAATGCAGAGTCACTGAAGGGTGGAGGGTGAGCCCTGAAGCAGAGTCACTGGAGGATGGAGGGTGAGCCCCGAGGCAGAGTCACTGGAAGATGGAGGATGAGCCCTGAGGCAGAGTCACTGGAAGATGGAGGATGAGCCCTGAGGCAGAGTCACTGGAAGATGGAGGATGAGCCCTGAGGCAGAGTCACTGGAGGATGGAGGGTGAGCCCCGAAGCAGAGTCACTGGAGGATGAAGGGGTGAGTGCCAAAGCAGAGTCACTGGAGGATGGAGGGCGAGACCTGAGGCAGAGTCACTGGAAGATAGAGGGTGCGGCCCAAAGCAGAGTCACTAGAGGATGGCGGAATGAGACCCGAGGCCGTCACTGGAGGATGGGAGGATGAGCACTGAGGCAAAGTACCTGCAGGATGGAGGGGTGAGCCCCAAAGCAGAGTCACTGAAGGGTGGAGGGTGAGCCCCGAGGCAGAGTCACTGAAAGATGGAGGATGAGCCCCGAAGGCAGAGTCACTGGAGGATGAAGGGTGAGACCCGATGCAGATTCAATGGAGGATGAAGGGGTGAGCCCCGAGGCAGAGTCACTGGAGGATGAGGGGTGAGCCCCGAAGCAGAGTCACTGGAGAATAAATTAGATGAGAGGCAGAGTCACTGGAGGATGGCGGGGTGAGCCCTGAGGCAGTCACTGGAGGATGGAGGGTGAGACCTGATGCAGAGTCACTGGAGGATGAAGGGGTGAGTGCCAAAGCAGAGTCACTGGAGGATGGAGGGTGAGCCCTGAAGCAGAGTCACTGGAGGATGGAGGGTGAGCCCCGAGGCAGAGTCACTGGAAGATGGAGGATGAGCCCTGAGGCAGAGTCACTGGAAGATGGAGGATGAGCCCTGAGGCAGAGTCACTGGAAGATGGAGGATGAGCCCTGAGGCAGAGTCACTGGAGGATGGAGGGTGAGCCCCGAAGCAGAGTCACTGGAGGATGAAGGGGTGAGTGCCAAAGCAGAGTCACTGGAGGATGGAGGGTGAGCCCCGAAGCAGAGTCACTGGAAGATGGAGGATGAGCCCTGAGGCAGAGTCACTGGAAGATGGAGGATGAGCCCTGAGGCAGAGTCACTGGAGGATGGAGGGTGAGCCCTGAAGCAGAGTCACTGGAGGATGGAGGGTGAGCCCCGAAGCAGAGTCACTGGAGGATGGAGGGTGAGCCCCGAGGCAGAGTCACTGGAAGATGGAGGATGAGCCCTGAGGCAGAGTTACTGGAGGATGGAGGGTGAGGCCCTGCGGCAGGGTCACTGGAGGATGGAGGGTGAGACCCGAGGCAGTCACTGGAGGATGGAGGGATGAGCCCTGAGGCTGAGTGAGTCACTGGGAGATAGACGGTGAGCCCTGAGGCAGAGTCACTAGAGGATGGAGGGCGAGACCTGAGGAAGAGTCACTGGAAGATAGAGGGTGAGGCCCAAATCAGAGTCACTGGAGGATGGAGGGATGAGCCCTGAGGCAAAGTACCTACAGTATGGAGGGGTGAGCCCCAAAGCAGAGTCACTGAAGGGTGGAGGGTGAGCCCCGAGGCAGAGTCACTGAAAGATGGAGGATGAGCCCGGAAGGCAGAGTCACTGGAAGATGGAGGGTGAGGCCCGAGGCAGAGTCACTGGAAGATAGAGGGTAAGCCAGAGGCAGACACTGGAAGAGAGAGGGGGAGCCATGAGGCAGAGTCACTAAAGGATGGAGGGATGAGCCCTGAGGCAGTGTCGCTGGAGGATGGAGGGATGAGCCCTGAGGCAGAGTACCTGCAGGATGGAGGTGTGAGACCCAAAGTAGAGTCACTGGAAGATGGAGGGTGAGCCCCGAGGCAGAGTCACTGGAAGATGGAGGATGAGCCCCGAGGCAGAGTCACTGGAAGATGGAGGGTGAGGCCTGAGGCAGAATCACTTGAAGATAGAGGGTGTGCCCAGAGGCAAAATCACTGGATGATGAAGGGGTGAGCCCCGAGGCAGAGTCACTGGAAGATGGAGGATAAGCCCGAGGCAGACACTGGAAGGGAGAGGGTGAGCCCCGAGACAGAGTCACTGAAGGATGGAGGGATGAGCCCTGAGGCAGTGTCACTGGAGGATGAAGGGTTGAGCCCCGAGGCAGAGTCACTGGAAGATAGAGGGAGAGCCAGAGAGAGGTATTGTGAGGGAAAGTCACTGGGCAGGAAAGATACTGGAGAAAAGGCCAAATGTAGTGTGGGAGAAAGGCAATGTGGAGAGTCACTGGAGGCATGGAGTAACATAGGAGAATGTTATTTGGGCAGAAAAACTCTGGGCATCGGAGAGAGTCATTGTGAAAGAGAGCAACTAGGGAGGGAAAGGCACAGGCTCAGCTCAGGGCCCGACAGGCCTTTTATTACCCCAGGCAGATCCCCGGTGGGCTGGTGGAGACCCTGGAGGCCGGTTTTGAAAGCACAGGGCCACTCCTGGTGCCTCTGTCACTTTCTCAAACTCCCTGCGGTTAATTTCAGCGGGCGCAGGGGGGCTTCAAAAGAAAGAAAAATAGAGAGAGGGTGGGTGGGGGAAGGTAGAAATAAAGTGATCAGAGAGGGAGAACGGGAGAGAGAAGGAAGGAGAGAATGGATGGATGGATGGAAAGAGAGACTGTACCAGGGGAGGAAGGGAGTGGAGCTGATTCGAGCATTTTTGCCTGGGCTGCTGTTGGTTCCTCATTCCGGCCCTCAGTGTTTTAAAGAGCAAATTGTAACACTAAAACACGATCCGACATAACCCACTGCCATATAAAGGCACCAAATGTGAATAAAGGAAACTTATGTAAAAGCATATACATTTAATATTGTAACAATACCCACACGAAAACAAACGTACTTGTATATAAAAATAAACGTACTTGTATATGTTCTATTGCTACTACGTAAACGTATGGAATTTTTTATGATTATCAAGCCTTACATTAAAAACCATTTCAAGCGCTCCTTCTCCAAAAATATTTTAGTTGTATTTAAAATTGTTTACGACTAAAAGAAAGGATTATCCCAAAGGAGAAATGCAACATGTATGTGCTCACTAAAATATAATCCCGTTATGAATTAAGCAATTTACCCCAAAACAATAAAACCTACCTTTGTGCCTACCCTTGCGTTGCTATACAACAATCCAAAAACTGGCAATGCAAAAGTTCTAAAATACTATACACAAAAAATTGACATAAGCATTACAGTAAAAGCACTTCCAAGCAATACTCCCCAAAAATGCAAACTTGTCCTTTTTAATTTGTAACTCATTAGTTGAGATTGCCCCAACCACAACCATAAAGTATGCCCTTATTAAAATAACATTTCAGTAAGGTTAAGCTAATATATTTCGAAATTGAAACATACCTTTAATGCCTACACCTCCATCGCCATGCGAAATGTTCGGAGTGTGAATGTTCTGGAACGCTGAAAGAAAGCGTACATTAGTAACCGCATATTCGACAAAAAAAGCTTAAAACACTATGCACAAATGTGGTGATGCTAAAGTTGAGCACTATCAATAATAAGCTTATACCACTATCTGCACTCAAACACACAAACACTCAAAAAGCTCAAACTGTACGTACCGTAAACTGCAGTAATATATAAGACCCTAATTAGTAAAACAAATTTACCCCCCCAAAAAAACCTACCCTACCCCCCTCCCTTACAATGATTTCTTGGAGCACATCACAGGAATGGTAATACAAAAAAAAAAATGTATTGAATACACGTAATCCATTTGCAAACGCACAATTCACCAAACACTACCTGTCCTGCCTCTCCCTTCGTTGCAATGATAATGTTGACAAGAGCCTAAAAATAATAAATAAAAACTAAAACAACATGGCACCATCACAAATAAAATAAAACAAAACACAACCTCAACGCGTCGTAAAAAAGTAAAGCACGTTAGAAGTCAAAACTTTTTTAAAGCACACGCATGCAACACACCCAAAACCCTACCCCTCCCTTACAATGATTTCTTATAGCACATCACAGGAATGGTAAAAAAACAATAAAACTTGAAAAAACGTTCTTGATTGCGTAACCCATTTGCAAACGCACAATTCAATAAAGACTACCTTTCCTGCCTATCCCTCAGTTGCAATAATAATGTTGCGAGCAGCCTTAAAATAAAAAATAATAAAACAACATGTGCACAATTACGAATAAAAAAAAAACACAACCTCAACACGTCGTAAAAAACTAAAGCTAAATTATAAACAAAAATATAATGCCTACCTCTAGATGTCCGCAAAAATGCGTACCTATCGGCACGACATGCCTACGGCTCGGTTCCCATCACAATACGGAGCTATTGGCACAAGCTCCAAAGTCCACATCCGCACAACATGCCTATGTCGCGGTTCCGAAGAAAATAAGGAGCTATCGGCACAAGCTCTTTAGTTAAAGCCAAATTATAAACAAAAATATAATGCCTACCTCTAGGTGTCCATAAAAATGCGTAGGTATCGGCACGACATGCCTACGGCTCGGTTTCCATGACAATACGGTGCTATTGGCACAAGCTCCAAAGTCCTCATCGGCACAACATGCCTACATCTCGGTTTAAAAGAAAATACGGAGATATCGACACAAGCTCAGTAGTCCTTAAAAGTGCGTAGGTACGAGAAAATACAACAAAAATATCAGCACAAGCTCAGTAGTCCTTAAAAGTGGGTAGGTATCGGCACAACATCAAAACATTATTACGTAAACATCAACCAATAGCACCCACACGAAAACAATGGCAAACAAGATGGCGACGGCATGTCCAAATGGGCCGTCCTAAAAGTGGACAAGGCGGTAACCCAAAAGCCCGATTTTCAATCACGCGCCAGTGTTTAACATAAACGATGACGCGTGCCAATTGAAAACAAGAGCGGGGCTTAAAGCCACTTCTGAAACTGTATTGATTCCAAAAGGCTCTCGCATGGCGAGAGCAGCGCATGCGCGCTGCTAACACTAGGCGAGACCTAAAAAGGGCAGTGAGGGAACAGACAGGGAGAGGAACTAGGGAAACAGGCTCTGGGAAGAGAGAAAACAGGGGAAGAATACACAGGTGGAAGATCCAACAGGCACCACAAAATGTGCTTTTGAAAATAATGGGCACCTTGTCCAAAAAGGATGCTAGAGGTTTATTCAAGAATTGCTACTATTTGTCCTGTAGGTGTTTGAAACCTACCGTAGAGAAACGAATTGCAAGGAGGAGTAGTAGAGGCGCATTGAGGTGAGGTACAGAGCCAGGTTCTGCCTTAGGCATGAAGGAAATGAAGACATTTGTATTTATTTATTGCATTTAAGAACCCAGAAATGCTATACAGATAATGGAAAGGGTACATAAGTACATTTGTAAGGCGGGAGCTACCATGGATATAAGATGTTGATACAAAAATCGTGAGTAGCAGGACTAAAAGAGGAAGAATATATTAACCTGATAAAATTCTTTAGCAAAGTCAGAGTCTTGATGGAAAAAGAGTTTGGTTGGTCAGCTGACCACATTCTAAGCTAGGTTTTAGTAGGAGTGTGCAAAATTTGGATAATTTGCCTACACATAATTTTGTGAAATTTCAAGAAAATTAAATGAAATTACACTAAGGGGGTCATTACGATGACGGACCAACTGGAGTCCGTCCGCCATCGTCCCAGTGATGGGGACCGGCCGCCTATAAGGTGGCGGTCCCACATATCAAATATCAATGCGGCCGCCACCACGGCGGCCGCAAAAGGCATTTTTTTACATTGTGGCGGGTGCTGCTGGCTGCAGCACCCGCCGCAATGGAAAAAAGGCAGGTTTTGCCTTTCCCTACACTACGTGGCAGGCACCACGCGATGCCTGCCACATGGTGCAGGGAAATGTAGGGGGGCACCTATAAGTGCAATAACAAACTGACCCTGCACAAGGGGGGCCAGCAATGGGCCCCCAAATTTAATCCCTGCCAGTCTTTCCATGGCGGGTGAACCACCAAGGAAAGGCTGGCAGGGATCCAGCATCCTAATCTGTTGGGCGGTGCCTGCTAGGCACCGCCAGCATTCTGAGGATGCGGGGCGGTCCGACAGGCAATCGTAATGATTGCTTCTGTCGGACCCGTGGCGGTCGGACTTTCCATCCGCCAGCACATTGCCCGCCATCACAATCTGGCGGGCGGTAATTGGCCTCAGGACGGCGGTGAACACGCCACCGACAGCCTGTCAGTGGCGGGTGCACCGCCATCGTAATAGGCCCTAAGTTTGTGAAATGCAAATCCACCATTTAGCGATATATCCCGTAACAAAAGTAATGCGAAACTCCTGTTAATAAGCAAATTTCTCCACCTTAATTTAAATTTCGCACCCGGCCTAGGTTTTACAGTGTTTTTGAACCATAACAGGGCAGGTTTGTGACTGGCAGAAGACGAGGGATGTCATATAATGGCATCTGTCTAGCTGATCGAACTACACTCATTTAAAAGATTAAAGGCCTTGGGAGTCCAGGGCCTAAACTAAGTAGCAAACTCAGCTCTCGCCCAATGCCTGGAAACTCTTGAAAACTGATCTTCTCAATCAAGCCTTCCACAGAGCCCGATCAAAGAACATCAGATCTAGGTTCCTCCTATGTATCTCTCTGTGCTCTTCTCTCCTGGAGTATGAACTTTAAAACTATTTGTCCCCCTGGCTCAGGGCCCTGATGTGATTTAGGTGACATGTAGCACTGTACAAAACTCCTAAATAAATAAATAAATAAATACTTAAATAAATAGGATGGGTGTGGGCTGTTTGACGCCTGGAGTCTTGTGGACACAGATGCTCGCTTTGAAGTTGTAAGAAGGCTTTGGATGAGGAAGTGAAACGTGCAGGCCTGGCTGCGACACATGAGAAGCAGAGACAGATAGCAAGGTGTTGGTAGCAAGCAGTAGCATCGCATTTTGCGATGCAGCGCGCGCAACGAAATTCGTTTAATTCATTTGTTTGTTTACTTACCTCTGTTCGGCCGTAGTCCGTAGTTTACTACCCCCACCCTGCCCCTCCCCCGCGTCACCGCCCGGCAGCACTCCCACCACAGGCCGCTACTGGTAGCAAGTTGTGTTAGAACCAGGCGTGGCTCCTCCACTACAGCAGAGGAGAGTCCCCCCACTGCTAAAACACAGCAGTAAGAAGAAAAATAAAATGACAATGAGACTATTTCATTGTCATTTTATTTTTACCTCCAGCCCGGCGCGTCGGGGCGGGGCTTGGCAGCAGCGCCACACAGCAGGGGGAGTGGTGGTAGGCAAGCACTAAAAGTGCGCATGTGGGGCACAGAGTTCAAGACCCTGGTGGAGCGCAAAACCGTCCCGTTCCGCCTAATCCCAGCGTTTCTGTCATGCTAGGAGAAGCGCTGGGATTGGGTGGGGTTTGTGAGCCTGTGCCCATGGGAAATGTAGTGTCGTCAGGACGGGAGCAGTGGAGCAGCGCGGTGCAGGAGGAGAAGATCGCGGCCGGCAGGAAAGGTAAGTTTCTATTTTTATAAAAAAAAAAAATTTGCTGTCCCGTCCCCCGTCCCCCCTCCCTTCCCACCTCGGATTCACAGCAGCTGCCCCTGGTTAGAACCTAGGGCTTGGCAGAGAGTCGGCCTATTTTGTGTTATCAAGTGAACTGGGTCCATGTTTGGGGAGACTCAGTAGGATTCTTGTAGCAAAATGGATACTTTTGTTGGTAGCCTAGAAGTACTGCATAAGCTTTTCTGGTGGCCCAGTTTGTTCATTCACTAGTATTAAAGCGGATTAGGGAACACTTTTTCTCATGTTAATCAGTTGGAATTTGGCAGCTAAGGCAGCGGATGAGGTGGAAGGCTTAAGTGTCAAAGATGGAATTGTAATCCTTCCTGAAGTGGGGACCTAGGCCTTGCAGGGGAGAGTTAGTGGGAGAGAGTATGGTTGTAGTAGCATGGGATCCACACTGGATGATCTCTGAGTTAGATTAGTTGACAATGAGGCAGTTCCGGATTACCAGACAAGCAAAGTAGGCACTGGCCTATGGGCCCCACTCCTTTTAGGGGCCCCTAACAACAGATCAAAATAATATTGATTTGATCTTGAAAGAAAATTACAATCAAGCTTTCTTAAATATTGTTTCCAAAATATAGAAAAAAATGAATCAACTCAAAGAAACGAAAACTTTACATTGAAGACTCTATAGAGAAAATACTGTGTTAATGTAGTGGACCCATTAACAAATTAACGTACAGAAACCGGAGGCATCAGATTCAAAAAACAGTTTGCCTCTTAAAAGCTCATCTTCTGGCAGCTGGCAGTTTGTAAAATGACCCGGTGCATTGGGTATTAGGAGATAATTTGAGAGGGGGCTCCCGAAATTTCGACTGCCTAGGGGCCTCCACCGGGTTTAATTTGGCACTGCAATGAGGTGGTCTACGACCATTCAATGCAAACAGGTTCTGAAGCAGCCCGAGGTGTCTGCTTGATATTGGTGTATGAGAAGGAGATTTTTTGTGTATCATCAGCAAATATGTAGGAGAAACATAAGGAGATGAGGTCACCAAGAGAAGTAATGCAGAGGGAGAATAGGACGAGTTCCAGGGCAGAGCTCTGGGTATTGCCAACTTTTCAGAAGGTGGGCAGGGAGAGAGAGGATACTTAGGACCCTGTGAAAGATTCAGCCGGAGCAGTGGCATTGAAACCCAAGTGTTATGGCTGAAGTATCTACTGGGGCGAGGGATGTAGGCTAGATGTGGTGTGGTGTGTCTGTGAATGCAGCCCAGAGATATAGGTGAATGAGGTAGAGAAGAGGTGGTTCTGTTGGACAGATGTGAAAAAATCTCCCATACGAGGGCCATTTCAGTAAAAGAGAATTGCAGAAAACCAGATTGAGTGCTGACTTGGGAACTTGGCGATCAGGTTCGAGTCCTGGCGTTCACTCAACATCCTGTGATTCTGGTCAAATCTCTTAATCTCCCTGTGCCTCAAATTTTAAAAAAAGAATCTGCCCTTGTGTAATGTAATCTGGTGCTCATGTAAAGTGCTCTGAGGCCCTTGGACCAAGTTCAAGCTACATAAGAACTGCAAAAAGAAAAGTTAGCCTGTGAGTCATTTAAACACCCACCACTCTAGTGTTCCAGAGAAGGTGAGGGGAGACACTGTAGAATAGTTGGACCCAGAGGTAGGGGTGAACTGTTGTTGTTTAAGCATTGCTGGGGTGGCTGCTGTCTTAAAGCAGTCTGGGTAGAAGCCAGAGAGGAGCAAGCCACTGAAAAGAGTGGAGGGGTTGTTTAGTGCCCTGAAAGAGAAGAAAGGTGGTTTGATGATATGAGGGCAGGTCTAGTCATACGGGGAAAGGGAGGTTCCGCTGCTCACTATGAAGAGAGGCAGTAGGCATCGAAAATCACTGGGGAGATAAAGGAACTGGAATAAGAGCCACGGAAGAGAGAAAGGCACTGGGGTCTTAGGTACAGTGGAAAGAGACATTGTGAAGGGATAGGCTCTGGGTAGAGAAATTCACTGGGGACTTAGGAATGGGAGAGAGTAACACTGTGGAGAGAAGAGCATCAAGGAGAGAAAAGTTCTGGGTAGGAAAGGCCACTAGGGAGTTAGATGCTCGCGAGGGAAAGCACCGGAGAGTTAGGTACTGAGGAGAGAGACACTGTGGAGAAAAAGGCTCTGAGTAGAAAAGGGTTCTGTAGAGTTAGGTACTGGAAAGAGAGACATTGTGGAGACAAGGGCTCTGTGGAGAGAATTATACTGGGGAGTTAGGCACTGGAGAGAGAAACCACGGGGGGAGTTAGGTACTGGGGAGAGAGATGCTGTGGAGAGAAAGGCTCTGTGTGGAGAATGATACTGGGGAATTAGGTAATTGGAGAGAGAATCCAGTGGGGAGCTCGGTACTGGGGAGAGAGGCACTGCGAAGAATAGGGCACTGTGGAGAGAAAGACTCTGAGTAGAAAAGGGTTCTGGGGAGTTAGGTACTGGAAGAGAGACACTGTGGAGAGAAATGCTCTGTGTAAAGAAGATATTGGTGAGTTCGATACTGGGGAGTTAGGTACCGAGGAGAGAGACACTACAAAGAGTAGGACACTGAGGAGAGAAAGGCTCTGAGTAGAAAAGGGTACTGGGGAGAGAAACATTATGGAGAGAAGGTTCTGGGTAGAGAAAGGCTCTGGGTAGGAAAGGCCACTGGAAAGTTAGGTGGTGGGGGAGAAAGCTCTGGGGAGTTAGGTACTGGAGAGAGAGAGAGAGAGACAATGTGGACAGAAGGACACGGGGCAGTTACATGCTGGGGAGAGGGACACTGGAGTGATCTGTCCTTGGAAATAGGCACTCGAGTGAGAAACGCATTCAGGGCAGAATGGCAATGGGGAATGAAAGGGACTGGGCAGTTAGGCACTGGAGAGAGAAACCACTGGGGTGTTAGGTACTGGGGAGAGAGACACAGCGGAGAGTAGGGCACTGAGGAGAGAAAGGCTTTGAGTATACAATGGGGAGTGAAAGGTACTGGGAGCTAGGTACTGGGGAGAAAAAGTACTGGGAAATAACACACTTGGGAGAGAAAGATACTCAGGGGAGAGAATTGTACTGTGTTATATCCTAAGCATGGCATTTATGTGTAATCAGCCTAGGTCCTCCTAGCTGCTCAGCCAGAGTGAGAGATGGTAATGGAATGTTGGTGTGACTGTGATGCGTGGAATGCCTGGGTGCCTCAGTGGATGTGTGGATGACAGTTGGAGATGGGCTGAGCAGCTAGGCAGGCTGCTCCTGGTGGGGCTGGTGTATGGCTGGTACATGACTTGTACCCATCTAGAGCTGGCTGGTTTAAGATTGTTACTACCCTGATGAGGAGATAATAAAGAAGACTTGAAACTACTCACAAGGCTACCAGTGTCTCTTTGCAGGGTACAACATTTATTTGGCGACGAGCGGACCAGGACTCTAGCGTCTTCAAGGATGTAACAGAAACAAGGAGAGATCAAGACTACACAAACCAAGTGACTACTAATTAAATCCAGTAACCAGTGAACCAACACAAAAATTAAGTAACTACTTGAAGGAGAATGGAGTTAAACGCAAGCCAGCCCCACCAGTGTCCATGTCATCGGACGGCCCCAACCACCGTGTGTGTCCAGCCTGAACTTACTCCATGGACTTGACCACAGGTATGGTCTGTATGTTAGGGTATGCCTGTTTTAACTTTCACCCTACCACGTCCTTTTGTATCGGCTGTATGGATGTATCTACTGCACAAAGGAAATGTGGCTGCACAGATGTGGGTTATGGACTAACTCAGTGAAACTAATTCACAGGTGCCACACAGGAGCGGTGTGGTTCTGCAAAGATTGGTGCTTTTATGGCACATAGGAAGTACAAGTATGAACATTGAACAATGTGGAAACAATGTGGCTGGAAGTAATTATACAAAGCGATACTTTCCACATATCTGGCTATGTTTTCTCTTGAACTATTTCACAATCTGGTGTGAAGTTTACAGGGAGTGGATGACTGGAAGCTACATCTCTAATTCAAACGGACCCATGTAATTCACAAGCGCAGTGACTGATGTGGTCAATCTGGGGTCTGCGCAATGTTTGCCCATTGGCACATGAACTGTGGTGCTATTTGTGGGGGAGAAAAGGAAGGTTATTTCTACCTTGCTCTTACAATCTGCACATGAGCCTTTTCAGGTGAGCTTGGGATCTTGCCTACACGGTGTGTTTGACACGATTGGTCTGAAGTGTCAACTAAGAGCAAGACATTGACGGTGAGGCTTTTCCTGTCTTTGTTTTTTTTTCTTGAATTTGGGGCCTCCTCGCATCTATAACTGTTTAACTGTTTTATCTTTTAAAACCTGGCACGAGCCAAGCAACTCGCGTGCCTACCTTTTTCCTGCTGGTTGGTCGCGTGTGGTCTCTCCTGCGATGTGCCCTGCGTCATCTGCATTCTGACGTGCAGGGCTGCTTCGCACCTGGCGCTGCTTCTCGACTGTTGGGATGCTGTGGTGCATGTACGCACCGTGAGCCACTCTGCAGCGACGGAGAAGACGTGCCGCCATCTTGTGTTTGGCGGCTGTGGTCAATTTTTGCGCTTTGCCATCCACGTTGTTTCTGGATTCCGATATAAAGTTTTCCTTGTGTCAAAATGGAGTCCGGGACAAAACGGCGTTCATCTGCCCAGAACAAGTAAGGATTTGACTACGTGGGATTAGGCGGAGGTACAAGTTGAGGAGTCTACAATAATTGATCCCTTTTAGCTTTAGAGGCGCAGAGGAGCTTTTTCAACGAAGTAAGGGTACTTGCAAAGAACTTTCCCTTCTCTGTAGCACCAGAATCCGCGTGTGGCTTACACGCATTGTATGTACATTGTCTGGGTTTCTCCATGACCATCCGTCTCATTTTCGAGTTCGGCAAAGCAACTGTGGAATCATCTTTGTGGGGAGTTTTTAGTGAAGTGCTCCGTTTCATGTATGTCGGAGTTGCTGTATTTTCTTTTGGTCTCTGTTTTCTTTTCTCCACCTCACGTTTCACCGATGGATTCCTCTGATGTGTGCTTTCTGGAGACCACCTATTTCGCCTGGACCATGGGTAATGTTTTTTTGACATGTTGCTCGCGTTTCCATTTTGGATCTATCAAGCTATGGGTACTGCGGTGCCCAGTGACTCTTACGTGCCACGGATTATACATGTAGTGCTGTCAAGAACTGTAGTTATAGATCTGTAATATGTTTAAACACATGGCATTCAATTTGTGCATTCTTTATATTTTGGTTCTTCCTGCTATACCAGTTTAGGTCTCAGGTGGCGTTCGTTGTACTTGTGTTTTCACAGTGCAGCGATGAATTGTGTGACATTGCACGTTAGTGTCGCTTTGGGGTAGAGTTATTTTTTCGTTTAGGATCTTTTATGAATGTCTAAAGGAAAGTGTAGGTTCGTGCTATGGCTCTTGTGTTTTAGACATTAAATAACTCTAGTGTTTTGGTTCTTGTTGTGCTTTTTATTCCCTTACTTAGGGGGAGTCATGACCCATCACAACTCGGGTGAGTGTTCGCTCACCGGCGTGGGGCACAGGTATACAGTGTTCTGCAATATTGGAATTGCAGTGTCTACAAGGTCATATTTCGTGATGCCACAGTATTTGCTCTAAGGATGGGTCCTCCATGTGTTTTAGTGGGTGGTTATCACAGTGTTCCCTCAAAGGAGGGATGGGTTTGGGTTATTATCTTATCATTGTTATAGTTCTTGTGTGTAACCCTTTCTCAGGGTTGGATACGGGTTTATATCCCATTAGCAGTTGTGCGCAGTACTATCGTACAACCAGGGTATACCCCATTCACAGTTGCGCGCAGTACAAAAGTACAACTAGGGTGTGTGTTTTCGGTGCTAGCCCCTCACACAGTGTTATGGGTCGTTGTCCCATATCTTTGTGGTTCCCTTGTATTTGGGATAGGTGTTGCGGGGTATTTTACCTTTGATTTTACAGTACAGTGTTTTACAGTTTGTAGTCATTATATTATCACTTGTACTTGTCTCTCAACACTACGCTTCTTAATGTTTTTCAATTTTTTTATGGGGGAGGATGGAGGATATTGTTGCACATGTATATTGATGTTGCATTTTTTCCATCTTTTCTGGATTTGTATTGTTCATTTTTCTGAGATGTTTTTCTTTGTTGCATCCCGGGGTTATGAATTTTACTGCTTACGTGTGCATAGTTTTTTCCTTTATTTGCTATTGTTGTTTTGTTTGTAAAGGAAAGGGATAATGTTATATCCTAAGCATGGCATTTATGTGTAATCAGCCTAGGTCCTCCTAGCTGCTCAGCCAGAGTGAGAGATGGTAATGGAATGTTGGTGTGACTGTGATGCGTGGAATGCCTGGGTGCCTGAGTGGATGTGTGGATGACAGTTGGAGATGGGCTGAGCAGCTAGGCAGGCTGCTCCTGGTGGGGCTTGTGTATGGCTGGTACATGACTTGTACCCATCTAGAGCTGGCTGGTTTAAGATTGTTACTACCCTGATGAGGAGATAATAAAGAAGACTTGAAACTACTCACAAGGCTACCAGTGTCTCTTTGCAGGGTACAACATTTAGCTTAGGATATAACATACTGGATAAAGAAAGGTAGTGGGAAATGGCACCGGCGAAAGTACTGGAAAGAGTGATCTATGAATTTTGATATTACTGTCTGGAGGCGCGCACCCTCTTTAAAATGTCAGGTCTTATTTGAAACTTAACACTCACATGCGCAGTTAGAGCTGCTAGAAAGTGAGACAAATGTGTGTTCATTGGGTTACTGTACATTTCTGCCATTACAGCAAACTTGGAGACATGACGGGAGTCTCTCACAGAATTATCTCAGATAGTTTCCACCAGCAAAAAGCGGCAGAAAGCGAAGGTTAATTAATGCAGAAAAACATGGTAATCAGCGGTGTAACTATGATGTAGTCGTTTGGGTTAGGGCTGCCCTCAGTTAAGTAACACACAAGCTCTGACCTAGTTCAAGCATATTTATAAACACTGTCAGTGGCAGCAGTTTCAATAGGAAGAGCATTTATTGTTCCGCAAATAACTTTAGTGCTGTTTGACGAATCTTCAGGAAACTTTCCAAAACAAAGTTCATCCACCACAGCTCTCTCCTTGAAAGTTTCAGGGGACCCATCACACAGGGGCAAGAAAAAGAGTGGGTGGTCCCAAAACGCTGATTTCTCATGTTAATTCCCACTTGAAACTTCTGTAGCAGCTACAGAAAAACACAGCTGAAAGGAATTACAGCAGATTTGGCAAAAAGCTACAACTTTACTCAGAAAGCGTATTTTATGTGATTTGATGTAAAACTGTTTAGCCATTTTCAAGCAATTTGCTTTTAAAGAGGCGCTTATGGTGGGCTTGAAAGGGTTCAAATAAATCATCATATCTGGACGGATGATCCGGGAGTTCAGGGGAACGTAATTTTAAAAAACTGTGCCGTCTAATTGGCCCAGAGAGTTTTTTCACCCATGGTCCTTTTTGGTATTGCGAGACCAGGATCAGTCCCATTGGTATCCAGTAATCTGATTGGCTGGTCATAACAGGAAACAAAATGCTTACTCTGCCATTATAGGACTTGGGACTCGGTTCGTGACACCTGAAATGTTTTTCAAAAGTCCTGAAAAGGGCGGGTGAGCATACCATGATAGAAAGATGTTGCCGAACCGCTGTTACTGCGGTACCTAAAGCAGCCCAATGTGTTACCACAGCACTGGTGCCGTACTGCAAATCTTTGTTTTAAAAAAAAAAGATAAAAAAGTACCCAGCCCTGCGAGGGACCAGAAACCACACAATGGAGGGTGGGTGGAGGTGGCTGCAGGAGCACTGAACAACAGAGGATGGGAGGGAGGTGCTGTGGCAACACATGAACAATGGAGGGATGGTGGGAAGAACAGGGTTAGCAAGCTTACCACAAAGGTCAAGTGGGAGATGTAGGGGCAGCACATGGACAATGGAGGGGAGGGCAGGCAGGAGGGGCAGAGGTAGCAAGCTGACAACAGAGGGCAGGCGGAAGGGGCAGAACTGGTACATGAACAACAGAAGGCAGGTGGAAGAGGCAGGGCAGCACACAAACCATGGGGCAGGTGAGAGGGGCAGTAGTAGCACATGGAGAGTAAAGGGTAGGAAGGAGGGTCAGAGGAAACAACCTGACCATGGAGGGCAGGCAAGAGAGGCAGTGACAGCACATGGACAATGGAGGTCAGGCGAGAGGGGCAGGGGCAGAGAGCTGGCCTTGTAGGACAGGTGAAAGAGCAGGGCAGCACATGGACCAGGGTGGGCAGGTGGGAGGAGCAGTAGCAGCACAGGGACTATGAAGGGTAGGGGGGAGGGGCAGAGCAGCAGGCTGACCACATAAGGCGGGGGAGGGGCAATGACAGCACATGGGCAACAGAGGGCAGGTGGGAGGGCAAGGGGCAGAAAGCTGACATAGACGGCAGGCAGAGGTACAGGGGCTGCACATGGACCATGTAGAGTCATAGGTGAGAGGGGCAGGGTCAGTATACGGACTGAGTGCAGGCGGTTGGGACAGGGGCTGCTAGCTGACCACCCAGGGCAGAGGGGAAGGGCAGGGACAACAAGCTGCCACAGCAGGGCAGGCAGGAGATGCTGGGACAGCACACCCTGTGGCCAACCAGCACTGTGCAGGACATAGACCATGCGCAGTGGAGTTTGGCTGCTCGCAGTTGGTTGGTCACAGGCCCACCACACAGCTGCGCACTGCTGAAGGCTGCGAAGCAAAAGGCTGTCTGCTCATGGAGGTAATGGGCACAGAGCCTGTGGGCAGTTTTCCACTGTACACGGCCAAAGGCACAGGGCCTGGCTATAGGGCACCCTCTAGGTGGTGGCCTGTGCCAACCCATGGCTGCACATGGCCGAAGGTTGTGCAAGTGGGTTGTAGGCTGAATATGAAATCAGGTTTTTGGGGTTTTTTAAACATTAGTTTTTACCTCATTTCAACACCTAACCACAACGTCACCATAACCTTTGGTTTTGTCAGTGATATATATCCTAAAGACCAGTTCAGGTGTGGAGCTCGATGGACTTTTTCAAACCAAAGAGAATATATATAATTATGTATTTTTAGATATATTTATATTGAAAAAAAAGTTACAGGTTAGCTATGGTTCAGTGAATCAAAGGCCCTACAGCCCCTCATATTTTCCAATTATAGTATGAAGTGTACAAAACACACAAGAGAAAATGCATCGCCTACCATGTTTTACTTCCTTTTTTTCTGTGCTATTTGCAAATAGGTGTTTTGAACATAGAAGAAGATGTGAATTATGGTGTGCATTTTGTGTGTTGCCTACCAAAACTGGTTAACTTCAGGGATTGTATGGGTTTGCACAGTCTGTATATAAAGAAAAAGTTGAGTTCATTATTAACAACCCCTCCTAATCCCCCCTATACCACAGCACACATAGGGGATCATTTTATGTTATGCAGAAATAATAATAAAAACATTTTTTAGACAGCTTCAAAATGTGTCAGTACTCCTCAAACTAAGGGGCATATGTACAAACCCCTATCGCCATGGGAACGTCACTTTTTTTGACGTTCCAGTGGCGATGGGGGCCTTGCCTTATGTACAAGGCCCCCTTTCACGCTATGGTTAGCGTGAAAGGGGCGTGCAGTGGGTGTTGTGGTGGGTGTTCCACCGCAACACCCATTGTATTTGACGCTGCCCCCTATTTACAAGGGTGGTGTACATAGGAGGCTGCGCCAAAATTAAGACCAGGAAAACCCTGGTCTTAAGTTGGCAAACCGAGGAGAAATGCATTATTTCTCCTCGTTTTTGCTTTTTCCATGTGTGCTGCCTTGTGCAGCACACATGGAAAAAGCAAAATGCCATGATTTGTTTATGTACAGGAAGGTGTTCCTTCCTCTACATAAACAAACCTTAACAAAATGCCATTTCGTCACTTTCATGTGTGCTGCATGAAGCAGCACACATGGAAGTGATAGAATGGCATTTTAGGATTGTTTATGTGCAGGAAGGGACACCTTCCTACACATCAACAATCCTCCCCTGCACGCAAACACCCTTGCACTCTGGTGCAAGGGTGCCTGCGTTGGCGCTAAGTTGCTCAACTTAGCGCCATCGCAGGGGGAAACGCAGGGCTGCACCACATTCTTGTAAATATGGTGCAGCCTTGCGTTTCAGAAGTGGCGGAGCGTGTCGTTAAGCCAAGGAGGCTAACGACACGCTCCGCCACCTCCTTGTACATATCCCCCTAAGTTTTAAGGCCACGGACTCAATATATCCAAAATGGCACTGATAGTCTGTGGCCTCGACAACTGGGCCGTGACTCGACACACCTAAGATAGCACCCATTGTCCACGGCCTCAACAGCTAGAGCATTGATTAGCAGCAACTCCTCAGCTAAGGCGGAGCAGCATCCCCCCACTGCTTCAAGAGCAGGGCAAAGGAAAAATAAAATGATAATAACCAAACATTATTATCATTTTATTTTTAGTCTGGCTTCAAGCTCCATGCTAGGGCAGGGTGGGGCTGGGATAGCGAGACGTAAGCGGGAGGAGGAGTGGTACTGCACCATAGGTGCACATGACGGTTTGGCCGGCCAAACCGTCATGCGCACTTTGCATGTTCTCCACCAGCTGTATTGCCCAGCCTGGGTGGAAAACATGCACAGCCTCCCACTCCCTGTCTGAGCTCCTAACCACGGCGCTCACTCCAATCACAATGCTGCTGTAAGGCAGTGTCGTGATCAGCTAGGGGAGTCTTGGAAGCTGGGTGCTTCCGGGAGGCCGGATACAGCAAGGACAGAGAAGAGGCATCGGCTGGTGACCCACAGGTAAGTTCTTCTTTTTATTCATTTTTTTCGAACTCCCACCACCGCCCCCTACCAGCCGCCACTGTTAGTACTTCCAAGACTTCCAAGATGGTGTCCATAGTTCCTGGTGCCAACAACTAGGCAACAGACTACATGGATTATTTTGGGTATGTTGAGCCTACGGCCTCCAAAAGTAGACAGCAGACTCTGAATTTTTAATGTAGGGACCGTAGTCCGTAGCCTCATTGCAAAGGCTGCTGTCTATGGTCCTTGGACTTAGTGTGTAACAGACTATTGCGAACCACGGCACTCTTTCAGGGACTCCAAGGTAGGCCCGGGGGTCAAGGTGTAGTCGCTCTGTTCTCATATGTGACCTTTTGGAACTTTTTTAAAACCACGTGGACCATGCTTGGCATCCTGAAATGGAGGGTACATGAGAACATTTTCTCTTGAGGCTAGCCAATCAGAGCGCTTACATGTGCATATTGGGCTTTAGATCTATGACCCCCATAAAAGGATGACTGGAAAAAACTCCAGAAAGATGCCCATATTTTTTATACATTTGGTCTATGGATGGACACAGACCTGCCTGCGAACCATCACAAGACTAAAACGGTCATGATATAAAAAAAATGTTAACCCCTTAAAGCCCAGATGAAATATTAATGTTTGGAAAAGGTTCTGGGAGGGGTTGGAAAGATTACCACATTTGCATATCTTGAACAATTATATTTAGCGCCACCTTGAAAAATTGTGATTTTTGTACAAAACCTGAATTTCGCGGTGTGGAAAATATTTTTACCAGCAAATGGGGGCGCTATGAAATATGCCTGACTGGAAATTAGTGCGGGTGGGGAGTGTGGGGCTCATTTGGAGTCGTAGAAAATGGGAAGAAAAAACAAGCAGCCCAAGTTTGCTGCAGTAAAAATTGCAATTTTCATGAAAATCTAGATCACACACCCGCCATTTCATATTCGGAAAAAGGCAGAATTTTTGCAAAAAATTATGATTTTCATGAAAATTTAAAGAGAAGACTCTGGTAGAATGCTTAGGCAGATTCTCCACATGTTACCAAAGGTTAGGCTTTGTGTTCAAACACTGCCACACAAAGGCTGTGCGCAGTGGGGATTGGCCTCTCGTGGTGGGTTGAGCGTGAGGCCTGGCCAAAGGGAAGTAACTGTAACCAACCTACAAAAGCTGTGCGCATTGGGGGTTGGCCACCTATGGCGTGTTGGGCTCAACCCTTAGCGAAATTCTGTGTGCTGCACACTGGATCATGCCAGGTAAAGACAATATCTCATAAAAACCCATTGAAATTCACTCGAAGGTTAGATATGGTTCAGCGAGCACAAACCTGAAAAAGCCTGAAATTCGCCCGTTTTGGTATACAAACACACAACGCATGCCATAATTCACACCAACAATGAAGCCCAGTACACCACTTTGTCACTGGCACAAGAAAACTAGTCTATCTGCCAAGTGCAAAACATGTCGAGTAGCATTAGTTATGGCGTGTGTTGTGCGCATAACTGGTGAATTTCTGAGCTTTTTTGGGTTTGTGTTCGCTGAACCACAACTAAGCTTTAACTGTATTTTTATTCAGTGAACAAAATATATATATATTATTACCCTTATTTGCAACAAAATGATGCAGAATGCAGCACACATAGAAAGAGCAAAAAACGAAGAGAAATAAAAGTTTTTCTCCTTGTTGCGCCTCCTTACGCCTCCCCAGGGGAGGCGTAGGATTCTGATGCATTCCCAGGTTTAGGAAATGTTGTAAATTTGGGAATGCAGCAGAATCCATAGGTGTTCCATGGGAACACACACAGCAACACCTATGGCATGCCCCTTTCACGCAAAGTGATGCGTGAAAAGGGCCGTATTTATAAGGCCATGAAAAGCCAAGCAGGGTGGCTTTACGTGGACTTGTAAATATGGGCCAGCACACTGCACCGCTGGTGCGTCAAACAAAGTGTTGCACTGGTAGTGCAAGGGGCTTGTAAATAAGTGTGTGTGTGTGTACATATGACGTCAACAAACAGCTCATACTCCCAAAAATTAATGAAAGTCTTTTTTTTCAGGGAGAATGTCAAAGCATGTCACGATATGAAAGACTTTTCTTCTTTGCCAGCATGGTACAGAAACATCAAACTCTGCAGCAATGGTTAGTAAAACACAGGCATCTTGCTGTAACATGCCTTCACACAAAAGTTATGTATAGCAGACACTGGGACTTAATACCATGCAACTAAAGTCTACTGTGTGTCGTGCTGTACTATAAATCTGGCATATTTCAGGTAGATATGTGGAGGCATTCAGTCTTCAGGTAGCTGTTTCACTCCCAAGAGGCTGGTGTAGATGGAGCAGAGTCAGTCATGTATCTTGCAGGTGTTTCTTAGAGGCTATACATACTGTATTAGAGATAAAATTACAAGCTGATGCTCTGAGAGACCCCAACAGCGAGTGTTCATTCATTCAGCTGTTATGCCCGCCTCTCTGACCCAGGGAAGGCCTGCATGGCTGGGGTTGAATCAGTCAAGTCAGATGAGATCTTCTAGAACACCGGTAGAGGTTGGGGCAGATAATACAATGAATGAACCCCTAAAAAGGAAAAGAGTTCGGCAGTCGCTGTAAGTATAGCGTGTTAGTATTTCGATTCAATGAGGAGTTTAACAATTTTTGTTAATATTCTCTTACACTGGTTTTAATTTCGATGTTCGTGAGATGTTGGAGCTGGCTTGGTTATATCGTGGACTGGTTGCATGGTTCTTCCTCAGTTATCAGCAGTGTGGTTCGGAACGATAATAAGTGTGAACATTTTTACAGCACCCATGGCCAACAATATCTCGCTGCTTTCAAAAAAGGAACGAAAAAAAAAAGTTCTAGTTAGACAGACTGGAGAAAGATGACCGCTGAGGAAATATCCCTTCTCCCAATAATCAATACAGTGAAAATGAGGAGAGTTCACGCAATCCCATCTCTGAGCGAGTCAATGTGTCACCTGAAGTCAGTGAACAAACCTGGCGCTGACGCTGATAAATGTGTGCTTCTGAACGACATGAAAGGTGAAAAGACAGGATTCTTGAAGCTTCTCCTTTGCTTCTATGACGGACCCGGAGTCTAGCGCCTGTCCAGGGTGCTGAACGTTTCACAGGAGCTATAACCTTGTCTACGGAACAGAGAATTCCAATAAGACACAAGCATCTTCTTACCTTCATAGGATATTATTGTACTCAGATATCTTACTTTGCACTGACGTGCCTTATTTCAGGCGCTTTAGGGCTCTTCAAGGAGCTGGAGCCTCTGATGGCCCCAATAATAATGACTGGCAAGCAAAAAAAGTGCTCAAGATTTTGCCGAGCTAATACCTTCTGCACCAGTGTTGGAAGTAAGAACTGATGCATTCTTGTTCTGGCAGCTACCCTTAAGATGGAAGCAGGCTCCAGATTGGCCCCAGTAAATCATGTCTACTGGGCCCTCTAATGTGCTAACTCGACCTGAGTGAAATTTGAATTATGCCCGAGTAATTGGAGTAATTTCAGTAATTATGCTCTCCTCTTTGGTTGCAAAATTACCAAATTATGGGATTACTCAAGCGTGAGTAATTAAGAGTAATTTGGGACAAAAATCTTACCAGAGGAGCACAGGAAAAATGAACTAAGGGGCATATTTACAAGCCCCTATCGCGATAGGGGCTTCGCCTTATTTACAAGGCTGCGTTAAGCCACTTAACGTGGCTTAACGCTGTCTTGTAAATAAGGCACCCTTTCACACTGTACTTAGCGTGAAAGGGGAAGGCAATGGGTTTTGCCCACTGCAACACCCACTGATTTTGACGCTGCCCCCTATTTACAAGGGCAGCGTAAATAGGAGGCAGCGCCAAAATTAAGACCAGGGAAAACCTGGTCTGAAACAGGCGAAACGAGGAGAAATGCTTTATTTCTCCTCGTTTTTGCTGTTTCCATGTGTGCTGCCTTGTGCACCACACATAGAAACAGCAAATTGCCTATAATTGTTTATGTGCAGGAGGGTTCCCCTTCCTGCACATAAACAATCATTTAAAAAAAATTCCATTTTGTATCTTCTATGTGTGCTGCATAAAGCAGCACACATAGAAGTTACAAAATGGCATTTATAGATTGTTTATGTGCAGGAAGGGGGACCTTCCTGCACATAAACAATCTTCCCCCGAACCCAGACACCCTTGAACTATGGTGCAAGGATGCCTGCGTTGGTGCTAGGCAGCTGACCTCAGCGCCAGCGCTAGGGGAAACGCAGGGCTACATCCCTGCGTTTTCCGAATGGAGAAGCGTGGCATTAGCAATGTTTGTTTAACGCCACGCTTCTCCATTCTGCTGTAAATATGCCCCTAAGAGAGAGCAAGCGGCTGCTGGATACTGCTGTTCGAGTCCTGTAGCATTTTGCACTATTTTCTTAGCGCAAAATGCATCTTCTGGTTTGTTTTGGAAGCGAGGGTGCATTTTCCACTGAGAAGTTGGCACGAAGGTGCTGGATTACGCTTCTCACACAATTACGTATAATTACTAGAAATTTTGCAGTAATTATGAGTAATTATGTTAGAGAGAATTACACCAGATATGTCCACCCCTACAGGGCCGGACTGGGAATGCAAACTGGCCCTGGCAATTAAGTCGGACGGGCCACGGGGGGGGGCGGGGGGTTCTGGTGGTAAACACTGCTGCTGCTTTTGGCACAGGGGGCCGATATTGCAGCACAGCTGCAAAACCGGCCCCCTGTACCAAAAGTGGTCCCCACTGGGGACCCTTCCGGCCCACTGGGAAAACGCCCGGTACCCGCTACGGCCAGTCCGGCCCTGCACCCCTAGCACTAACATGGGGATACGAGGAGAAGCGTTTATGCATATTCAGTGTGCTGCTTTGCAGCGGAGAGCTGTTATTTTCCTTTCCAGTGGACTGCTTGCAGCCTCACTTTATGAGCAGTCTAATTGCTTGTGTGTCCCAGTGGTGACCTAGCAAGAGTACTTGGTGGTTATGAAGGAGCGTAGACGGAATTGCAGTCACAACTCAGCCACATGCGACAGCCCTTCAGGGATCACAGGAAACACAGGTACAAACTGTGAAGTGTCACGTCTCAAGCCATCAAAAGGTAAAGAAAGAGTTTAAAGATTATCTGCAAAAAAATAAAAAATAACCCACTGACCTCCTATAGTATATAAACTACAGTTCTGTAACCTACACCTACATGTTATACTGTGCAGAAGGGTCATTAACCCTCTTACTTATTAGACAGTGACTCAAATCTGTGAATAGAGAGAGTGCAGTGAAATCTCCAACAAATGCATTAGCCATCAGATTTATTCTTCCAATATTAGACCTGAAACCAGCTTGATACACATGCTGTAGGTCTTTGCAGCAGGTGCCTTTCCCCCCTCACGGAGCTTAAAATGCAGGCTACTTATAACCAATTAAGTAATTCAGAATACCTTCATTATTCCATGTTTCTTTATTACTAATTTCTTTGGGGCTGAGTTTGCAGAAAATAAAGCACAGATCGACTTTCCTGGACTCTTCCCCTGATAACGCGGGCCTACATGACATCACTCTCTTTCTGCTTCCACGCTCATACTCCTAATGTGTGGGTTCCGGGAGTAAATTAATTTCCGGCATGGATATGCACTCATGCTGCTTCACTTTGAGGCAGTTAACAAATAGTTAAAGTCGGATCCCTTTGTTTTGCCTGTAGGTTCCTGAACATTGCTCCTCCTGAGTCTGTGTACAAAGTTATTGGCGTTACAACGCATGCCTTTACCACGCATCATGCCTTTACCACACATGGTAAGTATATTTGGGTAAATAAAACCCATATATAAGAGAGCTAGAGCGAGGAGAGAAAGAGAGTGGGGATGGTTTGAGCATTTTTGCCAGGGTTTCCTTTGGTTCCCCAGTCCAACTCTGCCTACAAACTGCATATGGTTTCCTCCAGAAGTACCTTTCATTAGTCCCATAAAAACACCAACGTTTGGGGCAAGGCCCCCATGCTCCTAAAGCTCTACTCTTTGGAATTACCTGCCCACACCTATTCACCTTGAAACAAACCACTGAAAAGTTTGCAAACACTTGAAGACCCACCTCTTTCGTCAAATACATGTCTTGACTCTGTCTAAGTTTCCTGTTGGTTGTTTATCATTTACAAAACCCAAAGGCCATGAGCCCAGGCTCTGAGGCTACTTTCTGGACGTGCTATGATGAAAAATTAGAAAATCATATAAAAGCCAAAATACTATTCTGTAAGAGTATTGCAAGTCAAGAGCATCAGTGACACTCACAACATGTAAAAATAATCACAGCGAGCTAGTAGTCCATCAGATTTGACTACGATAAAGAATGAAAGGCAGTGCCTCAGGTAGGGGGTTTGTGAAATAAAAATTCTAGCTGTTTATTTGGATGAAATGCATAAAGTTACCATTCATGAAATCAAATCAGAAAAGGTCTATTTTTTTTAAATCCAATTACAACCCTTACAATGTTTACAAAAAACAAGTTTTTGCTGGAGAATCTTACAGAAAAAAAGCTTGCTCTGACATAGTGCAGGCCCTAGAATAATGGTGGACATTCTTGGTATATTGTTTGCATCTGTGGCTCTAACTCGCTCAGGCCCAAAGTTGGTCATCTGTGAATTGTTTTAGGCATTCATAGCATGATGGTTCACACCCCTAGTATTGAGCAGGCCTTCAAATAACAGTGGTAAATCTAGGCATAGTGTGGAGATCTATGGCATGATAATGTCCACCCCTGGTATTCTGCTTGCCTTGACATCATGGCATATTGGGAGCATTCATGGCATCAGACTGTGATACAGGGGCATACAAGGCAGATTTTATCAGTGCGAACTGATATTTCATCACCAAAAATGCATTTCCTAAAATTAAATACCTGTATTTTAGGGCAATTTCTTTCGCAAAACGAATTGAGATCTGTTTAGGAAATTAGGCTATTTTTACCAAAATAAAAGCTTATAATTTGGTAGCTAAGAGTGTGTATTTTCATGAACTGAAAAGCTGATCTCCGTTGACAAAACTATTGCATTTGCAGAAATGTACATATTTAAAGTTACTATTTCAGTGCTGATCCCCCCCTACTGCTATCTGCCACCCTTGAGTGTATAATTGGTTGAACCTTTTGATAAGTCACTGTCACCTGAGCTGTAACACGGATGTGCAAGCCTGTCAAATGTGGAGCTCTGCTGTTTAGAGCATGAGAAATAGTTTTTTTCCGTGTTGCACCAGTCCAGGAGATATTCATAAGATCGAGACATGGCTGAGATTCTCAATGGAAGGAACAATATGGTAACATGAAAGGAAGTAAAGTGTGGAAGTTAAAACATGTTCGATGAACAATGATAGAACACGTGAAAGAACACATTTTGAAGTGCTTATATAATCTATGGCTTTTTGACATTTTTAGAGGAAAGTATACTGAGAAATGCACCATTTTAAAAATATTTCCCATTTTTATCTTGCAGCAGACGAATCTCCAGTACCACTGTGAAGAATGTGCTTAGCAAACCATTATTGTATTTGAATATTTTATGAGTGCCCTTTCATGACCTGTGGCTTTTTAGCAACGTTCTGCAGAAAGTGCTAAAAGATACTCTATTTGTTCCCATTTTTTAAAACTTTTCTCGAGGAAGACCTTTTTTGGGAGGAAGTTGTGCTTGCTCGCTTTACTCACTCATTACACTTTGGGGTATTGTTTATGTTTCACTACTTTCAAAGATCACCAGCCACCACGGTTTCTCACTTTGAGCACTGGTAAGAGTTTGGCACAGTACTAGGTTCCTAGCTCCTCCTATCATTGGATGAGCGTGAAGGAGGCTTTTGCTGTGCAGTGAAGAGTGTATCTCAGCCCCTGCATGGTTTGCTTATGCCTGTTATTGGATTCTGCAGCCTGGGCTCCAGGGCGTAATCAGGCCATTCTGTGCCGAACCACATAGCCAAGTACCATGAAAAGACGCCCAACATGAGGACGCCATGTGGTCTGAGGAGCTGAACTTAGAGCACCATGAAGATGTCAGTGTCTGTTCAGTCCAGGCGGGTCCATTCAGAAAGAGGGAGGGGTTAGTAGGAGGGAAGAACTTGTGTGTGTGTCTTTGTGTCTGTGTGTGTGTGCGCACATGCATGTTTCTTCATGCATGTGTCTATATTTTTCTCTTGTAGTAGGGATTCTTAGCATCAAGTAATATGGTGGCTGTCACTGCTTTTCTAGAGGTCTTATAGTTTGTAGGCTGCACAGGCTAGTTCAGAGATAAAACTGCCATTGAAGATGTGGTCGAAAAGTCAAGACCCACTTATAGGAGGTGGTGTGATGGTTGTGTTCTGATATGATGTAATGCAAAACTCAATTTTTAGGTCTTGATTAGACAGCGCATGCGCTGTCTCGAAGAGATGTGTTCTATCTGTGAGATTGACGGCCGCCCATCTCCTACTATTGGTAAAATGCAGTATAATTCTCATTTTCTTTGATGCCATTTGTCATGGCATGCGGGCATCATGCCCTCTTCTTGTGTTTGGCCCTCCCATAGCCCATGGACTAAGTACATGTCTCCTTACACTGCTCTCGGTTCGCAAAGCTATTTTTTTCTTTGTCTTCCAGCACTCCATAGGAGTACTTGTGTTTTCATGCCGTCTTCCTTGTACACATAAACACATACTACTAAAATGCATGCACGTGCACATAAACAAATGCTTTTCTTAAAAAGTTGTTAAAACATGAACAGCACTTGTTTATTTTTTTGTTTTGCACGATCCGATGGTATTAAAGCGCTCGCTCCGCCCTCCGTCTTGCCATAGCGCAAACACGAGCCAATGGTATTGGAGCACTTTAAGTGCTCACCAGTTACATTACACAATGACACATTCTTTGGCGTAGGTGGGGGAAGAGTAAGTGATTTGCCCAGAATCACTAATTGTTCAGCCGACCCCGAAATTCAAACCTGGTTCCCCAGTTCCCCTGTTGGCAACTTTGGCCATTACGCCACATCCTCACTTCACTTCAAAGCTCCATAACTGTATCTCTCTATCACTTCCACATTTGTTCAGCAAGACCCCGTCTACATCAAACAAGCGTTGGCAAATCCAATATATCTTATCAATGCCCGAGCTATTGGCCTTGTCAATGTGAATGTCTTTTAGCCATGTGTCTAGCAGCACATATGCTGTTCTTCCTCACCCGAGATTTGGTTCTTCATTGCCTGGCATTCCCACGAATCGGTGGGTTACAACTATCGATTTGAACACAGGTTCGACAGTGAATAAGGATGACTGTTGTTTTTTTATCTAGTTATCCTTTACTTTGTTTAAAGAACAATTGCTTTGGACCTTGATGATGTTTTTATTGTTTAATTGTACCATTATGTAGATTGTGCCGCTTCAACCACATCAACCGCACCCATTTCCCCAAGAATTTAGCTATGCTGCTTAAGTCAAGTTACCAACACTGAGAAAAGAGTACTTTACAGGAAAAACAGATTGCTTTTGTAAGACTAGATTGCAAGACTAGCTTACTGAAGAGGTTTTGATGATGATTCATTTTTAGGTTTCACCTGCACAGGGCTTGGTCTGTGCTTGCGAAATCTCTTGTAAACAAAAAAAATCTTAAAAGGGGCTTAGGGTCCACCAATTACTTACCATTACTTACCATTGGTTGGCTTCTATGTCACTTTTGTTTCTTTGCTTATGATTGGGCAGCACTTCTTGTTCCTTCCTGCTTCCTCCCAGGGCCTCATCATGGTGGCTGCTGTGGAGCATGGACCTAGAACAGCTTTCTGTTTGTGGCCAGTGTCCTTTCACTGGCTCCAGCCTTCTGATATAATGTAATATTGCACAATGTATTTTAAGATAATCAGAGTTTAATCAAAAAAATGTCTTCACTTTGGTGATATAACAAAATGGAGATTCTCCAAGCTGAGGTGATCACACTGGGTATTCTCAATTTTGGCATTTCACCAAAAGAGGTCTATCCTGATGAGGCTGCTGAGGGGAATAAACTGAAGGAGTGGGCACGGCCATCACAAGCACTTTCTGAGAAATATATGAGACAACAATCACGTATTTGAAGAAACTTATAGAATTCTGAGGTCTGGTACTGTTCCTGCAATTCAGAAAAGGTTCTAAAGTATATAGTTCTTGAGATAGCTCTGAAGCAATCTGTAGTGTGAAATTCCTCCTCTGAGCAAACTGTGAAAATTAAATTAGAAGTGTTGGACTCTGCCTCGATGTGGTCTGCAGTTTTCTTAAAATATTCTGACATATTCAACAAATTATCTCCCACTCTGAAAAATAGCATGCGTGTCCACCTTGTTGGACATTAGAAGCAGATAGAGCTGATGAGGTGCAAAACGTACTCTAAACTGTGGTGTAGAATGAATGAGCGCTTGCCCTCAGCATTTTCTTAATTAGCTGACCCTGAACCACCTCTTAAGAAAACCGGTAACTGGGTAGCAGCCGCAAGCCTTGCAGCGTGGGTAAGTGTAAACATTGCATCGCATGACGTGGTCTCCTATGTTCCCATACATCAACATCACAGATGTTCAACCCAGATTTGCACTTATATTTAGAGAGTATTTAAAAGGTATAACATTTAGGCAGTATGGTATTTTATTAAATTAGCCCTACCCAGTAACTAGAGTGTTAGCTGCTCCCACTATTTACGGTTGTGAACACATTCCCTCAATAATGGGCCATTTTGACTTACCCCTTTCTCATAATGACACTTAACTATAATGCCTATGAGATGCTTCAAGGACCTGCAAAGCTGTAAATCAAGTAGGTGGTGTCTGGGTTTCAGTGATAATACCAGGTCTTCTGTAGTCGGTATTACAGCTACGGGCAGGACAGTACACAAACAAGGACTTTAATCCCGGAGTCAGATGTACCTGTCGGTGAAATTTGGTGCAATAGTGTAATCTGTTAATGGAAGGCCCCATATATAAAGGATATAGTACAGTGGAGGAATGAACATCCCTGTCTAAACCTCGTATAATGCAAAATAAACCTGATGTTGCACCATTAATGTGCAATGTTGTGCGGGGTTGCTAGTACAGACCGTGAGGCATTCAAAGAAATGATTGGGAAAGTCGCTAGCCAGCATCACGGGCCAGGGGTATGTCCAGTGCTTAGTTTGTACAAAAACAAGTACTGTTCCCAAAAATTTGCCTAAAGAAGTGGTGTGAGCAAAAAGGGATGCAGGCCTTACCAGCAGCCACAGTGCCACTACTGCCCGGAGCCTCTGATGCCCACTCCCTGCTGCCTCTCCGTTGACTGTGCAGTCGCCCTCATCATGAACAGCAAGCACACCAGCCGGGAGAATGAGTGACCAAATTGTATTGGCATATGTGAACAAGAATTGTCAATTCTATTAAGGACACAGAAGTGAGGATTATGCAGTCTATTCTTCACTTTACTTTTGGCAGCCATGTAGCATTAACGTGTAAGTTACATGATGTAACTACTTTGAATTAAGTCTAAAACCTGCAATACCCAAGAATAAGTAACAACTAGAATTCCCATAAGGCCCATAAACAATGGCCAACCAACTCCAGGTAAACAATGATGACTAGAGAAGGACTGTCTTGCGGCGAGGTCAAATTGATATCCGGAAACTGTAACTTCGAGTATTATTCTGGCTTCTGGTCTGAAATACAGTAAAGAGAATGCTAGGAAAAATATTTCAAATTTGTCTAAATTACAAATCTAAGATGGGTAAATATTGAGATATATTTTATACAACTGTATATTATGCAAAATACTGTCAAAGGTTTGGGTAGAATAATCCTCACCTCTGAGCCCTTCATAGAATTATGAATCCTTGTTCACGTATGCTATAAAATCAAATCTTCAATTCTGTGGCAGGTCTGGTGGCTTCAGATTATTCAGGTTTAAAATTTATGAACAATGACAGAAAGATAATTATTTACTGTTTTGTAATAGAATTCCTTAAACATGGTTAACTGATGACCAGTCAGTCATATTGCTAATGCTTTCTAGCTGTACACCAACATTAAAGTATTTGGCGGCTACTGCACCTCTAACTGAGTGAGGTCCAAAAACAGAGGTATCAATGCCTGTTTCAGATAGAATCCATCTGATCCATCAAGATAAAGTGGGACAGGAGACTGGACCAGAAGAAAATATAAAAGAAATAACCAGTTGTCCTTGAGAAGATGATCTGAGTTCAGCAGTGACAGTTTCATAAGTTCTTTTACTAGACTTAACATTTTTTTCTGGGAAGGCATAAAAGGGAACCTGTCTGGATGCAGATTTTTTCCTCTTATATATGAGAAAAGTACCTCCTTAAGGAGTAAAGTGTCTAGCTGCAAGATAGAATGTACAGACTTTTGACTCTCTTTTATAAGAAGCAAAGCAAGGAATGATAGCCTGTTTGACAGACAATTGTTTTCTAGATAAATATTTATTATCAGGGCATGCTTGTAGAAACTTGAGAACCACAGAGACATCCCATAACTCAGAGTATTTAGGATGAGAAGGATTGGAAAATCTAATGTCTCTCAATAACTTAGAAACCAACAAATGTTCTCCAATAGCGTGACCTGCCACTGGAATATGACCTGCGGGAGTAGCTGAACAATAGGAATTCACCGTCCTATAGGACAAACCTTCAGATGCCAGAGATGCTAAGAAATGTACTACAAAAATGACATCTGCAGCCAAGGGATCCAAATCCTATTCCTTGCATCAGTGAGACCATCTGCTCTAGTCTGATCCGTATCTCTTGTGAGTAGAATCGGACCATGCCTTGTTGATAAGGTTGAGAGCTTATTTAGAAAGTCCCGGCATTTGCCGGCATCTCCAGGCTACTAGACAAAGTTGATGTTGGATAATTAGTGGGTGAGGTTGCACTACTGGATCCAAGAGTAAAGATGGAAAAATTGGGAGAATACTAGGTTGTTGGCAAGATAATTCTAAAACTACTGAGAACTAACTCTGGGATCTCCAGAAAGGGGAAACTAGAATCACTTCTACTTTCTTTTTCCTTCTTTGGAGAGCGACTGGTATGGAGAAGAAGGTCTGATTGTTTTTGATTGATTTCGAGATTTTGAAGTAGAGTCATTGTCAAGTGAAGATGATATTGCAGGGTGAGTGTAGCTCATGTTCAGGTTATCGTCTAAGTAGATTATGAGGTGAATTCCATGAGCTATTAGAATTTTACCATCTGGCCACTGTGTGGTGCTTACAAAGACCCTCTAGGGTCCTGCCTTTATCCTGGAATAAGATTATATACACTACACCTTGCATTCCCAGATTCACTTCATATTCCACTTCAGGCTTCTGCACCACCAACCTGATGCGTCCTTGTAGTCCACCCTGGTGGTGGTGCTCTATTCTCTCGCTTTATTCCTGGATCCCACGGTCTTTTCTACCTCTTTACATCTGCATTCCGGACTTTTTCTCTCTGCTTCGATCTGAATTTCGTTCTTAGCTCTCCTCGCCCTGTCTTTAGTCTGCTGGTTTTCCTGGTCCCTGGTCTCTTTCCAAGTCCCAGCTCTGCCTTCCCTTTATTCGTGGTTCCCTGATTCTTTACACCTGGTTGATTCCTTGTACATCACTCTCTCTCTCTGCACCTGTGCTCCTCACTTAAGCCTCCTGCTATTTCAGACCTGTGAGCTCAGAGTGTAGCGGCTAGCAACTGACTCTACTGCTGAGTATCATGGTGCTCTGTTTAATCCTGCTACTATATTCCAGACTTGTCTTTTTATTTCTGTTTTCATTGTTATTTGATTCCCTGTTCCCGTTCTGGTTAGTGATTTTAGTTATTTGTCTGTTACTTGTCTCTTGTTTGTTCTGCCTCTCCGTTCTTGTGTTCACCTTGTTCCTAGTTCTGACTGCACACATCCTGCACCTGTCTTGTATATGCAGATTCCTAGTCTTGTATTCCGTATCTCTATTCTGACTTCATATTCCTGTCCTGTCCTAGTTAGTGTGCAGATTTCCACTGTATTCAGTTTTATGTATTCCAGTCCTATCCTTGTCCTGTCACTGACCCTCATTCCAATCTAGATTTTTCCTGAGCCCAGTTCTTGTCTCAGTGTACCTTCCAATGTTCCCCTTTGTCATATTGTGTTTATATTATTATCTTGATTTTCATCGCTACCAAGGGTGCCAGTTATACTCCAAGATTTGGTGCCTTTGACACCGAGAGCCATCCAGCGCTCCTTCTCCATAGGAGCTGCTGGGTGTCTCCCTGAACTCTGTGAGATTAATCTGCTCCTTGTCTTCTTGTAAGTTATTTTCCACCTCACAGAGAGATCACTTCTGAGGAGCAGACAAACTATCATTTATGATAGTTTGTCTATTGTTTTCCAGATTTTTCCTTCATGTTGCTTGTACTTGTGTTATCTTCTAAGCTTCCCCTGCAGACTTCCATTTCCCTGTTGACTGCCTGTTCCAATCTGCTTCTGTTCTGCTTTTCTCCCGGGCTCCAGGTACTCTCTTATTTATATTTAACCCCTTGTCCCTGTAGAGAGCAAACACCCCCTTGTTACCTTGCCTGATCCTGAACTCGTCTAGTATACTTGATAGATTGTTCCAAACTTGTTAGATCCCAGACACAGGCTCTGAGAAATACTAGCTTCAGTAACTTTGTGAAACACTAAGGCGGTGAAAAGAGTCCTAATGGAAGAGCTTAACATGTGTAAGTTATCAGACTTCACTGGGACTGAAGGAAGCCTTGGTGAGGTGAATATATAGGAACTGCTAGAAAGGCATCCTTGAGATCTAATCGGACCATGAAGTTGCCCTCTCTTAAAAGATCTCTGAGAAGAAGGATTTATTCCATCTTGAAGTATCAATTACAGTTACATTCCTTGAGATTGATAACTAGACGGAATCCTCTGCCTTTTTTGTCTACTAAAAATATGTGGCTGGGGAAGCCATTGGGATGCTGGGGACATGATTTTTTTCTGGAGACATAATGAAGTTTCTTGATCTATGAATTTCTGTTTTTGTGTGGAAAAATGAGTTTGTTTTGGAAAAGAGCTCTGAACGAGTGGAGAATGACTCTAGTTGGAACCCTAGTACAGTCTGGAGAACCCATGAATCTTGTGCGGTTTGTTAACAATCTTGATAATAATAACAAATCCTCCCTCTCAACCCTAGAGGAGAAAAAGTTGATGGCTTACCTTGAGAGGCAAGATTTGTTGAATTTCTTACGAAATGTACACATGCAAAATGACCCCTGTACCCCTGACCTCTAGTTGGGAAGAAAGTATTTCTTCTCTGTTTGTCATTCTCTGGACCCAAATTACTGGTGTATCCTTGGTAAGGAACCTGGTAGCATAATTGGCTGGCTGAACAGCCCCTGCCTCTGCCTGCCCTGGTGAAAAGGTGAGGTTAAAAAACATTTTTAAGAGCAGATTGTGTTTTCTAGGTGGTTGTGAAAGTTCTCACAAATTTGACTTCTTTTATGAATGGCTCTCCCAATAAAAGTCCTTGAACTCAGCTTCGTTTTGTTGAGAGGTTGCAGAGTTTGTATTCAATTTTAAAAGAATGCATCTGCAGAACTCTGTTGGGTGATGCCAACTGTGCCCTGTCCTCAAACAAATGGAACATTGAGTCCAACCTGTGAGATAATCAGGGTCGGCAGGAGTGTCATGCTCCTTGGCTGTGAACACAAAATCTAGAATTTTTGTGAATGGGCCTGGCAAATTGAGAAGTTGTCTTGGCATGCTTTCCAAGCTCTATCAATGCCATTTTTAGCGTCTTTTATAAATTTCCCCCAAAAAAGTGGTATCTTGGAGCCTATATCAGACGTTTGAGCTACTAGTCTTAAAAGAGAAGGTCTTGGGCATTCTGTTTGAAGCCTATTTTTTGGGCTTCTTTAGAGAAAGACTTTGCTAGTATGTTTTGTATGTAAACTGCTGATTTTGGTGTAGTAGTCCACTCAAAAGAACAGGTAACCATGTTGCTATTTAGGTTGGTTGAAAGTTGCATTCTTTTGCAACATTGCGCTAGGTGGGTAAATACCTGTTCTGGTGGAATCAATTTAAGTCCCCCAAAAATATTTAATTCACACTAGAATATATACAGAAGGCACACTTGCTACGGCCACAGGTGAATCTGTAAAAGAGGGAGCGTGACAAGTTGATATTAAGTTAGTGTAGGCAATAGTGGACTACTTGTGTAGCTATTGTCACTATATCAATACATTTTTACAGCGCTGAATTCTGTAATGCAGGTTTTCATGAACATAAAGGGATAAAGGCAAAAGCTTAAGTAAAAAACCTCCCAGAAGATAGGCTAACATAACGATGCAGAGAAAAGGAAAATTTATAATAATTTGGTACCTGAGACGATGTTAAAATCAGTAATAGACTGTTAGGGGCATGAAAAAAGGAATCAAGGTGATGTGGCAAGCACCATTGGCGTCGAGTGGCAGGTCAGCCGAAGATTTCACCGACTGGTGGTGGTAAGTAGACTCGTTAATGCGTGGGAAGAGGGAGTCCTGAGGAAAAAATATTAGTATGCACCTGACCAGAAGGAATGAAGAATTGAGAGATGAAATGAGACACCACCAACCGTGGCCTGCGTAGTGCCACAATACCAAAATGATTACATTCCAACATAAGATTTATGTCATAAAATGCAAGAAAACAATATAATGAAATCATGTTCTTAACATGGATGCTGAGCAGCAAAGAAGATGCGGACCTTCTCCAGTCATCATGTTTGTATGGACATCTGAGAGCTGGTTGGCCATTGTATATGAGCCTCATTGGACTTGGAGTTCATACTTATTCATGGGTACCATGGCTGGACTGGCCAGCCGGGCAAGCGGGCAATCCCCTGGTAGGCTGGAGCCTCAGGAGACCGGTTTCGGCCTCCAGGAGTGGTGGTGCTTATTACGCGATTCCGGCGGCAACTTGAAAGAGTTACTCTGGTTCTAGCGCGCATTAGCAGTCTGCCCATGGGGGCTGAATTTATCATTTTTGCCAGGGCTGTTTTAAGTTCCCAGTCCGGTTCAAATGGGTACTGTTGTTTTTTGACATTAGTCAAAGAACTTCCTTGCTAATGTTACATAGCTGCTATTAAATAAAGTGAAGAAGAGACTGCATAATCTGAAGCCTTCGGTCCTGTCATAGAATCTTCTTCTATTTCCACGTGAGTCATGAAAAAGAAAAAGGACTATAAAAAGACTTATATTATTGCCGGAGCTGCTGATATTAACTCTTTGTTCATCTGTAATTTCCTTCAATGTACTCACTGACTAGTTTCCCTGAGCTTTGAGTCAGGGTGTCCTTACTTTGTCCTTAAATTAAAACGATCTGTGCTTTTTTTCTCCCCGAATACAATGGAATGGGATATATGGATATCCTCTCCACAGTAGAATCCTTTCTATTAACTTCTGTCTTCTTCATAAAGTGGAGATATAGGTTTCTGGCCGGCTCTCTCACCACCACTATTGGTAAACGGGTTGACAGATGGAATCGGTGGTTAACTTGCCCCATATCTGGTTCACTTATAAATTCAATACGAATGACCCTAAGAGCAGCTCATATCACCAAATACAGAATGCGACAAAGAATCTTTTTGATTTCCATGTCACCTCACCCCTTCTAAAATTCAAAGCTGGAGACAAGGAGGGGGAGAATATGGGTGCCTGCAATGTAAGCTTCCCTGAGGATTGGATACATGTGCTTGCAATAAACCCTGAACTGACTGCGCTTAGCAAGGTGGCTTTGAGTGTTGAGTGGGCTTTCTATGTCTAAAAATTGATGCTTCTGATAATCCTTTTAAGTTTTGGTACCAAAGTACGCTAGTTGGAAAGTTGAATATTGCCAGGGATGGAAGGATCCAACCTCACCCACGTTCCAATGCTGACTGCAGGAGATGAGGGGAAATCTGTTACTTTTAACAAAGTAGTGCTGGGCACTGGCAGTCGGCGATGCTTGAGTTAGGACTGAGCTCAGTTCTGTGCAGTTGTTAGGGGAATGAATCACATCTATAAGTGGCTATACTACTCAAGTTGAAAACAGACTTCGGTCTGAGATGCAATCATAAAAACTATGGTGCAAAAGTGCCTGGACAAGACAATGCTGTGAGGCCCTAACACTGGCAATAAAGCACTATACAAAATGCCGTTAACATAACAAAACATACATTGATTCACTAAGCTCCTAAAGTTTTACCATTGATGAGTGATTGCTTTCAGTACTTAAATCTTTTGGTTGTCATTTTTGCTTAGCTCTAGAGTTCATGTTTGTCATAGTTGGTAGTAAACAAGCACTGGCAAATCCAATAGGTCTGGCGTGCACTTTGAGTTCTGATTAAACATTAACAAAACCTACTGCACTGAAAAAAAAATGTTTTCTGCAGAGAACGCATTTATGAGATGAAAACAACGTAGTGCGTAAAGATTCAGTGTACTTTTGTAAGAACTAAACTAATCCCTCTTGCATTTGAAAGTAAGCACTCGTAAGTAATCACGATGTGGAATGAAATGCCAAAAAAACAATAGCATATGGTGAAAGGACAATACTCCTCTGGGTGCAACCAAAGACCACTTTTATAATAGCTTTTTATTGTTTTCTTTCATGAAAACAGACCTTAAGCAGTAGACTTGAGTGGAGCACATTACATACCACACATATTTCAGCTGAAACTGCTGCCCATCTAACCTGGCTCAAGCATAGGCCATAAGCCAGAATGCCAAAGAGGTCAGGCTGTGTATTTCTATCGAACAACAAGTGAATTACACATTGGTTTGTTCTTCCTATGGTTCGAAGACTTTCAAAGTGGTTTGTCGTCAGACTTCTGGGTTAGTTTCAAGAGGATGACATCCCACCCCAACCCCCTTGATTCACACATTTTGGGGCATATTTACAAGCCCCTATCGCCACCACAACGGACGTTGTGGTGGCAAAAGAGGATTCACCTTATTTACAAGACAGTGTTAAGCCACTTAACATGGCTTAATGCTGCCTTGTAAATAAAGCACCCTTTCACACTGTACTCAGCGTGAAATGTGAGGGCAATGGGTGTTGCGGTGGGCGTTCCACCGCAACACCCATTGATTTTGATGCTGCCCCCTATTTACAAGGGTGGCGTAAATAGGAGGCAGTGCCAAAATTAAGACCAGGGAAAACCTGTCTTACCCTGGTGAAACGAGGAGAAATGCTTTATTTCTCCTCGTTTTTGCTGTTTCCATGTGTGCTGCCTTGTGCAGCACACATAGAAACAGCAAATTGCCATTGACCCTTCCTGCACATAAACAATAAAAAAAAAAAAAGGACGTTTTGCAACTTCTATGTGTGCTGCATTAAGCAGCACACATAGAAGTTTCAAAACGCCATGAATGATTGTTTATGTGCAGGAAGGTCTCCTGCACATAAACAATAATTTCCCCCAACGCAGACACCCTTGCACTATGGTGCAAGGGCGCCTGTGTTAGCGCTAGACAGCTGAACTCACCTCCAGCGCTAGGGGAAACGCAATGTTTGCCTAACGCCACGCTTCTCCATTCTCTTGTAAATATGCCCCTTTGTTTGTAGTTAAAGTGGCACCATATAGTGCCCTCCGCCGCAGCCCAAGTGCCCAGTTTATAGCACTACTTGTTGATTGTGGGGCCCTATTTCCAGTGAGTTGTGATGGCTCTCTTAGTCCCCAGATCAATAAAGCTACATGTGTCTTTGCCCTCCTTAGGCCTGGGCATGAGGTCTAACAGGCATGATCCTGGCGTTTGCATAACCCATCAGCTCATCCACTCCACCAGCGACTCCACTGCCTTTCCCCAAAAAGACTGCAGATCGGAGCAGGACCATATCATGTGATAAAATGTTACACTCTCCCTCGTGCACCTAAGGCAATTGACCGATGGAAATAAGGTTTGTAATCTGTTGGTTTATGTAATTAAATCTAAGTAGTTTGAGCTGGGCATTTCTTTCGGATATATCTGAGGGCAGCTACTATTCCCCTTCCATGAGCTCATCACCCAAATCCCCCTCCAAGCTGACTTTACGGCCCCAAACATCCCTTCTTTGTTTCAATCTGAGAGCCATGTATACATTTGTGACCATGTGCCACCCACACCCCACATTAATAAGATCCTCAACTTTTGGTCTGTCAGTGAGTGTTTGTTCCATGTCTCAGCTATGGCAATGCATATGGCTATGTTCATCAAGAACTGTCCGAGGGGAGTCCATTCTCTTCCCTCATTTCCTTGAATGCGCTTAAGAGGTCACAGTTGTATAAATGCCCCACCTGTGAGCAGCGGCGGCCAGCACGGATCGGAGGTAGGGGGGTGGGTTGGGAGGGGGGAGGATGCGGGGAAGCGGGTATTAAAAATAAAATTAAATAAAAATGTACCTTCTCGCCGCTTCCTCGCCGCATCTCTCCTCCGTAGTCCTCCCTCGCTGGCCTGAATAGGAAGCACACTGGGGCTCCCAGTCAGCCAATCACAACGCTGCCTTAGCAGCATTGCGATTGGTCTGAGCGCCGTGTTTCGGTGCTCAGACGCTGACTGGGAGCCTGGGCATGTTCTCCACGCAGGCTGTAAGGCAGCCTGCATGGAGAACATGCAAAGTGCGCAAGACTGTTTGGCCGGCCTGAGAGGGACGGCCAAGCAGTCATTGTGCATTTAGGAGGGTGCTACCACATCTCCCCTGCTCCCGCCTCCTCACGCACAGCTGCCGGAAGTAGGACAAAATAAAAGATAGTTATTGTCATTTTATTTTCCCTTTATTTCACTGCTAAAAAGCAGTGGGCCGACGCTCCTCCGCCTTAGCGTAGGAGCCACCACTGTCTGAGATTCCCACCATGCTCCATTGCACGTGATTCACTGCTTTCTTCTCTTTTCTGAGTAACGCAGGCACCATAAAGGGATGTCCGATGCTTATGCCGCATGTGGCATAGTTTTTTGCCCATAGCTAAGGTAGAAATATCTAGCACTTTCTGGAAGAAGAGCAGCTAGGTGGGAATGACACTGCATGTTAAAGGAAAACTCTGTGACAGAGCCATCTCACAGCACCCTGTGCATCAGTTCAGCCTCTGGGGAGCCTCCTGGGTCCAAACATGGGACCACCCGTTGGAGCTGTGCCACCAGGTAGTATGTTTCTAAATCAGGGACTGTTAAGTCCCCTTCTTCTATTGGGAGGCGAAGCTTGGTTAAGGGCCTGACCCCCATTCAAGTCTGTTAGAACCGTATTCAGTTGCTTGAAGAAGCAGCCAGTGAGGTTGGCTGAGATGGCGAGGAAAAGATATACGATCATTGTAGAAGAATCATCTTTGCAGTATCTACTCGATCTATCGGAGTAAGAGGTAGTTCCCCAGAAGGTCAATGATCCCCATGCGGACGTTAAGGCACAACATTTTTTTGTCACCTAAAAACGTTTACCCCTAAATATGTAAATGAGTGGGGTGCAGCATCCAATCCATAATGGTTGTGAGTGGGAATGGTTTGAGTGCCTTCATGTGTCAGAGGGAAATACAGGATTTGTATCTATTGAACTTGAGCCCGGAGACCATACCGTACTCTTCAAGAGGCAACAAAAACACAGACAAGCTAACCATGGATATTGCGGACATATAGCAGCACGTCATCTGCATTTAAGGTTACTGCATGTGTGTGACCCAGCAAAACAACCCTAGGTTCCTCTCCCAATCTGCATGCATGACTAGTGAATGGCTCCATTGCTAATGTGAAAGAATGGGGAGAAGGGCATCCTTGTTGTGTCCACTGCTAATCGGGAAGTGTGCAGACCCGGCCCTCCCCATCTTAACCCTCGCTGTAGGACCTTGCAAGAGCAAACAGATCCACACGAGTATCTCCTTATCAAAGCTGTTTGCCTCCTTCCAGTACATTAAAAATGTCTTTCCAGTTTAGCATGTCAAACGCATATTCCATGTCAATGGAGACCACCGTTTCCTGCCCACCATCTGCAGGGATTCCATCCATGACATCAACAATCTGCAAGCGTTGGCTGCTGTGCTCCTCCCCTGTACAAAGGCGCTCTGGTCTAGATGTACTAAATAGGCGATTACTACTGAATCCCATTTCAAAGCACCTTGCCTAGTATCTTACTATCTCAATTAGTGATTGGCAAAGGGTGGTAGGATGAGTAGTCTAATAAGTCTCTGCCCGATTTTGGCAACATGCTGATAATTGCCTCCTGAGTTGTGTGTGGTAATTAGATGACTGCCTCTCTGGATGTTTGGTACATGTGTAAGAGACCATGAGTCAATCAGCAGTGGCTCCTCCACTAAGGCGGAGGAGCTTTGCCCCACTGCTTTTCAGCAGTGCAAAAAAGGAAAAATATAATGTTAATAACACAATGTTATTATTGTTTTATTTTTCCGTGCTGAAGACAGGTTTTGGGGCAGAGCAGGGCGGGGCTTGGCTGTGATCACAGCCAGCAGAGGGAGGAGTGGTTGATGCACTTAAGTGCGCATGACGGTTTGGCCGGCTGTCTTGAGCCGGCCAAACAGTCATGCGCACTTAGCATGTTCTCCACCCTGGCTGTATTGCAAAGCCTGGGTGAAGAATATGCACAGGCTCCCACTCCCTGTCTGAGTACCGAACCAGGCCGCTCAGACCAATCACCATGCTGCTGTCATGCTGGTCACAGCAGCGTCGTGATTGACTAGGGGAGTCTGGAAGCCTATGTGCCTCCGGGTGACAGAAGAGGACGGAGGAGAGGTGGCTCCTGGGCGGCAGGTAAGTGATATTTTCTTTTCTCTTTTTTTAACTCCCATATCCCTGCCGCACCACTAGTGCCCCGGAGGAGCCACCACCGCAGGCAATCGGACGTTGAAGTCTTTATTAAGTTCAAGGGAGAAGCCCATCACTTCCCGGGACCTTCCCTGTTACCAGCTGATCTATGGCGGCATTGATTTCAGCCAGAGAGAGTGAGGCCTCCAAATTTTGGGCTTGATCAGTCATGAGACATAGTATTCCTGACCCTCGGATGTTGGGCCAACTTCTGTACCAGCGTCGTAGAGGTGTGTGTAGTAAACAGAGAAAACATTGCTTATGTATGATTGCGAGTGGAGGAGATGGACTTCCGGGTGCCTGGTGGCTGTAATAGTGTTGTGTGGGTTCTTCGCCTGAATCAGCCTTGCCAATAAATGGCCCGGCATTGCTTCCTCCAAATGCCTCAAAGCCGTGCAGTCTCTGTAATCATGTGAATCCAGTCTTTGACACAGCTCAGCATGAAGCTTCCTATTGTGCATCAGATCTGCGTTATCAGACTATGACCCTTGGCCCTGAGTTTCTAGGGTTTGTATCTTGTCTTCTGTCTTATCCGCTGTGTTCTTTATGAAAATGCCTCTAATAAAGACTTTAAAAGTCTCGCATCTCTAGTGGATCCAGCCTTCATCTCAAAATATTACGTTACCTCCTCTGATATTGTGGGTCTCTACTCAGTGTCTTTCAAAGCTGCTGTCTGTTATTGTCAAATGGGGATTCTAGTGAGCATGGCTCCCCATTGTATCGATAAGTGTAGGAGGTTGTGGTCAGGAAGGGTTATATCTAAGTACTTAGCCCTGTGCACCAATCCCAAGAGGTGCACAGTAGTGAAAATTATGGAGGATGGTGGGCGCACACTGCCTCTCATCCCAGCACTCAGTTTGCCCCGATGCATCATAGTGAATGCAGTGCATGATAACACTCACTTTGGTGACAGGCTTTAGTTTTTCACCCTTGTTGGTGCAGCCAGTGCTGTGTCTCTCTAGACACATGTTTCAGGATAGTTGTCCTTCTTCAGTAGAGAGCAACACATTCTTTTTGTGGGTGCTGGAAATGCTGCCCAAAGTCTTCTCAGGTCTCTGTACCACTCGCTGGGCGCAGGTGCATCAACCGGAGCTGGTCAGCTCATTAGCTCAAGGGAGCCTTTTCCAACAGGAGGAAGGTGGGCGCACACTGCCTCGCATCCCAGCACTCAGTTTGCCCCGATGCATCATAGTAAATGCAGTACATGATAACACTCACTTCGGTGACAGGCTTTAGTTTTTCACCCTTGTTGGTGCAGCCAGTGCTGTGTCTCTCTAGACACATGTTTCAGGATAGTTGTCCTTCTTCAGTAGAGAGCAACACATTCTTTTTGTGGGTGCTGGAAATGCTGCCCAAAGTCTTCTCAGGTCCCTGTACCACTCGCTGGGCGCAGGTGCATCAACCGGAGCTGTTCAGCTCATTAGCTCAAGGGAGCCTTTTCCAACAGGAGTGTGGGCGCACACTGCCTCACTTGCTTGCTACTGAAGAAGGACAACTATACTGGAACACGTGTCTAGAGAGACACAGCACTGGCTGCACCAACAAGGGTGAAAAACTAAAGCCTGTCACTGAAGTGAGTGTTATCATGCACTGCATTTACTATGATGCATCGGGGCAAACTGAGTGCTGGGATGCGAGGCAGTGTGCGCCCACCTTCCTCCTGTTGGAAAAGGCTCCCTTGAGCTAATGAGCTGGCCAGCTCCGGTTGATGCACCTGCGCCCAGCGAGTGGTACAGAGACCTGAGAAGACTTTGGGCAGCATTTCCAGCACCCCCAAAAAGAATGTGTTGCTCTCGACTGAAGAAGGGCAACTATCCTGAAACACGTGTCTAGAGAAACACAGCACTGGCTGCACCAACAAGGGTGAAAAACTAAAGCCTGTCACCGAAGTGAGTGTTATCATGCACTGCATTTACTATGATGCATCAGGGAAAACTGAGTGCTGGGATGTGAGGCAATGTGCGCCCACCTTTCTCCAATAGTGAAAATTATGCCTATCCCATTGTGTAGGGAGTGAAGGGAACAGTATTGAGAATTTTTGGGATCATGTCTCTGCCCATCTCCGGGAGGCCCCAGCCTGACATCCACCCAGCAGTTTCTCTGCGTATTACACGCTACTGCTCTGGGCCCAGGGGGCTGTTATCTATCCTTGCCCACGTTCCATATGCAGTTGATGTCTCCTGTTAGTATGAGCAGCTCGTAAGGGATCCTGGCCAATACCGTGGTATGACCTTGAAGGAACATTGCCTGACCGGTATTGGGGGGAGGTACACTCACAACAAATAGAACATCCGCCCACTGAATCTTCCTACCATGTATATGTACCTCCTCTCTGGGTAAAATGCCTGTGTCTCAACTGTGAAAGGCACCCCTGGATACACCCATAGCAGGGCCCCTCTGGTGTATGACAAAAAGGTGGTGCTGTGCCTCAGCCTGTCGCCTTCTGTCTTGGTAAGGTATATCTCCTGTAAGATCTTGAAATGTGCACCCTGCCTTTTCAGAAATGTGTGAAACTGATGTCTCCTTATGGAATTCAAGAAGCCTCTGTTGTTCCATATGATACGTGAGTACCTGCATGCATTTCTCTTTTTTACGTGCATTAATGAAAAGAAAGATATATACTCTGGGCTGTGCCCCGCTCTGATATGTGTCATTATCATATCCCGTAGCTATATAGGGCATGCTATCATTGTACAGGTCCCTTTCATCCTCTCTTTATTTTCGGACGCTAGCACTTCACTGAAGATCCTGCGTGTTGTGTGGGGTTTTGCTGCACTAGCCACCTCATGCTCTGTGAGGAGCAGGCACTTCTGGCCCGAATGATCTTAAACCTAGCCGTGCATAATAGCTCAAACTTCAGACCTGTCTCTCATTGTCTCTTCTTCACTCCCGTAAAGAAGGCTCTTTGACTTTGGCCTACCAGAGTGTAATCAGGAAAGACAAAGACATTTCTATCTTCTATGACAAAGTGGCCTGATTTTCACATGAATTGTAAGATGATATTGCCAACGTTAAAGTACAGCAACTTTGCCACAATGGGTCTTGGAGCCTCTACAGGAGAAGGATGGCCTGTGGTAACCCTGTGTGCACTCTCCAACAATAAGAAGGTTTGTAACCCTTGAGAAGCCACGTCACTGGACAGCTATCTTTCCAGAAGAACCACTGTGTCTTTCGCTCCACCCCCTCAGACAGGCCCACTACTCGGATGTTACTTTGTTGGGCCCTGTCCTCAGCATCACCTGTCTGTAAAATCTTAAATTGTCTGTAACATGTCTGTAGCTTGCAGGTTGAGTGTCTTGAGCGTGTTCTCCATGCAGGTTACTCTGTCGGATAGCTTTTGTTGATCTTCCTTCATGGTCGCCCAAGTCCTCTGCCACTGCATCTATCTTGGATTCTAAAGAGTCTTGAGTTGTGGAAATTGCTCTCAGGATCATGTCAAATTTATTTACTGTATCCTCCTGATTTCTCCTCAGTACTGCGCCCTGCATGGGGCGAACAGTCAGTGGCATTAGCTCTGCAATGTTTCCCACACACAGAGTGATATTATGGACAGTGGTCAAGAGGCAGTGGAGTGCCAGCAGAAGGCCAGACTCTTCAGTGACTAGGCGGGGCATCACTGCAGTGCTGTGCGGCTCGCTTTCAGTACCTCAAGAGAAGGAGCGGCCCTTCAGGATCTCGATGTGGGTGAACTGAAGTATAACAGGCAACATTTGCCTTAGATGTAGCCTCTTAAGTTATCCTTAAAATAATTGCAATGGGGTGTGGGGTGCCAAAGAATCTCCAGGGTCCATGGGTCAAGGAAGGCTAAGGCCGAGACCCCCTCTATTCAGAGGGATTAGAGCGTGTCTCAGAAATGGTGTCTTCCTATCCCTTCATGTGCCCATCCTTTATTAATGTCCAAATGTCCTGCACCACTGCACCACAATTGCAAAGATAGGCATAGTCCGTGGGGGTGCCCCTACTTCCCAAAGCACCACCCATCAGGCCCTAGACTGCGGCCGTTTACCATGCGTCTCCTCAGGTTCCACGGGTTCCATCACCATCGACTCGTCCCCAAGATGGCCCCTCACAGCAGCGCAGCACGTCCTTCTCCAAAGGCAGTGAGAGGAGGGTTAAGGCCCAGCACGCGTGACCCACAACACGCAGCAAACCTCGCCACATCCACCCGGGCCCTGCCTTCTTCAGCAGGTCATTCAGTCCCTGTGTTTCCGGCAGCCAATGCATACATCTCAACAGCCCAAATTCAGGCAGAAGTCTCACGATTTTTTATGACAAAAATGACTTGATTTAGCTGTCTCCCACCTAAAATTGCCTCTGCTTCAATATAAGATAATGTAGGTTTCTGGGGCCTTAAGACTGCAGCCTCATTACTCTGCAGTGACCATCCATCTTTGCCATCCTGCCACACCCACACCAAGGCCAGCTTGATATATATTTTAAAGAGTTGGTAACAATAGGTCTGTCAGACAGTTGTTAAGCAAGACCTAAAAGCGGTAATATGTGTAAATTCATTGCAGGTTACTGTTCAAGTACTTTCATGAAATGACGTTCTCTGACTTATAATAAATAACTAGAGTACTAGACATGGCTTGGCATCGTCTGGGCGTGTCCAGCATCCCCTTTATTGCCTTATACCAGCAAAAAAAGTATACAATAATATATCAATAGAAGAACGAAGCCTGTGCCCGCTGCTCCTGCTCACACTGTTCAGCTTACTATCAGTTCAGTGACATCTGCGGCACTTCGCCACCCGGGGGCGCACGACCATTGTGGAAGCCCAGACAGGGCCTTTTAAGTGATTACATGTAATTTCATTTAGGAAATTTAGTAGCTAATACAAAAGAAGCTGCCTACATGACCCTTGTTTTAAAATTAAAAATATATTTAAAAAGCACTAAATTTCTGCCGACAGAAACAAACGTTGTTCTTTGCTCCCTAAAAAATCTCATTAGATCCAAAAGCAGGCAGCTGAATATTGCCACTTCCAAATCATATCTGTTGTCTTGGACGTTTTCTGTAGGACTGTGTGTGCACTGTAATAAACAGCCAAAGGCACACAGAGAATGTGCAACCGTAGCAACAGCAAATGTACAAATAAAAGAATCAGTTATGTATGGAGATGTGTCTATGATAGAAATACCTGTGAAACCTTTAATAAAAACACCTGGAAGCTGCCACTTGCAGAGCTAAAAAAAAACAAAGAACACCACATAGGCTCCCTGACGTCAAGTCAATATCCGTCTAAACCCATCTAAATTCATGAGTCTGAAGAGAAAGTCAGTCTTGGGTCTAATGATAGAGTGCATTGAAAACACATTTCCCATCCGCAGTGCCTCGGTTTTCTTTGTTCTATTTATTCTTCTTAAAGTATTTCGAATCCTCTTCATAAGTTGCTCTCATCCATTTTTAGGTCTGGCCTAGCAGCTTTAGCCGTCTCACCATTTCCCTGTTTCCACTGTTTTTAAAAAGTTTGTAATAAAATGAAATAAATATATATATATATTTTTTTTTTTTTGTCACTAAAAGGTTAAAGTATTAAAATAATGTTATAGCTAGGTGAGAATTTCAGTGACAACGTAACGTTTTAAACGTGCAAAACCACTGAAATTCACTAATTATAGTTATCTCAAGTAACTATAACTCGCGCCCTCGCCATGTACAGTTTGCTGATCAGTAATTTCATTGCAAATGTTGCAGTGTTATTATCAATGATGTCATAGAAGATGTCATGAGTGATGTAATATGTGGGGTAATTAGCAGTACATGGCGAGGGCACGAGTTATAAGTAGGTTAGTGCACGAGTTATAGTTACTTGAGATAACTATAACTTGTGAATTTCAGTGGTTTTGTACCTTTAAAATGTTATGCTCTCACTGAAATTCTCACCTAATTCTAACTTTACTTTAACCTTTGTTTTTTTCAGTGAATTTCAATTTTTTTTTAACATAACTTAATATTTTGTTACCGTACGTAAAGCCAACCCCGCACCATATACGGACGAAGCATTGCCACCAGGACCTGGCCTATGGCCAGGCCCTGTGGCCAACTCCACGAAGGCAACCAACCCCATGTCATGCACAGCCTTCAGCTGTGCATGACGGGGATTGACTGCCGAAACGGCTCCCCTCCCCAAGCCGATAGTGGTCTCAGGGACCCATTCTCTGGGGCCATTATTAAAATACAGGAGAGGCGGGCATGTGACCCCCTCCTCGAGCCTTAATAGGCTCCGGAGACCCCATCCCGTGGGCCGAATTTTTTAGAAAAGGGAAGTGAGGCCAAGTGGCCCTCCTCCCCGAAACTTGACAGGATCCGGGGACCCCCTCCCACGTGGCTGGACACCATATAAAAAGGGAGGTGGCCTCGTGGCCCCTCTCCCCAAGTCTGAATGGGCCCGGGGACACCATCCCCCGGGGCCGATTGCCATAATAAAGGTCCCCTCCCAGAGCCTATTGTGGGCCAGGGGACCCCCATTTCCGAGGCCTGTCTTAATTATAGGTGGGTGCCTCGGTGCCAACCCAGGGCTCCCACCAAGCAGCAAGTTGGGGTCCACGGTGGGAGTCCCAGAGGCACTAGGGCCCTTGCCGGCTCCCCGCATACTGTGGGAGCTGGCATTGCTCACGTCCAGCGGGAGAAGCTATTTTTGCATGCTCCTGCTGGGATGGGCAGCAGTGCAGGCAGGGAAACAGAAGTTAGCTTCCACCCGGTGGGAGCTTTTTTTATAGCTCCCGCAAAGTTTCAGTAGACATGCATTTCTTGCCAGCGCTCCTGCAGGCAGGGAAGGCATGTTTGCTCCCACCCTACGGGAGATTTAAAAATGCTCCCACCGGCCGGGAACAAACATATGTTTTTCTGCCCATAGTGATTCAGACAGGGAAATGACTGTGTCCCGAGGTTGGGCTCCCTATTATTATCTTTCCCTTAACAGAATGTCTACATTGAAGCAGTGGTTAAGAAACAACAGTCACAACCTAGGAAGTTAAGAGCACGGAGACCCGTAACCGTTCCGAGTAACAGCCGTTTTCTCCTTAACAAGATATGATAACATTGGTGGTAACATATTTGGAAATATTTTTTAGTGTGTCATGCAACTATGGTTCCATATACGTAATTTGGGAAATGTGAATAAAATTGTTAAAAGTATAAACATCCGAACAATTAACCCGAAGGCTATGGTGGAATCAGAGAACATTATGGTAGGGTACTGCACCTAGAATGAAACCAAACTACAAACCAGGAAACAATACTCTAAGAGATTGGAATCATGATAACATGACGTAACTATAGAGAAAGACATATTATTATGAGTTGTACACACCACATACACAAATTATGTTGAGACAGTTAGGGACTTGGACAGGAGGGTACTAAACCCTGAAGCCACGTGGATTATTGAAGGGGAGTGACTGCAATATGCCATAAGGGTACTTTACCCGGATTTGGACTCCACTCCACTCCACTCAATACCGGAGGCATAATTTCCAGGAGAACATTAAACTAATAATCTTCCTAGGGGCACATAATAATGTGCCACGCACTATAGTCAAAGGGGGAACCACTGAGATAAGACATACGGGGTCCTCATGACAAAATGAGGGGACATGTTACACAATTTATTGAACCCAATTAAAAAGTAGAAAAGCCATAATTCTGTGATATAATATTGCCTCAACCCTATCTCACAGTTAATTTGCCAATAAAGGATTTCATGCACACGTATTTCTGTAACTCACGGCGTTTTTGGAACCACGCCGAAAACAAGCCTGAATGAAAGTCTTTTGTTGATGTTGTTATCGTGTCATGTGGATGCAGAGAATGCTTAAAAAAACGGAAACTCGTTTCTATGGTCATGTGACCAAGACCTGGACAGGTCGAAACGCGTCGTTGTTTGTTTGCCCGAATAAATCTACTAACTTGCATCCATAATCGGAGTGGCTCGTGTCTTACTACGATCTTGGTATAACTGCTGTATCATATATATATATATATATATATATATATATATATATATATATATATATATATATCCAGCTCCAATGCACCCCACTTGCGGGTCACTCAAGGGGCGGGTGCTTTACAAACCACGGTGGTGCCTCGTGGTTAAATATCACTGCTCCAGAAATCTCTTGTTCAAGAAATTATAGCACTCACGGGGTCGGCAGTCAGTTGATTTTATTTTCTCAACAAACAACAAACGCGTTTCGGAACCAGTCCTTCATCAGTGTTTACACATCATGTTCTCAAGCGCCATTTTTAAAGAGGCAAAATTATAAACATAAACAGAGGATATGGCGCATTCTTACTGAGCGCCATTACTAAGTGGTGTGACATATCACATGTACCACCATTAAACCATAATCTCGCCGTGGATCGGCACCAGGCAACCTCCATAATGGGGTTGCCCCTTTTATTCCTCTGTTACTTTTTTCTATAAATCAACCAGTTTCATGTAAAACTTATATACAGTAGCAGTATAATTTTAAATTCATTAACGTCACCTATTTACTAGAGACATGTTAAATACCAGGGTGCACACATAACATTATAAAATTAAATGCCACGATATTAAAGAGACAAGATCATAGAGAAGAAAAGAAGAAAATAGAGGTATAGCGCATGTTTTCTAAGCGCCATTTCTAAATGGTGATTTACAAGATTCAGAAATCTGATCTACTAAACTAATTTATATGAGAATCAATATTCTTACACGAAAATTCGCCATAATTAGCAGCACGTATATCACCAATGAACTACAATCTCGCCGTGGATCGGCGTCATGCAACCTCCATGATGGAGATTGCCAATACCTCTGCTCCCTCTCAACATGAACCCGTGAATCTCATATTAATATTGTGTGCAATAACAGTATGATCTTAGTTAATTTTCTCATTACTATTATCCTGATCACTAGAGATAAGTTAGTTAACTAGATGTACCGCCAATTCTTCCCCACTGTTAAGTCCATTCGGAGTCTTAGTCTGTAAATCGATTATATATCGTGACTCCAGTCTACGTAGTTTTAAAACCCTATCTCCCCCTCTGATATTAATAGGAACATAGTCCAGACTGAAAAATTGTAGTAGGTCCCTATTACTCCTATGTTTTATGGCAAAATGCCTGGCAACTGGATAATTCAAATCCCTTTTTGCTATGGCACGCATATGCTCTAAAATTCTTACCTTGACACTATGTATTGTGCTGCCTATATACCTGAGGCCACAAGGGCAACTCAGGCAATAGACGCAATGTGTAGTTTGGCATGTCATAAATTTCGAAATCTTCCTACGTATGTTGGTTCCTGTCACCTCATAGCTAAGTACTCTTTTACTGAAAGCACAGGCCTTACATTTGCCACAGGGATAAAAACCCCTCAATTCACTCAGTGTGCTTTGCCTGGGGGAATTACCTCCAAATGACTATGGACCAAACTGTCTTTTAGAGAACGGGCTTTCCTGAAAGTGATCATTGGACATGGTGGGATATCCATGCCAATGATCAGATCGGTTTTAATATATGCCAATTTTTCCTCAATATTCTTTTGAGAGATTCTGCCTCCTCCGAATAGGTGGTAATCATTCGGAATTTCCCTTGGACAGTGCCCTTATCTCTCCCAAGACGAGTTGCCTTAATTAATTTGTCTCGTCGCAAAGAATCCACTTTTCTTAAGGTGGCTGTCAGCAAGTCTATATTGTATCCTCTGGCCAAAAACCTGTCCATACTGTCCTTGATAGCTACATCAAAGTCACAATTTCTGGAACAATTGCGTTTGATCCTTAAAAACTCTCCATAAGGTAAACTGTTTTTAAGTTTAGGAGGATGACTGCTGGTAGCATGAAGCATGCTATTGCCAGCAGTTGGTTTTCTATAAAGAACCGTTGTTAATTTCCCTTGCCGTACTTGCACCTTTAAATCAAGATAGTTGACCATTACTGCACTGACTTCCCCTGTGAAGTGTAAATTTAGTTTACCTTATGGAGAGTTTTTAAGGATCAAACGCAATTGTTCCAGAAATTGTGACTTTGATGTAGCTATCAAGGACAGTATGGACAGGTTTTTGGCCAGAGGATACAATATAGACTTGCTGACAGCCACCTTAAGAAAAGTGGATTCTTTGCGACGAGACAAATTAATTAAGGCAACTCGTCTTGGGAGAGATAAGGGCACTGTCCAAGGGAAATTCCGAATGATTACCACCTATTCGGAGGAGGCAGAATCTCTCAAAAGAATATTGAGGAAAAATTGGCATATATTAAAACCGATCTGATCATTGGCATGGATATCCCACCATGTCCAATGATCACTTTCAGGAAAGCCCGTTCTCTAAAAGACAGTTTGGTCCATAGTCATTTGGAGGTAATTCCCCCAGGCAAAGCACACTGAGTGAATTGAGGGGTTTTTATCCCTGTGGCAAATGTAAGGCCTGTGCTTTCAGTAAAAGAGTACTTAGCTATGAGGTGACAGGAACCAACATACGTAGGAAGATTTCGAAATTTATGACATGCCAAACTACACATTGCGTCTATTGCCTGAGTTGCCCTTGTGGCCTCAGGTATATAGGCAGCACAATACATAGTGTCAAGGTAAGAATTTTAGAGCATATGCGTGCCATAGCAAAAAGGGATTTGAATTATCCAGTTGCCAGGCATTTTGCCATAAAACATAGGAGTAATAGGGACCTACTACAATTTTTCAGTCTGGACTATGTTCCTATTAATATCAGAGGGGAGATAGGGTTTTAAAACTACGTAGACTGGAGTCACGATATATAATCGATTTACAGACTAAGACTCCGAATGGACTTAACAGTGGGGAAGAATTGGCGGTACATCTAGTTAACTAACTTATCTCTAGTGATCAGGATAATAGTAATGAGAAAATTAACTAAGATCATACTGTTATTGCACACAATATTAATATGAGATTCACGGGTTCATGTTGAGAGGGAGCAGAGGTATTGGCAATCTCCATCATGGAGGTTGCATGACGCCGATCCACGGCGAGATTGTAGTTCATTGGTGATATACGTGCTGCTAATTATGGCGAATTTTCGTGTAAGAATATTGATTCTCATATAAATTAGTTTAGTAGATCAGATTTCTGAATCTTGTAAATCACCATTTAGAAATGGCGCTTAGAAAACATGCGCTATACCTCTATTTTCTTCTTTTCTTCTCTATGATCTTGTCTCTTTAATATCGTGGCATTTAATTTTATAATGTTATGTGTGCACCCTGGTATTTAACATGTCTCTAGTAAATAGGTGACGTTAATGAATTTAAAATTATACTGCTACTGTATATAAGTTTTACATGAAACTGGTTGATTTATAGAAAAAGTAACAGAGGAATAAAAGGGGCAACCCCCATTATGGAGGTTGCCTGGTGCCGATCCACGGCGAGATTATGGTTTAATGGTGGTACATGTGATATGTCACACCACTTAGTAATGGCGCTCAGTAAGAATGCGCCATATCCTCTGTTTATGTTTATAATTTTGCCTCTTTAAAAATGGCGCTTGAGAACATGATGTGTAAACACTGATGAAGGACTGGTTCCGAAACGCGTTTGTTGTTTGTTGAGAAAATAAAATCAACTGACTGCCGACCCCGTGAGTGCTATAATTTCTTGAACAAGAGATTTCTGGAGCAGTGATATATATATATATATATATATATATATATATATATATATATATATATATATATTAATGCACGGAGTCAGCAAAACTGTAGTGGGACAATGATTTATTAGCTGCACAAGTCCCGCCCCAATGGGCGTCAAAGTGGCTTTATGGTCAAAGTAGTCCACATAATGGATGCCATACTTGTCCCATAACACCCCAAGTGGGTATTTGCAAATTCCGTTATGTTCCAGGCATGAATGGATTCAATCTTTAGTAGGTAAAGCGATAAGCAGGTTCGTTGTAATACATTCCAATATGAACCTGTGGCTCAGGTCTCCTTTGTTCTGCACCAAGCTCGAGTTTGCGAGCATTGAAGATCCGCCGTTCAGGCGGCAGGACGGCTTCGCGGCTGGACAGGCCGCTAAACTTCAAGAAACAAAGGTTGCCCCACTGAAGCCATCACACACAGAGGGGATAAACACACGCTGCCACAGGCGGTTTCATAAACAGCGCTCCCACCTCGCTTACTGTTATGAAGCCAAACGCGTTTCGAGTATCACCGTACCCTTGTTCACTGGCAAAATTCTCGCTTTCCATTAATGCACGGAGTCAGCAAAACTGTAGTGGGACAATGATTTATTAGCTGCACAAGTCCCGCCCCAATGGGCGACAACGTGGCTTTATGGTCAAAGTAGTCCAGTGGGGCAACCTTTGTTTCTTGATATATATATATATATATATATATATATATACATACACACACATATATGGAAAATAGGAAGCAGGGAACTTTGGTTAGTTTTGCTGTATAAATGGCAAAAGGCTTTGTCCCTTTCTAGCTTGGCATGGATGGCACTGTGCTAATCCTGTGCTTACAAACTTTGCTAGAGAAACAGACATTTGAGGTGAGCAGATTCAGAGTGTCGCTGGCATTGCAGGGTTCTCTACATAGGACCTCCTCTCCACCTAAATTTGGGAACTACCCAGAATTCTCTGCTTCCTATTTTGCATAATTTGTTCGGCACCCTAAGCCTGAAAGGGTATTATTTGGACTTATACTGGGTGCACCCTTGTGTCTGGACAAAGCTATAGCTCTCTGAAGAGCTCTAATGAGAGCGAAACACGTGTCAGGTGTTGCTTTTATGCATTCCAGGTTGGCTTGGATGGTATTTTACTAATTAAAACTGTAATACTGTGCCTGGAGTGGTAAAAGGCTTTTTTTTTCTTCATTTTACAGCTGGGCATGGATAGCACTTTGCTGATCCTATGCTTAAAGATTTTGCTGTATAAATGTCAAAATGCGTTGTTCCCTTCTACCTTGGCATGGGTGGCACTGTGCTAATCCTATGCTTAAAAACTTTCCTAGAAAACAGACATTTGAGGTGAGCAGATTCAGAGTGTCACTGGTGTTGCAGGGCGCTCTATATAAGAGCTGCTCTCCACCTAAATTTGGGGACTACCCAGAGTTCTCTGCTTCCTATTTTGCATAATTTATTCGGTACTCTAAGCCTGAAAGGGTATTGTTTTGACACACACACACACACGCACGCACGCACGCGCACACACACTCACACTCACTCACTCCCACTCACACTCACTCACTCCCACTCACTCCATTTTTCTGTTCTGGTCTAATTCACGTTTTGTTGCCACCTACCACAACATACAGCATTGGTCATTGGGTCAGCCAAGTTCTTCCATTGGCTCTATTGGCATGTGAGTCACAGTATTTTATTTCTGCTCTTCTATTTATTTTTGCAATGGGGCGTAGTTTATGTATTTTTGCAAACATATGCATGCCACCTTTACTTTAATACTTCTATATTTTCAAAGCCTTTTATGTTTTAAAGCTTGCCAAGGCTGGAGCTATTGGCTTTGACAATGCTTGTTCTCTGTTCCATTTGAGCATGCAGTTAGATTTGAAAAAACACGGATTTCTCCAATCGGTGGCACTCACCAACCAGCCAAACGCATCCAAATAAATCACAGAACAAAATGTAGTAGTTCAAGAAAACTGCTTTTTTATGCTTGTCTGCCTTCCCATTCGAGCATGCCTCTGCACTAGCCTTCCCTCTGTCTGCCTGCACCTGAAATTGTAAATATTTCTGCACCAGCTTCTGCTCTGTGTGCCTTTCACAGTTTACACATCGCTGTGCCATCTCTGTTCTGCTTGACTTTGAAGTGGGCATTTCACCGTACGACCCTCTGTTCTGTCTTTCAAAGAGTGGACGTCTCTGTACCATCACATGGCCTGTCTTTCAAAATGCATCTATGTCTGCACCTTCCCCCTCTCTGCCTCTTTGCCTTTCAAGCGGGGACATCTCTTCACCAGCCTCGGTTCTGTCTGCTTTTGATAGTGTGTAAGCTTCGCCATCAGCCTTTGTCCTGTCTGTCTACTTTTGAAAGCATGCTTGTCTCCCCCTTTGAATCTGTTCCCTGTGTCATCCTATCAGAATGTTTATGTCTCCTTACTAGCCTCTGTGCTGTCTCCCTCCCCTTCAAAGTGTGTATGTCTCTGGCCCAGCTGTGTTCCGCCTGGCTGCCTTTCAAAGTGTGCATACCTCACCGCCACTCTCACCTGACTGCCTGTCTTGTAGAGTGTCTCTCTCTCACCCCTAGACTTTGGTCTGTTTCCTCTCTTTACAGAGTATACTTGTGTAACACTCTTCCAGCCATACTTGCACATCAGCAGCAAAAACATGCCCTGGTTGTAAGCGTGTCCAGCTCAGCGTGTGTGTTTTGCTTAAACATGTCAGTTGTGTATCAGTTGACCATGCATGCAATATACAGCAATATAGCCCTGCAGTCCCATCCGACGGAGGCTACGAAGACCTGAGCCCTTGCCAAACCCCGCTGATCAACCCTTTTATGGCCCACCCATAGCTATACATGTTTGTAGAGACTGCACATTTAAGCCAGTCCGTTCATCTTGCTGTAAAATACAAATGACGTGCGAAGACATCATCACTGCTCAGAATGCTTTCCATAGTAGTCGGTAAATGAAACCCTGCCCGTTCCAAAATGGAAGGACAGGGTTCTATTTAGGTATCTCCAGGGTGGCTATATGCCTGGAGCAGCCGCTCACCTTGGGTTTGATCAGCTTGGGCATCCTGAGGTGTCCGCCAATTTTTTTGTTTTAAGTAGCTGCATGAATTTGTCTTTTATGCTTCAGCATTGCCTCTTTGTATTGTTTATCACATGCTTTAACGAATACACTGGTTACTGCCTAACCAGCGCCCTGCATAAATGAACATAATTGAACAATTTATCAAAGTAATACAACTTTTAATGGAAAAAGAATGTGAAAAGGGCAACTTGTTATATTTTAAAAACACAAATATCCAAACACCTGCCTTGAACACCAACCATTCTTAGAATAAGCACATTCATAACGTGATGTGTTGAGTGTGTGGCTAGATAGATAGACAGACTGACTGACAGCTAGAGCGACAGAGAGACAGACAGACAGACAGACATGTCAGACAGACAGACAGATTTATTTCAGCATTAGAGCACCTCCAGGATTGATGGGAGCAGGCTTACCCAGTGCTCATTTTGAGGCTGGTGGACTGTGCCAGCAATCCCCTGGCTGTTTTACAGCCAGGGCGTTGCTGGGTCTACAGTGCACATGTGCAGCTGACCGCCTTGAGACTGCGGGCCAATCCGACATGCACACTGGCAAGGGCAGCTGTCATCCTGCAATCACAGGATTCAGCCCCGCCCCCTGCCCTCACACTCACGCAAGCAGGTGCAAAATAAAATGGCATTGCACTAAAATGGCATTGCTATGCCACTTTATTTATTTGTGTGTGCCTGCTGCGCTTGCAGCAGGCGGTGCGATGCACCTCCACTCTTGTGAAAGAGCCTCCCATGCTTTAGGGGCCATCCAGTGTAGAGAAAAAACATCTCTCTGTACCACCACTGTCAGGAGAGAGACAGGAGGGACAAACTGCCTCAGGTTCCACTTCTTGAGGAGGCCTGGCAGAGCACGATACGAGCATGGCAAGGCATGCTTCACGCTATGAAGCAGCCCATGTTCAAGCTGACAAGCCATGCTCTCAGCTGACAGGGTGTGGGCAGTAGACGTATATAGACCTTGAGAGCGTGCACCCTGTGCCCAACACCCGAAGCACCAAAAGGACACCTGTAATAAGGCCAAGATGGTGGGGGTCCCAATATTCTCCATGGTGCCATCTGTGCTGCATCTTGTTCGGAAAAGAAGCACCTCAAATGCCGAGGAAAACAGTTTTAGTGCCACCTGAACCTCTCGTTCCGCTGCAAGTGTCACTGTCTGTGATTTATTAATAGTTGAGGTATGAACTTTCAAACTAAAAGCAGAATGTATTTTGGATCATTGACTTTAACACATTGGTCCGCACTGAGTGGCACCTTTTAGATTTAGTGAACCACACACCGTCACCCTGGTGATTTTATTAATGACATAAGAGTCAAGTCAGTTGTCTTGCACCTCCTGTATACACCTTTATTGTTATGGATGGAGCAACATTACTATATTCAAGAGAGATGTTTGTACAGTGTGCATCCTGAAGATAATTATTTCAAAGTGCTCTCAGATGTAGTGATCATGGAAAAGAAGGCACAGTGAAGACAAGTAATTGCCTAGGGTCACACAGTTTGGTCAAGTCGGGAAGTCATGGTTAAAAGCAGCTGTCTTTCTACACATTGTGCATTTGAACCACTGCATGTGTATCACACTTTTTCCCCTTCTGTCCTGCTGACAATTTTATTAGTGAACTAAGAGGCAAGTACATTGATTTGTGCCTCCCATTAAAAGGCCTCAATTATCGTTATAGATGGGGCAACATTATTGCCTATTACAGCATTTACAAGAGAGGTTTGTACAGCATTTACAAGAGAGGATTTAGTGCCGTGTCAGTCTCCATTGAATTATTTCAAGGTGCTCTCAAATGTGATGATCATAAAAAACGGAGTCCCAGCGAAGAAAAGTATTTGCCCAGGGTCACACAGTTCGGTCAAGTTGGTAAGCCAGGATTGAAACCAGGTTCTTTGAGTGAGACTCCTGTGATTAGTTCCCCCCCCCCCCCACCGCTTAACAATAGCTTCTCAAGGCCTACTCTTTGCCCACTCCTGTACCCTAAACAAAACTATGCATTGTAGTAAGTTTGTTTGAGGATGTCAACTGGGCTTTTTCGACCTATCCTGACATGCTCCACCATATGGCCCCTTATAGCAAAATAGGGGAGGTGCTCTTATTCTGACACCTTCAGTTCTAGGGGCCGAAACATTCAAAATACAGATTCTGTACTGCTGTGCCCCTCTCAGTCGCTGCCAGGGCTTGTATTGTGTGCACTCCAGCTCAACCAAATATCTCACTCTCTGAGAAACTGAAATCTGCCTTTCTGCTAGTTTTACTTGTCCTAGAACCCTGGAGGTCACTCTGGGCATTAGCTGACCTGGGGAAGGGGGCACGCTACAGGGAACCCGCAGGAAACCCCTGCTCAGCTTCCTCGTGTCTGCGCTCAGTTGATGCCCCGCTTGCGGAGACAGGGGCAATCAATGGCTGCCTGCCTAGCAGGGCCGGACTGGGAACCCAGAATAGCCCTGGCAATTTTCTCAGACCAGCCCCTGGGAAAGCACTCCTTGGCCCCAGGAGGTTGGAAACGCTTGCTTGCTGCTTTTGTTATTGTGGGCCGATATTGTAATACTCCTGCAAAAACGGCCCCCACCCTTCCAGCCTCCTGGGGAAACGCCCGATGCCTGGTATGGGCAGTCCGACCCTGTTGCCCAGCTCTCAGTTACATGGGGAGCACTGCTTGTTCTAGCGTCCCACCTTTAGAATTGTGAACTTGCTTCAGAAGTGTGAGCTCTACACTCCGGAATCAGGCCACTTACTGGATAGTGCCTAGCACTTACTGCCACGTGCCACCCTGTGTGAGCTTTCATCTAAATGGCTTGTGACTGGACAAGTGGTGGTGCAGTTTGTCTTTGCATCTCTGTACCCTGGGGGGCACAGATGCTTCCTGGGGGCCTAACTCCCCTGTGAACCCCTGATAGGGCGGGCTTGCTGTGTATGCTTGTCATTGATATGGGTGTATGGTGTTATGTCTTGTCCCTCTGTCAGTCTTCTCGTGTATCCGTGACTAGTTTCTCATTTTCTCAGTGACTATTGCCTTGTATATGTCTGTTTGCTTTTCTAGTTGTATTTATTTCATTATGGGCCAGATGTACAAATGTTTTTTGCATGCGCAAATGGGTTTTAGACCCGTTTGCGCCCGCAAAACACCTGTGGCCCATGTACTAATCCTATTTTGCGAGTTGCAAATCAATTTGGGACTCGCAAAATAGGATTAGCGACTCGCTATTAGGACGGGGCGTTCCGAGGGCATCCCTTCCTAATAGCGACTCCTTAAGCTATGTAAGAATGTACTTGAAAATGGGAAGGGGTCCCCAGGGGACCCCTTCCCATTTGTAAATGCATGCGCAAATATTTCTTAAGGGCAGGCAGTGGTCCCAGGGACCACTGCCTGTCCTTAAAAAATGAAACTGAAAAGGTTCATTTTTATTTTTTAAATGCATCCCGTTTTCCTTTAAGGAAAACGGGCTGCATTTAAAAAAAAAAAAAACTGCTTTATTTAAAAGCAGTCCCAGACATGGAGGTCTGCTGACCCCAGCAGGCCACCATCCGTGGGAGTGCCAGCCATTCCCAAAGGGGTCGCAAATTTCGACAACCTCATTAATATGCATGAGGCATGCAATTTGCAACCCCATTGGGAATCGCAAACAGTGTCTCAGGCACTGTTGTGCATCCCAATTAACGAGATGCAAATTGCGAGTCGCAAATGCGACGCAATTTGCGACTCGCTAATTGGCGGGTCGTACATCTGGCCCTTAGTGTCCTTTGCATTTGTCTCTCTGGGCTTTTTGCCTATCTGTCTCTGTCCTTCCACATATTTATATTTTTTCCAGTATCTGCTTGTCTCTTTGCTTTTCTTTATGTTTGCCTCTCCTCCCGTCTCTTTGTGTGTCTTTCTCTGTGTATATTTCTATATTTGACTCAATATCTGCCTGCATTTGTCTGTTTCTCAGCCCACGCTGCGTTGTAAGAGTCTGTTCCTGTTTCCACTTTACTGTTGTCTCAGTGTGGAGCATTGTACTGGGCTTAGTGGCCGATGCAGTACTATCAGGACTTGAGTGGAGGAAGGATGGGGTGTTTGTGATTCTGCTCTGCAGTTATCCTTGGCCTGTGATGTGCCAGGGAGTGTGCTGCTGATTCTGTCTCTCCTTCCCATCTCGGAGCCTCTGCTTGGTTTTTGGTTGCCCGCTGCTGCAGAGATGTCGCTGTTCAGAAGTTCAAGCACACACTTATTGACCTGCTTCCCGTTGGTCCTGTGAAGTTCTGTGAGTTTCTGCCTTTGGATCTGCCCTCTTTGATCAGACTCTCTTGCCTCTGATCCTCACAGTTGGATATTTGGGGGCTGGTCCGATTCTGCAGCTTTCTTCCCTGCTCACTCTTCACATGAGATTAACACATACATTTTACAGAAACATAACATGGTGATCACCATGTATTCAGCCCTCCAAAAGAAGAGGCGCGATTGAGGGAGTCTATCACAACCCTTTATGAATCCTGAGTTCTCCTACAAACTATCAATTTGTTCCAGCGTCTAAACTTTTAAATAGGGCTCAAGATGTTCAAGAACTTCTGTGAAATTCCATGCATTACCCTGGTAATCACTAGAGACAGGGAAGTTATCCTAAGGATTTGCCTGAGCCCTCATTTAGAAAAGGCAACATTGCTCAGAAGAGAAACATCCTTTCTTAGCCAGATGCAATAACTCCATCGCTCGCCTACAGGAGAAGACCACATCACTTGAAGAAAACAATACTCCTGTCCTTTCCACATGAAAAAACTACATCGGTGGACTTTGCTCCACCTTTTACCAACCACAATAACTCCATCTCTCACCTGCAGGAGAAGATCACATGAGCAAACAGCAACTCCCCCCATTGCCAGATACAATTCCATTTCATGTCCACAACAAAAAAACACCTAACTCAGAAGAGACAACCACTCCGTCCTTTGAAGGTACACCACACTCAATCAGAAGAGATACCCACTCCATCCTTTGAAAGTACACCACACTCAATTGGAAGAGACAACTACTTCATCCTTTGAAGGTACACCACACTCAATCAGAAGAGACACCCACTCCAACCTTTGAAAGTACACCACACTCAATCGGAAGAGACAACCACTCTTTCCTTTGAAGGTGCACCACACTCAATCGGAAGAGACACCCACTCCATCCTTTGAAGGTACACCACACTCAATCAGAAGAGACAACCACGCCATCCTTTGAAGGTAAACCACACTCAATCGGAAGAAACAACCAGTCCATGCTTTGAAGGTACACCACACTCAATCGGAAGAGACAACCAGTCCATCCTTTGAAGGTACACCACACTCAATCGGAAGAGACACCTACTCCATCCTTTGAAGGTACACCACACTCAATTGAAAGAGACAACCACTCCATCCTTTGAAGGTACACCGCACAAGTGATAACCACTCCATCCTTTGAAGGTACACCACACTCAATCAGAAGAGACAACCAGCCTATCATTTGAAGGTACACCACACTCAATCAGAAGAGACAACCAGTCCATCCTTTGAAGGTACACCACACAAGAGACAACCACTCCATCCTTTGAAGGTACACAACACAAGAGACAACCACTCCATCCTTTGAAGGTACACCACACTCAATCAGAAGAGACAACCGGTCCATCCTTTGAAGGTACACCACACAAGAGACAACCACTCCATCCTTTGAAGGTACACCACACAAGAGACAACCACTCCATCCTTTTAAGGTACACCACACTCAATTGGAAGAGACAACCACTCCATCCTTTGAAGGTACACCACACAAGAGACAATCACTCCATTCTTTGAAGATACACCACACTCAATTGGAAGAGACAACCACTCTATCCTTTGAAGGTACACCACACAAGAGACAACCATTCCATTCTTTGAAGGTACACCAAACTCAATCGGAAGAGACAACCACTCCATTCTTTGAAGGTACACCACACTCAATCAGAAGAGACAGCCACGCCATCCTTTAAAGGTACACCACACAAGAGACAACCACCCCATCCTTTGAAGGTACATCACACTCAATCAGAAGAGACACCCACCCCATCCTTTGAAGGTACACCACACTCAATTGGAAGAGACAACCACACCATCCTTTGAAGGTACACCACACAAGAGACAACCACTCCATCCTTTGAAGGTACAACACACAAGAGACAACCACTCCATCCTTTGAAGGTACACTACACAAGAGACAACCACTCCATTCTTTGAAGGTACCACACTCAATCAGAAGAGAGAACCACTCCATCCTTTGAAGGTACACCACATTCAATTGGAAGAGACAATCACTCCATCCTTTGAAGGTACACTACACAAGAGACAACCACTCCATTCTTTGAAGGTACACCACACTCAAATGGAAGAGACAACCACTCCATCCTTTGAAGGTACACCACACTCAATCAGAAGAGACAACTACTCCATCCTTTGAAGGTACACCACACTCAAATGGAAGAGACAACCACTCCATCCTTTGAAGGTACACCACACTCAATCAGAAGAGACAACTACTCCATCCTTTGAAGGTACACTAAACTCAATTGAAAGAGACATCCACGCCATCCTTTGAAGGTACACCACACAAGAGACAACCACTCCATCCTTTGAAGGTACACCACACTCAATAAGAAGAGACACCCACTCCATCCTTTGAAAGTACACCTCACTCAATTGGAAGAGACAACCACTGTCCTATGAAGGTACACCACACAAGAGACAACCACTACATCCTTTGAAGGTGCACCACACAAGAGACAACCACGTAATCCTTTGAAGGTGCACCACACAAGAGCCAACAACTTCATTCTTTGAAGGTACCACACTCAATCAGAAGAGACAACCACTCCATCATTTGAAGGTACACCACACTCAATCAGAAGAGACAACCACTCCATCCTTTGAAGGTACACCACACTCAATCGGAATAGACACCCACTCCATCCTTTGAAGGTACACCAAACTCAGGGGCATATTCACAAGGAGCTATCGCCGAATTAACGGCACTTTATCGCAGCCAAATTCGTGATAAATTTACCTCCCCATTCACAAGCCGGTGTTAACAGCCCACAGCACCAGTTTACCCGCGATAGCAGCCGCAAAAAACATCACCACAGAGGACCCCCGCAAATATCGCTAAAGAGATGCAGAGTGGGCGTTCCCGTGTCAAAAGTCGAGACAACATCACACCTCAACATTCACAACGACCAGCCACATCGGCGATAAGAACACAAAACAGGCAATAAGGTGCGGTAGCCGCAGGTATTTAACACCTGCCTCAAGCAGGTGTAAAGACGGACGTCTACCTGCAGTAGACAACGGAGTCCCGCACACAGCCATACCCGAAGAACAAACGACGCCATGGAGCTACTCTACATGCAGCTCGGAGCCCCAACAGGGCCACAACACCCACCGCCACCACCCCCTGGACCGCCACCAACCCCAGGACCGGACCCGCTCCCCCCCCCGGACCACCACAGAGGCAGCGTAGAGTAAGACAGCGAACCTACCGAAAACGCACCACTCTCACAGACCTAACGCCCGCGGAAGTCATTGCCCTCTACAGGCTCAAAAGGACAATCATCCTCCGCATCCTGACCCACATCGCCCACAGGCTGACGGTCCCAACACAGCGGAGAACAAACATCCCTCCGCAGACAAAGCTGCTGGCAGTGCTGCACCTGTTGGCCTCTGGGACCTTCCAACCAACAACTGCCAGAGTCGGAGGGGTCTCACAGCCAGCCCTATCAAAGTTCATCACACCCGTCCTGGATGCCATCATCAGCTTCATACCCCAGTACCTTGACTTCCCCAACACAGCGCAGGAACAGCTGGAGACTAAGCAAGGCTTCTACGCCATAGCCGGATTCCCGGCCGTGTTGGGGGCAATCGACTGCACACATGTCCCACTTGTGCCCCCTGCGGATACTGCACACCACTACCGCAACAGGAAGCACACGCATTCCATCAATGTGCAGGCAATAGTGGACCACCGGGGAATGTTCACCAATGTCGTCGCCAACTACCCAGGCAGTGTGCATGATTCCTTCATCTTCCGACAGTCCATCATCAACCAGCGCTTCCAGGATGGCACATATGGAATGGGACTGCTCGTTGGTAAGTACCAAATCAACACACCACACATCCCACAGCCACCAACGCACAAAGCACAACTGTGGGGATGCACACGTGACCTAACCACATCCGACATGTCAAACTACATGACCACCTACCAGACACGACTACACCACACCATGGTCATCCTGGGCTACCCCAGCACCCAATACAGACTTCACATGGCACCACAGCCACACAACAGCAGAACGTGTGGAGATGCGGAATGCAGCCATGACACATGTGAGGCACTGCTCTGCCCTCATGACCCTACCCCAGTCTCCCGCAGGTCAGCGTCCCGTGGTGGTGGGCCCGTATCGGCCGCTGTGCATCCGGGGCGACTAGCCCTGTGCGACTCGAGTCATTCCCCCTTGTAGTTCTGACATTGCATGTCTGTGTGCCTGATGACTGTTGGTGTAGTTGCCAGCACATGCTACTCCCTGAGGGCTGGCTTACACTCACCCCACACACAGCCAGCACAGGCGTCACTGAATTGGTGGGCCTGCCATCACATCCTGCCGAACCAAGTATTGACTCTTTTCTCCCTGCACTGACACAGGTGATCAAGGATATGCACTCTGCCCTTGGATGATAACACGCCTCCGAGACCCGAACACACCCGCCCAGAGGCAGTACAATGCGGCCCACATACGCACCAGGGGCATTGTTGAACGCACATTTGGCGTGTTGAAGTCACATTTCAGGTGCCTGGACGGCACTGGTGGGAAGCTCCTGTACAGCCCGGACGTCGTGTGCAAGATGATCGTTGCATGTTGTGTGTTGCACAACATCTGTGTTCGCACCAGGGCCCCATGGATCCCAGTTCCAGAGGTACCGGACGATGATGGTGGTGATGGGGCAGGTGGCCCACATCCCACTGCAGCTGCGGCAGGAATGGCCCGTAGGGACTCCATCATTGACACTTACTTCTCATGAGCACGTCACATTGTGACCGTCCGTGGCATTCGTGGGACAGTAGTAGATGTCCAATTGCACTGCATGTGTGAATAAAACATATTTGCAGGTCACAGGTTGGAATTGTACATTGTCATGTCACATGTCCCTGGGGTTTCAGATGTCATTTGCCATGTTGTGCACATTTTCCGAACCAGTTGTGTCCTGTGTTCAGTTGTGGAGGTGTTGCTTTTTGTACCGGGATGTTGTCACTGTCGGGGTGCCCTTCTGCTTATGTGCCTATGCTGCACGGTGGGTGTGTCGCTCCTGCGGCTCAGATTTGTCTGCCGCTGGTCTCTTTCATGTGGTATGCCTGTAGGTTCTGTTCTTCCACGGTGCGTGGATGTTGTGGTGTGCATGTTGTCCTCTGCAGTTGGCCAGGGTGCATCCGTGGTACTCCGCTGTTGATGTATTTTGTTCTTTGGCATTTTCCGTATACTGTTCTTGTGCTTTTTCCCGCATTGCGCGTGCGAATTGCTGCCCTCGCGCTGGTTGTCACTGTTTTCTTATCGTGCTTTGGCCCATCGCAGCTTTTTTCGCGTTGTGGTTTGTGTTTTTATCTCCGGCGAGGTGGTTGTGTCACGGGCATTGCCCGTGGTGTCGGCCAACTATCGCATGCTACCGCCGTGTTGTGAATTCCACGTTGTCACAGGGTTATTTTCCCGCGATAGGCTGCGATGGTGTAAGTTGCGTTACGCTACTCTTGCGGTAGTTATCACACGTTCTTGTGAATATACCCCTCAATCAGAAGAGACAACCACTTCATGCTTTGGCGGTACACCATACTTCATCTCTTACTTACAGGAGAAGCAGTGTGACATAAACATCATCATCATTTGCAAGAAAAAACACCCTTCGCCAACAGGAATGTCCTAAATGTCGTTTACAAAAATGTTGTCCCCGCGGATGTAGATTTGCTATGATTACCTCCAAGGGGGAATATTTTTGTAAATCATACATAGGACACAATATTTATGATTTGACAGATTTGATTTAGTATTTATAGAGCGCTTGTTCACCTCAAAAGGCATCTTAGCGCTACAAACAATCAAGTGTAAATATTCAAACCAGGATGTGGGCAGGCACCACAGTAAATGTCGAACAGAACAGAGGGAAGATTAGTAAAACAGGAATGTGTTTACGGCTTTCCTGATAGCCAAGTGAGAATGGATTGTTCCGTTGTAGAACCAAAGGCAGTTGCAGAGTTAAGAGCCCAGAAGGCTCAAAAATGCCCAAATAAGATGAAATCTCTCAAATCAGGCACAGCAAATAACAGTTTGGGGTTTAAACACAGGTTTTGCACCAGAAAGTGGGTCTCAATCATTTCTGTATGCAACATTTCTTAAAGTCATAAAGCAAATTTTGCATGAGGCAGAGGGCTGTAAAATAAATCCTCTTAATAACAGGGAGAAAGGAAAGTTGAATTCTGGCTTGAGAAACATGGTTGCACCTCTTGAGGCGTGCTACTTTCTAGACTGCAAAGTTCGGAATCCTCTGCAACTTGAAAAAGATTGTTTCATGCAATAAGATGTTGTAGCAGAATGTTCTGGATAAGATGCAGGCATAGACAACTTGAGCATAACATTCGTGCAGTAGAAATGGAAGAATCACTAGGCGTTGTAGCTGGTAGAAGAAGCCTGAGGAGACTGCAGAAACCTAAAGATAGGTTAATCCCAGTGCTTTTTTTTCTCCATGGGTGGGGTATCAACTAAAGAGGGTGGCCCGATGCTATTGTACCACTGTGTTATGTTGTTACTATCTGGATTTCTGTCTTGCTGGTGTTGAGTTTGAGGACGTTATGGGTCATTCAGGCCTGGACTTTCTGCAGAGATTCCGTCAAGCTGGAAGGGGAAGTAAGACAATGTCATGATGTTCGGACCATGATATTCTGGTACTGTACTGACGAAGAAAGAAATGGCCTGTTATAGTATCCGTATCAAAAAACTCCGGATTTTGCTTTTTTTGGGCTGAAAATAAGTTCTACAATTGGGGGCTATATATAGTGTTTTTTTTGTTTTTTTTTTTTAAAGGGAATCAAAAGTGTTAGAAATACATGTGGTGACACGATTATTAAAGGGCCCAGTGAACAAATATTCACCTTTCTTTAAATGCCAGTTCAATGCATCTGAATGTGGTGCTGGTACGGTGGATGGTTCTGTCATTTGGCCTTTGCTATTGCCCAAGCCAGAAGAGTGACTGGGTTACATTGTTTGTTTAAAGGAGGAGTTTTGGGATCAACCACTCTGCCAGACAACAAGTTGCTTGATGAGGATTATCGCGTTCGAAACCACTGAGCCAGTCTTACCTGGTGCAAATTGAAATGCAGTAAAAAAGCAGAGCAGGGGTCACGCTGCAGCACCACCGGGCCAGGAGCGGGAAGAGGGATTGGTACAAGAGACAAGGCTACCATCTGCCTGGTTACAGCCATGCATGACCTGGATGCTGTCCCATCCCCACTGTCGCCTCCTACCCTCTGACTCGTATTGAGCTCCCTCATGGTATTTGATGATAAATTTCAGTTGTATGGTCTTAACCATGAGGGAAAACATGCAGATTTTCACCTGACATTCTCGGTTCTGCTCAGTTATTCCCCACTCTGAGGACGATAACTTGTAAAAGCAAGATTTAGGTGCAGCCTTTCTGGCTGGAATTGGAGATGCAAGACCCACGAAACCCAAAGATCCAAATCCAGTCATCTCGTAATGGGGGCTAGAGTGTCTTACTGCCTGAATGATATTCAGAACTGGATGCAATGAAATTGTCTGCCTTAATGGCTGACAATGATCCTGAAACACCCAATATCTTCCATATATGTATGGCTCACCTCAATGTGTCCTCAAATGGTGCCAGAAAAAGGTCAACAATCTGGGTGTTTTCTTCAACACTGAGTTCTCCTTCACTGCATAAGTTAATACAATCACCAAGATCACATCCTACCACTGCTCCTTGCTTTTGGAGGATCTCCCTACTTTACAACTCACTCCTAAACTGATTAAGGTGATCTCAGTGGTAAAGCCCCACGTAGACCGCCTGAACAATATATACACTAATCTGAAAAATATTCTGCTTCCATGCATTCCATGCATTCCATCCATCACTTTTTGTATACTTTAGTTTGTTGTCGTAAGTGGGTCGGGTATGCCCAGACATAGGTCCCGTGCACACTTTGTCACTGGAATCAAGCCATACCTGGCTGATGATCTCTATTGAGGGTGAAACCATCCTAGGTTGCTTGTGTTCTGGTTCAGGGAGGACCTGGCCTGGCAGTTTGGGCTGGAGTATTCCCACTGGAGCAGGGTCAAGACTGATTTGACTATGGCTGGGTCCAAACTGAGGTGGCATAGTGTTAAAAATAACAATTGACTTGGACACGGTCCAGAGTAATTACCAGTGGCTGAGATTCATTCAAGCATTCCATCCATCACTTTCTGTATACCTTAGTGTGTTTCCATAAGTTGGACGAGTATGCCCATACATGGGTCTTGTGTACAATGTGTCACTGGAATCAAGCTATACCTGGCTGATGGCCCCAAAGTATGGTGAAACCGGTTCCGTGTTGCTTGTATTCTGGTTTAGTGAGTGTCTGGCAGTTTGGGCTTGACTGTTCACTTTGGAGTAGAGTCAAGATTGATTTGCATATAACTGGGTCCAAACCTAGGTGGCAGGGTGTGCAATATAACGATGGACTGGGATGCGGTCCAGGGTAATTACCAGTGGCTGAGATTAATTCAAGCATTTCTTCCATCACTTTTTGTATGCGTTTCCGTGTTTGCAAAGAGCACAAATCCATGCTGCCTGGCTAATATTCAGCATAATGCACCATGTCCACAGTACAACTGCACTGACGATGACTCATTGGATTCTTATTAAAGAAACATCTGGTTTTGAAACTGTATGCCCTTTCCACAGGTTAATGGATCGCTGAACCTCATGGCATATGTATAAGGTCTTCCAGTCATACTAGCCCTCAAGTACCGTGAAATCAGCTTTGTCCTGCTTACTAGCTATCATTTGATCAAATACAAAAAGTTTGGGCAAACATTTTGTAGAATGCGCTCCTTCCAAACCTTGAAGTGAGCATTGGACAGTTGTGTGGCTACATCACAATGCATTAACAGTCGATAACCCAGCTACCTCTCATATCACTCTTGACTTTATGCTTGTCTTTCTCCCAGTACAGCACTTTGCTGCCTTTAGGCAAGGTTCAAGCTATAGAGATACTGCATACATACATACATACATACATACATACACACATACATACATGCATACATACATACATACATATAGTGCTTCTAAACACATTCCTTTTAATTTGGATATCCAGATTTTTTTTCACATTCTCCTCTGTTATGAATATTGTGTTTTTCTGCTCTGGCCATTCCGCTGCATAAGTTACATGTGCTAGTCAATTGATCAGAATATTGAATACGTATGATTCATATGATGCAGGTTTTGTTTATATCAGCATGCTCTGCAATGTGATAATCGTGTGTATTTGAATATATTTCCAGTGTTTAATCTAAACTGCTGATGGCTTCATTTTATATTAGTTTGTTCTCGATTTTAAAAGTTTCTAGGAGGTTGACAACTATAGCCCTCATTACCATGTCGGTCAGAGTTGCCTCCGACCGACACCGTTTCCAAACACCGAGGCAGTTCTGAACATCTAATTACGATGTGACCGCACATAGTGCGGTCCGAAACTTCCATTTCTCTAGGGGAACTTGTGCAGCGGGTGGAAACCACCCGCAGCACAAGCTCCCATTGAGAAATGGAAGTTTGTGAACATCCCTGCACCGTGTGGTAGGCACCTCACGGTGTACAGAACCATATGTCTGGATTATATTGATGGTTATTGGGACAGGAGGCACTTAAACCTTCACTTGTTGACTTATCAGTGTAGCCGGCTTTGTGAGATGAGAATAGCAGACCTTGCTATTTTATTGAACAGAGATCTTCATTGTTCAAAAAGGTGTATGTGTGTGTACCATCTCTGAGACTCAAAATATGTTTTATTTTCTGCTGCGCTAAAATTAGGTAAGTGCTTAGAAGTAGCAGGATGAGGATAGGATTCTTATAGGTTAATAAAATAAATCATGTTGGAGTGGTATATAATAGTCATGCTTTTGTTAATTGTTGCAGATGCCACATTATTTGTCTTCGTTGTGCTTAAAATTCTTATTGTGTACACTAGACTAGGATTTTGATTTTTAAATAAATATTTATAATTTAACCTTTGTGTTTTGTAGCTCTTCAGTGTGTTTTTCCTTAAGGACAGAGGGTTTGAGGCTCCATTCATTATCCCTTTAACATCTCACATGATTGATCATTACCTAGAACACATCTCGCTCAGATATTGCTCAGTGGTTTGTCTAATGGTTGCAGCACAACTAGCCTCCTGATTCAGGTTTGCCCATTGACTAAGTCCTTAGTGCCAGAGGGTCTAGAAAACTGACCCGTGTCCCTAGAAAATTCTTGAGAATGTATAATCTCATCCTTGCATCCCTGTAGATGATTGAAAAACGCAATATACCAGTGACAAACTGTGAAACTTTAGAAACTTTAAAGCAATGAATCTAACTTCACAAAGAGAAAAGTTTAAGTTTTATCTGTATTTTCTATGGTTTCTTAACGCACATCATAAGCTTTTCCTAGTCTGTAGTCCAGTCCAAGTTTATATCAATAAATAAGAAAATGACTCCTTTAAGCTGGACTTTGTAACCACTATACACTAGCAAAGATTTTGTGAATGACTATAGGAAACGGTAAGCAGGGCCTTTCATCAGATTCAAAGTGACAGGTGTGCATGATATACATGGCCACGTTTGGTCCAAGACCTACATTAACCAGGTCTTTTAGAATCGATATTCCAGCTCTGACCTCTCCCTTACAGACAAAGCCTCATTTGGGTTAAGGCCCAACACTGAAACAGCCCATCAAAAATAACATCATGGTGGCAGGGTGAGATAGAAGAAAGAAGAGAGAAAGGAGAAGAGAGAGTGGGGGCACAGGGTAGTAGAGTGTTAAGTGAAAACTAGTAAGTGTTGGGTTAGGAAGTGGGTGTAGCCGGAGAGAGTGCGGTGTGGTGAGAAAGGCACAAGGACAATGGGGAACAAAGTTAGGGGGAAGATTTAGGATAGGAAAGGGAAAAGGAGGAAAATAGAGGTGGTGGAGAGAAGAGTAAGATGTCTAGAGGGGGAGAGGAAGGGGCTGAGGGAGAGGAAGAGTCAGAAGAAGTAAGGAGAGAGAAGGCAGGAATAGATGGACGAGGTAGTGAGGGGGGCAGGTCAGAGCAGAAGAATGGAGGCAGAAAGGAATAAGATGCATTGGTAACAGAGTTAGGTGCTGAGTTAGGAAGAGGGCAAGGTAGGTATAAGGCTTATTGAAGGGGAAGAATCCCATGTAAATAAATTCAAATAGCAGTGAAAAAGTAATGTTTTAGGCATAGGTCCTCTAGTCGTCACATTTCAGCAGGGTGAGAGCGCCAAAGGGCGGATCTGCTCCAGAAAAGGACTCATCCTTGATCAGCTTGGTTTTCAGGTTTTTAGACTTGAATCCAAGGATTCAAGAATTTAGATTTGAAATTTGATTCAAGAACAGTCATGTGTCAAATTTCTGTTACACTGTCATAATTTTGCATAATTTCATATTACCCAAAATTCCCAAAATTATGCTATTACGCCACGTTGTGTAATTACAAAAGGTTGAGACAAAAAGTTAGCCCAAGTGCACAGAAACAAGGAGAACAACCAGAACATGAGCAGCTACTGTTTACAGCACTTATGTTTTTTTATGCTTTTTTTAGCACCAAATATGTCCTCTCATTCCAAATGTACTTAAGGACTCATTTCATGCTAAAATATAGCTTCAAATGCTGGATTTGTATTTCACATAATTTTTCCAAAACCTCACAGAAATATAAAAAGCAAAATACACAAATTTCACATACCCCTATTCGAGATTTGAGATTCGCTACTGATTGTATCAGGGGCGGCTCCTCCAATAGGGCAGAGGAGCGTTGCCCCACTTTTAGTTATTACCATTTCATGTTTGCTTTGCGCATTGCGGGCGAGTGGGTGGGCGGGGCTGCTTTACTCTCAGGGCAGGAGAGGAGTGGTTTGCCAACTCATGAGTGCGCAAAGACAGTTTGGTCTGCCCTCTCGGGCCGCCCAAACAGTCATGCGCACTCTGCCCTTCTCCATGCAGGCTGCATTGCAACCTGCATGGAGAACATGCCCACCCCACTAGCCCCAGGCTGGGCGCCATCTCGACCAATCACAACGCTGCATTCCAGCGTTGTAATTGGCTTAGGGGAGGGAGCCTGGCTGCCTGCTTCCTGTTCCTGTTGGAGGCAGGAGAGCAGGAGAAGAGAAGACGCGGGACCGGGCGGAAAGGTAAGTTTAATGTCATTTCTTTTTTTTTTCCACGGCACCTCCTGTGATTCCCCTGTGAAACCCCCCTTGAATCCCTCCCCCCTGCGACCCCTCGCGCCCGCCTCCCCACCCGCGAGCAATGCCGGTCGCTACTGGATTGTATGAACAGTTAAGCCCCACTTTGAAATCTTATTTTTGTCGAGAGAAACTAGGGCGGTGTATCCATTTTCCTTCCTGCTATTGCAGAAAGCCTAGAGATCCGGACTTTATTGATCCACACCCTACATCCTGACCCTGTTTGGCTTCACGATAATCTGTAAGGAATTACTGCACCAACAATCAGATGTGCCATATCATGCATTGGTTTTACCACAGAAGGACATGAACACATTTTACAGAAGATGAGGTCTTGTCCGCTTTTTTCATTAAATTCTATAGGCATTTGCACCTGCACCACACAGCGAGAAAGAGGTAGGGCAGTTTTAGCTGCAGTGGGAGTTGTCTTGGACTTGCCATGTCAGGCACTGTGCTATAGGGTAATAGTTTCAGGAAATGATTGCAGTTCACGGATTTGGGAGTATTTCACACAACTGATGTGTTGGGTTTCTGAAAATGGACATCAGTCATAGCTAACTAAAACAGCACTGGGTATAAACTAATTTTGCACACAGAAACTCGCCGTTGACCGACGACTTAGAAGCAGTGCTTCATTTTTAAAAAAAATAAGTGCCAGGGCTCGTGTCAGGAGACCACTGCAGCTTGCACCACACATTGCCCCTGTTGATTGCCTGTTGTTGTGGTCATCTCTAAATTAGCCAGACACCGCCACCTTGTAGCAGCTGTCAAAGCTCTGGTGTTGAGAATTAAGTGCTGGTGCCGAGCACCGGAAAACACCGGCTCAAATTAAGCACTGCTTAGAACTATTTAGGAGGTAGTAACAAAGTGAAAAACATCTACTATGTGACTCAGAGAAAAATAATGCTATTTTTGATGATGACACGTGTTGTTTATGAATATTAACTGTTGGGGAGCAACTAAATGACATATCAAATGTCCTCTGTTGTCATTGTTACACAGGGATAAAACATTTTTGCATGTTATTTCAAAACAATGCTATGGTTTTCTCAGTGCAAACCCTCATTCATGTGGGCAAAGGTCACTCAAATGGCTCATTTACAAATTCTTCTTAGTGCTAACTTTGATGACTGATAATGCCTCCATCAGCTCTTTTCATGGTGGCCTCCGGAAGGTATGAGTAGGCTGCCTCAGAAACTGAACATTTGGCACAGCTATGATGAGTGTGCATGGTTGTCTTTGTGAGCTGTATCTCCATGGGGTCTTTTAGGATTCAGTGTACAGCCAGCCCATAAACTGGACACACAAAGGACCTACAGGTCTTCTTCATTGAGGTGGGGTAAGTCTTCATAAGTAGATTTCCATAGCTTCATGAAGAAATATTGCTGTCACCGCCTGGCACGAGTTAGTGGCTAGGGCTGTGTTTCAGAGCTGGAGAAGCACACGGTGCCGAAGGCTTCACTGAGGCCTGCAATGATTGAAAACTTCAAAATGTCTAGTATTACTCAAATAACTCTGACATACCAGGTCCTCCATGACCATGTAGCAGCGTGACTTCCAGGACCATCTGATCCAGAGTGATCTTTGTGGAGCCAGCTGATGTAACGTGAACCTTGAACAACCACTTGGAACGTGTCCTCTACACCCATACACAACAATAACAGGGCTACTCTAATGTGCAGTGCCTGGAATCGAGGTGTGGTGTCCACCACTCCTACACAGGATCATCAAGAATAGAACCGACTCCCCTAAAATCCTGCCTCTGGGGTTTCCAAGCAGCTGTGATTGGAGGTGACCTTTCGTATAGAATGCACGTGGACAGTGGGGGACTTGGTCCAAAAGACCTGAGGGTGGAGCAGCGCTGAGTCCAGAAGGGGTGTGGCCAGACACCAAGCTTGCACCTCTGGAGCGCGTGACCACGTGTCACTTTTGAGTTTGAGAGGTCCCTGCTACCTCTCTGACTGAAGAAGAGAAGAATGGAGCACTCTTCCCTCTGTGGGTGCAGATTGAGGTCTCTGGGAATGAACAGTCACCGGCTGAAGCACGTTGCTTGGTAGCAGGATGTCTGATGCAGAATTACCCTCCCTTCCGCCTCCTACATTTTCAGAGTCATCAATAAAAACATCCTTGTAATGAAATAAAGTAAATGTAACCAGATTAAAAGTAAATTCCCCGAATGGATCGATACAGTAAAAATGCCTCTTACTCACAAACCCATTTCCACCTCAACGTTTATATCTCTTTCTCTGATTTTATCATTGTTACTCACGCACTCTGTCCTTCCCCTCTTGCTCATTTCATACTCATTTTATTCTGACATTTTGCAGACTCTGTCTCTCTTTGATTTTTCATTTATCGCCGCTTCTGCCCTCGTTTAGTCATTCTTGCTTTCTCTCCTGTTCTTCAACCCTTTTCATTTCCAAATCGTTTACACACTCTTTCTTGCTTCTCCCTTTCTTTCTCGTGTTTCCCCAAATGTATACCTTATTGTTATTTATGTTTAGGACTACAAAACCAAGTTTCACATAACAAAATGACACATAGTAATGAGTAAAGAGAACTGCTGTCGAGTGTCTCTTAATTATTTTAAAAATACAATTCTTTCTTTTTCGATCCTCTCTCTCTCTCTTCCACTCTCTCATTCCTATCACATTGTGTATTCTCACAGCACAACCCCTACTCTCCTTCCTTATCCATTTGTCCTTGTATCTTTCTTTTCCACCCACTTCCTTTCTTAGTAGTTCTAGTTAATAAATCATTTAACCCTCTCTCTCCCTCTGGATCGCTCTGGTTTTTCGTAGCCTTTACCACTCTCTCATTTATAACTCGTATACCCCTCCTCGCCCATCAATCACCCTTCTCCCGCCTCTTCTTGACTTCGGAGCGCTTGGTATTATATTGTACGCCAGACACTCTACTATCTCAGATAAATACGTCCTGCACCCAGTGCCTAATTTGAGCCAGTGGTTGCCAGCTGGGGGCATCGGTCCTCACTTTAATGTGCCGGCACTTATTTTTAGCAACAGATATTTACAATGTGCAAGAGAGGACAAAAATAGAGATCCGAAAGACAGAGGAAGAGAAAGACGGCAAAACCGTCACAAAGGGAGAAAGCAGGAACCTGCAAGAGTGAGATAAAGAGACAGGGAGTGTCTGGTATTGGATTAAAGAGGCATGCGCTAGCTTGATTTAAGACTACCAGCCTTATTATTCAGTGCAGTGTGAACTTGCACCAGCCGTGGGCTTCTGAGCAGAGCTTCAGCACGGACACTCTTTCCTTTACAAATTAAGCACAGCCTGCACCCATACAAAGATTGGCTTCTTTAGTTAATAAGGACACAATCTTCTATCCGCAGATGGGTAAGTATCAGGGGTTCTGTGTCATTCCACTTTTGTAGATGCCACAAAAATGCAAATGTTTTGGAACATTACACCGAAACTCATGCCGTTGCATTAGTAAATGAACCAATGCGTAACATTGGAAAAGACAGCCACCCTATTAAATGGACCCAGTTAAAATGCTGAAATGCCGTATTCCAAACTCCAACCATTCCCCAAACCTTGAACAAGCTCTTATTTTAAACATTTTAACCACTGCTTAATTTGAGCTGATGGTTATATTTGGGGACCTGCACTTATTCTTCTGCATCAAATATTTACGGAGAGCAAGAGAGGGAAAAACACACAAATTGGAAAGGCAGAGGATGAAAAAGATGGAAAGAATGTCACAAAAGGAGAAAGCAGAAACCTGCAGGAGTGAGATAAAGGGGCAGGAGTGTCTGGTAGTGGATTAAAGAGGCATGAAGTGGGTTTAAGACTACCAGCCTTGGTATTCGGAACACATACATTTAATTTCATCAGCCAGGGGCTTCAGAGCAGAACTTCAGGCACCAACATGCTTTGTTTTACAAATTAAGCTCTGAGTTTATTCTAACCCTTATATTAACCCATACCTGCCAATACTCCCCATTTAGTTGGGAGACTCCTGCTTTTTAAGTCATAAAAGGCTTTATTTCAACTTTTTGCTGCTCAAAGGTTTCTCAATTTCAATGCAAATTAATGAGAATATTCAATTTTTTTCCACAACTCTGACCTTAGACAGCCTTAGCCCCACACCCGCTGTATTGACTTTTTGTCAGTTTATTTTCGAAAAGTTTGCTTTTTGTTCAGAACTTTGAGCTAAATCCTATATTGTTTAAATTAATGAGGCACGGTGACGTCATACCCATATTAAGAGCTAAACATGTGGTAGTAGCAGTACTACTCTGAGATCCCTTTCCTCTTTAATATTAAATGCAGCGTTTTCTGGTCTTAATTCAGAATTACTGGCTCTCATGCTCGGCCTGGGGCTCAGAGGAACAAATGCATCCAGTTCAGTGATCTGGGTTTGAACCTCAAGGTCACAGTTTCGAATCTCATCATTTCCACTTAGGGGCCCATTAGGATGCCGGTCAGAGTTGCCTCCAACCGACATCTCTGCGGTTTCGGAACCGACCGACCTCGGGTCAGCGGTCCGAAACCGCAATTACGATGCGACCGCATATGGTGTGGTGGCAAACTCCCATTTCCCTATGGGAGCTTGTGGTGCGGGCAGAAACTGCCCGCAGCACAAGCTCCCATAGAGAAATGGGAGTTTGTGTGAATCCCTGTACTGTGTGGCAGGCACCGTATATGGAATGGGGCCCTGCTAGGGGCCCCCAAAGTCGCTTTCTGACAGGCTTTCCATGTCAAAAAGCCCAGCATGGAAAGCCTGTCTGAAACTGACATCATAATCCTGACATCGAAAATGCTGTCCGTTCGGGATTATGTGCAGTATATGACTGGCCGATGGGCTCACCCGTCGGAAGCCAGTCGGTTTGACCGGCCGGTTTAAACTCCAACCGCCTTCTTTGTAATAAGGCAGTTGGAGTTGAAACCAAGGATGTTGGTCAGAAAGCATCTGACCACAGGTCGGAAGCTTTCCGACCGACATCCTAATCGGCTACTTAGTGTTTTATCCACTCAAGGTCGATAAAAGGAGTGCCAAAATATCTGTTATTCAGCACCAACATATTTGTTTAAGTATACTTACCTGTCTTTGTGAACAAACCCTGAAACCTCCAAATCCCTCCTAGTGCAAGAGTGATAAGGGCACAGCCCTCTCTACCTATACTGATTGTAATTTGTATATGAATATTCTATGAACATTCCCACTTTAGATGCTGTGGGGCCCATTCAGAAGGACAGGTAAGAGTACGTAAAAGAATACTACTTGACATACTATTATTCCGGAATGCCTGTGTTGCTAGCCTCCCGCCCGAGTCTCGCGCCCTCATGGCCTGCAGCTTGTTGCCGCTTATCGAAGCTGAGAATGTGCTCGCGCGCTCCTGGAAGCTGCCTCCCTGAGCGCGCGGTATCCCCCTCTTCCCACACTCCCGGAATCAATTAAAAAATGTTCTTCGACCTGCTATGAAGCACATCATGCAGGTGAAGGCTGTGACTAACCGCTCTCTGCCCGCCGGCGGCAGACCTCACGTCACATTCAGCGCTTCACTCCTGAGGGAGAGAGCAGCTGGAAAAAAGATACAATTGTTAATTGGTCCAGGCTATGCAAACTCTCTTCACACTTCTCTCTCAGACAACCGATGTGGAAGCGGAAAGGGGTCACAGCCTCGGTCAGGCTCCCGGTGTCAGGCCTTCATTTCACGGGCTCTAAGTGGAACCCAGTTTCACCTTTAAGGCTGAGGCTAGCGCTTACAGATGCAGCGCTAAGCGGGTTCACGGGTACTTCAGCGAGCGGCCAAAAATGTTTCAAGACTATGGTATGGTTTAAAGTACGTCCACATGTACGCACTTGCTCCCCTCCAGTCACTCGTTCTGTCCTTGTACTCTCTCTGAGTTATTCCCCCTCGCAAGCCCCCCTTAATCACTCATCAGTCATTCACTTTCTTACTCATTCGCCTCAGCTCACTTTCCTGCTTTCACTGAGTGACTCACCCACTCACTAGGGTGGCCAACTGGCATGGGCGCAAATTCAGGACGGTGAGTGTCAAAATTCAGAACAAAGGGTCAAAATTCAGGACAAAAATTCAGGACAGGAGGTCAAAATTCAGGACAAAAATTCGGGACAAAAGGTATGCTTTACAGACACATCAGTGGATGTCATGAATAGTATATAAATAAATAGGCAAAGAACATAAGTACAAGTCACTTCTCCTGTCCGGTCACTTTCTCCTGCCAGGTCACCGCTCCTTCCCTGTCATTTCCCCTGCCCCGTCACCGCTCCTTCCCTGTCATTTCCCCTGCCCCGTCACTGCTCCTGCTCAGTCACTGCTCCTGCCCGTTCACTGCTCCTGCCCGGTCACCGCTTCTGCTCATGTCTAATCACAGCACCTGCCACATCACTTCTCTTGCCCCGTCACTTCTCCTGCCCCGTCACTTCTCCTGCCCTGTCACTTCTCCTGCCCCGTCACCGCTCCTGCCCCTTCGCGGCTCCTGTCCGTTCACTGCTCCTGTCCGTTCACTGCTCCTGTCAATTCATTGCTCCTGCCCGGTCACCGCTCCTGCTTATGCCTAATCACCTCTCCTGCCCCGTCACTTCTCCTGCCCGGTCACCTCTCCTGCCTGGTCACCTCTCCTGCCCCATCACCTCTCATGCCCCGTCACTGCTCCTGCCCCGTCACTTCTCTTGCCCGTTCACTGCTCCTGTCCGGTCAGCACTCCTGCCCATGCCCGATCACCGCTCCTGCCCCGTCATTTCTCCTGCCCGTCACTCACTTCTCCTGCCCCGTCACTCACTTCTCCTGCCCCGTCACTTCTCCTGCCCCTTCACTTCTCCTGTCCGTTCAATGCTCCTGTCCGTTCACCGCTCCTGTCCGTTCACCGCTCCTGCTCATACCTAATCACTGCTCCGGCCCTGTCACCTCTCCTGCCCCGTCACCTCTCCTGCCCCGCCACCACTCCACCTACCTGCCATCAAGCCTTGGATCACACAGCATAACGTGCATCGCCACTTGCTGCCTTGGAACTGATAATTTACAGTTTAATCGCCAGGTTTTTCATTCTTAGAACATCCTATTTAATCGGCCTCCACCACTGAGTGTAATTGTGGCTTAACCTTCCACAGGCCCCTTGAGGCAATCTCTAATTATTCAGGCTTGTATTTTTAACTGTCCTGATGATGATCCTACTATTTCTTAAAGAGGATCGAAACGTCGTGGACCAATGTAAACAGTTTGCACATTAATCAAATCTGATAAAAAAAGTGTATTTACTGTTTCCTCAAGCTTGTTAGAAATTGTGTTCAATATTCCACAAGCTACCCTGTCTTGCCTGATATATTCCTGTCCTAAGTGTACTTGTCATGTTTCTATGTAGGATGCAGGATTGTGTCCCACTGTATTGATGTGTTTATTTTTGGTTTTTGACATTTTTGAATTATTAAATTGAATGTCCGGCTGGACACTCGTAACATAGCACTGATTGGAGTCTATATTTATCCTGATGACCACACTGTTCTGTTTAAGGACCACTGTTCTAATACTAAACTGTTACCCAAGGTCCTTATCTACCTTTTGGGTTCCCTTGTGGTTGTGAAAATACCTCTCCTGCCCCGTCACCTCTCCTGCCCCGTCACCACTCCTGCCCCGTCACCACTCCTGTCCCATCACCTCTCCTGCCCCGACACTTCTCCTGCCCCGTCACCACTCCTGCCCCATCCCCGCTCCTGCCCCCTTCACTGCTCCTGCCCATTCACTGCTCCTGCCCGTTCACTGCTCCTGCCCGGTCAGCACTCCTGCTCAGGCCCGATCACCGCTCCTGCCCTGTCATTTCTCCTGCCCCATCACTTCTCCTGCCCCATCACTTCTCCTGCCCCGTCACTTCTCCTGCCCCGTCACTTCTCCTGTCCATTCACTGCTCCTGTCCATTCACCTCTCCTGCCCCTTCGCCGCTCCTGTCTGTTCACTGCTCCTGTCTGTTCACTGCTCCTGTCCGTTCATTGCTCCTGCCCGGTCACCGCTCCTGCTCATGCCTAATCACCGCTCCTGCCCCGTCACTTCTCCTGCTACATCACTTCTCTTGCCCCATCACTTCTCCTGCCCCGTCACCTCTCCTGCCACGTCACCTCTCCTGCCCATTCACTGCTCCTGCCCGTTCACTGTTCCTGCCCGGTCAGCACTCCTGCTCATGCCCGATCACCGCTCCTGCCCTGTCATTTCTCCTGCCCCACCACTTCTCCTGCCCCATCACTTCTCCTGCCCCGTCACTTCTCCTGCCCCTTCACTTCTCCTGTCCATTCACTGCTCCTGTCCATTCACCGCTCCTGCCCCTTCGCCGCTCCTGTCTGTTCACTGCTCCTGTCTGTTCACTGCTCCTGTCCGTTCATTGCTCCTGCCCGGTCACCGCTCCTGCTCATGCCTAATCACTGCTCCTGCCCCGTCACCACTCCTGCCCGTTCACTGCTCCTGTCCGGTCAGCACTCCTGCTCATGCCCGATCACCGCTCCTGCCCCATCATTTCTCCTGCCCGTCACTCACTTCTCCTGCCCGTCACTTCTCCTGACCCTTCACTTCTCCTGTCCGTTCACTGCTCCTGTCCGTTCACTGCTCCTGTCCGTTCACCGCTCCTGCTCATACCTAATCACTGCTCCTGCCCGTCACCTCTCCTGCCCCGTCACCTCTCCTGCCCCGTCACCACTTCTGCCCCGTCACCACTCCTGCCCCATCACCTCTTCTGCCCCGTCACTTCTCCTGCCCCGTCACCGCTCCTGCCCCCTTCACTGCTCCTGCCCATTCACTGCTCCTGCTGTTCACTGCTCCTGCCCGGTCAGCACTCCTGCTCATGCCGATCACCGCTCCTGCCCCATCATTTCTCCTGCCCCGTCACTTCTCCTGCCCCATTACTTCTCCTGCCCCGTCACTTCTCCTGCCCCGTCACTTCTCCTGTCCGTTTACTGCTCCTGTCCGTTCACTGCTCCTGTCCGTTCACCGCTCCTGCTTATGCCTAATCACCTCTCCTGCCCAGTCACCTCTCCTGCCCCGTCACCTCTTCTGCCCCGTCACCACTCCTGCCCCGTCACCACTCCTACCCGTCACTTCTCTTGCCCCATCACCTCTCCTGTCCCATCACTTCTCCTGCCCCGTCACTTCTCCTGCTCCATCACCTCTCCTGCCCCGTCACTTCTCTTGCCCGGTCACCTCTCCTGCCCCATCACCTCTCCTTTCCTGTCGCCTCTCCTGTCCCGTCACTGCTCCTGCCCCGTCTCTGCTCCTGCCCCGTCACTCTCAGTGAACAACATTTGCAAATTACACAAGGCCGCAAGTTCCCCACAGTACTCTGAGGCAAGCTCCTCTGTAATCACTAACTACGATCTACTGGCTCCAAGTGAGTCACTGGCCTCCAAGGCACTCGCTGCACATGATGTGCTAAAGGCAGACGGCGCATTGTCATTCCAAAGGGGATAATCAGCCTCAGTCAGAATGACAATGGGCCTGTCCACAGTCTGTGCGAGCTCAGTGAGGGGCTGCTGCAGCCTCTGGAGTTCAACAGAGAAGTGCGAGCTGGCCCCTGAGAACATTTAATCTCTTGGGGCTTCTCACAGGGGAACAGCACAGCTCGCTGTAATTAATCTCCAAAATTACGGACAAAAGGCGTCCGTAAAAGGAATGATTACGGACAACGGACATGACACCAAAATGACGGACGGGCCGTTAAATTTACGGACGGTTGGTCAGCCTACCACTGACTCACCTTTCTCCCTTATCTTACTCAGTTATTCCACCCCACTTAGTCCCAAATGCTGACTCACTCACACTCACTCACTTCCTGACACTTTTAATCATCGGTCGCCATTCACTTCCCTTCATTCACTCAGTGACTGAGCCACTTGCACACCTTCTTCCCCGCTCTTACTCAATCATTCCCATTCAGTCCCATGCACTTACTGGCTCACTCACACTCAGTCACTCAAACATTCACTCACCCATTTCTATCATTTACTCCCCTTCACTTCTACTATATTGTTCTGTAGTCCCCTAAGCTGACTTACTCACTCCCTCACTCTCCTCACTTTCTTAGTTTCTCATTCCTCCGACTCAATAGACTCACACGCTGACTCATGTGCTCCTTTGATTTGACCCCCTCAACTCACTTGCTTTTTCATATCCCATGCTGTCTCTCTCCTAAAATAGTTGATATCTCTAACATACGTCGCATCTTTCTGTCTCCCATGCATCGTACTGGTAAGGGACAGGTGTTTCAGGCACCGGGTCTCCACTCTCCATGCGCGCGCATGCGCAGTCATTGTGAGTCCTGCAGCGAAGGGGGTTTACAGCCCAGGACTGGAGGAGAAGAAGAATCCCCCACCGAGGAGACCCAGCCAGGAGTCTGGAAGGAGTGGAGACGAGGAAACACCAGATTCACCGCCACGGGTGACGGGAGAGGTAAGCTGAGGTCTGTGTGCATAGGGCAGAGCAGAATTCCACAGAGTTTTTAGGCAACTCCGCAGAATTCCATGTAGTGCCACTCCGCCAACCCCACCCATCCTTAGTAGATACGAGGTGTACAATTTTTGCATCATTCCAGGTTTTGGACCTTAGAATGAGGGATAAAAGTTAATAGCATGTTTTTCTATGTTCATGGGGTGCAAGCTCAGGGGACTAACACCCCCACCCCTCCAGAAAAAATGCATGGCACTGTATGAAGGTGCTGGCATTGCACAATACATAGTTGGATAAAGAGTATAGTAACGCTCTTTTGAACTGGCAAAATGGAATTAAAAAAAAATCTTTCCAAGGATTATGTTAAAAATTTGCAACTGGGGTAGGTTGCCACACTTACCTGAAAATATTTTTACGCATATCTGACATACCTACATCTACATCCATGAGGGAGTGAAAATCTGCCTGCATAGTGTGTCAACATTCTTGTGAATCAGGTCCATTATGAACAAGTCACACACCTTAAATGGGATCAGCACTCTTCGGATACACATCCTAACCTGATGATATTTATGAGTGACACCAGTACACAAGAAACACACTCGACACCGTCTATGAAAACAAAGGTTTATTTGGACACGTGAAAAACACATTGACATTTCCAGTTATTGCACATGATTTTTAACGAAGATGTAAATGCGGCCAACATATGACATAAATTAACATATAAATATAAATACTTCTTGAAATAAAATATACTTTCTTCAATTCAGGTCAAATACATTTACAAAGAGATGTCCAAAAGTCCAGATTTACAGATGAAGCAAGTGAAGCCGTGATGGTGGGGAACGGAGTCAGGGGACCACAGAGACGGGCTCCATTCGCGATAACGGCCACAGTTATTGGCTGCTTCTCCTCGTCCTGTCAATAGAGAGAAGATGAAGGATGAGAACAAATGGGTACCACAGATGCTTAGCAGGAGCTACAAGTAAGCAGAATGCACCCTCTGGCTGCAGGATTTTTGCTGAAATGCACTAGACCACTGCATTATTCCTAATGGAAATGGCCAAGTGACATTAGTGCAGCAATGTATAATATTGGCATGCTGATGTCACAACATCTTCTCATTGCCACATCTCACACATATTTAATTTACGTGCACTGCAGCTAGGTCTAGCTCCACTGATGAGAACCCAGCCTCTCCAGTGCTTAATTTGAGCCGGTGGTTTCCGGTGCTCGGCACCAGCACTTAATTGTCAACCCCGTGCTTGTGACAATCTGTCACAAGGTGGCGCTGTCTGGCTAATATAGAGATGAGCACAACAACAGTTACTTATTATTTCAATATACATTAAAAATGACAATTACCTACAACCCATGCCATTCTTATAGCTTTGGGGGCCCGAAATAGTCCGAATTGTCACACTTGTAGGAGTGTGATGGTTTGTAGTGGCGTTGTTACTGTCATTGGCAGCATGGCAGGGGCAATGTTTGGTGCAAGCTGCAGTGGCCTCCTGATGAGAGCCCTGGCACTTATTTATTTTTACACTGCTATGTCCTCTATGGACTATATTGGGTGGTAGCTGTTAAGTTTCAGGTAAATACAGTTTTTGCTGAGAATGGAAGTGGTACAACTAGGTCACCTGGTAGCACTAACTACCTTATGGAGTAGGGATGTGCCCCAATGTGAGCGCAGGACAATCTGTTGCCTAGATCCACACTGGTGAATTCAGTACTTACACTCATTTTCTAATTCACAATTTCACATGCATGGAACAATGGCACCACCCTTTTCCTACTGTGTGTAGGAGAGGAATACATTAACTTCTAGTTGTATAGAATAAACATGGTGGTCTGCAGCACTTAAGCAAAATTGAAATAATTAACTAACTTGGTTTAACCCAGTCTCTAAGCAGGTGGTCATTTTGCTTGTGTGCCAATGTCTTCTGTGTTTAGCAAAGGTATGTATGTAAGCTCCTTTTTCAATAAGAAGGTTATTTAATTCCAATTCTGTTGATTTTCTGATTTCTTTTTAGAGTTATTCTCTGTCTACACGATGCTGGTTTGTGATATACTGATTGATTGGCTGCACAAGTTACTGGGTAAATAACGTTACTGAGGTGATTGCAGATCTGCCTTAAAATGTCCCTGAATTCATGGCTCCTTTCAATTGTAGGGTGGTGGGAAGGGTCGATAGATCATTCCAGGTTGTTGGGATACCCTGATTCTAATCTGGGGCTTTCAGTTAACAAATATGTGAATTCGTAGTGTCCCAGGATCCATTGTCCTCATTGAAACTACTTAGAGTAAAGCAATTAATAACAAAAAATAATTCTCAAATGAAAGCCTTGGAAAGTAAACATGAGTGCCTCAGGTGACCTGGAGCCATCTGATGGGGGAACAGATACCCGTTTGCTGCATGCAAACTCACAGAATGTGTCCAGCAACTATGACATGGTTCACAATTAGGGTGGTTGGGCAGTTTTGTGTCACTGGCACACCGCTGCTCCAATACTGGTCTTTCTTTTTACAAACCATAGTTGTTAGATGTGTTACTGCAAACATTGCATTGAAGCAAACAAAGATGTCAACTCCCAGAATGCACTGCTGTGTACCATGAAATCTCAGGACTAGAAAAGTAGGTCTAGGTAACACATATTCATCTAATGGTCACCTGCATTAACCATACTTCACAGTGAAAACTACATTACATTTTTGGCCACTTGGATGCCGTTGTCTGTGAGTCCAGTCTCACAAGAGCAGAGCTGAGATGTATGCAGCTGTAGTTCAGCCATTCTAGAGGAGAAGGGCTGTCTCTATGTCAGTCCCTACCACTAGCCGCATGGACCATCCCAACATGCACCAAATACCTCACTGCATGATGCAGTTTACTAAGACCTCAATCATGCATGCCCTGCACAGAGACGTTGGCTGCCAAAATCATGACCCAAAAAGTCCCTATGGAAGATATAAACAGATAACTCATGCTACCAGGCTCACCAGAATGTAAGGGCGACTTGTGATGGAGAACTAATCTCAGGCAAGTCCAAGGACTCATGCATTGTGGCAGGCCAAAATCAATCAGAGCCAACCAGAGGCTAAGAACGACCTGCAGTCTTGTAAACGCAAACAGGTCCCAGAACACATGCACAATATGTGTCAAAACACTCATAGCCAACAGAAGCCAAGAATGAATGGCAATATACTGAGCACATTTCAGGGTCAGGACTCATGCGCTATGCATGTCTTCTTAATCAGAGCCAACCACAGGCCAAGAACGACCTGCAGTCTAGTGAGTGCAAGGAGGCCCTAAGACCTATGCACAATATGTGTCAATTTACTCAGTGTCAAAACAAGCACAAGAACAAATAGCTACCTGCTGAACACTTACAAGGGTCAGGACTCATGCGCTAGGCATGTCATCTCAATCAGAGTCAACCTCAGGCCAAGAATGACCTGCAGTCTAGTGAGGGTAAACACTCCCAGAACCTTTGCACAATATGGGTCAACGTATGCACAACCAATATAAGGCAAGAACGAATAGCAGTCTACTGAGCACATCGAGTAAGAGGACTCATGCACTATGCATGTCAACTCAATCAAAGCAAACCAGAGGCCAAGAACGACCCACAGTTTATTAAGCACATAGAGTGTACAAGATTCATGCGTATTGCACGTCAAAATACTCCAAACCAGAGATAGGTGAAAAATGATGTGCAGCTTCCTGATCGCATAAAGGACTCAGAACTCAGCCATAATACACGCAAACTCAATCAGGGCCAGCTGCAGGCCAAGAATGAATTTCAGTCTACTGAACACTTACAAGTGTCAGAACTCATGCGCTGTGCACTTCAGTTTACTCAGGACCACCGACCGGCAAGAGCTAGGGGCAGTCTAATCAATACATGCAGGGCCCACGACTCACGGCCTGTGGACATCAAGTAGCTCAGAGCTAATCACAAGCCAAGAATGATCTTTAGTACACTGAGTGCATACAGGCCCCTTGACTAACGCGCTGCAGACATCAAGTAGCTCAGAGCCAACCACAAGCCAAGAATGATCTTTAGTACACTGAGTGCATACAGGCCCCACGACTCGCACTGTAAACGTCAACAAGTTCAGAACCAACCACAAAACAAGAATGATCTTAGGTAAACTGAGGTCATACAGGGCCCAAGACTCATGCGCTGTAGACGTCAACTCACTCAGAGCCAACTAAAGGCCAAGGACAACCTGCAGTCTACTAAGCGCATAAAGGTATTAGGACTCCTTCGCTATTCATGTCAACCATAGCCCAGAAGTGACCTTGGAGGAAGAGACATAACCATATAGAGGGACACTTGAGCAGAATGCCTGTTTCAAATGTGCGTGAATAGGACAAAATAAATAAATAAATAACTCCTGTTCCATCGTCTGTCGCCATTCCTCCCCTGCAGCGCCCTCCCCACCGCACTTACCTGCAGCGCACATGCAATGAGTGGATTTTTCTGAGAAAACAATACATTTCCCATTGCTAACACCTGCTTCGAGAAAGGGTTGGCGTTTAATGCAAAATCCTGTAGTTCTATTTTAGTAGATTGGACTTTGCATAAAAACCTACTGGCATTTGGGCTAGTACAGCCTACTATGGCCCCAGTAATGCCTGTTTGATGCAAAACGAAGCAAAGACATGCACCGGTGTTTACTCTGAGAAAATGGCATCTTTAAAGCACAAAACACCTTTTTCCCGGGATAGTAAATGCTCTTGCGAGACTTTGTGTTGCTTTGCGCCAGCACAAAACCTTGTTATATCTGGGCCATTGTGCTTATCTGACAGCAGGCGAGGCAGGATAATTAGCCAGCTTGCCTTGACGATTCTGAATGAGCCAGGAGAAAGCAATAGTCACTGTAAACCAAACGTTTAGAAATGGCAACATTTTAAAGTTTTTGTCCAAAGCTGAATATTTGAACTTTGAAAACGAAGCCCTATTTAGTTTCAGATGCAAACTTTGTTGCACCCTTGGCTCCTTCTGCTGATAGCGATGCGACCTGGAGGTATCATTGTCCAATTGGGAAAGTCAAGCTTGGCCCTTGATCTACTGGAGATCGATAAAGGCCATTACGTTGAGTAACAGAAACACCAGTTATTTAGGACACTTAGAAAAGGGAAAAAATGCAAAATTAACTGGTATATATAAAAACGTTATTGTGGTTTATATTTGGTCTGTGGTGTGCACTGTGCGGCGAGTCAATATTACTATGGGTTCTCTCTCAGTGATGGGGCTTGTCTCAAAGACAGCATTGTAAATAGCTGCAAACATCTGCCGCTCCTGAAAAGCTCTTTTCACTAAACCAGTTTTCATTTCATGGCACATATTGTACCAGCACCCTGTGACATGGAGCTGTTTGCCATTAGAGGTCCTTGCAAGAATAGTATGAACTTGAAACATACATGTAGCTTGCTCTTTGTGGCAGACAACTAACAGTACAGAACGTGTAAGCAGAATAAAAGGGGCCAGCCTTTTCATTAGATCATATGTATGTGTTGATGAAGATGAATTTTACTTCAAAGGATTTGACAAAAAATGGAAAGAGGTATGGATGCTGTTAGGTTTTTGCTCAAGGTATTGTTGGTTGTAAGGATTTGGCAGCAGTTATTTAATTTTTATTTGATTTATTATTTCCAGTGCTTAATTGGAGCCGGTGGTTGCAGGTGGGGCCCACCGCACTCATTTTTAAAGACCACCTCTTTTTTTTCCACAACAGACTTTGATCAACTGCAAGAGAGAGAAAACAAAAGAGAGGGAAAGTAAGAGGAAAAAAAGATGAAAAACAGTGACAAAGGTAGAAAGCAGCGAAGAAAAAGAACCTGCAAGAGTGAGATGAGGAGGCAGGGAGGGTCTGGTGGTGGATGAAAGAGGCATGAGGTAAAATCAAGACTATGCAGCTTTGGTATTCCTCATCCGACACTTATTCTTTAACAAATTAATCACTAATTTCTAAAGCTCTGTGCTCGTCCCGAGAGACACATCTAAAAACATAACACCTCACATTTAAAAATACTGAAAAAGCTGAAACATCCACCTGTGTTCAACAGAAAAAAAGCAAGTGTTAAGTACCTTTTTGAACTGCAAGTGGTCTGGAAAAGAACGCCTTTGAATTATAAGGACATTTCATAACTTTTGTACCAGGAAATGGAATCCAATAGGCAGGGTCACTGAAATTATATGAACTGGTGGCCAGTGTGGTTTTTCCATAGTTATGGATTTGCTGCGTTTGTCACATAATCCATGGTCTGCTGCATAATTTGCTCTTGTGCCCACAAATGCATAGAAGCCAGGATGTATATGTTGCCGCTAGTCTAATCGTTGTTTTCCTTTTCCTTCTCCTCTTTCTTCTTTCTTTTTTCTTCTTTCGGCTTCTCTTCTTCTCTCACTATTGATCACTGGGGTTAGCATCTTGATACTCTCTTAGGAATAATAACCTTTTGTATGCTTTTGGACACGTTATATTTTTGCTTTACATATATTATGTGCTAACCCTGAAACAGTATTACTCTTTGTATCTTTCTTATGGAAATCAATAAAGTATTTTGAAATGAAAAAATAGTGACACATGGTGCTGTGAAGTGGAAGGCACTTTGCCAAGATTGACTATTCACCTCTCAGTTGTATTTTGCTATATTTGGGTGTAGTACTAATAAGGTGCCTTGACAGTGTTAACATGTGTAAAAATGATAAAATAATGAACTCATATTATCACAAAATGTGCAGCATTATGCTGCATTATTTGCATTTACTTGCCACATTATGTAGTGAGCCTTGCCACATAATTTGGTCCTCTCTTGCTGCATAATTCCATTGACCTTGCCAATAGGTTGACCCCACGCTTGAGCACATAGAATTTGTGGGACCTGAAGCAAGAGTAAAGAGCTGGGTGAAAGAGACGAAGGCGTTTGTTGGAAGTGAAACGCACCTGCAATCCAGAGCACTGTAGTCCACAAAAGACTTTGTGCAGCAGTGCAAAGCTCTGCCAGCTTTTGAGATGTGATCATATTTCCTAAGTCGTGCAACCTTCTGCACTGCAAAGTTTTGAATTCTTTGCAGTTTAGAAAGAAACGTCTAAAGCAGACCTATGTGCTGGAAGCTACAGTGGTCTAAGCATGAAAGAATGCAAAGCAGTGCTTAATTTGAGCCGGTGGTGGCTGGTGCTCAGCACCGGCACTCAATTGAGAACACCGAAACTTATGACAGACACCACATGGTGGCGCTGTTTGTGAAATATAGATATGACCACAACAACAATTGTTGATTAAGCAAATAGTCATTAAAACAACTAATACCTGCCACCCAAGCCATTCTTTTAGCTTTGGGGGACCTCGAATCGTCTGAATTGTCACACTTGTAGCAGTGTGATGGCTAGTAGTTGTGTAAGTACTGTCATTGGCAGTGACGGCAGTGGCAATCGGTGGTGCAGCCTGGGTGGCCTCCTGACGAGGGCCCTGTCACTTATTTTCTTACAAATTAAGCGCTGAATCGAAGCCACCAATATTCATTTCGACCTCCAAAAATGTTGCTGCTATACCAACGACCAATATATTGGCAAGGTAAATAGAAGTGGAGCTAAGAATAGTAAATCTACACTTATCAATATATACTTAGGTTAAGAATAGTAAACATATACGTAGGTACATATGGTTACTTTAACAACATTGTGGTAATTGATACGGTGGATGCAATATTTGTCAACCAAGATGTAGTGACACTTAACCCACCATCACAATGAACTATGTTTCTGAGGGAAGAAATGGACAAATCTTACCAAAGATGTTGAGTTATAAAGGTGAGACTGCTTATTCTGAGTCCTGTCCCAGGATTGTACATACTAAGGGTGTTATGTAGAGTTTGTTGGACGACACAATCCTCTGCAAATGAGGCGGATGCCCCAACCGCTGTATTATAAGTACATATTATAAGTACATTATAGCCTATGGCACATGTAATACAGTGGAGGGGATAACCACCACCCTTTGAAGGAGCATCGCGTCTGCCAAACTCTGAATAGGACCCTAAGATTGGAATGCTTAGAGAGGACTCCCCTGCCCACCTTTGCCCACCAGCTATAGCTAGACTCACAAATTCAAGGGCTGACCCATGGAAGATGGCATGATGATTTATACAGGATTCAATAGAAGACAAATGTCACTGAAATTAATAAAGATGATTGTTCATTCAGAGTTTCAAAAATGCAATATGCCTTTTAATGCTCATTAGATTAAGAGTACAGTTAAAAGTAGGCACTACAAAGAAGCCCAAAGGCTCTAGCCCTGATCTTCAAGAGATATGCCCCAAACACTAAAGCAGGGTAGACTGCATCCCATTAATGAATGGGCCAATGTTGTCCAACTAAGAGCGATATTCACACACGCACACAGAAAGAAGTGGCCTAGCTTTATCCTATAGGGCTATGTGGTTGTATGGGTCTTCATCACCTCGGAAGCCTCCAGAGGCTGTCCCAGGAACTAAAGCTCCTTAAACCGAGGATCTGTGAGAGGTCATTAAGTTCATGAACATATGTGCATTTTTTCACAGACCCCTGGCAAATCATGCTACCCGATCCTTTCAGTAGAAAAAGACTCTGAAGGGAGTTCAAATTAAGTCATGACTTGATGTTTTTTCTCTTTCTTTATTGTGGTGAAGGTTTTCCTGCTTCCCACGGGCTCTCCTAGCATTGTACAGATTGTGTTTATCGGCCAAAGGGGAGCAAATTAATCCCATATTTTGGTTCATCGTAGTAGGCATTATTAGTTTCTGTGCTTTTAAGATACCTGGAGGTTTTGGGACCTTGTCAATCAGGGTAGGGGCAACGGAAAAGCATAATGGGTCCAAATTCGGTTTGTGATGATTGTGGTTAGGATGTTCTATTCACCCTCGGGTACCCTGAGCTCTTGTGATTGCGCAGGAGGGTGTGGTTTTGTTCTGTATGATCACTGGCCAGGTGTTTTTTTGCTGGAACGAGATCCTATGGTCTTCTGCAGTTTCACTGTTGACGGAGAGCAGGGTACCCCAGCATATTAAATATTTGCAAACCTGAATACTGATGCAATAGTCACCACCACTGGACCACACAGCTGCCACTAGGGGGTCACCTATTATCTGAGGCCATTAGTGAACACTAACAGTACTAGAGGCTGATGCTGTTATGGTCTCCTGTTCAATGGCCATCCAAAAGGAAGGCATGTGCTTCAAATGTTGCCAGGGGCTTCCTTTCAGAGGGAGAAATGCAGAGCACAGATTACCGCAAAGGCTAAAGGGCTCCGGATGGTGCTTTAGTCAGGGGTGGTACCCCCACGCTGCATCGCCACCCAGTGCGAAGGGCTCCTGCTTTGTTGGTGAAAGTGCGGGAAAGTCTGGAATGCTGGATCACTACTATTAGCTCAATTTTACATTCCACTAGAGGTAACCAGTCTTGGTGGCTCGACTGTCCTTTCGTTGGACTAGCTCCCTGGATTTCGGAGATGTTGCCCAGAGTGATTCCTAGCTTTCAACGGCTTCTTATCGACTGATGTGCTCGCAGAGTAGTAGTCAGGTGCAGGTCAGACTGGAAGACGTGAAGATTTGGGTCCTGGAGTCCACACTCTTAAGATCTCATCTGGTCCTCTTGGGTTCTCAAGATAGTTGAACCTCTTGGCTTCAGAGGCTCTTATGTAGGCTTGTGTAGGCATGTAGTCAACAGAGCTTGCCACTGGGAAGAGGCAATGTTCAAGTTAAAGTGCATTTCACCACTCATGAACGACGGCATTAGCGGGCGCACAGGCATGGCAGGTATTTTTGTATTTTATCAGCCTGCTTCAGCTGTAGCTTCTTATTTTGACACTGTCTGTTTCATAAGAGGGTTATCGGAGGAGGAGCCAGGTTCCCTGGACGTGTATCACATGAGAGGAAGAAGGGATTTCTCCTGTGAATTCATAGAAATTGTCCATGCAAATTAAGGTGGACTAGCAAGCCCTTTTAAAAGGGGACTCCATGAATTTCCACAGTGGAGTAGGCATGACCCCCCCCCACCCCCTGCATATTTCCCTGAAAACTAATGGTAGGTAAGTCCCAAACAGGCAGTCCCACCAAGGAAAATGAAAGTGGGCACTTTAGTACCCAGGCACCCCTCCAGAAAGTAGAGCCCACAGTGAGCATTACACATCAAAGGACTGGCCATGCAACTGTTGGTTGAACAGAGCTAGAAGGATAGGTTGCAGTCTTCTATTTGCTTAGTGTGGACTGATCACAACACAGCAATGCCAGAGTGACAAGCTGGCGGCCACAGTCTGAATTTTTCACAGACTGGCAATCTCATTGAATGGACTTGAAACATTTGAGTGGTGTTACAGAGTTTACTCGTCACTGTCTGGTGATGTGACGTCATAGTGAGAAATAATTACTGACTGGAAATGTCAGTTTATGGCCAGTTCACGGTCTGGTGACATCACAGTGTAAGATTTGCGCAGTCTGGTTATAGCAGTGTCGGCTAGTCACAGTTTAATAATGGCTGAGTGTGTATTGGTCACAGCCTTGGTTTCATAGCAATAACTAGGTACAGTCAGATGATGCCATGTCATGCTGTGTAGACATCTAGTGATGTCATATTGATGACTAGTTACAGTCTGGTGATGTCATATAGTGCAGACTAGTCACAGTCTGGTGTTGTCATTGCGTAGTCTAAAGGATGACATCCACAGTCTGTGGCGACATAAAAAGCCATGATCCGACGATAGATGTTTAATGATACAACATCACCACCATCCAACCATGTAGCATCATCGGACTGACACCAGTGCACAGTATACCGTTACCAGAATGTGACTGAGTGGACGCGTTTCAGTCGGGTGATATCACAGCGAGGGCTGATGATGATATCGTAGTGTGGATTGGTGATGGTCAAATGATGTCATAATGCATATTGGAACATTCTGGTGATGTCACATTGCTAATTGGTCAAAGTGAGCTATCATCAAATGATGAGCTGGCTGTAGTCTGGTAATATTATTGTGTTGACTGAACGCAGTCATGGTGTGGATTGAATGCAGTCTGGTGACTTCATGAGCAAGGCAGCCACTGATATCAGGCTGTGGAAGCTGTTCATTAAACTGGAAGAGTTAAAGACATTCATAAGCAGAAAAAGCTTGTGCTCATGAAAGTGTATGTATTTTATCATGTTTAACATTGGCAATAATGGTAAAATGTGCAATGTGCGTCAATTTCAGCTCTACTGCATATTTAGACCTGTGTGTGCATTGTGCTCACTCACACTTTGCACGTACCACCAGGTTTAACTGGTGCTAGGTGAGAGCGAAAATCAGGAAAAATATGGAAAATGCTCTTTGAAACGGGAGCAAATACCACTGGTGAGTATTAGTCCTCATTTTCTGCAATGTGTAAACTGGGTGCCAAACCTGTACTTCGATTCTAAGTATAGGATGTGGTTCTATAAGGAAGAGGGCAGGGTACAACCATAGTGCTGCACCAGAGATTCAAGGCCCTGATTACAGGTTATGTAGATATATCTGTGGAGCTTCCAGGTGGCCAAAAGTTCCATCACCACCTGGTATCTCCACACACACACAGTCGGCTGTTACAAGTTAAACCTGACGGAGTGGGGAATAACTGTGCAGATCTGGATTTACTGTCTAAAATTCCTTATTGTATTTCCAAATCCATAGGGTTTACTCCACATACTTACCAACTTCTCCAAGCAGGTAGCCAATGTTTATAAGGTTTATCAATTCAACAAGGACACCCTATATGCCCATGGAACACGGGTCAATATATGTATACCTGAACAAAAGGTTACGTGAGACTCATTCAAAGAGAGACCACGTCTCTGGGTTAGAGGACTCTACCATCTACTTAGCATCATAGTTCAGATCAAACTTAATTGAACAGAAACAAGTGTTCAGAAAGCACAGTACTGGACAAAGTATAAATTTCCATCATACATATATTCTTGCATACCTACATATGTGTGAAAAAAGTGAATACAGTGCAGACAACGCAGTGCTCACATGGCGATCTTATTTACAACATATCTTCAACCTTTCCAACTCATTGTCAGCTCTAGTATTTTTATTTTTGCAATGTATTCATCTGTATAAGATAAAGTATCTTTTGCCATTCTACCCACTGCCATAATAATAAGAGACAGCTCATTACTAGTTCAGCGGTTCATCCAAATTTAAATTTCCCCACAATCACGCTGGCAGCTCTTGTTAACATACATTATCCGAGAAACAGGACATGAGGGGGATTTAACGAGCAGTGGAAAGGAAGAGCAGTGCAGATTGTTAGCGGGACTAAAAACAAGGGGGCTTATTTACAAGCCCCTTGCGCCGCCAGTGCGTCACTTTTTGTGACGCACCAGCAGCGCATTTTGCTTCCCCATATTTACAAGGACAGGAAAAACCACGCCCTACGTGGCTTTTCCTGTGCGTGGCTTTTCCTGTCCTTGTAAATATGGCCCCTTTACAAGCAGCACTTTGCGTGAAAGGGGCGTTCCATGGGTGACACATTTCCAGATTTACGAGAAATCGTAAAACCTGGAAATGTGTCTGAATGCTATGCCTCCCCAGGGGAGATGTAGGTAGGCGCCATGCATAGAAATGTGTTCATTTCTCCTTATTCTGTAGCACACATACAACGAGGAAATCACCTCTGGTGATTGTTTATGTGCAGGAAGGTGTCCCTTTCTGCATCATTAAAAAAATGACGTTTTGCAAGGTCTATGTGTGCTAATGCAGCACACATAGAAGTTGAAAAACGCCATTTCAGATTGTTTATGTGCAGGAAGGGAAACCTTCCTGCACATAAACAATCATTCCTGTCACGCAGGCATCCTTGCACCGTGGTTCAAGGGTGCCTGCGTCGGCGCATGGCAGCAAATTGTGTGCCAACGCAGGGGAGAGCAAAGGGATGCATCATATCCTTGTAGATATGACGCATCCCTGTGCTTTGAAAGTGCCGCAGCGTAGCGCAGCCAAAGGGCTTGCTTTGCCACGCTGCGGCACATTCTTGAGGCCCAAAATATTTTGTAAAATAGCCAACATTTTATAAGGACTTCAAAACAGAAAGGAGAGAGAGAGAGAGTGTGTTTGTGTGTGTGCATGTAAAAATCCTAGGTGAAATCCGACAGACACCTCAACATACCTGACTGAAAGTACCTGTTCCCAACTATTTTCTGCAGAATTAAATTATTAGGGGGGTGTAGCACCCCAAACACACCACCTGCAGCTACGCCCCTTCCTGGAAATACAATGCTATTAGCACACCTTCCGGATATGTCAATATAATTAACATATCAGGTCATTTTATACAGGCATCCCATGCACTCTAAATTGAGACAGTTCTCTCTGGACTAGAACCAGGAGTGACAATTTTCTCTCACAAATGACAAACCCTTGCACCCCATACTCACCAAAGCATCCAGTTAGCACCCTAAGCCACTCAGTGACCCGATTCTGTCGAGTTTGACTCCGAAGCATCCCCGGTAAAGGCCCTTTTTACTTCTTCCTCTGTACCTCCTGGATGAGCCCACCAGGTCACTGAAGAGCCTCTGCACGGCTTGGTCGTTCATGGATGGACCCTCGGGCTGGTCCCTGGAGCCCCGCGTCCACTGCAGCTCAGAATCCTGGGGTTCCAGGGCACCGGTGGGCATCGTGTCCTCCCTGTCGCGATCCACCTCTTCCGAGCCGAGGGTGTGCTCAAAATCCTCATCCAGTAACCGGGACAGGCTCTGAAAAGAAAGGGTTGGCACTGGTTATTAGAAGAGCAATTACCTTTGCTAGATCATGCAGCCTGGTATACTCTTTAGAATCATCAGGTTCCTCGAGATGGGAGAAGGGTCACAAAGGGATGGCTTTGAATGTTGATGCTGCCTTGAGGCATTGAAAAGGTAGGTGACGATGTATCAAAGATGCTAGGTTACTGCTCTGCATGATGTGAAAAGCCACACACCTCGGCAACCCCAAATACCTAACACAACTATTCACACTAACCAAGCCGAAAAGAAACCTACGCTCCAACTGAAACACCAAGCTCTCTGAAGCCAAATGCAGAAGTCTTGTAGGTAAACAACTCCCCACAGCAGGTACAGAAGTGTGGAACATGCTTCAACCTTCGTGTAAGGATACCTCATCCCTCGAGACTATCAAAGCCAGGATGAAAATGTACCTAATGAACAATATCTGTCCTGAAGTCAATTTATCCCAAGTCAGTCTGTAATATTCTTTCTTTTATCGTCTCCCTTTAAAGCTCTGTATGCGTGCCGAAATAAGCACATTATGAATTGCAGCTCTGTGGCCGAAAGATCTGTAATCAGCTGGTTTTATCTTCTCACTTTATCTATTTCTGCCTTATTTATGTTGTATGATTAAGAACTTAAGCGAGTGACTCTCGATTCAGCTGTTCCAGCTCCGCCTTTTTTGTGCCTTGAAACTAGACTTTTCCAGTATTTGTTACACATAATAAATAAATAAATGCATTCAAATAGACATATTGAAGAAACAGGTAAAGCTGTTGTAAGGGCGTGACAATGGGTATCTGTTAGAGTTGGCAGGTGGAAGTGTGTTTGCTGGTCTCAGAAGGACAGATAAAGGTGTATCTTTCTGCTTAGGAAGGCAGATGACGGAGTTCAATGAGTTTCCATACAGAAGGTAAAGGCACGTCGTTTCATCTTCGAAGGGCCAAGGAAGATCTGTCTCTTGGCCTTTGCAGGTGACTGAAGCTGTGCTCGGTGATTTTGAAAGGTCTGGTGATGGTAGAACTAATGTTGTAAGGGCAGGTGAATGTATGTTTTTTGCCTTAGATGGGAAGATTTAGGTATTTCTGGTCATGTAAGAGTGTTTGATTGTTTTCTAAGAGCAGGCAAAGGTGTGTCTGGTCATAGACAAGCATGTAGAGATGTGAGTGTTGTCCTAGAAATAAGGTGGCAGTGTGTTTTGGCACTGAGCAGGTGGGTGAAGATGTGTTTTATCATTCAAGAGCTAGTAACTATGTGTTTTTGATCGTAGAAGAGTGGGGCTGTCTTTTGGTTTTGGAAGGGCAGGTGATGGTAAGTCACCTGGAATCGCAGAGAAAGGTGTCTTTGTTGGTGTAAGAAGGGTAGATGCTTGTGTTTGTTGGACTTGGGGGCGAGGGGGTCAGAAGAACGTGTCTGATCCTTGAAGCCTGGGGAAAGTGTGTCTTGTCTTAAAAGAACATCTAGGGGTGTGTTTGTTGTATTACACATGCAAGTGATGGTGTGGTTTGATATTGGACAGGTGTGTGAAGGTGTTTTTGTATAGGGAGAGGTGGTGAACTTGTGTCTATGTGCTATAAGAGCAGGAATGCATGTATGTGTTGCAGGGCAGATCAAGGTGTGTTTGCTTATATAGGCAAGGCAGGTGAATGTGTGACTGTTGTTCTGGGACGGTCATGTGAGGGTGTGGTGTCCAATTCTAGAATGCAGGTGACTGTGTGTCTGTTTGATATTTCAAGGGCAGGTAAACATGCCTCTGTTGAAAGTGCAGGTGAAGATGAGTCTATGGGTTTTGGAGAGGTTGATGTAGGTACTTTCGGAACTTGAGGTCTGAGTATGGGTTACTTGCTTTGGAATGATAATTCAGTGTCAGTCTTGGAAGGGAACGTTACTGTGTGACAGATGAGTTTATAGGTCAGATTACGATGTGTTTGTTTATTAGTGTGGGAAGGACCCTGGATGATTATTGCTTGACTTGAATTGAATGTGTAGTTGTGTTTTTTTATATCTTAAAAGGACAGGTGAAGATATGTCTGGTCTTAAGAAGGACAGTAACTTATGTATCTTTACTATAAGAGGAACTCGTGAAGGTGTCTTTGGTAAAAGGGCCCTCTAAGGTGTGGCTGTTCCCAAATGTCTTTGTTCTTGGCAATGCAGTTGAAGGGGTGCATTATAATTTTTGGATTGCCAGTGAAGGTGTTTGTTGGCTTTGGCAGGACTGGCATGGGTGTTAGTTAGTCTTGGATGGGTAGGTGAAGGCACCTGTTTGTTTGCGAAGGACTAGTACGTGTGTCTGTTGGTCTCACATGGGTAGTTGGAGGTGTCTCTTGGTTTTTGAAGGACCGGTGAAGGTACTTTTTAGTTTTAGGTGGGCAGCCCAGGGTGTTGACTGGTCGTGGATGGGCAGGTGAGGGTGCCATGTTGGTCGTGGAGTAGCAGATGAACATATGGTGGTGTCCCAGCAGCCCGTCCCTCCTCCTGCCAGGTAGGATTTCTTGCTACCTTTGGATGGACTCACTGACGTTAGCTTTTTCTGAAAAGCAGAGTGACGTTAATAAAATGCCCCTGTAACTAATGACAATCAATTTAATTATTCACCCATCTCCATCAGACATCTTCTTTGTGTTTTAATTGAGCGAAGGTACCTCTTCACTCATCACTTCCATCACTCACCATCCCTTCCTCCCCCTCACATGATAATTATTATCCCTGCCATCTCTCTAAAGTGATAGCCTGAAATTCCTGAAAGTGTCACCCTAGAAATGAATAGGTTTGTGATGAGCCTGACAGCCGTGCACACTCACAGGCAGCGGGACTAATTCAATGTTTCGGAAGTACAACTGAAACGTAGTCACCACTGATCCTCTCTTCCCCTCATGGCTCACCCTCCCGCCTAGAGGAAAAGATGTTGTTAAGTAGTTCATCCAACAGACCTGGGTTCAAATCCCGGCATCCCTATTAAACCAAATAGTAGTGTGATCCTCGGCAAATTGCTTTTATCCCCTTGCACCTCGGTTCACTTATTTGCCATGCATAGTAAATACCTAAAAATGTAGGTTTAAGCTATAATATGTACACTTCCATTTAAAACGTTAATTATAAAAAAAAGTACATTTTTACACTGGCTACTTTATATATTTCTTTATCTCCCGTGGACAACTGTCTTGAAATGCACCAACAAATGATAAAAATCAACACACACACGCTTTTGAATGAGACATCAGTAGAATCCCTCATAATTTTTCTGAGAGCCCCCGGGTTTGATCCTCGAGCAGGTTACTATGGGCATTGCCCGGCGGGACGGAGGAGGAGAGGGGAGATGGGTATCAGGCACCTGCCTGCTGCCGAGGATGCTCCCTACCTGCAGGTTGGAGAGGGGCTTGGCTCTTGTCTGCTCCTGGCCCAGGAGCAGCAGCAGCAGGAACCCGCAGCAGGCGAACTGTCTCATGTCTTCTCGTCAGCCGGATGTCTCTTCTTCGTGGTGCTCTCTCGTCTTCCGCTGTAATGTTGGCCTCCCTCTGAACGCAGATGCCTTTATAGTCCATCACCCCTCCCTGCTCCCTCATAGAAGACCCACACTCCCGATGCCTGCCCCCTCACAGCGCCCTAAAGCAGCAGGAATGGGCTGGGTAAAAAAACAGACTGCTGCTTTAATCTTTCGACACGCCAAAGGAAATGAAAAATGATTTTTCTTTCATACAGGGGGTTTCTCCTTTCTATTTTGAGTTCTGTGAGGAAATTCCAATTGAACTGCTTCAGATGAGGAGTTAAGGTCCCCCGTAATCTATGCAGTATCGTATTGTTAAGTAGAATATCATCGACTTAATTCTGTTTACGGGTTATTATGCAGTGTGCTCTGTATTAAGTAGGCTCTATTTATTCCTAACTTATTGGACAGCTCGGTTGCTCTGTGCACCGGGTTCTGTGCTGTTCAGTGAATCACACGCTCGGCGCTATTATGCCACAGCATCAAGTCGTGCGCAATGGAATGAGCGGAGACAGAGGGGCATATTTACGTTCCCTGGCGCATCCCTGCATATCAGCAGGGATCCGCCAGGGAAAATGCGTCACGCAAGCTTACCCTTGCGCCACGTCCGATGTGCCACATTTACAATGCGGCGCATCGTGGCGCAAGGATAAGCAGATGCGTGACGCATCTGCCGGCGGAAGGTTGGCGCAGTGCTGAAGCTGTGTCGCAAGCGCGACGCAACTCCAGCACTGTTCCAACCTTCCCTATCCCTAACATGGTGCGTCAATCCTTACGCCTGCTTGAAGCAGGCGTAAGGATTTGACGCACCAGCGCCGGAAAAGTGACTGCGTGAAATCTTGTAGATTTCACTACGTCACTTTTCCGAGGCGTTCCTGCGCCAGAACGCCCCCTGCGCCGGTACGCCCACATGAAACCTGACGCAGGTTTCATGTGGCGCAGGGGTTTACTACGTGACGCATCTCCCTAGATGCGTCACGTTGTAAATATAGCGTAACGCGGCGCATGGTTTGCATCGCCGCTGCGTCACATGCGTGACGCAACGGCGGCGCAAAAGTGGCGCAAGGGGCTTGTAAATATGCCCCAGAGTGTTCCTGGAATGAGACGGGGAAACGCGCGATGTGGGTGAAATCTATTCTGAAAATAATTTGTGGGGCATTTGAAAAGGAGGCGCTCTTCCTACCTCTGCACTTGTGCCTAGAGGTAGGCAGCATGTTCTTCAGTGCACTGTGGCACAAAGGAAGGTGTTTTCTCTTAATTGAGGATGTGTTTCAGACATTCGGAAAGGAGGTCGCAGAAATTGGGAGTAACTACTAATTTTCTATGTGCCCTCAGTGCGTAAACCGACGGCCTTGCCCTGGGTGAGGAGGTAAATCTGAAATCAGGCACAATATTGGTGCACAATGTCAAATCACAGATACTGTGCAAATTGCACTCAGACCCCGGGGTTTTGCTTGCACAATTTTCTCGACTCGATACGTGGAAGAGATAAGCCAAAACACGGTGCATAGGGGATACCGTGCGGTAACACTAGTTGCAACGGACTTTGCCAAATGTTATGGTCTAATGCATAGATGAAAACTAAGAATCCGCCTCAAAAAGCTCGACGTAGGACTACGATGCAGGGCTATAATGGGATGTTCATCCTGTGGGTTTTGTGCTTAGGTTTCCCTGTGGCTTTGGATGAAGTTGATCACATTGTACCACAGGATAAAATGCACTTGTGATAAGGCGGACTGGATATGTGTCACGTTGTGATGGAGTAATCCATCCACCAAACTCTAAATAAAGCCCCAAGTCCTTAGATAGGAATTAATGAGAGAACTTAGGGAGCAGAAAAGTCTCCGTCTTCATGTGATAGAGGGTGAGTGCACATCTTGCATATCTTGGAAGATCGGAAGTGGCTAATGATCTATATGCATTTATTCCGAGTCCTTCTCTTGGAGTTTAGAGTACCCAAGCAAAACCATCCTCCACCTACTACACAGACCACGCACAGGAGGATGGAAGGTGGCTAATGCTGAAGCTGTAATGAGGACGAGTACACAGCAGTGGAATGCTGAGTCTCAGTTGGGGCTGAGGTGTTACCCTTTATCCCAGCATTGCTGTGCTGATGAGATGCAGACTGCAAAGACAAAAGTCACGGACTATCTGCGCTGCTGTCCCATCCCCACCATTTTTCCTTTGTCCTGAATATTGACCTATGCTCTTCCTTTTTGGATGTTTGAGGGGCCCTAGCCCCAACCCTCCACTCAACTGCAGACTTAGTGCTCTTTGAGGACATTTTTGATGTAACCTAAGATAAAGGAGTCCTTACCTGGTCTCTCACCCTGTAGTCTCAAGTGGGTAGTTCTGTTTTGCCCTTTTTCCTAGTTCCTGGTTGGTGGCAGCATTCAATAGTTTTTGGGGTGTAATAGCTGCACCCTAGAGTAATGTTGACTTGCCTCACCATTTAACTGAAGCCCAGCGGTCTGTGAGAGTTGGGCCACCATTTTTTTGTTTTTAGCGAATATGAATGATTGTGAACGCTACATGGATTGCTTTGCAACAAGGATGGTGCGCATCGGAACGACTGCTGATGGACGACTGATCACAATGACCTTTGGTGCACCTGTTGTTGGAGTTACCCTTAGTGGGATGCAAACATCTTTTTTAGTAGAAAACAGTGAGTGCAAGTCCACTTATGCTTCTCTGTTTCTCTCTCACCTCTCTGTGTCTCCAGGGCCATTCTGATGGGAATAGGTGGAGTTCCCCATCAGTAACTATGGAGAGCACCATTCCTGACGTTATACGGCACCAGATCCTGCAGTGCAATCTAAGATCAAGACAAACGTACTCTTCCCAGAATTCCCCTTTAGGAGGGAAACTCAGCCCATTCCGGTTAATTAGGATTTCCAACTTTTAGGATGCACTTGCACTGAATGGCATGTGGTTGAGTCCCAATTACCAAGGACTGTGAATTTAAGCTGCTGCTCCACTCTAGCTTAAAGCTTTCTGACAAGGTACATCTCACTACTCAGACCTATGTAGACTCTGCTACCACACTTACTAAATATGGAACTGCAGGCTGCCAAATTCTCCAAGGCTGGGATTAAGCCTGATGCCCTGTTGACCATGCCTGGGTAGAAACCCCAGAAAGCCAAAGGAGGGCATAGCAGGGCCAGCTGTCATTTTATTCTGCCAAAAGACACACAGATGATGGATGGAATGCAGAACAAATCAAACATTCACCCCCAGTCAATAGATCTGGGTTAAATCCATCGGTCTGTTGCTCACCATGCCACCCCAGTTTCAGACACTCACCCCCAGTCACAGATCTAAGTTGAATCCATTATCGTTCTTTGGCTTACTTCGCCACCCCAGGTCAGACCCAGCTATATGCAAATCAGTCTTGACCCTGTGCCTCATGGGAACAGTCCTGCCCGAACTGCCAAGCCAGGTCCTCCCTAAGACGTGGGTCCCTTGCTCACTTTGCCACTGGATTCAAGCTAGCCTGGCTGATGAGGGGTGTTACCCTGAAACCGGTCTCAGGATGCTTGTTTCCAGTCCAGGGAAGACCTGGCTTGGCAGTTTGGGCTGGACTGTTCCCATGAGGCACAGGGCCAAGACTGATTTGCTTATAGCTGGGTCTGACCTGGGGTGGCGAAGTGAGCCAAAGAACGATAATGGATTCAACTTAGATCTGTGACTGGGGGTGAGTGTCTGAAAAGTTTCAGCGCTCCGGCCATCATCTCCTTGTATTTATTTTATTCTGTCAGGCATTTCCTCCTTGGGAGGCACCATTGGATGCCGATTTTGAAAGCCCAAAGTCTCTCCTGGTGCCCCTGTCATGTTCCTAGCAACCTGAGGTTAACTGCAGCAGGCACATGGAGCTTTCAGAGAGGGAAAGATAGAGAGGGTGAGAAGGAGGGAAGTGAGGTACAGCGGTAGAAGAGAGAGGAGAGATGGAAAGAGAGAGAATGAATGGATGGATGAGAGAGACCTAGTGAGAAGAGGAAGGATCGGGGCTGTGCTGAGCAATTTTTAAAGGGCTGCTTTTGGTTCCCCAGTACAGTCCCAGGGTAGAGACCCATACAGCGAGAACTGAGAACTCCCCTCTACCTCTCCCCAAAACCTGTGGAAGACAAAAACAATGAGCCTCAAAATGCAGGTGAGTGGAGACTGCCCACTGAGTAAACTCACTACTAGTGCCAGTGCTTGCTTCATTGCTTTTGTTCTTCTGTGTGGGAACCACACCATTTCCTTTCCCAGCATGCAATATCCTCTACTCAGTGTGGTAAAATCACAGGCCTGTCTCAAGAATATGCGGCAAAAGCTCATTTAAAGCCTAAGCTGTTTGGGTGCTGGAAGAAGTGTTCCTAAGTCCCACTTCTGGTCCCCCTGCCTTGCTAAACAGAGGACCAGCACCCAGTTGGCCTACATGTTAATTACACCCAGTAAGCTTGACGTGTTAGTGTGTTTCTGGTGTTGCATCAGGACCTGTGGGTTCCCACCATGATTGCCCCTTATGATCAGGCTACTGTTTCCCCCAATCAGACCTGTCCCACTGGATGTCGAGCCATTGACATGGTGTTGACAGGATCCACCGATCACAAGATATCCATTTATCTAGGCACATGAGAGGATCCTACCCCTAAAATAGAAGAGAAGCAGAATTCCTGATACCATATCTGACTATGAACCTTGAGACTCTTGATTCCAATAAATGAGCTCGAATTTTGTTTTCCTCCTTTCTAGGTTTCACTCACATGTAATGCTGTCACATGTTGTCTGGGGTTCACGATCAGTTAGTGAATGAGATCAACATTTTGATAGTTACTTTTTGTAGCGGTAGAATGACAATCCTCCCTAACCTTCTATCCAATCTATGAAATAGCATCGTCATTATTAGTAAATCAAAGGTTTCTGGCCCCCTTTTTAATTTTACAGATATTATTGAAACATGAAATCCCTGTGCTGCACTTACCTTACTAAAAGTCTGCCACATGTCATGCAGATTCATTAAACAGTTCCAACCTATCTGTTAACAAGCACCTTCTGTCCCTCACCCTTTAATTCTGCCCCACTTGACAGATTTGCATGAAACTTAAACTACCAAGGGTAAAACGGTGATGGTTTGCACTTGTCATGTGTCTACCTTGCAGGCGCTGCACGGACAGGATTGAGGCCTCTAAACCCCCAAACAATGGAGATGTGTCCAAACCAACATCCGTAGCAAGGAGACCCGCATTACGAGAAGCTGTGACATTACAACGATGCTGGAAAGCCGTGCAAAGCATTTGTCTGCGTCTCACCTATTTTGGGGTGGTTTCCCTGGCTGTGGTTGGTTCATCTGCTACATCTTGGGTTTCTGGGAGTGGTTAAACTGTAGCTCTTCTTCAGGATGGTACTTGATCTGCCTGTGTTGCATGTGTTTCTGTGGATTCCTCAATAGCACAAGGGCTTTCAATGGAAGCATCTTGCTCACTGTCATGCTCTGTTTGTTGTGATATATCTGTGCAAAATATACAGATGTATTTTAATATACTGTTTTTGTTTAACATTAAATATATTTAAATATATTTGACTCATTTGTGACTGCTCTGAATGAGAATATTATTAATACTAAACTAATGTACATGCGTTTATAAGCATAAAGATTATGTCATTTTTTCCACTACAACTCCCATAATGTATTAGTAAGTTACAACAAGCACTAACATTTAGTTGTTTTTCAAAACTACATGCAAAACATTTTTTAAATAAAATCTCTGGAAGTTATTAAAAGATAGTAAAATTTTACCTTGGGATGTACATGGTGGATTTGAGGTTTCTATGTTGAAAGCACCAACATCACTCATTGCCTCAATTAGAGTTTCTAAAGGTGTTGTGGTGTCTGCTGTTATGGTCCTCTGCTTGTCCCACTTGCCTCTGCCAAGCAACTTGCAACCTTTTGTTTAGTACGTGATCTTAATCCATCTTTTGTGAATTTCAGGGATGGTACACTACGTAACACCAACTGAATTTATCTTGTCCAAATGGCAGACCAGGTTTTATATTTTTTGGGATTCAGGCATGCTGAAAGAGCTCTTCCCAAAGAGATCCTTATTATGGGTAACACACTCCTCAGTAAGGACCTCAAGCGCCTTCTCATAAAACTTCATTTTGCACTTTCTAGCAACAAGATCTTTATCTGCTGCTTCCCTTGACATATTTCCTCTTCATTGTAGCCCAAAAATTCCAAAAACACTCCACAGAATCACTCCTCACAAACATTACCTTCCTCTATGTTACAGAACACTAGAAAGATGTATTTATTCACTTCCTCATTGTGAGGTCATCTTTATGCTCCCAGGAGGCAACTTTTCTTATTTAGAATTTCCTAATACAGATTCACATATTACCCTATTAGGAAATCGCAAAATAGCAATTGCGCATCTAACCAATTCACCCATTGAGAAAACACATCTTCCACACATTTAGATTAGCGATTTTCAAATCGTGCTTCACATGCAATTGCTATTTGGAAATCACTAAACGAAACATACACACATCTGGCCCCAAATCACCAAAACATCTTAAGATAAGCATGGAATAAAGTAAGATGCTAGTGCTCTGCTAGAGGACATTATTGAAATATACATTGCAGAAATAAAAGAAGCCCTCCATCTCCTTAGACACTAGTTGCACCTCATAATCTGTCAGCAACATTTCTGGTATACCCTCCCCGGCAAAGACATTTTAAAACATCCAATCACATGCCCGATCTCAATACCATTAGCGAAGTGCACCTCCGGCTATCTGAAGTACATTAATCAGGACTGGCACATATAACTGTCTTTCCTCACTATGTATTGGGACCTAATCTATCCAGTGATACATCTTCCTACAGAGGTATCAGCAACTTGCTGACTACTATGGCCTGCACATGAGATTTAAGTATCTCTTCACTAAGCATACATTTCATGCAGCCCTTTATCGCTCTCTCTGTCTGAACATCCATTCCTGGCCACCAGTAGCTCAATCTCTTCCGCTCCTTAGTTTTAGATATTCCCTGGTGCCCTTCATATACTAACTAGTTCAAGGAAATCACTTCTGAGCACATCAAGTTGAATCAGGCTCGTGCCCCTAAAACAAGCCTATCTTATTATGACAATTCATCTTTTCACACCAGAACCACTTACAGTCTTCGCTATATCCACCTTTACTCTTCGATCCTTCTCTATGTGACCTAGAACTTCTTTCATCACTTAATCAGTCCTCACTCCTTCTTTCCATCTCTCTTCCCCTGATGATACCTATGTCAACCTCCACACGCTGAAGTCCTGCTCCTCTTCTTCAACCTCCTCCATTTCCTTTTCTGACTCACTTGATACCAACCTTAATGACTACTACATGGTTCTTGGCACCAGGAATATAATCTCCCACAGAATTATACTCTTGTAAAGACACCACCAATTTGGCTTTCCTACTAGACACAGCATCAGCCCCTTTTTTAGTGAAGAAATTTCCTAAGGGACTTGAGATGTGGTGTCATTCTAAACACACTAGCCCACAAAAACTTCCCCAACTTCCTCACTGCCCAGTAACTGGCCAGTACCTCCCTTTCTACGACTGAGTAACGCAGCTCAAGCCCCTTTAAACTCCATGTAGTAAGCATGAGGACCTTCTCCGATTTTCTTTCATCTTGCAATAATACAGCTCCTAAGTCATTGAGAAGAGCATCTGTACTTAGTGTACATTTGGCCATTTGATCAAACTTTGCAAACTAGGGGCAGACGCTAGCTCACTCTTGACTAACCATGTGTGAATTTTGGAAATTTTGTGTTACTCTTGTTATGTGAAATTCCCAAAATTATGCCATCATGCCACCTTATGTAATGATGAGCCATTCATGGTAAAAATTTACAGCGAACAGCAGTTTTCAATAAAAATGTATCGCAAACGCATGGGAACAACAGAATGCGAGTGGCTGTTGTTTAAATGCTTTTCTTTCGTTGCACTATTTTTTAGAGCAAAATGCATTCTTGAGTCAAAAATTGAGGTGAGGATGCATGTCATGTTAAATTATAGCACTAAGTGGCGAATTTACATTTTGTGTAATTATGCGTCATTTCAAGTAATTTATGAAAATTTTGCACAATTAGGCAAAAGTAATTTATGAAAATTTCACGTACCCCCTACTCTTGACCTTGTTGAATTCTTACTCACAAGAACCCATCCCACACAAATTCTGCCCCTTTCTCTAGCAAAGTCCTCATGTGCTTTGTTTTTTTTTCCCAGCAAACCCTTACACAAACTTCATGCAATATTAGGTCACACCTAGAAATCACATTAATTTCTCTTTACAAGTGGAAGGAGCCAACCTTTGTATAGTCCTGACCATTTCATCTTTGGGCCTATACCATCATCTGTGATTTAAAGTCTTAAGTGCACTAGTGACCTTTTCCTCAATCTACACTTTTCCCTCCTATGAGTCAGATTCCTTTCACTTAGCCTCCTTAACACACCACTCAACCTCCTATCATGTTTACTCTCATTACACCCAAAGACTAGTGTATCATCTTCATGCACTTAAGCACCGTCAATTCCTTTCAATATATTCTCCATTGTCCTCTGAAAAACCGAGGCAGTAGATATTGGTCCAGAAGACATCCTAACATATCTAAACGTCCCAAGTGGCAAAATGAAAACCATTACACACTCCGACCGCTCATCAAGCTTGATCTGGTGATATGCCGAGATGAGGTCTATTGTGGTGAAGACACTGGCTTCATTTCAATGAAGATAGCAAGTTAGAAATGTTGGGAATGGGATACGTATCTACAGTCCCACTCCTGTTTAACTCTTGGACGTCGACATACAACCTCAGATCACCAATTTTTCATTTTGTTCTACATTTAAAGTAAATATATAAAATGAATTTACATTATTATGTATCATGAAATACCCTTAATATTTATTTTTGAGTTTAATACATTTATTTAAATTTTCCCTATAGTTAGCCGTGAGGAGATCTCCACATGATAAGTAAAAGGATACATAAAAATGTTTATTTATCTTAAAAATAAATATTAAAAATATTTTATGTTATATTTCATGCAAATTAATTGTATACATTTATTTTAAATGTAGAGGAATTATTAAAACATGCCACAGCACTATTAAATTAATTCTGTATTAATACTTTGATTATTAGAAATATAAGAAATTAAATTAATACTAGTTTTCCAAAGTTTAAATTAAAATCGAAATTTCCAATTAAAATGTTTTTTGTAATGTACATTCAAAATTGTTTAAAGTCATGTATAGAATTAATTACAATAAATTTAATTAGTTTTAATAAAATGTATTGTTACATTATTTTTGAAATTCAAAATAGGGTATTAACAAATTTTATAATTAAATAATAATGTACTATTTTTATATTTTTTAACATTAATTTATATTTATTTATATTTTTTACCTATTTTAAATAATATAATTTAATATTACTTCCTATGGTGTTTTATTTTAAGTCCCTATCTCCATTATATATTCGACGGACGGTGTTGCGGTATTAGTGGTTGACCCTATGTAGCGCTGGACTTGCCACTGTTTTTGTTTTTTAGTACGTACCTTACACCTGGAGTTTGTAAATACCAAAAGTAGTCAACTTACTCAGAAGTGTAAACTTACTCAAAAGTGCAATATACCTTTGTCAATCAGGCTGTCAGTCTTTTGGATATTTGCAGCCATACCAGTGGCTCCTGAATCTTGGCATACAATTTATACATATTTTATAACAGATCTTCCATCTACTGAAGGATAGCGTGTGCTAATGGTTACATTAGCCACCTTTTCAAATATAATCCATATTTTGCTCTGTCTTAACAGCTGCAAAAATAGCCCAATGTTTTTTGACTGATACTTGTCATCTCCATAGATTGCGTCATATTCTAATTTTTAATAGAAGTGCTCATTATTGTGCATGATTTTGGAGAGATTTGTGTAAAGCATTGGTCGTTGAACAAGCTCTCTGTTTTGGTTGTCACCCCCTGTCAAATGGCCAAACCAAAGTGTGGAGCCTTACTTACAACGCTGCTGTCATGCAACTCAAGACAACAGGCTTCCTATTTACCAAATGCAGATTTTTCTTATAATAATGCAACCCAAATTGATACTGAAGTTTTACTTTTCTTTTGTATGCAAGGAGTTCATCCAAGAGTTTTTCTCCATCTTCTCCTCGCATGATACTGATTATTTGAATCAGTTACAGTAGCAGAGACGTTTTGCTTCTGAGTGCTTACACCATCCTAAAGAAAAGATGAATGAACATGCTGATAAATCAAGATCAGACTCTGCTTCTTTTGCTGAAAGAAGAAGCCTGGCAGTCTTCTCATTTTCTTCTAGTCCATATATTGCCAGTTAGGTTTCAACCACAAATTGTTGCTGCATTTGTGAAAAATCAGCAGATTAATCTTGTGCACAAAGACTATCAAAATGATTAGTACTTATTCAATAATCTTCATTCCCAGCCTTCCGAAAATGGTTTCCAAACATGACCAAACACCTTCAAAAGCCATGGTATCATCCAGTGTGTGTGCACCTTTAAATGTTCCTTTGCATAGCAAGTCTGTTCATGTATGCATGAAGAAATATTCAGAATAAAAGTGTGGGTGGGCGGAATGTTTCATTCTGGCACTCTGTGTTACTCTTCTAACGCAGAGTTCCGACCAAATTCAGCCAATTGCCACGTGGCGGAATTTTTCCTCGCAAGGCTCCAGAAATGCATGCAAGATTTGTGTCACCCAGCACGATTTTCTAACGTGGGCAGTCGGGGCAGTCACGACCAGAGGGCTGCTTCTGCTTGAGTAGATTTGCTGCTGCTCAAGTAAATTTCTCTAGTCAAGCGGCAACAAAATAAATTTGAATTGCAACGCACTCTTGCACACTGCATGGTGCCATTCATGCTGATTTTTCAGCGCTGCTTCAGTTACTGGCGCAAAATTTGCATTGCGAGCAGTGGACATGCATATTTTCCGTCCGTTGCCAGAACTTTATGGATTCTCGCTGAGGTTTTATGAAACTCTATTAAATTCAGAGGAGTGATACCCAGCAAGTTCCGCCCACCCCTAAATAAAAGTACAGCATTCTGTGCCTACAACTGCACAAAGTTCTCCTTTGACAGCCAGGACAAAATCGAGTGCCATTCTGTTTTGCAAAATCAAAGTTCTTTGGGCAACTAACTGGTCCGAGATCAAACTTAAGACAATCGCAGTTGAGTTTGCTACCTCTCCTAGTACTTTAGCACCTTTGCGTATCTCATAGATGAATAGCTCTACCCAGTAACTAGGTCACAGAATAGCAAAGAATCGAGCAGTACCAGAGATACCTCTGGGCACGCTCACGCGGAAAGGAGAGGGTTGGGAATGTCTATTGGAGGGTACAGGGAAAGCGGGATAACGATCCAGAATAATCACTGGGTAGCCATGCGTATGCTAGATTCCAGCAGACATGAAAAGTTCCAGGTTCATCAGTGTGCCACTCCGGATGAGTAGGATTCAGAAAGGAATATTGCTTTATTTCCTGTTTCTTGTCTTTAATTGTCCTTGTGGTGTTTACAGGGGACTTCGCTCTCCTGGTCGGTCCATCTTCTTTTAGCGTGTGACTCTTGAGAACAGGCCAATATCCCTCAAGGAAACAGAAGAGACCAAGGTAAGTGTTTCCGTCACACTACCTATCTCTTAATTGGGGAAGGGCAGTGAGGGATCACCCGAGCTAATGTAATCCACCACCATAGATTTTCTAATAAGAGGGAAGGGTTGTGTGTGCGATGGTGTTAGGGTTTACTGGTGCATTCCCCGTCCGTGCCTCCAACCTCCCTCCTCCCGAGCAGCCCCCGGAGGCGTACGTGTAGCTGTGTAAGCCACGCTCCTCCAGGAGCGTGGCGGGGTGATTCACTGGTTCGTTGGCCTCCTGTCTTTCCGGCGGGTGCTTCTCCTCGGAGGTCTCCCTGTGGGTCCTGGGATTTGTCCTTCTCCGATTCTTTCTCCAACTTCGCGTCTTCTGTCTTCGCTGTGGCGTTTTCTCTTGAAGTTTCCTTCTCCAATCCTCCTACAAAACCCCGGTTTCCGCCTACGTGGGAGATGACGCCGTTTTCAGGGGCGGAGCTTGAAGGCAGCCAACTCCGCTTAAAGGAGCCAGGTTGAAGCATGTCTGGATCGATGTCTTTGTGGGTATCCTGTTCTCCTGTCCAGGCTCCCATATTTACAGGTTGTGAAAACAGAAGATGATCTATATGAGGTGGAACACACCACCACTCAACCTCATCCTTCTTGGATTCCAGCTCAGGGACACCCTCTTCGTGACAGCCTGATGGATACCAGGGGGCAAAATCCATTTGTCAGCCAGGTGCAGACTCTGGCTCAACAAAAGGAATGAGGATGGTGGCATTATTGCCTTCAGAACTGAAATGCCCAGGTACATGCAGTTGATGGCACTGCTCTTCTTCATCGAATGGGATAAGGACAATGGGCACCCCACCATTTGAATCAGTGGGTAAGTGGCAGTGCTTAATTTGAGCCGGTGGTTTCCGGTGCTCAGCATCAGCACTTAATCATCAACACCGGTGCTTTTCATGAGCACCAGTTAAGGACACATTAATTTACGGGGAGATTAAGTGATTTGCCCAGAATAACAGGATGTTTAGGCCACGTGGAGACACGAACCTGGCTCCCCAGCTCCAAAGTCGGCAGCTCTGGCCCTTATGACACATCCTCTCCCACTTTCATGGTTAGTAGTCGGTTCTGTTTTAGGCAGCGCTAACAGGAGAAATGGGCTGGTGCAAGCTGCCTCCTGATGAGAGTCCCAGCACTTATTTTTTTCACAAATTAACCACTGGTAGGTGGGCACATATCCAGCTTGAAGAGACGTTTATATTCTGCTTACAGCGCTTCTAAAATGGCAGGAATGAGCTATCAGGTAGATTGTGCCTTTATCTCGGAGATGAGCAGTCATCTCACTGCAGTCAATTTTTCACTCTCAATGTCCATTCCCTCCAGATACAGGCATACGATGAACCAGCCGGCAGGCTTGCAGTGAAGAGGGCCAGACAGACCCATAGAGGGATCAGGTAGCTGTGAAGCACTGACTACTGGTCTTGCAGGACCTATTTGTGGGCAGCTGGAGAAGCTGCATCTTGATGATAATGATAGGTGAAGATATTAGGAGCAGGAGCACTTCAGACTTCACATGGAGCAGCAGTTTGGATCGCGTTTGCAGGAGCACTTCGGATCGCTGGTGCAGGTTTAACATCTCTTGTGCTAGTGAACCGCTTGCAATGTGATGCATGGATCCAAGTACAAAGTCCACATTACTTTACAGTGCTTGAGATGAGCAGGATCTAGGCCTTGCCTCCAGTGTTGGAGCACTGACTTTAACTTGTGGATCTTCACATGAGCTCACTCTCTGGGTTGGAAGTTGTGAAAGGCCTCAGTCAGGCTGGTGAGCAGGGCAGCTTGGACTGAGAGTGTAAGCTATTGAGAGAGTGAATCAGGCATATGCAGATCTCTAGTGTCACATCAAAATGTAGGTACAAATAAAGCACAGCTGGAGGCATTGGTGGGGTATCAGGAATTGCCTTAGGCCAACCGATTAATATTTTGTATAGACTCAGCTTAGTCCTTTGGTTAGGAGTGGCTCAAACCGACCAAACACCACAGGTAAGGCATGGGCCACTTCAGCTGTGTTTCTATGCAAATCGTAGACATTTTGTTTTACAGAGTACTGATAAACATCTCCACTTTCCCTCAGGACTCTGAGTGATAGGCACAATGAAAGATCTATTTCACCCCTCAAACCAAACTCATTTCTAGGCAGGGGCTGCTCCTTCGTGAGAGCGGAGGATCGTCGCCCCGCCACCTAAATTGCCCCCAAAAGCCCCAAAGATGAAAAAGAAAATGGTAATAAAGTTAATTTATTACCATTTTATTTCTCATCCCCCCGTCCCGGACCGAGGGTCAGGATGGGGCTTGCACAGTGATGGCAGCAGGAAGGAGAGTGGGCTACCTGGGCATTTTTCAAAGTGCACTTGTCCCTTTGGCCGGCCGTCTTGCGACAGCCAGCCAGACATGTGCACTTTGAAAGCTCTAATCCAGCTGTCTTAAAACAGCTGGGTTAGAGCAAGTGCAAGGCTCCAGTGTCCTTGGGAGCAGCGAGAGAGGCCACTCCCTCCAATTCTGGTGCGTCGAACTGTAGCAGCAGGAGTAGGGCGACGTACTTTGTGGAGGAGGCCGTGTTTAAGGTAGGTTTTATTTTTACCCACCACCCATTTGCCTGCTCCACCACTGCCCATAGATGCCAGCCACAACTGTTTCTTGGACTATGTATGACACAGTTTGAGTTCCTTTGTATCTCAATATCAGAAGGGGGATTTCTAACATGTGGATACAGTGTCCGTAGCTCTTTAGTAACCCCGGGCGGAGCTGGCGTAGTGCCACTACGCAGAGTTCCACAGAGTTGGGAAAAAACTCAGTGGAAATCCGCTCCGCTCTACTCCCTGCCTCCACCCCCCTAATAAAAAATACTTTTAAATGAATTTAAAAAGAAAAAAACACGCTTACTTGTACTGTGGCGCCTCCGGGCTGCCCTCCTCCTCCTCGCCGTCTCTCTCCTGCAAACCCCCTACATCAGACGTACGTCTTGCGAGAAATGCGCATGCAATGGGGGGTTGGAGGCGGGGAGCTTATTTTAGCGGGGGGGGCTGGCTAACTCCGCTCCGCTGCAGAGTCGGAGTTTTGCCTAAACTCCACGTTCTCAGCGGAGTAGGCAAAACTCTGCACACTCCGCTGGAGTTCTCTGCCCGCCCTTACTCTTTAGCTACCGTTGTGAAAGAAAATACACACTTGTGGAAGCTCATAGAAGTCTACAACGTTTAATGCAAAAATAACACTATCAGCAAAAATATTCCAAGTGTGACTCGCTGTCGCAATGTCAACAGACCAGTGCTCCACCATCTAAAAAATTGGACCACATAATTCTGAACTCAGTACTTTTTTACCCCACTTTCATACACTTCTTCAATACAGCAAGCAGAGAAATAACGTGTGATTAAACTGAAATTCAAGATAGACACTAACGAGGAGGTGACTAGCTCTTCTTGTGGAAAAAATGCACAAACACCTTAGGAGGAAGATACATTGGGGTACAAGAGAAAGCTGACTTCTCTAAATCTGCAGTTCTTGCTTGGCTAAGCCAACTTCAAATTGAGTCTACGCATTACAGTCAGGCAAAATGTGCAATGTATAGAACTGAAATACAAAATGGCTGTTCTTTTGAAATGTGTGTTAATGTACAATAATGCAAAACCTCTGATAGCGCCTTAAGCAGGTATAAAAACTATTTAGCATATGTTAATACAAATAGATATAAAATAAAGTCTCAGTTCCACATTTCTCTTTTTCTTCATAACTGACAGACTTATGAGAAATATCAAGTAATTAAGCATGGGCAACACCTTTATTTCTGCTAGCACGTTGGACAATACATAGGCCAAGTTTAATCAAAACGTAGAGGGTCAACACAACAAGAATTATTGCTATTACTATGCAAAAAAATAATTCACCATTTCCCAAACAATGCAAATGTCCAAGACCAGATGTGCTCCTGTTTATTTCTAAGGCGCTTTTAATTTTGTGTAATTCCTTAAGGCTACTGTTGATGTGATCTATCTGTTCATGGATGCTGAGAGAAGTATTAGGTATGGGTGTGCAACATTCTGACACTACTATAACACAAGCCCCCCTCCTTTGGCCTCAAGGATTAAGTCCAGGGCTATTCTATTCTTCAAGGGCATAGTTTTCTGGGGTCTAGCTGATCAGTCATCAAGGCTAAATAGATAGCTGGGGCACTAATGACTTCTAGCTTGTTGCAATTTGTCTAGTTTCACAGATAGCCTGCCTTACACAATAGTTAGGGAACAAAATAGAGAAGAATTTGTTCATTTTGGAGACCTCACAGCATTGCCGGAGTAGTTGAAGGCAATCCTCTACAGAGTATCTGATGGCAGGCACCACATATCCAGTATAACAAAGTCCAGTCACATCTTCAGGTAACCAAGAATAAGCACTCTTGCCACAAATGGAAAGGAGATATTCCTTTCAATCATAATATTTTTGTAATAACAAGCTGGTTGGGGAATGGTGTTCAAAGGGAGTGACCTAGTCAGGTATGGTGTGATCCCCACCACAGTGTCACACTCACTTTGGCCTACAAAGATACTCCAATTAGTTTGATTATGTTGTGTATAGTCTAAGTAAGCAAGATGTATAGTGTCAGACAGGTAGTGACTTCTAGATTGTAAAATTCCTCTATATAGAAGAAACAGAGAGCAGATTGTCCTTAACAACATAGATAGCATCTTTAGTGACTTGAGACAGAGCAACCTTTTTAACCAAGGAATCAGCAAGGGCATTCCCTTGGAGAACTTCATCATGAGAAGTCTTGTGGGTAACACACTAAATTAATGCAATGTGAAGAAGCAAAAGCAAAGCATTCAGCAAATTTTGCCCCTCTGCATGTTATGTTATGTTATTGGCATTTATAACGCGCACGGCTACTCAAGAGTGTCCCGGCGCGGTACCTTAAATGGGAGCTGAGGGTCAACGGAAAATTTAAACAAAAAGCAGAGTTTTCAGCCGTTTCCTGAAAAGCTTCGGATCCTGGGCGCTGCGAAGGTCTAGGGGAAGTGAGTTCCAGGCCACCGCTGCCTTGTAGGCCAGGGAGCTACCACCCATTCTCGTAAGGCGTAAGCGAGGAATAACTGCCAAGTGCTGCGCCGCTGAGCGCAGCTGTCTCAGGGGCACATAGAACTTGAACCGTTTCCTAAGGTATACCAGGCCAGATTGGTACAGAGCTGCATGCGCCAGGGTAGGACTTTAAATTTAACCCTTTCAGCCACGGGAAGCCAGTGAAGATCGTGCAGCTGTTGCTTTATGCTAGATCTTCCTGGAATGTTAAGTAAAGACCTTGCCGCTGCGTTCTGTACTACCTGCAGTTTCCTCAGCTGGTACCCAGGTAGGCCAATGAACAGAGCATTCGCGTAATCAATGCGCGAAAGGATCAGGGCGCGGGTAACCATTTCCTTGGCGGCCCTAGGTAGGAGAGGGAGAAATTTCCTAGGTGATCTGAGGGTGCCAAAGCATTGCCCCGCTAGCTTCTTAATCTGAGTGGTGAACCGGAGATCTTCATTGAACCAGATCCCGAGGTTTTTAACAGGCTGACCCACGGAGTTGGGCAGTGGATAGTCAGCCGGCCAGAGTGATTCCCTAAACTGAGAGGGAAAAGTCCCATACAAGAGGATTTCTGACTTGTCCTCATTGCACTTAAGCTGTGCAGAGAGGAGCCATTGAAAAACGGCCGTAAGCAAGGCTCTAGCTCGAGCAGGGGATGAATCATTTTTACTCCATATAAAAAGGAGCTGGGTATCATCAGCATATGCAATGATCTTAGCGCCCAGCTCCTCTGCCAAATTGATCAGCAGGGTGACGTATATATTAAAAAGGAGGGGACTCAAGGTAGAACCCTGCGGCACTCCAGTGGTCACATTTTGTGGAGCAGAAGAAGACGGGGGCAGCCATACCTGCTGCGATCTGTCTTCCAAAAATGATTTAAGCCAGTTCCAGGCAGATCCAGTGATACCGATATCTGAGAGACGGGCCAATAGCAAGGAGTGTGGCACGGTATCAAAGGCCGCAGAGAGGTCTAATAAAATCAGAGCCGCTCTGCCACCAGCGTCCAAACCCTGTCTAATTGCTTCAGAGATTTCAACAAGGGCCGTCTCTGTACTATAATTGGCTCTGAACCCCGATTGAGCTGGATGGAGCAAGCCAAAACCTTCCACAAAGTTGGTAAGCTGTTTGTTAACCGCCTTCTCACAGACTTTCGCCACGGCCGGAAGAAGAGAAATAGGGCGGTAGCTAGCTGGAATCGAAGGATCCAGAGAAGGCTTTTTCAACAGAGGCAAAAGTTTGGCCTGCTTCCAATCTAGAGGAACAGTAGCGGTCTGTAGAGACATATTAATCAAAGTATTGACCTCTGGATTAACTACCTCAGCTACTGAAGCTAACAGCCTGGCCAGACATGGATCCGACGGGGAGCCAGATTTAAGTGATTTGAGGATTATCAGGGAGTTTTGCGGGGCAATATGCATCTGGAGAAGACCAATGCCCTGCATGACTCCAAACACATACTTCGAGTCTCTGAATACAGTTACAGTAATTTTCTCATCAAGGATACAAGCGTGGGTAAGGGCAACAAGTTCAGCAACCTGGGCATATCTCAGGCGTGGTAAGAGTCAACTCTCAACAACCTGATATATAGTGCATACAGTATGTTCAGGAACAAGCTCACCTTCATCATTTCTAAGACATGATATATCTATAAGATAGATCAGTTCACTATTTGGTTCAGGTGCACCATTGAGATCAATGCAGGGTTGCCACAAGAGAGTCATGAGGTTTTCCCACCTTGCTGGTGGCCATCAAATACGCTGGGTTCAGAGTGGGACAATGGACTAGGGTGATGTTCAAGACAAACAGCAATAGAATCTTTTATAGGGGTGGGCAGAACTCGCGGAGGTTCACTCTGCGGAATTCCACAAAGCTCCTAAAGATTCCACGGAGTTCCGCCAACAGGCAGAAAATATGCATGTCGCTTCTGGCGCTGTAATTTAGCACCAGTAGCATGAGCAGCGCTGAAAAATCAGCGCAAACTGAACCAAGCAGTGTGCAAGACTGCACAGCCATACAAGTTGATGTTGCTGCTGCTCGAGTAGAAACTCTATTCGAGCTGCTGCAAATCTACTCGAGAAGCTGCCCTCTGAGCGTAACCATTTGCGACCGCCCGTGACCACCCATGTTAAAAAATGGCACTAGAGGATGCCAAATATGAATTTGTGTGTTCGAAATGAAGGCATGCAATTAAGCAAAGCATGGGGAACATCACCATGCCACGATGTTAGAGGCAGTAAGGGAGGGGTATGGGCAGCAGCGCTACCCTGGAGGCATTACCCTGATGAAAATGCAGCTGCATTACTCGAATGAGGTTTTAGAGAAGGTTTTTGCTTAGGGTACCAAGATCCAAAAGGGAGAGGGTTTGCAGATAATCTTAACTCAGCAAGGGACATCCAGGGTGGTGAAAGAGAAATTAATTAAAGAAGTGGAAGAAGGTAGGATGGTTGCCCTTTTTTGGTTACTGGCCATTAGAAAAGTTAATGGTTTCCCCATTGGGGTGGTTTCTACAAAAACGTGGAGACTTTTGTATGATGCATCATTTGTCATGGTCAAAAGAGCAGTCATTGAATGATTTTATTTCCAGAGACGATACAACAGTTCAGCTAGCATCAGTGGATGAGCGTATGGTTGGGGAGGTCATGTGACGTTGAAGCTGAGATAGCGAAATGCAATGTAAAATTGTTTTTTGGGTTGTTGCCATAGACCCTAGCAGATTTCTCAGTGCTGGACATCAGTTTGAGAGGTAAATATTTGTAGACAACATAATACCAATGGGTTGTGCCATAACTTGTAGGCTGTCCCAAACATTTTGCATGGTTTGGCAGTGGTGTTTTGTAGCAAGTTCGGGTCACAAGTTAGTGACACATTATCTATGTAGGAATTGACCACCGTTTGCGTGGTGTATCCCCATTTTTTTTGGCATGACTGTTTTTGCTGGATGTAGAACTCTGTGCACTTTACCCCTGATAACCAGGAGTAAAGTGTCTGTGCTCCTCCTTTAAACATAGCGAAATTGTCATACACCTGAATATAATATTTAGCTTACCTGTAAATCTCTAATAAATGGTGCTAAGGGTACCCAAGGCCTGTAAGTTAAATGTAATTAGTGGATTGCAGCACCCAATGTGCTATCCACTACAGTGACAGTGCAAACCTGACTGCAGGCCTGCCAATTGTAGCCTGGCTATTGTAGTTTTAAAGTGCAAATTTGACGTGTCAAAATAACCACTCTATAAGAAAATATTTATAAGTCTCCCCTATGTCGGCCTTTTTGTCTTTCGGGCAGGGTGCATGCTAATTAAAAATAGGGCATGTAGGAATTTAATGTTAAACATTTCCTTACAGTGAAAAAGCCCCAAAATCTATTTTTACTGTAGCAAGACTAGCTGTTTTATAGGAAAACACTGGGTTACATTATTACATTTACTACTGCTAATGTCGGTTAGGAAGTTGCTAAAAAATAATTAAAGAAATATTTTTAATAGCTATTAAAAATCCAATTCAATTCTGAAGTTGAATTTTTGATGAATTACAAGAAAATGTTACTTTTAGAAAACTACCTTTTCCTTGTCTGAAACCTCTAGATGCCCAATTGTATATGCTCTCCCAGTCTGCTAGTCAGTAATTAGTATTTGAATAGGGGTGAAAAAGGTATGAAATGCTTCCCAGGATCAAACAATAGGCTGACCTGAATTGACAGAGATGACCCCTCTGAAACTCACAGCAATGCAGGGTGGGGGCTGTGTGCATACTTTTTGCCATCACATTGTGAAAATTTGCTGGAATGTCAAATCCTAATGAACATTTCTCTGGGGTTTTACATATAATAGTTGGGCTCACTTCAAAGGACAAGAACAGGATGCAAGACAATTCTTGTGCATTCATGTATATGCTGATCCTAATCAAACTCAGCTTTTGCCTTACCAGACACCACACCCAAAGGGTACATAGCCATCCCCCATCAGCATGTCCATAGTTCATACCCAGAGTTCTATATTTGGAAGCCTAAATAGTTATTCTCCATCACAAAGCCGGAGGTTCATGTAATACAATAATATTACCTATTCAAAGAGAAAAGTTATTATACAAATGTTATTGTGAGACAAGGCATTCAGAGTAAGTTACCAGGGTAGTGTAAATAATTTGGAGGGAGGGAATAATGTTTTGCGCATGTTATCACATCTAAGGTGATCAATTTATGTATATTTTCTAGCTCTGAGGAAGTCTGGGCAATGAGCTAGAAAGTAACATGTGTTGGCTAGAAGCTTTTAAATAAGAGTGCGGAATGAAGACCATATGTTGGAAGAATCCTCATGAGATCCAGTTCATGTTTTATATGTGTGCTTGCAAGGACTCTGAGTTAAACTGAATTTTAGAATTAGATGTGGGAGGACACTACGATTACTATAGTACACTCCCCACACACACACCCAGCCCTTCGAGTGAGTCCAAGTTTATTGTGTCCATAGACTTTCACCTTCTTCAAAATGCCCGAAGTGGGTAGGGTTGGACTGGGAAGTTTTACCCTATTGGTTAGGGCATGCCCAGGAGTCACTCACACTCACTATCTTGTGCTAGACATAAATGTGGCATCTCCAGGCACCCACTTCAGAACAGTACTGGACCTGTAAAAGATCTGAAGAGGACTGAACGTACAGTCTGAGACCCGAGAAGAACCCTTAAGGATTGAGCCTGCTCTACCTCTTATACAGTGAACAAAAAAGTGGACTCCAAGGGTCATAAGGCTGAAATCCTAGTACAGATACAAGGTCACAACAAGCTACAAGAGGTTGTTTCTTGCAACTGCCTCGCTGATCTATGGCAACTGGACCTGAGCTGAACCCTGCTGTTCACCTCTGCCTGACACACTGCAAGTTTCTAAGTGCCTACCCTGATGTCCTAGCGGCTTGAGCAGTGTACTCCTGTGGTGGATTGGGATGTAAAGGACTAAACTCAGAAGGTAAATATTTGACCAGGACGAATCTGGTTGGTGTGTCTGACCCGCACTCTATAGCGGTCAGTGTCAAATTGTGTCTAGGTCCCAGTCTACTGCGGTCTGACTATCTTTGGCATTTTATGTTTCTTGGCGCTATTCCCACATAAAACTAAAATATCATACCTCCCCTTATTTGATTTTTGTCAATTTGGTGCCATTTTGTTTTTGAATTTTTACTCTATAGTTCAAATTTGTTTTGGGGTCTTTATTGTTTTGTATTTTGACTTTATTAATGTTTTAGTACTGCATAAATACTTTACACATTGCCCTTAGTTAAGTCTGTCTGCTATGTGTTATAGCTACAGGGGTTGAGATCAAATTAATTTAGTGACTTTGAGGGTTCACCCTCACAAAGGTTGTGATTATTTTTTTAGCTCGATAGTCACCATCCCTCCAAATAATAATCCAATTTCTTTCAATCTAAATGTTTTTTTTATTTATTGGATCAGTTGGCAGGGAACTGTACCAGGAGACGTTATCTTCTTTTTATGTTCCTATTTTAATGTTCCCGGACATGTTATGTTATGTTAAACATTCTTGTAAAGTGCATGGATGCCCCAGCAATGGGGCGTCCCAGTGCTAAGACTGACGAGTGCATACCGGTAGGTTTTAACTAGAGGTTAGAGAAGAGCCAGGTTTTGATCAGTTTTCTGAAGGCCCAGTGGTCTTGCGTGCCCCGAGCGGCAAGAGGGGCAGAGTTCCATAGGGCGGGTGCCATGGCCCTGAAAGAGCGCCCCCCCTGCTCTTAGCCTGCGCACTCGGGGGTACAGGTTAGATGCAGATCAGCGGAGCGCAGGAATGATCCGGGAATGATCCGTCCAGAGCAAAGGGAGGGGCGGATTAGCCTCCATGGTCTGGAGATTCGAGAATACGGGATCGAGTAGATGACCTGCTACATGTGTCGGGCCCTCCACTATCTGGGTTAATTGGCAGGCGTCCATATCTCCCAGGAAGTTGATAATCGGCCTGAAACGAAAACGAGGAACTCATTGTGATGCTGGAATATGCAGCGTTGGCAGAAAGAATGATGTTTCTTTAAAGTTTAAAGGTTTCTCTGGCGTTTAAATTTGCATAGTGCTTTGGGCAAGGAAGACTTTATGTAAATGCTTGCGTATTGCTATAGCAGGGTTCAGCTCTCTCATCATAATGTGCGATTTGTGGCTATCTGCAGTCTGGCTTGAGAGTTTGGCATGACTGGTGTGACAATGTGTTCCCTGGTAGAAGACCTTCTTTGGAAAGTTCAAATGTTTTCAGATGCACCAGGTGCTGACTGAATTGGCCTGTTTTGGGATGGCAGATAATGCTCAGAGAGGTGGCCTACACAATTGTTAGAACAAGGTCGTAGTATTGCATCCGTGTGGATTATTTCATTTTTAGTGGTACTGGTGGTCTTGGGGCAAGATCTGGCAAACAAAAAGTGGATTTCAATGTAGACAATCAAAATGAAGTCTCACTGGTGAATGGTCAGAAGGTAACAGACATAAGTCCTTAAGCTGTTGCAGCATATTATTTTGGAGTATTTTCAGTACAACATTGTCTTGAGGGCCAGACACATCCCATGGTTAGTCAATAGGTTGGCTGATGCTTTGTCTACTTCATAGTGCCAAAGATTTCTTGGGCTGGTGCCAGAAGCGTGTTCTCAGAAAAATTTGGTACCACAGGAGTTTTGGCTTTTGGAAGAAAAAGGGTGTTGCCATTGATTGAAAACTCACTGGCAGAATCTACAAGGTTGGTGTATCCATCAGCTTGGGAGGAATTTGTGGCGAGTGTGGCGGTGAGGCAAGGAGGTACCGAAGAGGAGCTAGTGGCCATAAGGGAAGACAAGGCAAGGATTATATTATGCGCATGACTAAAAGAAAGCTCTCTGCTGTGACTATCGCTGGTAAGCTTGCAGGGATATTTGCTTGGATCTATTACCTATCCACAGAAGATTTGGGCAGTAGGATGCTGGCAAGTTGGGCAAAACAGAGGAGGTCATCAAAGCACTCCAAGAAGGCAATAACAAAGAAACTGTTGGAGTGAATGCTACATAGCTTGTGTAGTATGTGCACATCATGGTTGTGGTTGCTTTAATGAGTTCTCTGGGTGTCAGAGCTGTTGGGTGGCTAGACAAAAAAGAGAATATGTTTGCAGCAGGTGTTTGTGCACTGTTTAGAGTTTGTGGGTGGGAACGTTTGTTGCATGGATGAAAATGCTGCAAAGGAAGGTTTGTAGGGAAGCATTAAAATACAGTGGGATCAAGGAAGGCGGCAGAAGGTTAACTTGGAGATGTCTGTTTTGTGAAAAGTTCAGGAGGTTGAGAGAATTACAGCATGGTAATATGGTTCAAGAACAGTTCAAATTGTTCGGGACCAACGGACCAACGATGAACATCCCTTGTTCTTAGCCAATGAGGGTTATCTGCTGGAGGTCAGGGGTTTCTTCGCAAAGGCTTTTGGGGTTAAGCTTTGGTATTAAGGGGCATATTTACAAGGAAATGGCGGAGCGGCGGCAACATTTTCAGCGCGGCGCTCCGCCATTTCCAAAACACAGGGATGCGCCAAATTTGCAACATTACAGCACACCCCTGTGTTTTCCCTAGCGCTGGTACTAAAAATAGCTGCCTGGCACCAACACAGACACCCTCGTTCCATAGTACAAGGGTGCCTGCATTGCAGGGAATGATTGTTTATGTGCAGCAAGGGACACTTTCCTGCACATAAACAATCATTGATGGCGTTTTGCTCTTTCTATGTGTGCTGCAGAATGCAGCACACATAGAAAAAGCAAAAACGAGGAGAATTAGAAGTATTTCTCCTCTTTGCACCATTCTAACGCCTGCTACTGCATGGCATTTGTTGTTGGCGCTGTCTTAGATTTACAGCTCCTTATAAATCTGGGGCAGTGTCAAAAAGCTATGGGTGTTGCGGTGGAACGCCCACAGCAACACCCATTGCACACCCCTTTCACACAAAAAACTGCATGAAAAGGTACCATATTTACAAAGCGGCATTAAGCCACAAAATATAGCTTAACGCCACTTTTTAAATATGGAGCAGGGCATTGTGCCACAGGAACGTCTGTAAAAGTGACGTTCCTTTGGCGCAATCCGCTTGTAAATATGCCCCAGATTTTCATGGCAGACAGAGGGCTATTTTAGCAGCAGCCTCGTGCCATAGCACATTTGGGGGGACCAGGGGGACAGGAAAACCCCTAGACAGGGTTTCCTGGGTGGCACAAAATGCATTAGTGAAGCAATACAAAGGAAGGGCTAGGCATTGCAGCTCAGAGTAGGGCTGGGGAGGGAAGGGGAATTCAAACAGTGACATCAAGAAAGGGGTTTGAAAGAAGTTGAGAGTCAAGCGTGTGAAGGTTGGAGGACAAGAGGGGGCATGGGTTGAAAGCATGGTGGCCTGAGAGGAGGCATGAGTGGAATAGGATTGCCTTGAAGGATGCTGCTGCATGATGGAATGGTCTTGAAATATAGGGGAGGTTTAAGGGTGGTGGGGTTAGGTAAATGTTGATGTATTAGTGAGGCCAGGATTGTTAATTGTTGTTATTTTTTACTATGGTTGGGCACTAGCTGATGGACCTGTCCTATTAAAGCAACCTCATCTTTTACTCTCTATATGGGCGTCTGTAAAAACGTCTGCGGCGTATCACCCAACTTAAGTCACTTGAACAAAAGTAGAGGCAATGTGATTACATACGGCAAAGAAATTCGGACTAACAAGATTTACAATATCCGATGTGTTTTTAACCTAGCTGTTAATCTGTACCCCTGTGACTTTATTTAATTATTTAGCGCCTGGCCACAATGTATACCATATTTAAAGACAGAGATGTTTTCAAAACTCTGAGGAGCATATTTACTATTCTTTCACGAAACGCAGGACTGCAAACAAATTGCTGTGCTGCGTTGCGTGAAAGGGAGAGACAAGAAATGCTCCAAATTTACAAAGACATGGAACTTATCTGCTCTTTCCTTGCTCTGACAGTCTGTGTGCTGCCTAGCGCCAATGCAGGCACCCTTACACCATAGTGCAAGGGTGCCTAAGTTACAGGCAGGATTGTTTTTGTGCAGGAAGGGACACCATAAGGGCATTATCCTCTCTATGTGTGCTGTACAATGCACCACACATGGAAAGAGGAAATAACGAAGAGAAATAAAGATATTTCTCTTTGCTACTCCTCACTGGGGAAGGCAAAGCATTTTGATGGATACCGAGGTTTACTAGCTTTAGTAAATCTGGGAATGCAGCAAAATCCATGAGTGGATGCATGAGAACGCCATGCTCCACCCATGGAATGTCTCTGAAGTTGAAATACAATGTAATACAACGCAACCAGCTGAATTATGTTACATTTATTTACAAAGCCACACACGGTCACATTAATCAGACTGTGTGTGGCTTTGTAAATTCAAGTCTTTGTTTGCCCTGCGTCAACTTTCACATCACAAGGGCGATGCAAAGGCTTAGTAAATCTAGGCCTAAATCTTTAAAATGCCTTGGTCACTTACAAAAGAAAAATTACAAGATGGCGACGATAAAATAACTTTTTAGTCCTTTCATTATTTCCGCTTAGGGCAAGTTTGTGGAAAGTTCGGCCCAGGCATGACATGCTCGATGACTAAATAAGAATCAGGTGAGGAAAATTACATTTCCTTGGTGTGCAATACATGTTTTCCAGCTATCTTCAAAAACTTAAATATGAAGGAGCAGTACATAATGAAAAATTGATCAGGTAAAATGTTACCCTAATAAGGGGTTTTAGAGTAGACTGAATGATTTTATTCTTTTTATGAAATTTTGTTTTAAATTTTTGTAACTGTCTTTTAAACAAATTTTTAGTATCATGCTTTATGGTTGTGATAACCAAATAAAGTTTTTCTTGACTGACTGACTTACTCTTAAATAGATAATTTCTTCTAGCTACTTCTAAGAAATTAAGTGTATCCATATGAATAGGCAAAGCATTGCAAGTATTTTTAATTTATTAATAATTAAAAAAATTCCTAGAACTTTTTTGAACGAGTCAATTCAAAGACCATATGTATAATAAATGTAGACAGAAAACAAACACTAATTCACTCACCCACGATGTGGCAGGCTACCCATCTGGCAATGCGTTTTGGCACCTTACTATAGTTTATAAATCACAATACACAAGCAATCACAATACAACACAAACATGAAAGCCCATCACAGTCTATAATTAAAGACAACTATTTTAGGTGTGCTTTTCTCCACTAAGGTGAACTGATCCATTCTTTATAGCATGGCAAAATATAGGGTGCAAACACTTCCATGGGGAAAATACTGTTGCTGCAGGGCATCTGATCAGTTTTTGCAGCCCATTCTGAGTTTTGCACTGCAAGTCAATTGTGTTGTTTGGCCAGTATATGCCTTTACTAAAGCAAGGAACTGCCCTCCACCCTAGATGGAACCCCAACTCCCTGGGGCTCTCATGAGTCGAATGGTCTTTGGTGTCAGGACTGCAGTTTTTGTGAACTATATTTATGGTCTTTTTGTAGGGATAAAACTGTTGAAAGTAGAGGATTTTAAAGGGACACATTGGTGAAAACTGGAATAAATTACAGGTAACTAGGTAAAGGGTCTCCTTACAAGTGAAAGAATACCACACTCGTCGAAATGGCCTATGAGTTTAAAATTATTTTCAAGAGTCAGTATGGTCTCCACCAAGGTCTTTTAGAAAAGTCAAACATTTTTAAATGTTTAATCACACTGTTGGAGTAACAACTTTCCACACCGAATAATAATCCAATAGAACTGTACTGGGGTGGGGGGGGTGGGGGGGGGGAGTCCCGTCCTTATGATCCCCAATTACTTTTTGCAAAATTAGTGGCAATTCTAAATGGAAGTTTTGAAGTTTTGTCTTGATAGCCTGTCACTGTCGTTTACCGCAGCAGCCCCCTACTCAGTGCTAGAGACAGTAGTATCCCCGATAGCACATAAAGCTAACAGTAATATGTCCAATTTCGAAAATGCTGCAGAAATATATTTTACACAATTGGTACAAATTATTTTGTAATGCAGGTAGACATGTTGCTAATTTTCACATCACTGCAGTAATGCGCATATTAATAAAATCTCCACATCTTACACAGTGTTCTGATTGTCACATTAATGTATGCATTTGCCAATTTCCTGAATGCCTTAATAATGGACCTCTGTCTAGTTTCGAGAATGCTGCAGTAATGCAAACCGTTGACTAGCTGCCATAATGCTTCAGTGACACACAACTTTTCCCACAAATAGTGTGATAAACTAATATTTTGTCCATTTTTGAAACATATGCAGTGAAGTTCAATCTTCATACTATCCCAGTATGCCATTTGTGTACTGTTTTCAGAGATCAATCAGCAACATATCACTGCTTCTGCAATCCACCAGCAAACACAGCTTGCCAGCCTACACACACACACAGACACACATAGTGACATACATAGGAAGCACTAGCTAAGTAAGCGAACGCCTAATACTGAAAGCTGATCACATGTGCATGTTTCAGGTGAAGTCCCAATAGGATAGTCCAGGGGTTGAGCATATTTCACAGAGATCTAAGTGTACTCTGCAGGCCAGGGGCTCCACTACAAGTAAGGCTGCTCGTGGGATCAATGCACCTGCTGGAGAGTTGCTGCCACCATCCATGCAGTCCTCAAATCTGACTGATCAAGTAACGTGTAGCCACGCTCTTTCGCGACAGCTGTTACTGCCTGGTATGCCCCTTTGTTAGGGTAACCAGATCTTGAGAACCAAAAACCAGGACATTTGGGAAAAATAGAAGAAGGGCTACAATTTTTTATCCACGGAATGGCACATAATGCTGCTGTCATCAACATAGGATCACAGAAGATGCATTAGGAAAGTAAATAAAATGTAATTTCTACAACCAAAATAATACCTATTAATTAAATTGCTTACTTATAACAGCTGCTAACTAGCACAGCTTTAGAACACCCAAAAAAGTGCCTCTCACTGTTTTCAGTCAACCCCCTCTAAAAACCGGGACATGATCCAAAATTGCCGAAATCTGCCGGAACAGCTGGTGAAAACCCGGGACTGTCCGGGCAAATCCGGGACGTCTGATCACCCTACCCTTTGTGCACTTTTTCTGGCCGCACAATGCCCCCCAAGTGGGAACATCAGGGGCAAACACCGGGCTCCAACCACAATTTGGGTCACAGGGAACCTGTGTTTTGAAATTTACATCAGCGCTCAGCATGTGGTCGTTAGCGGTATAAGCGCGTGCCAGCTCTGATTCGCGCCACTCTCTATATATGTGTGAATCGATGCAGGTACTTAACTCCTTGTGGTCCAGCTCTCTCAATAGCCTAGTAGTTTATGTTAAGAGAAATCTGAACTTGGAAAAGTGGTAATTTAATGGTGAATAATTTGTAATTGACCACATGTTGGCTTATTACTAAATGTAATGAAGGTTTTATGTCAATATGTGTTATAATACTGTCCAGCAAATCCCAGTTAGAAAGCACGATAGATTGGCTTTATTTTAACTAACTTGTTAAACTTTTCAATTCAGTTTGTAGTCTTGAGAAACCCTTGAGAATGACGGTAAACGTCGACTATCGCGAAAGGCAGACGATTAATTAATTATGAATTATGAAGAGTGAGATTTCAGTTAGCAAACAGGATTTTGTGCATGTCTAATAAAAGAGTGTCTCTCATGCCTTTTCTTGACTAGCAGTATTGTGCTGCTGAGGACAGCAGTGAAGCCACCTAATTGGCTGTCAGAAGAGGGGGTTAGAGTGCAACTCAGACAGCGAACGGTGATAGCATTAAAAGAGTAACTTCTCCTCCCTTCAGCAAACACTCAAGGCAGGGTGGGTGGAAGAGGATGTATTTCTGAAAAGTAAATAATACAATGACCCTGACCATTAATTGCTGTTCATCTGTCTGTCAATTTCCAAGCTTCTTTGGGATCTGTGAAAAAAAACCGTTGGGGCTTATTTACAAGCCCCTTGCGCCACCCGTACGTCACTTTTCCCATGTTAAAAATGACGCAAAAGTGGCGCAAGGGGCTTGTAAATAAGCCCCTTTGTCTCCATCCAAGATCTTCAACTCACAATATTGTATCAAATGTCAGTTTTTGCTGCATTTCAGCTTCACGGTGCAGTAAGAATTGTGTTGCTCTTAAACTGCTGCTGTGGTATAATGAGACCCTGGTGGTATCTGTTTCAAAAGGATAGTACTATGTGTTCATTGTAGGAGTACATTTCGGTCCCTATCGTTGAGCAGCCTGGACACCACAGGCCAAGGCAGCTTACCAGGTGGCTGGAGCTGCCATCAGGACTCTATGAGTTTGTTCCATGATGAAGAAGGAGAAGCCTTTAAGGGCATCAACTGCGCTGAACCAGTTTTCAAGGAAAACTTTCATGCTGCGCCCTTCGATCAGCTCAGGCAGGCCTGCATCTCAGTGTGCTCCTCTCAGTAACCTAGAAATCACCTCCACCCATGTAAGTCTGCAAGAAAGGTGTTCATTTCCTTGATCTCAGGCTGAAGCGTGGCCAGTTGGCATTCAGACTCCATCACTCTGTCAGCTAGCTTTCTTTGATTCACCCTCAAAAGGTAGAGACCCAGAGAAGCATCACTGATCCTCTGTTCTGTGGTGGTGTTAGTATCATGCACGGATAGCTGGATTGAGCCTAGCTTATCTGCAGAGGCTGCAGGTCTCCGTTGGTCAGCAGGATCCAACATCAGTTCAGTGTCTTATGTGGTCACATTTTTCTATGGTGCTAAAAGCTGCGCTGTTTGGGGTGTGCCTTTGATTTGAATGGATTCATGTTTCATCCGGTGCCAGCCAGAATGATGAAGCTGACTCCAGGTCAAAATACCCTGTCTGGTGATGTATGGTCATCAGCATGGCCCCTGGCAGAAAGGAGCGAGGGCAGTAGTCTACATGTGATCCTCTCTATGTGAAGACCAGTACTCAAAGTTCTCATCCACCCTTACTTCTGTGGCTATGTATTTGTTTCTGTTGAACTAAGCTCAGTGACGGCTGCCTCGGAATGGGGGTGGTTAGGCGGGGGGAAACATTTATTTAAATACACTTAATTTCGGCCGCCGCCTCTCCTCTGTCCTCACACCGCACTGCAGCATAACCGGAAGCACCCAGGCTCCAGGACTCTCCCAGCCCATGCAGCGTCGTGATTGGTCTGAGCAGCCTGTTTGGTCGCTCAGGCAGTGCCTGGTCATGTTCTCCACCCGGCTGTGCAACACAGCCAGAAGGAGAATGCTAAGTGCACATGACTGTTTGGTCGGCCAAACAGCCATGCGCACTTAGGGAGTGCATATCACTCCTCGCTCTGGCAAGCTCAGCCCCACCCCGCCCCGACTCGACCTGACTCTGAGTCCCTCAAGGAAAAATAAAATGCTAATAACGTCGTTATTATCATTTTATTTTTATTTTTTGCACTGCTCAAAGAGCAGTGGGGCGACACTCCTCCGCCTTAGCGGAAGACCCGCCACTGACTAAGCTCCATTGTTTGTGCTCAGGTCTCATGGCCCGTTTTTGCCACTTTACTTCAGTACTTTCTCTCTCTGTCGCCCAGTGCCATGAAATGAGGGTGCTCTCACCTTGGTTTCATCTCTATGTCAGGCAACGGACCAACTCCTTCCATCTCCTGTGATTTGGTGCTCGTCATTTGTGCAGATCCACCCTGGAACACCACAGCTCTGCGCTGCAAGCCTGGTATGCAGACGTCAGGTCTTCCTTAGTGGTGAATGGCAGATCTATTTCCTGTGCCTTCTGTGGCACTCCACCACCTACTGTCACGACTTGCTCCTTGCGTTCTCATTTCCACCACAAGGGGGCTAAACTGTGGAACTCTCCAGTGGTCTAATAAGCTTCCAGACCCTCCCCTTCATGTACATACTGACTTACAGTCATTTGGATTCTACTTGCAAATTGCCATCTATTCCCAATCCATGCAGGGTTTTGTGAAAGCCAGCCTGCTCATGCTTGAAGCCAGCCTGCTCATGCCTGAAACTCCATTACCCAGAATTCCCTGCTCACTGCTTCGTCTCCACCCCTGCAGGCCAAGGATGGGTGGAGGAATTCAGCTCACCTGTGGCTGGCTGCTGCTAGCCTGCTCACACCTGATGAATGTGATTACTGTGAGCTCTTTTAAACCCCAGCTCCCTTCAGGCCAAGGTTGGTCATTGTAGCTGTGTTCCGGAGAGACCGTGTTTCCAGTGTTTCCTGAGCTTTTGATATCCTTGTTTCCAGTGTTTCCTGAGCTTTTGATATCCTTGCTTCCAGAATTCCTGTGCTATAGCTAGTCCTTGTGCCTGAATTAGCACTGCCTGCAGAGCTACCTTGTTTCCTGAGCTATAGTTATTCTTTGTTCCCGGGCTTCAGCTATTTCTTGTTACTGATTTGCACTGCTTGCAGTGCTCTCTTGGCTCCGTGTTTCCTGAGCTGTAGCTATTTCCTGTTTCCTTGAACTAGCACTGCCTGCAGTGCTACCTTGACTCCTGAAGCTTTAGTAATTCTCTGTTCTGGAACCAGCACTGCCTGCAGTGCTACCTTGACTCCTGAGCCTTAGCTCAATTCTTGTTCCTGCCCCAGCACTGCCTTCAATGCTACTTTGTTTTCTTGATTCCTGAACCTGTACTAATCTAGTATACCCTTGTAGCCTCCCCTTCTGTATGTCCTTTTCCAGTTCCTGCATTTCTTCCCATTTCCTTGGTTCCAGTTCCTAGTTTACTGTCTTTCTATTCCTGCTGTCTTGCTTCTTTTACCTTGTATGTTTGCTACTTGCTTTCAGCCAAGTGTGCCCTGTGAATTCCTTCCTTTCCTGTTAAGCACTCCTCCTTGATAGCTCCTTGTCTATTGTGCCTGTATTTAGTTCATCCTCATTGCTGTTACTGCCTTGCGTGTTCCTGTTTGATCGCCAGGATCCGTGGGTCCAGCTGATAACCTGGGTGGTGTTTCTTGTTCACTGTGAGTCTTGTCTTTGAGTTACATTTATAGCATCACCAAAGTATCAGCTCCACAGACCCTGCCTTTGCATGCTTATCCTATATGTGGGTATTTGCAGTCAGTATCTGTAACAGCAACTGTGGGTGAGGAACTTACTGAGCTTCAGCCTTACCGTGTGGAGCTCCCAAGTGCTTTACCCCACATTCCCTTTATTGTTAATGTTGTTGTTGTGTATATATATATATATGTATATATGTCTGCACGTCCATACTGGGTGTAGTTATTCTGAATGCTAAATTGCCTCTTGAGTGCCCATCCTTTGAGTCTTAGCCATCGTGTTCACTTGTACAGGCTTCCCCTTTGGATCCCTTTTTCTCCTCTGACTCCCTGTGTGATCCTGGGCAGCGCTGTACTCCTCTTTCTGTGTATGTTTTCTACCCAGTTCCCAGTCCTTGCCCAAGTCCCTGACTGTGTCCCAGACAGTCCCGGACAGTCCCTGACAGAATGACCAACCCAGATTTCCAGGGTCACTTATGAGGTTTCTTTGCATTCAGTTAGCTACCATTTTTCTGTTTCATGTGTGTGTGAAAATACTGAAGGTGTGCCATAATGAGAGGTTTAAGAAAGAAACACACCAGTGCATCATTTAAGTTTGAGCAGGGAAGTTCGCCAGTGCCCACCAATGAGAGGCATTTAGTGTCTACTTTACAATTTGAGAATGTTCACCTTAGTCCTGAAACAATGAATCCTCTTATGAGAAATGGGAATTTACGTTCTGAATATATTACTCATTGGCTCTCAAACACCTCTTTGCCAGATCCTGACTTAATCTTCTGTTCTGATCCAGATTCAATGTCTGTGTCAGCATTGCAAAAGGAGAATGATGCCATACTCAGTTTGCTGAACAAGAATTCTGATTCTAGCATGTCTGCTGTAAGAGGTTGTAAAATACAATATTCAACCACACAACCAAAGAAAGAGCAGATTCATTTCATAACCTCCATTCTCCATTCAAATAATGTTACCCAGTCTTGTAGTCCAGTAAAGATCACAGTCCCGGATACTAAAGGGACCTTGTCAAATACCACATTCAAAGTAAACAATAATCAGTTTAACAAAAGAGAGAAAAGACCTACTAGAACACAGGCGGCTAATAGCCAGTTTGAACAAAATCCAAGGTGTAGCTCTTTTGTTTGTTGTGAAGTTGCCAAGTCTACCACTGTCCTCGTAGAGAAAGATCTGCAGGCTTCACAGGATATAATTACAGCTAAGATTCTTGAATTACAACGAGAGAATAAAATGTTTCAGACTCTGTTACAAAATTATAACCCAGAGTTCAAGTGGGAATCTAAAACCCCTGTAGAAAACAACTTTTCCACCGCTACGTTAGCCTCCTTAGAAATGGAGATTGAAACCTTGCGCTCTCTTTTGCGTTCCATTCAGAGCTGGTCCAACGATTGTGTGAATAATACTGTGGCTGATCGCTCAGATTCCACTCAGAAAAGCCACCTCGCCGCCAAGACCTGGAACACCCTTCCACTAAGCCTACGACAGACCCAAGACCTGCTGACCTTCAGGAGGCTACTCAAGACCTGGTTGTTCGACCAGTAGCAGCACCCCCCCCCCCTTTTTCCTCCCCCAGTGCCTTGAGACCCTCGCGGGTAAGTAGTGCGCTTTACAAATTCTGTGATTGATTGATTGATAGTACCTTGTCTTACAGTGCAGTTAATGAAAGTATTTCTTTGAAGTCTGAATTTTCTACCTCCTCTGCTGTTTTTTCTTCTAGTGCTAAATTACATCTAAGCGCTACATCTGAGATGTGTCCTTCCACTTTTCAGGAACCCAAATGCTAGGTAAAACACAAAGCATCTCTTCGCTTTCTTTTCCTGGTAGTGAGGTGAGTTCTATCTCAGAGATAACCTATAGACAAGCCATTGACATACCGACAAAACCTGAACCTGTGACCCACATAATTCCTGACGTGACAATATCCTGTGATTCAGACCACACTCTTGATTTAACTGCTGCCACTGAAGCCAACCTCCTCATTGAGAAGGAACAAAATCCTGACCCCTTGCTTGCTCTATCACCTTCAAGTGCACCACATATTGAGAAGTCAGGAAATATTACTCTATGTGTTGATGCATCTGTAACACCTTGTAATGTAGAAGAAATTGAAAACATTTCCAAAGACCAAGTAATCTCTGACCTGTTTCCTCTGACTAAGACATGTGAACTGCCAAATGGTAAAGGGAGTCTGGTCATCAGAGACTCTAAGATAAGCGGTATTTTTAGCCATCCTGAAGAAAGCGCTTCATTGTGTTTTAATGAGCCAAGGAACTGTGAAGATTTCACTATTGACAACAGGGAATCTACTGTTCACGGGTTACCGCCATTCCCAGAAATAAAAGTCTGTCATCCTTGTGCCTCTCTACCATCAGCTTGTCTTCTTGCAGAGTCTCCAGAGTCCTAAGCCGGCCTGATGCTTTCCGAGTCTCCAGAGTCCTCAGCTGGCCTGCTGTCTTCTGAACTTCAGGCTGCAGCTTGCCTGCCATCTGAACCCGAGCCTGCAGCTTGCCTGCCATCTGAGCCCGAGCCTGCAGCTTGCCTGCCATTTGAGCCCGATCCTGCAGCATGCCTGCCATCTGAGCCCGAGCCTGCAGCTTGCCTGTGATCCAGCGCTAACAATAAAAATTATTCTCCTATATGCTTCGGTCATCCAGGTGCAACTATTCCTCCAACACACAAACTATATCCATATGTCGGTGGGGCCCATAACACCGCACATACATTCACTTACTCATTTATTCCCTGGATTTCCTCCGTCCTTAACCTAGGAGAAAACGATTCGCTGGAAGGAGACGGGATACCTCTTTTAACATGACATAATGTTTCACATTTGCTTTAAGGTATTCCGCTCATTGGTCGATGGACCAACTAGTAGGAATCAGTTAATGGTGATTAAGACCAGCTCAATCACAATAAACTCTTTATCAATTTACCTTAATCATTGAGCTAAAGAATCACTGAGTCATTTGTTTAAAGAATAATAAAGTTTATATAAAGTTTCGAAGCAAGAAATGAGGTTAAGCTTATTATTCAGATTATTACATTTATCATCAATATAAGAATAAATTGAAATTGCAATGCATATCTATTAGACGGAAAAATAAGGTAGTCATAGTAAGAACTCTAAAAGATCAATCTATCTGTCTTGGAAAAATCTAATAGTTCTAAATGAAAAATCTATCAGGAATAAAAAGGTTCTCCTAAAGCAGCATCTTATACTCAACTGGAAATAAAAATAGCAGCAGCAGCGTCAGCTCGTCAGCATCAGCAACCGCAACTTCACCCATCTACAGCATCTAACTTCTCCAGCATCTCACTTTCCAGCATCTCACTTTCCAGCATCTAACCCCTCCCACCAAGAGTAGGTCTTCTTATACCCTAATTCCAGCTTACTGAATAAAAATGTTGCATCTTCATGGCGTGATTCTCTCTCATTGGTTCACTCAGGCCCATATACATTTTAATCAAACTTCCTTGTCTTAACCAGTTCCTTGTGGAATGTCCATGCTTGCATCGTTTCCCACAGTTCATGACATTGCTCATCCGTTTCGATCAGTCCAATTTGTATCTTTTTCTGCTACTTTTTAGATTCAACAGTTCCGTCCATTTATTCAGTTTGACTTCTCACGCTTCTTGCTGATCATCTTGGCACACATCTGCTCAGAAAGGTCACAATAGCCTTGACCATACTTCCGTCTTAGCCTCTCAGCACGAACACGTGGTCATCCTTTTCCCCAGCCTTTCTACTCTACCACACGGTTTCCTGCTCATGCGTACTCTAGCAAATGGCGGCCATTTTATATCGCTGCTCAACAGGCCTAAGCGCACTATTTTCAAAGATAAACAAAATATTGTTAAAATAAAGAATATAAACACTTTCGTTTCCCTCCCGTCTTTCTACGCACCCCAATTAGATATTACCTAGCAAAAAGCAACATATAAAGCTGTCCCTTACTTACCATCGCTTTATTTTGCAACCACACGTTTTATTTAAAAAGCACAGATCATGCGTTTATTATTTAATTAGTACGCAAATATTATGTTATGTTAGACACGTAAACAATTATAAGTTGATTATTTTGCACACAAAATAGCGTGTTACCTTTAACCTTTTACATGTAACATACATTGTTGGTTATTTACTTAAACAAACATGTTTATTAATTATTTTACGAAAATTATTAGGAGGTTAAAAAATTTTCATTTACCCTGCTCCATCACCTGCCATCTGAGCTAGAGCCTGCAGCCTGGCTGCCATTAGTACCGGAGCCTCCAGACTGCCTGCATTCAGAGCCCAAGCCCTCCACTCACCTGCCTACTAAGTCAGAGTCTCCAGCCTGCCTGACTTCACAGCCAGAACTTCCAGCCTATCTGACTTCAGAGCCAGAGCTTCCAGCCTGCCTGCCTTCCGAACCAGAGCTTCTAGGTTGCCTGCCTTCCGAGCCAGAGCTTCCAGGCTGCCTGCTTTCCGAGCCTGAGCTTCGAGGCTGCCTGTCTTCCGTACCAGAGCTTCCAGGCTGCCTGCCATCCGAACCAGAGCTTCCAGGCTGCCTGCCGTCCGAACCAGAGCTTCCAGGCAGCCTGCCTTCCGAACCAGAGATTCCAGGCTGCCTGCCTTCAGAGCCAGAGCTTCCAGGCTGCCTGCCTTCAGAACCAGAGCTTCCAGGCTGCCAGCCTTCAGAGGTCTCAGTACGTATACATTCAGAGACTGAACCTCCAGCATCAGAGAAAAGACTCTCAACATTTAAGTCTCCAGGGCCTGGGTCTCCTGCATATCTGCTTCCAAAGTCTCCTGCATGTGAGTCTTCTGTATGTTTTCCTCCAGGGTCAGAACTTCAGGTCTGCTTCCTGTCACCTCCTTCGTCTTCAGCCAGTTTGCCTTTGACCTCTGTGCCTCCTGTCAATCCGTTATCTGCTTTTGACCCTACAGTCAATCTGCCTTTGTTTTCAGAGTGCTACTCCAGCCTGCCATCATCAGAACTTTATACACCTTTAATTCAGGCTTCTAAGCCCCGTTACTGAATTTGGACTCTTCAGGATCTACCTTCAATACTGCTCTTAATTTACAGCCTATTATCCTACCCTCCAGAACATCACAGTTTTCCTGCAATTCTCTGGTATCTTGCACTACATCTCTCATGGAAATGAACTTACTACTTAGGAGCAAAGGCTTTAAATCCAGTTCCAGATTCCGGGAGCCGGTCTTTGGAGGGGGTGTACTGTCACGACTTGCTCCTTGCGTTCTCATTTCCACCACCAGGGGGCTGAACTGTGGGACTCTCCAGTGTCATAACAAGCTTCCAGACCCTCCCCTTCATGTACATACTGACTTCCAGTCATTTGTATTCTCCTTGCAAATTGCCTTCCATTCCCAATCCATGCAGGGTTTTGTGAAAGCCAGCCTGCTCATGCTTGAAGCCAGCCTGCTCATGCCTGAAACTCCATTACCTAGAATTCCCTGCTCACTGCTTCGTCTCCACCCCTGCAGGCCAAGGTTGGGTGGAGGAATTCAGCTCACCTGTGGCTGGCTGCTGCTAGCCTGCTCACACCTGATGAATGCGATTACTGTGAGCTCTTTTAAACCCAAGCTCCCTTGAGGCCAAGGTTGGTCATTGTAGCTGTGTTCCGGAGAGACCGAGCCTTATTTCCAGTGTTTCCTGAGCTTTTGATATCCTTGTTTCCAGTGTTTCCTGAGCTTTTGATATTCTTGTTTCAAAAATTCCTGTGCTATAGCTAGTCCTTGTGCCTGAATTAGCACTGAATGCAGTCCTACCTTGTTTCCTGAGTTCCTGAGCTATAGTTATTATTTGTTCCCGGGCTTCAGCTATTTCTTGCTCCTCATTTGCACTGCTTGCAGTGCTCTCTTGACTCCTTGTTTCCTGAGCTGTAGCTATTTCCTGTTTCCTTGAACTGGCTCTGCCTGCAGTGCTACCTTGTCTCCTGAAGCTTTAGTAATTCTTGTAGTGGGGTGGACCTTGACTCCTGAAGCTTTAGTAATTATCTGTTCCGGAACTAGCACTGCCTGCAGTGCTACCTTGACTCCTGAGCTTTAGTAATTCCCTGTTCCTGAACTAGCACTGCCTGCAGTGCTACCTTGACTCCTGAGCCTTAGCTCAATTCTTGTTCCTGCCCCAGCACTGCCTTCAATGCTACTTTGTTTTCTTGATTCCTGAACCTGTACTAATCTAGTATACCCTTGTAGCCTCCCCTTCTGTATATCCTTTTCCAGTCCCTGCTTTTCTTCCCATTTCCTTGGTTCCAGTTCCTAGTTCACTGTCTTTCTATTCCTGCTGTCTTGCTTCTTTTAGCTTGTATGTTTTCTACTTGCTTTCAGCCAAGTGTGCCCTGTGATTTTCTTCCTTTCCTGTTAAGCACTCCTCCTTGCTAGCTCCTTGCCTATTGTGCTTGTATTTAGTTCTACTCACTTGCTGTTACTGCCTTGCGTGTTCCTGTTTGATGGCCAGGATCCGTGGGCACAGCTGACAACCTAGGTGGTGTTTCTTGTTCACTGTGAGTATTGTCTTTGAGTTACATTTATAACATCACCATAGGTATCAGCTCCACAGTCCCTGCCTTTGCATGCATATCCTATATGTGGGTATTTACAGTCAGTATCTGTAACAGCAACTGTGGGTGAGGAACTTACTGAGCTTCAGTCTTACCGTGTGGAGCTCCCGAGTGTTTTACCCCACATTTCCTTTATTGTTATTGCTGTTGTGTGTGTGTGTGTATATATATATATATATATGTATATATGCTTGCACGTCCATCCTGGGTGTAGTTATTCTGAATGCTAAATTGCCTCTTGAGTGCCCATCCTTTGAGTCTTAGCCATCGTGTTCACTTGTACAGGCTTCCCCTTTGGATCCCTTTTTCTCCTCTGACTCCCTGTGTGATCCTGGGCAGCGCTGTACTCCTCTTTCTATGTACATTTTCTACCCAGTTCCCAGTCCTTGCCCAAGTCCCTGACTGTGTCCCAGACAGTCCCGGACAGTCCCTGACACCTTCACTACATGCGCAGCATCCTCTGTTGATCACTCTGATTCCATGTCCTAGCCTGAGCCTGAACAGTCGAAAAGCGATCCTGCTTTGTGGTAGCTCTCAGCTGACACTGATACACCTCACGGTTCTTTCCAGGATCATCTAAATAAGGGACCAGCTCCATGGATGGCTGCTCCACCTTGCCACAAGGTTTTGTGCAGCGACTAGGCCTCATCTTTATTCATGTTTGTGGTCACAGCACATGCTGATCTTCCCCAAGTCAGCCGCGGTCATCAGCAGTTGATCACCCATCAGTGGGCAAGTTGAGGAGGGTGAAACCCTACTCACGCAGGAACCACAATCTCTGTCAGTGTGGAGAAGCAGACGCCAAATTGCCCTGTGCTTAACCCTCTGGTATCTTGGCACAAAGCAGTCAGGCTTAACTAAGAGGCAATGTATAAGTATTTCTGCAGCACTTTAAACAGTAATAAAGTGGAAATACAACACAAGAAAAACCCCACACCAATTTAGAAAAATAGAGTAAAATGTAATCAATTATTTGACACAAAAATCCAATCAGTAGTAACTGAGATATGCAATTTTAATGATTTCAGGTACCTAAAGCACCTAAAATCATAAAGTGGCACTAACGGTTATCTGGTCATGCAGGACTAGGTAAAAGTCACAAGTTCAGCCCAACCGCGAGTGAGCACAGGCTGGATACAGGGACCAGGTTAGTCCAGCTGAAAGAGTTACCTTCAAAGTCCAGCGCGAAGAGTTCTTTTTGCGGTGGAAGTGGCCAAGAAAAGCAGGGAGTGGAATTTGGAATGATCGCTGATGTAGCGAGAAGAGCAGGCCGGCCGTCATGGATAGTCATCGCTGTAGCGTGAAGATTCTGTTGGGAGGCATGGACGGTCGTGCTGAAGCTACGCATTGGCAGTCACTGCGAGCTATCAATGCTGCAGCTCGAAAAGCAGATCTTGCGCTGCCGGGCATCATTTGCGGTCACTGTGGTGCAAAGAGTCAGTCAGATTTGCCGGAACTTCGCACTGGCTGGCAGCCAGGGTGGCAAGATCTTGGTGCAAACAGGCCTGTTCCCGTTCATGGAGAGCCCAAAACTTCAGGATAGCTCAACTGAGGCCACACCAAGGGTACAGGATCTGGAGGGCATCACTTGGGGGGTCAGGAACTCACTACAGCAGAGGCCAGTAGGGCTCAGGCAGGTCCAGTTGCAGGTCCAGGCAACAGGTCAACTGGGCAGTTGCAAGAAGGCTCTGGAACTTGTTTTGCCATGTAGCCCAAAACAGGAGGTGTGCTGGCTGACCCTTGGAGTCACTTCAGCCTGGCATGAAGGATGCAGGTCCAGACTTCCTTCTCAGCAAGTAGGGCAGGAGGCAACAGAGGAGCAGCGTATCAGGGTAGCAGAGTGGCAGACCTCTGGTAGCACAACAGTCCTTCTTCTGTAGCATCCACAGGTCCAGTCCTGAGTTGGGTATTAGGGTCCAATATTTATATCTGGTTTCCACTTTGATGTAGGAGAAGTTTCTAGAGAATTCACTTTGAAGTTTCCTGCCTCCCCTGCCCTGGCTCCAAGCTGAAAGAATGAACAATGCAGTGGTGACAAGTCCTTTGTGTGAAGGCAGGGCACAGCCTATTCAGTTGCAAGTGGGGCTGTGCCCAGCCCCGCCACCCATCCTGCCAATTGATGGCTTATTTTGCCACCCTTAATCCCTCTATTGCGTGGCTGTCTGAGAGGAATTAGCAAAGACCATACAATATTACTCAGCACTCAAATCAATTAAAGAATTTCCAATATCTGTAGTATCAATTTGAATTAGCCAATTAATAAGTGAAGACTATCGTCCAATATTCATCCTTGTGTGAAAACAATACGAGATAATCCAGTATGTAAAGTATAATCCACACTTTATTTTTCAATCTCTCCTTAGATTTATTAAAATCCAATTGTAGCCAAAGCCAATGCACTTAGTCCACTCATGACGTCTTCAGGGCTACAAAATTATATTTAAGTGAGCATTTAATATATTTATATAATTAAAAACAATACATATACATATTAAAATTAGCAATCTTAATACCAGTAATAATACTGATAAAGGAAACATGACTTCATCAAGTATTGCCCTTTTACATGTATGCATCTATACATTACATTGTCACTACCTATTGATTAACATCCTTCACAATTTAATGTTTAGGACCAAATCAAGATTGGACTCATCTAACAATCCAGTTTTTACATACATATCTTATTGGAATAAAGTCATAGCTACAACAACTCTATTTCATATGGATAATCAGTGCACACATATTGAATTGTTCAACATACATCATATGTGTCCATAAATATGGTGTTTGACTTTCTATAGCTAATTATAAATATATATAGGTAATAACCCTCCAGACACAAGATCCATCTCTCATTTGTAATATCCTATTGCAGGTAATGTGGATGAGCCATTTACTCCTAAACCCCAAGTGGGTATCACAAGTGAAATATCCAAATAGGACTCTACTTATGATTATTAAGAACAAATCGTACCTCATATATGTACGTCGTGTTATGCTATGAGCAGGACATCACCATTTCTCCAAAGTAATTCATATTTTAGTAGCCAATTCGTTTTGATTCAATCCTACAACATAATAAATCTAATTAGTCATAGTACTTAATGTTTATTTAAATAATTGAGGCCTTTGTCTTAAAAGAGAAACATCTTACATCAATTTATCCTATATTCAAAACAAGAGCTAGTTTCCAAATAAGTTTGCAGTCAGTATCTATTCGGTACAACTCGTCAGGTTAATACGTCGGGCAGCGTGACTCCGCATTCTGCTTGCACACGAAAGAAAGAGCGTTTGTAAGCAGTTGCCCAAATACCACATTGCCGCCATAATACACATAAAAAGAGAGGACTCCCAACACTGGGAAGACAGCTGCTATACAAATATTAAAACGTACCTAGGACCACAACCATTGAAGACAAACCCATCACATTTACAATAATAAAATGTGGATGAATAATGTCCTATTGTGCTCAAAATAAATGTCATCAGTGACATAAACAACGGGAGCTCTCCTTGTCATCCACTTATTGTAAGAAAGTGCCCTCTTTTTGCATGGTGCCACTTTTTGCTAATCTGCTGATGTACTTTGACTGAGTGTGCCCTGGGCTCCTGCCAAACAGGTACCCTGGGCCTATGTTCTTTCCCTAAACTGCATTGAAGACAAAACCCAATTGGCACTCTTTGGTCACAGTGTAGTCCTTTGTAAAGGGTACCACAGGTACCAAGGGCACTAAAGCCAGGGAAGGTCCTTAAGGGCTGCAGCACTTATTGTGCCACCGTGAGAGGCCCTGTACCTTTACACACACAGACATTGCCTTTGCAGGCTGCGTGTTTTGGTGCAGAACAAAGTGAAGAGTCGACATGGTACACATCCCTGTGTGCCATGCCTACAACCCACTGCCCTGGCATAGGTCAGCCACCCCTCTAGCTGGGTGCACTATACCAGTGGTGAGGGTACAGGTGTATGAGCCCTGTACCCCTACAGTGTCTAAGCCAATTCTTAGACATTGTAAGTGCAGTAATGCCATTAAGAGTATAGGGTGCAGGGAGTTTGTCATTACGAACTCCACAGTACCATAATGGCTTTACTGAAAACTGGGAAGTTTGGTATTAAACTTCTCAGCACATTAAACCCACACTAATGCCAGTGTGGGATTTAATGAAAAATGCACACAGAGGGCATCTTAGAGATGCCCCCTGAAAAACTACCTAACACTAGTGTCCAGGCTGAGTGGCTGCTCGCCAGCTGCCACCACCAGACATGTTTCTGGACCCCTAGGTCGAGAGCCTGCTGCTCTCGGGGGTCTGAAACAATGCACATCCTGGGACGAGGTGCCAAGCCTCCTCCCCCAGGATGGGCTGGGTCCAGGAAGGAGAAGCTTCAAAGGCTTGCCGCCTTTGTGAGCTTCCCCAGGCCCTTTGCTGCTTCCAGCAACTGGCCCACACCGGTTCTGACCCCCACTTTGGGCGGGTGAATCGGCGGGAAAACCAAGTGAGGAAGGGAGGTGGGCCCACCTTTGACAACCCCACCCCTCAGGTGGGGGAGGCGAGGAGAAGCACAACTCTCAGTCCCTGCCATCTTGCAGATGGGGGGCCCAGCCAACCAGAGTGAGGCATATGCCCCCCTCCCACTGGAGGGTGGCATAATAGGGGGTGTACCCACCCCAAGGAAGGGACCCATTGGTCCCAACCTTTTACTTACCTGTAACGCCCCTAAATCTAGTATTTAGGGACACCCCTGAACCTTGCCTCCTCAGTCAAGAATTGACAAGAAGAAAAGAAGAAGAAGGACCGAAGAGCTGTGCTGAACTAAGAAGAGGAGGACGCCCACTGACTTGGCCCCAGCCCTATTTGCCTGTCCCCACCTCGAACCTGCTCCAGCGAAATCCCATTGTGTCCTGCAGCCAGCAACTTCGAGAACCAAGAGGACCTGCCCTGCCTTCCACCCCAAAGACTTTGTCTCCCATGAACACTGGATTTGCTCACCCACAGACTCAGGCCCCAGCCAAAACCCCGAGTCTGAGACCACTCTGCACCTGACGCCTACGGCCCGAGTTCGAGTGGCCCAACACCACGAGAAGGTCCCCCCGGTGATCCTGACCTGAGATCTGGTGATCTTTGACCTGCCTCAACCCTCTCCATGACGCCTGCAGTCTCTTTCTGGAGGATCCCCCTGACCGCAACCGGAGTCTGGTAAGAAAACCCGACGCCTAAAGACACCCCTGCACCCAACGTCCCACGGCCTTGGGTGGCCCAACCGACGGTGTCCCAGCATCCCCAGGCATCCCAACTTACCTCTCCAACTGGTGGTCACCTCCAGGAGATCTTCTTCCCCGAGCCTGCAGCCTTTGTCCACACCGGAGAATCCCCATTGAAATCAACTGAGCACCCAACGCCAAAACAGCACCCTGCACCCAGCCGCCCCAGCGCTGCTGCGGGTGTACTTTGGGAGCTAACTCAGATCCCCCTTTGCCCTGAGCCTAACACCAGGAGCTTTGCTCCCACAACCCAGTGGCCTGCTCGTGAGCAGCCACCAACCGGAGGCCCCCATCCCCCATTGGATAACATTGGGCCTCAGCACTCTGCACCCAGCTGCGCTAGTGCCGCTGAGGGTGCTTTGAGGGTGCATCCTTGACCCTGGGGGAACCCTGGTTCTTACCCCAGAAACTCAACCCCAAAGACCGAGTACTTACCTTTTAACTGATAACTTCATTTCTCTCCATAGGAACATTGACTGTTTTTCCCTGAAAATTGTTGTGTGGAGTTGAATTGTATGAAAACCTGAAAAACTACAACTGTACAAAACTGATTTTACTTACCTTTTCTCTAGGAAATGTCCCAGTGTGATATCTAGGCATATCACACTGAGTAGAAAAAGTAACTTAAAAAGTAATCTAAAAAGTAACTGAAAAGTAATCTGTACAGTAATTTCGAATCCTTGACTTACCTGTATTTCAAACAACTGCATTTGAACTTGCATTCAATTGTAAACACTGCATAATATTTTGCAAAGCATTTATTTCACTTACCTGTGCCAGGCTTGGCTTGGCTTCCAGAAATAAAATAACTTAATAATATTTTTTTTTATACCAAACAAATTGGTCTGAGTTCAGTCTTTGAGTGTGTGCAATCATTTGCTGATTGAGTGTGTACAACAAATGCTTAACTCTACCCTCTGATAAAGCCTTACTACTCGCCCACACTACCACAAATAGAGAGTAAGGTGCTATCTACTTTTACCTCTGCCTACCTTTGGGGTACCACTGGACTCTGTGCACACTATACCTCATTTTGGTATAGTATATACAGAGCCAGCTTCCTACACTTATTAAAAATAAAATAGACAAAGGCTAGTATCAAAACAAATTTATCGTAAGAATCTACTTCATTCTGCTTGTCAGCTAAGCAAGTCGAGCAGCGTTCTCTCAGCGTTCGAATGGCATGCCATATTTAAAGCATTTATGAGCAGTTGCCGGGATACTGTGCTTCTGCCCATAGTAAACATAAAAAGAGGGCTTTCCCAATGGCAAGATAGGCCCCATACCTATATGAATTGCAAAAGTATTGAAACCCAAAGCATTTATGTACAGGCCAATTGCATTGTCATCCATTTGTTAAAATAAATAGCCAAAGGCTGGTATCAAAACAAATCTACCATAAGTATATATATTGTTCAGCTCATCAACTAAGCAAGTAAGGCAGTGTGCTCTCAGCATTCTAACTACACACCATGTTTAAAGCATTTATGAGCAGTTGCCGGGAAACCGCGCTTCCGCCCATGCTAAACATGAAAACAGGGCTTCCCCAATGACAAGATAAGGGCCATGTCTATATGAATTGCAACTGACTTCTGAATATGGTAAGTGCAGGAAATCTCCTTGACTTATAAACAAGTTGATGCCATGTATGTGGGACTCATTGATACGCCAACATTTTTCACGTCTGTGGGCTTTATGAAGGTCTTGTGTCAGGAAGTACCCACAATCGAGGCACAATCTGAAAACACAAACCAATATTTTTAGAGGATCCCTGATGGTGGGGGTATGACTCCATATTGGTTCTGGTTCTGCCCCCACTCGCTTACCCAATTGGACCACTTCCAGTACTGCTACGTTTCTTGCCAGGAAGATTAAAGGTGTGCTTATTGAGAGCATTATTTTATGCTGGATATAATATCATAAATCCAAAGAAGAAGGTTGTTGAAGTTGGAGGGCAGGAGCTTCATACTAGAGTCTGAAACCACTCAGGAAAAAAGTAAGTTCTTTAATTCATGTTAAGCCATTGGCTTACAGCCATTGCCTGATATGCCCTTTTGGGGCTCAATTCGCCTCACAGTTGTAATCAGCTGCCAGGTTTCTCCCTGCACACAGACTCCAATGTTCCATGCATCATCACATTCTCACGTATTTATACAACAATTGTCCTATGTGACTCATTCAAAAGTGGTACCTTCTTATGTATCTTAGACAAAACCCAGAGTTTCTCATACTTATTCACTGTACCAATATTAATTACAAAGAAGACAAAATAGTACTGATATAGTTTTCATCTTGTAATGTTTTGACTCCAATCAAGTGTAACAATCAACCAAATAAGCGATCATAGTGCAGACAAAGTAGTGCTCCAATGGTGATTATAAATACACAAAGAACATAGATAAAAGAGAGCGTACAATTACCAATGGTTGTATGCATTGATTGATAAAATTCACAACAGGGTTTGCATATGTCAGTGTGGAATCCCTTGAAGTTAAATGACGTGTAACAACCAAGAGGGAGGGCTTGTAGACCTTTTGACCCCTGTGACTGCTAGGCTCTTTTAAGGATGTAATCATCTGATTACCAGGCCTACACATAAGAAAAACAAAAATAAAAACATTTCTGGGGGGGCGTGGTCACGCGCCGCAGCATGATGGTGGCTTTCGGCTGAGCTCCACACGGACGCTGAGCTCTTTTCCGATTTACAGACTCTTCCTCATCGTCGGAGTGCGGAGAAAGCCGTCCCGATGCCTCCGAATTGCTGGAGGGGCGTTTGGAGCCTCTCTCGCTCTGTTTCCTGCCTTGTATGATCCGGCATTGGTGGCGGTGAATTTCCTCACAGTGGTTGCGAGCGGCCGCCATTTTGTGCCTGCCGCTCGCAGCATTTGACCTCCTGCTGTGGTAAAACTGGCGTTTTGCTTTTAAACGCGCGGCAACGTTTTTTTTTTCTCCTCTCTTTTCTTTTTTCTTCACATTCAGTACCAGTATTATTATGGCTGCATGTCTATATGGGCATTTCTTCAGTTTAGCTTTGCCGATTTCACAAGGCGCTTTTTGACTCATTTAGCCCTCATCTTCAGCCTAACTCATGTGGGTGCATTATGTTTTAGCATTTTATTTTCGAATGGATTCTCCCTACTAAGAAGGAGTGGAAGGGAGGGAATTTTTTTTTCTCTCTCTCCTTTCCATCTTCCCACATATCTGCTGACTAACTTTTTCATAAACCTAGAGGGAATGTGATGATGCTTTTCCTTGGTTGACCTGCATTTTCTCTGCTTCACTGTCCGCTTTTGCAGTGTGCTTAATTAACATGTGGGCAGGTTGTGGCCTCCTTTAATTTGCACCAACGGTCTGTTATATCGTGGTCTCTACTATTGGTCCAACATTGTCCTTGTGCTGGTAACGATTTCTGCTTTGCACCTGTTGCACGCATTTTCAAATCTTCTGTTGAGAGAGGCAGTGTGTTTTTCACATCATATGGGCAGGCTGAGATCTCCATTAAAAGTTGTATATCGTCCTGCCCCACGTTCCAAGATGGCTAGTGACATTTCTCTGCCTGTCAGAGCTTCATCTTCTGGTACAAAACCCAAGAGAGTTAAAAATGACCCTTCCTCACCTATTTTGTCATCGCATAATCCTGTCCTTGATTCTATTCTTGATGAGGTGAGGGGTCTGAACTCTTTTATGTCCACTACTAAGGAGAAGCTTCAACAAATTGAAGATAGGTGGATTACTGTGGAGGCGAAGGTTTTTGATATGGAACAGCGCATCAGTGACTTACATGATGTCTCTACTAAAATTCCTATACTGGAACAGGAAATTCAACGTCTTAAACTTCACACTGAGGATCTTGAAAACCGTAATAGACATAAAAATTTATGGCTTGCCGGAAAATTTGGAGGGTCCAGACCTTCTTCTTTTTCTTAAGAAGTTCCTACCTGAGCTCCTTGATCTTCCATCTGAGCCATCATTAAACATCCAACGTGCTCATCGCCTTGGACGTATTCAAACGAACTCTATCAGACCTAGAGGTATTATTATGTTATTTCTGGAGTTTACAGACCTTATGCGTGTACTTCAAGCAGCAAAAGCAAAGCGTCGCCTTGTATGGTCTGGTCACACAATATATCTCTCACAGGATATCTCCAACGCTACCAATGCCAGAAAGAAGGAATTTCTGGCCCTTCGCCCTCAGATGAGACAGTTAAATATTCGCTATGGCATTTTGCACCCTTGCCTGTGTAAAATTACTCACAATGGTTCCTCTCGTTCATTTGATGATCCTGTTAAATTGAGGTCTTTTCTTCACAGTCTCTCTCCGACTTCTATGGATCATTCTATTCAACGTCTCTCACTTTTTTTTCTTTTCTTCTTTCTTCCATCTTTCTAGCTGATTTCGTATGGCTGTTCATTTTCCTACTTCGTATATCTCTTCCTCTGCCGTTCCGTCTGTTCTCGTGCTGTTGCGTCCCATGCTCACTTTGTTTCCTCTTTTTCATAGATCTGGATCTCTTTCCTTGATCTACCTTTTTTCTTCTTATTTTCTTCTCTTTATCCATTCTCTTTTGTTTGTTCTTTCTATTTGACAATATTTTGTATGATGCATGTGCTTTTTGTTGTTATCTGTTGTTCCATATGTTGTTTTTCGTATTCATCTAATAAGTGGTGTTTTTCTGTTTCCAGCTGTTCTCCTGAAGTGTTTCATCTCCATTCATGTATTACCTACCCCTCCTTCCAATATGTGTAATGTTGTTATGTGGAATGTTCGTGGTCTTGGACACCCCGTCAAAAGACAAAAGGTACTCTCTCATTTGTCTAAACTGAATTCTCATGTTTTGTTCATTCAAGAAACTCATTGTACTGATATTGAATCGCTTAAGTTAAAAAGACAGTGGGTGGGTCAAGTTGTTTATTCTCCAGCCTCCAATCGGAAAGGTGGTGTTGCTATATTATTTCATAAGTCATTACATGTGCAAATTTTATCTACACAATGCGATACTGATGGACGTTGGGTAATGGCTAAGGTTGTTATACACAATAAAAAACTTGTTTTATTGAACATTTATGGTCCTGTTAAACCAGATCCTGACTTTTGGAATAATATCACAATCTTACTTTCCACTATTGATAGTTCCAATATTATTGTTGCTGGTGATTTTAACCAGTGGTTAGATCCCTTCTCTGATAGACAGTCTAAATGCAAATTTAATCCCGATAAATCTCATAGATCATTTCAATCTGCCATTGCCTCCCATCCACTATTTGATGTTTGGAAGACTTGTAACCCTGATTCCCTTGAATTTACATTTTTTTCCAATGTTCATCATACCCGTTCTAGAATTGATTATATTTTGGTTAGTAAACCCTTACTTCCAACTATTCAATGTTCTGAGATTGGATCTATTTCTATTTCTGATCATGCTCCTGTCCTCTCTGCACTTGACCTCTCCCTGAGTTCTCCAAAGTTTGGTTGCTGGAAACTTAATAATTTTTTGTTGTCAGATACTGTTTTCATTTCTGAAGCCACTGCTTTTATTAACGAGTTTTTTACTATTAATAATCCTTCGGATACTTCCATTCCTAATAATTGGTATGCCTTTAAGGCCTCCTTTCGTGCCTTCACTATTTCATTTTCAGCAAGAAAGAAGAAAACCGCAAAGGCCAAGTACACAACTTTATTACATCAACTTAAACTGCTGGAACACAATTACTTTACTTCTAGATCTTCCTCATGAATTAATTAAAGCCAAATCTGCTCTTAACAAACTTGCTACAGTTGATGCTTGTAATGTCCTTCTTAAAATTAAGTCTAAGTATCACGGGGGTCAAAATAAAGCTGGCAAGATGCTGGCCAATTACTTAAAAATTAAATCTGAACGTAAAAGTATTGGTCCTATTCTAAATGAATCTACTAATAATTTAGCGTCCTTTGATGAAGATATTGCTACTGCATTTCATGATTATTACCAGTCATTATATTCTGATGACACAAATCCCTCTAATCAAAATTTACACACCTTTTTTTCGGGTCTCCCTAAACCCCCTTCGCTTCCTGATGAATTTGAATTACTAGAAAAAGAGGTTACTCTTCAAGAGATTACAGATGCCATTAAAGCCTTAAAAAAATCGAACGCACCAGGCCCTGATGGTCTTTCTGTTGAATTCTTTTCTACTTTTTCCTCTATTCTTGCTCCCAAACTTCTGGCCCTTTTTAACTCATTTCTTGTTGATTCTAAAGCTTCTGGTTCCTTTATGGAGGCCTTGATTGTCCTTATTCCCAAACCTGATAAAGATCATTCCCTCTGTAAAAACTATCGTCCCATTTCATTAATTAATTATGATTGTAAGATATTTGCTAAAATTCTTGCCTCTCAACTCGAAAATATTATTCCACTATTGGTCAAAACTGATCAAGCTGGTTTTGTTAAGGGCAGATTGGCTGCAGACAATGCTCGCATGTTTGCTAACGTTATCTCCTTCGGGAGGAAGTACAAGTCTCCACTTGCAGCACTGTCCTTAAATGCCGAAAAGGCTTTTGATCGTATAAACTGGCAATTTATGTTTAATACACTTTAATGGTTTGGTTTTGGTCCAAATTTTATTTCTTATGTTAAACTGTTATATTCTTTTCCTCGTGCTAGTATTTTTGTGAATAATCGTTTTTCTAAATTCTTCCCTTTATATAGGGGTACACGCCAGTGTTGTCCCCTTTCCCCCTTGTTATTTGTTTTATGTCTTGAACCCTTTCTCGAGCGCATTCGTGTTAATACACTTATTTCTGGCTTTACACATAATTCTATAGAAACTAAATTGTCAGCATATGCTGATGACATTCTATTATATATGTCTAATCCCAATACCTCCCTCCCTCCCTTTCTGGATGAGGTTCAGTTGTATTCCAGTATTTCTGGGTATAAGTTGAACTTTTCTAAAACAGAAGTCTTACCATTGAACTCTCTCTGCTTTCAATATATGTTTAATAATACTAATTTTACTTGGTGTCCCACAAAAATTAAATACCTTGGTATTTGGTTCTCCTCTACCTTATCTACCACAATTAGTTATACATTTAATGCGCTAATTATCAAAATACAATCCTTCTTTCCTGGTCCCCTCTTCATTTGTCATGGTGGGGTAGATTAGATACTATTAAAATGATGATTGTGCCCTATGTTCTTTATACATTATCCATGCTACCTTTTCGGATCCCTGTCTCATATTTCTCACAAATTAATTCTATTTGTACAAAATTTCTATGGAATAACAAACACCCCGCATTGCTCTTATGAAACTCAAACGTCCCAAAACAGAAGGCGGTGTGCGCTTTCCTGACTTTAAATCTTATCATTCTGCATTTTTAATTCGTCAATTTTTTGCCCTAACTCATGATTTTGCTGATACCCCTATCCCTCGCTGGATTGTTTTTGAGCGTTTCCTATTAAAAGATTTTTCTTTTTGAAACAATCTATATGTCTAATTGTACATTCATATCAGATAATCCTATTTTAAAATATTCCCAACAATTATTATATAATATTTTGTCCGATGGTCTAGATCCATATCAATGTTTTTTGTCCTCCACTGTCTGGTATAATAAATTTATCAAATATAAGCGTAAATCATTTTATTACAAACATTGGAAGGAGAAGGGAATTATTTTTATTTATCAATTAATTCAACATAATTCTGTTATTCCCTTCCATGAGTTACAATTGCATTATAATTTACCTGATTCATTTCTTAATGAGTACCTTTTAATATCAACAGCTTTGCAGTCCTATTTAACTTCTAACAATTTCCCTTCAGCTTTTCCCTCACTTATTCCACCCACACAAATATATAGTGTTTCTCAGGAACATAGGCCTAAGGCTGCTTCTATTTATAAGATGTTGTTATCGCCTGTTACTGAACGACCCAAATCCCATACAGAATTACTCTGGGAAGCAGACTTATCTTTATCGCTTTCTATCTCCTCTTGGGATAAATTATGGTTCAAGTTATTTAAAACTTCTATTTCCGCCCGTATTACTCAATCCCTATACTTTATTTATAGTAGAGCTGTTATTACTCCTGTTTGTATATCCAAGTTTTCCCCTACTTCCTCGTCCCTTTGTTGGTCCTGTTCTGAATCCAATGGGACTTTAATTCATCAACTATATGATTGTTCTAATGTATTGAAGTTTTGGCAATCTATTTGGTCTAAATGTATGAAAATATTTCAATGTAATATTCCATTATCAATGCAAAATGTTTTTCTAGGTTCCTCCTCACCTGCTTTGGATGTTTCTACTCATATTTCTTTGTTGTTCGATCTATTTATTGCTCTAGCATTCAAAGTGATTTTGTCCTGTTGGAAAGATAATTCTAAATTATCATCGTTAACTTGGTGGAACTATATTTGTGATGAACACAGAATTGCTAATGTTTCTTCTCTTACTCTTTCTCAGAAAATTAAATCTGATCTACTTTGGCTACCCTTTACTTCTTATCTTTCTACATATGCACCTGCGTCTTAATTTCTAAGTTCCTTTTATTCTTTCTATTCTCATATATCCTTTCTATATATATATATATTTTTTTTTTCTTTTTCTCTCTTTTCTACCTCTCTTCTCTATCTCTTTCTATCCCCTATTTTTCTTTCTTTCTTTCTTCCCCTTTTCTCTCTTTCTTTTTCTCTTAAATTAAATGCTCATGTTTTTCGTCCATATATTAATTGTTATATTTTATTCACAATGTGTTCATTTGCTTGATATTGTCTTTCTTTTTCTGAAAACTTAATAAAAAATTATTAAACAAAAAAAAAAAACATTTCTATGTCCTTTGCTTTTACATACTGTAAACTTTCATTAAGCAATCAATGAGTAACTCACCACTTAATAATGAGTTCACTTGTCTAACAGGAAGAACTACCAGGTATTCAACATACGTATGGTAAAAGGCAATGAAAATCATCATCCTAATTCATCACAACTCAGTGTATACGTTGGTGGTTTAAGAGCACAAGAAAAGACCGTGCAAAACAATGTGCATACAAGGTGACTCAGTCAGAAAGGGTGAGACAGTAGGACCTCGAGCTATGAAGGTACAACGTGTCGCAACAATACACAGCAAAACTCCTCCTCTTATATGCAAAGTATGAATGCCATTGGTGAGACGTCCAAAAGACACACAATTGATGGACAGAATGCAGAACAAATCAAAACATTCACCCCCAGTCAATAGATCTGGGTTAAATCCATCATTCTTTTGCTCACCATGCCACCCCAGTTTAGACCTGGCCATATGTTCTTTTTGCATTGGTGAGACGTCCAACACAACTCACTATAAGTTCATACATAAGTTATACAAGAGCGCAACAACCAATGAACCGACAGGTCAACGCTGTCACCTCCAGCTGCTTCAACACCCTCTGCATCCTCCCCAAGACCTTCAAGTGGATCCCTCCTGAGTCAAGGAAGACAGTCACCCACGCACTCATCACCAGCAGACTGGACTATGGAAACGCACTCTACGCCGGCATCAACAAGTCCCTACTCCGCAAACTCCAGACAATACAGAACACCGCCGCCAGACTCGTCCTCGGCATCCCCCGACACGAACACATCAGCCAACAACTACGAAGTCTCCACTGGCTCCCAGTGGAGAAAAGAGTCACTTTCAAAATCCTCACTCACGCCTACAAATGCCTACACAACAACGGACCCAAATACCTCAACGACAGAATCAACTTCCACGTACCCAAAAGAAACCTCCGATCTTCCAACCTCGCACTGGCCGAAACCTCGCGCATCCACAGAGCCAGAGCAGGCGGAAGATCCTTCTCTCACATTGCAGCCAAGACCTGGAACGAGCTACCGGCAGACATCAGACGCGCCCCCTCCCTGAACACCTTCAGGAAGACCCTCAAGACCTGGCTCTTCGGCTTAACAGATCTGCAAACCCCCCCCACCCCTCAGCGCCTTGAGACCCTCACGAGTGAGTAGCGCGCTTACAATTCCCTGATTGATTGATTGATTGATTGAATGATGAGATGGCAAGGCATCATGTTCTAATAGAGTGAAAATCATCCTCTTTCTGAAAGAAATGTCTGGTAGAGAGGGAGTCATAGCCCACCACCATCTGCTTCAAGTGAGGCCAATTATTCTCCACCAGTGTGGACCACACACAACCATGTTAGAAAAGTGTAGTTAAAACATCATACCTATCCAAGTCAAATGTTTCAGTGCTGGGGTATATTCTTTAAGAACCAGTACCAATCCTCTTCATACCAAACGTGTCAAAGCTGGTCCCATACAGATTGAAGCAGTACAAAGAGGCAAAATTGCCCAAATTGTCATTTCAAGTTATTCTAGTGTAAATAAGGCAGTATTGGAGTAGCTAATACAAATGGGCCTGAGGTAAAAATCTCTTATAACTCCCAACCGTATCTTCAACAAGAATGCGGTGGAGCTAATCTCACTCCGTTCTGCGCCATTGGAGTGTGGAGAGACAGAGGGAAAACGCGACAGAAGCTGCCAGAATATCTACTCTGCTGCCCCTGCAACACTAAACCGCTAACCATGGTCCACCATTTGAGGTGAACAAAATGCCTAATACTAATGACGTCCATGCATTGAACACTTTGATGTATGTGCACACCATTAACGTATGCATCCATACTCTTCCCCATGATCATAGACATCAGCCACTTGTGCCTACGGGGAACCGATTGTCATGAGTCCAACCTCAAACCACGAACATCATCATTCATATTTGATTGTGGAGTAGGTATAATACCTTTATATATCCATCATCAAAATAGTGCAAGGATGCATATCTTACTAATACTGATATCCAGTATTTATGCATCATAGTGAACACATAACCAGAATTATATACACCGTGACCCAACATTATTGCGCTCTATTAGTGATACAGCAATGAATGTATTGTAGCCAAAGCATAATGATATGATATAAAGTGGTCTTAATAACAAGAATGTCTATAGATTCAAGATTGTCTTACTGCTAATTTTCGCATGTCAAGGATATCGTTTAGACCACTCATAGTACTGTCCAGAATGTCCATACATTTGCATTCCTTCTGATCCAGAAGTGCCAAGATGTTACCCCCTCTGCTGTCCAGGGTTATGGCCTCCACCACCTGCCAGTAGATTTGATCTTCGGTGTGCACACATTTCTCAAAATGTTGTACCAGAGGTGAGCCTTCCATTTTGCATTTGATCTGGCTTCTGTGCTGGGCTATGCGTTGTTTTACCATGTGTGTTGTCTGTCCTACATATATCTTCATACAGGGGCATATACTGACATACAACATTACAAGTATTGTAGTTTGAAAAGGATTGTAAATTGAAAATTCTATTATTGATTGCAAGAGTTTTAATGTCAGAAGTAAATTTGCAGGTAGTGCATCCACCACATCTGTAGTGGCCTAGGACATCAGGTGAGCCCCAGAGTGCTCTAATGTCACTTTTCATGATAGTTTCTTCATGGGCCCTTAAAACATAGTCCCTAACATTTTTGTTCCACTTCAAGGCTAACAAGTGAGGTTTTTCACATGTTTCTTTAGTTAAAGGCCAATTTTTTCTAATGATCTTCTTGATTGCATTGCTGACGGGAGAGAATGTGCTCACCATCATCACTCTATCTTTGGATTCCTCTCTCTGTCTAGACGTCAACAAATTTTCCCTGGGACAAAACCAAGCCATCTTCATGGCTCTGGAGATAATTTTCCTTCAATACCCCCATACTAGAAGTTTTGATCTAAGTACTTCCACCTCTTTAAAGTAGTCTACCTTGAGATGACACCTACGGCATAGGTGCAAGAATTGGCCATGCAGTAAATTGTCTCTCAAGGCCCGAGGATGATGACTTATATCTCAACAGTAAATTTGTGCCTGTCGGCTTTCTGTATGGAGTAGTGTATAGAATACCATTTCTCTGTCCTAACATGAGATCAAAATAGTTAATTTCTATAGTGCTGTAGTTCGCAGTGAACAATCAATTTTGACTTTGGTTATTTAAGCTAGTAATTAAAATGTTGAGGTCAGTCACACTTCCACGCCACAGGAGGAAGACATCGTCAATGTACAACTTCCAAATGTTAATACTGGTCAAGTAGGTGTTGTTAATGTTATTGATCACCTTATCCTCAAATTCTCTGAGACCGAGGGGCAGAGGCAGAGGCCGTTGAAGGGGAACTATTTGGATCTCATGGTAAGACAGAGAAACTGTATTCTGTACACTACTCTAGAATGGGGGTATCCGAGGAAATCATCCTAGGACCATGGAGTCTATGCACATAAAAAGATAGCCTTTAAATAAACTAAAAAGAATTTTACAATTTTGTTTGTATGTAAACATTCTGTATGCTAACAACCTATCCTGCAATTCCTCCTTCCAGTTTAAACCTGTCACTTTTGACAGTTGTATACTGTCGTTGATTGTTTTATTAAATCTTTTTAGAACCCCATTTGTTTTTGGATAGCATGAAGCACACCTTCTGTTGCTAATACCATACTCGCTAAGAAACATTTTCTCCTCCTTCGAGGAAAATTGTGTCCCTTTATCCGTTAAAATAAATCTTAATAAGCCTTGTCTAAGTCATATACCTCCAAAAATGTTATCATTCTCCAGGAACCTATGTCACTAAAACACTACACCTCGAACCACCTACAGAACAAATCAGTCATAACAGACAGATAGTGCATGTCCTGTTCACCCCTCAAACGTCCCACTATATCTAAGGCCACTTCTTCTCAAGGATTGTGAAGTAGAGCACCCCATTACCAAGAAGCAGTACGTGTTTTAAGTACCCTGTCACTGTTGCAATACTCTACAAACTGTGGGTTAGTCTCTCCAATTTCGAGTCCAAGCCTGACCACCAAAGATCTAACTGTGTTATCTCTTCGGTACTTATTACACTAAACTGCCTGTCCAGGGCATAACCAAATAATTTTGCACTCAGGGAAACAGGATGGATTCGTTTTGTTCCCCTAAACACCAAGCCCTCCTATTCTGGCAACTCCTCTCTAACCATCAAATATCTACTCTCTTCCCCCATTCGCTTCCACCCAACCCATCAACCGCTTTAAAAATTCCACCCTGGTAACATGTTTTAACATGTATTCCTGCCATCACTTCTCAGACACACTCTGCTCGTTACTAAATACTCATTTCCATAAACCAAAAATCCTTGTCATTATTAATCTCCACAACTTGGCATGAAACCAACCTTAGAAAGCAATCAGCGGCTTAGCCTTAGTACTCAGGATGTAGTCAGCCCTGAATCTGTATTCTTGTAAACCAACAAGTCACATCCCTATCCCTGCTGCAACAGCATCCAACATCTTTTTGTTACACATGTCCTGCAATGTTTGGTCAGATCTCACTGTAAAAATGTCACCTTACACAAAATTCTTATATTATTGAATGCCCAGTTCACTCTCAAGGACTCTTTCGATAACTGAGTAATTAAGTCAAGAACCTCTCAAAGACCTTGAAGCAAAAGCTGTGGTTTTCTCCTTATTTTCCCTCACTTACAGCAAGATTGCCCCCAGACCTTTAGAACTGGTGCGAGTTACCACAACAGTTTCTCTCCCTGTACAAATGCATGCAGGTTTGGTGCTCTCTCTACATTTTTCTTAACCAATTCAAGCTACTCATCTCAATTGGCATCCCACTGGAATTCTTTATTTCAGTAGCTACCTCATATAACTCATCTTCTCTCACGAATTCTCAATAAATCTACTGTAGAATTTCACTAGTCCTCGGAAAGGAAATAGTTTGTTCTTTTTTTGTGCCAGTAGATTTTTAATTGTCTCCACCAGTTCCTTTTTGGCTCTCACTCTTGATTACAAAATACGTCTGAAAAGCTAATCTCTGTCGTGCGAAAGTGACAATTGTTTGCCTGCAACAATAAGCAACGATATCTGAACCTCTCCAGAACTTTCTTGGCATTCCATGCGCCAGAATTAATTCCTGCAAATATTTTATTCCAACTATGTCTCCTGGCATTGCAGTCATAGCCCTCTGAAACACTGAGACATTCTCACAAATTAATAAGCAATCATTTGAGATACAAATGGCATACAATCTGGTGCCACGCAGCAGTCATGTCTAAAGTTGTAGAAACCTTGACATAAATAGACCTCTTCATTTAACATAATGGCCACAGTGCGTAATAAAAAAAAAAGTGCCAAGGTACTCATCAGGAGGCCACTGCAGCTTGCACCACTCATTGCTCCTGCCAACACCGCCAGTGACAGTACCAACCCAACTACTAACCATCACACTGTTACAAGTGTGAATTCAGACTATTCCAGTCCCTGAAAGTGACAAGAATGTCTTGGGTGGCAGGTATAAGTCATTTTAAATGTATATAGAATTAATAAACAACTTTTGTTGAGCTCATCTTTAAATTAGACAGATAGTGCCACCATGTGGCAGGCTGGCATAAGTGCCAGTGTTGACAATTAAGTGCCAGCGCCGAGCACCAGAAACCACCAGCTCAAATTAAGCATTCCATGACCATCACAATGGGGGCTAACCACCCCGTCCCCATCACAGGTATGATTATACCAAATTTGCAGAACCTCTCCAATTCAGCACAAACTGCGTCATGCACACCAATAGGTAGCCTCTTTACCTCTGAAACACCTGGTACTGCTCTCTTTTTCAAACTTATCTTGTGTACATATTATTATGAACGCTCTAACTCTGCTTTAAAAATATATTCGGAAACATCCATCTTATACGGTGTGAAGGTGCACCTGTTCATGGGCATTGGGATCTATAAAGAGACCCAGCTCTTTTTGTTTAGGCCATCCTATAACATTGTCTCCTTTGGTGGAAACATACACCTTTCCAACCACTATCTTGTCACAGACTTCCATAGCAGCCTGAAAATGCCTGTTTATTCTAATTGCTTGACTACCAAGCCTAACGACCTGATATCTATTCTGTGTAGCTTAACACGTCTCTTAAAGATTTGGTTGAAAACCTCCTCCAAGATGATTGTGAAATGAGAACAAGAATGAGCCATCATTTCTAGTTTCTCCTCATCAATTGTTACTCATTTAGAGGTATTACTACTACCTTTGTTTTCCCGAGGGAACACAATTTCCTCAACACCTCCTTCACATCCTTCAGCTTTTTTAATTGCACCAAACTCCTGAGGCACTTCATAAAATGCCCTTTTCTGCCACACATTGCTTCCACCGCTGGACAGGCTTTACAGTTTGCCATGTGTCCAAACAATCCACAGTAGTAACACTGACCCTTGAATGTTCCATTTTTTTCTCTACTCTTAAATGTCTTTGTACTCACAGCATTTGCCATATTGTTCACACTGTATTTTTTATTTTCATCTACACACTTCATCAAGTATTCCACCCTTTCATCCATAACACCACTCATACCTTCTCACTAATACAATGTATCAGAAATTAATCTATAATCTGCTCATAAATTAGTGCCCCAAATTTACAATTGGCTGCTAGATTCTTCAAACTTATCATGTTTTCCTCCACCCTTTCTCCCTTACCCAACAATATCCTGCCAATATAATATATTTCAAGAATTTTACTTAGTCAAAGTAATATATGTCTAGCTCGGTTTTTCACCCCTGTTCAGCCTCCTGTTCCAGATCCAGCAAATTCTCCAAGTCACCCTACCCTTCAGCCTTTCAGCCCCCAAACAGTCTCGATAGAGACAACTTTCGCTTTGCCACTAAATGTGCCCAAAAAATCCTAGCATAGTTCTTGACCACCTTCTTCCACTTGCTCCATCTTTTTAGTAGTTACGCAGGGAAATGTAGAAAGAAAGGTGATGGTGGAGCGAGCTTCTGTGTGTTGTCTTCAAAAGTGAAAGAGGATAAGTTTAAAAATATTACTGTTACAATAGGTTGTCCACCCAAAAACATAGCACTTATTTAAATTTTCTAAACTTTGTTGCCAATCTCTATTGATAATTATAGTACCAGGTAATGAAAGCAGAAGTTGTAAAACAAAATAATGGTCCCCTTTCAAATGTGAAAAATGTCACAAAGCAAAGAAGAAGCCTGGTTTAATTATGCACATAATCCTCAAGTGCTCCCCTCTTGAATAAAGTGAAGAAACCATATTAGTGTTGTGCGGATGTTTTGTTGTAGTGGAGTTGTGTTGTAATAATGACCTGTTGTGTTGGATTTCTGTATTTTTGTGATTAGATGCAGCAACCTGAAAATGTATGTTGCAACCACTATTATTTTCATGTGTACGTCCGTGCGTGGTCTGCAAACCCCACACTGGGGAACATGATCATTGTGTAGAATGTTGGGTATTGGGGACAGAAGTACCTAGGCTGGCCCAAAATATTTTCTTAATGAACAATGACACTCAGGTTGGGACCTCTGTTAGGCACTATGGTGTCTGTTTTTGGATGACTCCAACCAATTCCAAAATCTCTTTGCTTCAGCACTATCTACATTTCCTCTGGCTGAGGACTTTAAAGTGTCGTCCATGGATATATGCTGGGAAGTGGACCAATTTTCTAGAAATACATTTGGAAAGTATTCCATTTTCAAGAAGTGTCAAAGGTTCTTCTGGAATCGCAGGGCATTGATTACAATCATTAAAAGTTAGGAGTGATGCTTCACCGTAGTGAAATAGATGGCAATTATTCCAACATGGCTACTGCAATAAGCAGGCCATATTTGAGGATGTAAATGACAAAAAATGTTGTAAAAGAAAAAACTCAGGGCCGCAATTAGAACAGGGGTACTGCGTACAGGGCTTGGAAAATGCAATGCTCTTGACCATGACCTCACCAGTGATGTGATACCTCACATACGTGAGATATCAGTGATGTCGTTAGTGACATTACACATCACATTAACATTCCCATTGTTGATGACATGACTATTGGTGCAATATAATTTCTTTGTTTGGATATGCGTTGTTATTTAATTATGTTGGGTTGGTAAATCTTGTTGTTCACTGGAATAAATATTGTATACTCATGAGTATTTCATTTGAGATGAAAGTTTGGTTTGCATGGTGAGAGGTGAGTTATGGATTGCTCAGCTAACCATAACTCATCAATTTCAGGAGTTTTGCTCAGTAAGCATAACTTCACTTTAACTTTGGTTTTTAAAGAGAATTGCTGAGGGTTTTTTTAAAACATAATTTGACATCTCATGAGCAGAGGAAACCATAACCTACCATTAGCATTTTTTTCTGTGAATTTTTGTTTTTTATTGTGTACTTTATAAAATTTTGTTGCCCCCCACCGTCCCCACTGTGCTCATCTTACAGAAATGTAAAGCTGCGATTAGCCACAGGGCTGGTCTGAGTTCATGTCCTATGCCTCACCTCCCAGGCACCCAACTTGGACTGCACAAGGATTCTGGCCATGCCATATACCCAACCTCCTGCATGCCCAACTTAGCTGTGCAAGGCGTTTGGCCAAAAGGCCATTGCCACAGGGACTGACCTATCACAAGACCCTGCACCCAATGTGCTGTGCATCCAACCTTGCTGTGTATGGTCTTCTTCTGTGTGCACAATGGGGGTTGACTGTAGGCTGCATGTCCAGCCTCCTGTTTACTCAACCCTGCTGCTCTGCATAGAAGAGGTGCAGGTGTTTGACCATTATTAGCGGACTCTACTTGCAGGCCCTATGCCAATACCCTTGCCACTGAATCAGTAGCATTTTGACGCCAGCAGTGCACAACATGCTCTGGTCGCAGGGTCTGGTCTGTGGCCAGGTATTGTGCCAGCCTCTGTACCACAGAGCAATATGTGCACAGCCACCGCCTTGAGTAGTGGAACAGTAGTACACAACTTCTGGTCAGGTGCAGAGGACTCTGGGCACAGCCAGCCCCAGTGTACACAGTGCTCACTGTGCATGTTCTTTGGTATGCATAGTTGCAATGTGAAGTGTTTGTTGTTCTAACTATTTTACAGGATTTGCAACAAAACAAAAATTGATTTTCTTTTTTGAAAATTCATGAATCTACCGACAAATTAATGGGCTTAAACTGGATCCGTGAATGCTATGAGAACATGGGGGGGGGGTTACTTTTGGAGATGATAACAGCCTTTCTGAGACACTCCCATGCACATATCCTCCCTGGTGTCAGGGCATGCCCCCCTAGCCTCTTATACAACACTCTCTCACTTTTACTGGATGCATGCTTTGGTGTCTGGCTTTCTGTATTAGCCACCAAACCAAAAATGGCTTCTGTTGCTGCCAGCCAAATGTCTTAATCTTGGAATCCTTTTAGGATCTGTGGATCCCACATTGAACATAGGGAAAAATGTTGCAACATCCAATCTAGTTTTGCAAACATATTATCCTTGATGGATTAGAGGATCTGACTTCTCGAAGGTGTGCAAACTATCAAGATATACAAAAGCTTACATTCTATCAAAGAGTTAGTCTTTGTTCCATTCCAGAGCTTTTCCATGGTTTACCGTACATTTGAGTAAACACAGTAACAGTACTTGATGATCCATTTTGTCATACTCTGACAAGAAGTCTATGGGGTTAGAACTGCTGGTTGGATCACACGTTAGACAGTGAGATGTCATCTTTGATATTTGAAATGACAGACACTCTGGCAGGTTAGCCTTTGCCTATCAATTAAACTGATAAGAACAGACACTATGCTTAATCTTAGCCAAAAGGCTATGGGAGCATTTGCCTTTGGATTAGTGAGGAGGCTAGTCACACTGATTGATTCCTGAATTTGGTAGGCAAGGTTTGCATCTAGTCTATACTTCCATGTGAGTGTGATAGCCCTGAGAATGTTTCTAAATGAGGTATTTTTTAATCTGTGAGCTGTGTCAATGAAGGTAGTTTTAGTGGGGTGACTGACTAAGGATGGTTGTAAGCTGCTGAGCAAGATCTCTTGCTCAATACTGTTAGGATATGGGTCCAAGATGGATCGCCCAGCTGCAAGGAAGCGCCAGCAAGAGCAGAATCTTTTCTCCATATTTTTGAGAAGTTAGAAGTGAATAGATTTCTATTTTTCAAACATGGGCAGGGTGTTCCATCCCAGGGGATAAGAGATTCCATTTTTAAAGATGCCCATGAAGGTCATCCTGGCATGTCAACCATTAAGCAGTTGTTGCATGTTGAATTTTGGATACGGGTCTTGATAAGATTGCGGATCATTGGGTGAGGGATTGTCTTCAATGCCTTTGTAGCAAAAGGTCATTGAAAGTTAAATGTAGCTCTCTTGCACCTATTCCTTGGCCCAAGCGTCCTTGAGAAATTGTTGGTTTTTACATCTTTGGACCATTTTTTTCTCTATCAAGTGAGGCTCAGTATCTTAGTTCTTGTTGATTTTCATTCAAAGTGGCCTGAAGTTATGTTTGTCAACAAAGCATCCACTTCAACTGTGATAGATGTATTTAAGGAAGGTATCTCTAGTAGAGGCATCCTGGTACTCTTGATAATGGCATGCAACTCACCTCTCTAGAAATGAGGGATTTGCTGGGAACATACAACATAAAAAACATCACCACCATTTTGTATGAGTCTCAACGTAACAGTCAGGTTGAGCCATTTACAGAGTTCTTAATACTAGCATTTCTTGGGCTAATAACAACTGTTCAGATTGGAAGGAATTGTTTGAGGTTTACCTTATGGTTGTATTGTATCACACAACATAGTATGGTGATAGAAGTTTGGTCCTTTCAAGCTCTTCAAGGGGAGAGATCCTGCTTCTAGTCTTTGTCCCTGGTGGTTGGGGCAAAAAACAAGGATAAGGACACACTACATAATATTGTGGGTGTGAGAGTGACTGCGAAGCACAAGGGTTTGAAGTTGAGATATGATGTTAAATTTGCTGTAAGAGATCCTGAACTTAAAGTTAGTGATTGAGTGAGAGTCTGTAAACCAGGATTAGTTAGGGAAACTGATTTTAAGTATGGTGAACGCTTGAAGGCACTTAAAGAGAATTTACACAGTGTAATAACCCAAGATCAGAAAGTTTGGAACCTCTGTAGAATTGTGAAGTGTGACTGAAAACAGTAATACTACAGTAATACTATCTCAGAGGATTATTTGATTGATTTGAGTGATAGTGTTACAGGTGTGGGAATATCTCTTGCTGAGTCAAGTGTGCCAGACCAATTCATCCCAGAAAACTCCCTTTGAAGATACTCCTGGACATTCCAGTGCAGACGTAGGTGATACGTATTCGCCTAAGTTGGGTGTGAATTTGGAGAATGGCACAGTTACTGAAGGTGTCAAAAGTAGGGGCATTCTAGGGCGTTTTCAGAAGAAAAGTGAATAAGATGATTTATACATTGCACTCGTTGTTTATGTTTCCGCTTCTTGTCTACTTTTTCCTCCATGTTAATTTTAGAGTGCTAAGCACAGGAGTCCTGGAGCATGGGGCTTTGTGCACGGAACCGCTACGACAGTTATTTGTGATGATAAATCTGAACATAAAGATACCTATTTTTATACTATTTCGAATCTACATTGGTTTGTAATAGAGGGGCACGGTGAAGGAGCTGAGGTAGTAACAAACTGAAACTACTGCTGCGGCTCGGGGAAGATCTGCCTTGCTCAAGCTGTAGGGTGATGTCTGGGAGAACTGGGTGTCCTTTCAGTGTGTGCTGAAGCCAGAGTTTCCATGACTGTGGGCTACTCCTGAAAACAAATGAGTGCTGCGCACTCTTCCAGCTGAAGAACTCTAGCTCCTAGAAGTGTGAGGTACTGAAAGCATTGTGACTGCTTTCAGTGGACTCAACCAACAAACCTGAACATCAAAGGATGTTCTGTGTCAAGAAAAAAGGCATTGCTTCTTGGTGGAGAAGACATTGATCAACACCATACCATCACCTTTGTGACCAGCGGTGGGCTCTTAGTTTTATTTGGAAAGTAGGCTTGTATCTGGCTCCATGGCAGCTCCACAGACCAAGATCAAGGTGACCTGACCAAGCCTCTCTTCCACCCAGAGCCAGCCCTTGCTCGGAGTGCACGCTGGGCAGAAAAACAATTGTCACCCTCACTGCTGCTGGTAAATATAAAAAATGAGGCAGCAGGGGGCCCATTTTCAAACATATCCGGCTATATAAAAAAATGAAATACTACTGCCCTCGCTACTGCTGGTGACTGGCCTCGGAACACAAACAACTTGCACCTCCCCCAGCTCACCTGAATCACCCACAGCTCTGCTCCGTCAGGTGGTGCCAAGTTGTCTGTTGTGGTGGAGACAGGGTGTTGGTGTGTGGCGGCATGAAGTGAAAGGTAGACGGCAGGGGACGGAAGCGGGCTGAAAGGGGGGTAAATACAGCGTTCGCAACGTTAAAAAAAAAATGATTAGAACTACTTTCAAATCAGTGCTTTATTTGAGCCGGTGGTTTCCGGTGCTCAGCATCAACACTTTATTGTCAACACTGGCTCTTACAACAGCTGCCACATGGTGGCGTTGTTTGCCTAATTTTGTGAGAAGCACAACAACAGTTATTCCTAATTGGATATACATTAAAAACAGTAATACCTGCCTTCCAATGCTATAAGAATAGCTTGGGAGGCATGTATTAGTCATTTTAATGTATATTTAAATTCTGAATTGTAACACTTCTATGAGTGTGATGGTTAGTTGTGATGGTACTGTCATTGGCAGCACTAGTGGGAACAATGGGTGGTGCAAGCTGCAATCTCCTCCTGACAAGGGCCCTGGCATTTATTTTTTTACAATTAAGTACTGTTTCAAATAAATCACTGGAGCCAAGGTAGAGGGGCGTTGCTGTGCTCAGGACCTTAATGCAGAGAGCTCCGTGCGCCCCTCTGAAGATTGGCGCCTTAGGCCTGGCCCCAACTCACCCATGCCAAAAGCCGGTCCTGCTTCTACCAGTACTAGTGCTGCCGACACTCACCGGAAAGGTGCATATTATGCACTCAATGTGGCCATGGCAACACCGGCTGGACTGGGGAAGAGTCAGGGCATTCTTCTCTAAGTGGGCCGTACAAGGATGTACACCACCTGGAATAGTGCCATTGTACTGCCCCCCTCCCATGCACCCCCAAATCAGGCACTTACAGGTAGATCCTGCATTTCACAAGCACTGAAGTGACACAAAAGATAGTGCACAACTGTGACTCTAGGAGGAAGATATAACAGTGCTTCTTGGACACTGATCAAAGAAACTCTTCGATAGAAGTGGTCAATCAGAGCACATTAGCTCCTCACGAACAGTCCCCCCAGCTTTCCCGGAAGAGGGCTAAGGTTCAATTTCCTTTGGTTTACAACTAATACTTGTACTAGAGGAACCACCAAGACTCCAAATCACTGTGTTTAGCACTTGGAATACTGGTGTACCGCTTGAAGGGCTCTCTGCTAACTATTTACAGCTTAACTATTATTGTGTTATGTGCTGAGGTAAATAACCTTTTCTTTCTTAAGTAGTTTACTAGCTGTACATTGATTTGTTGATATTGAATGGTTGGTTGTCTTCTGAAACTCTATCCCACACAGCCACCCCGATGAAGCCTCAGACTGCTCGGCTTTGCTGCCATGGGGAGTCAAGGGCTAAAGGGGTAAACATGGTGCTCAGCTGTGGATTCAGTAAGATGCATACCCAAGACACCAATGGTAAAAGGCTCTGATTGTTACAGACTCAGCCTGTAACCCGTCTGCCCCGGGACTTCTAGAAAACTTTCCCACAATTGTTCAATGCTCTTTTGCAACAGCAAAAACAAATTTATTTAACTTTTTTCTTTCTTTAAATTAACTCTTTCATTCTTCCCTTCTTTTTAATTTTTTCTTCCTTTTATTCTTATTTATTGAATCTGTTTCTTTTTCTCCCCATTTCACCCTCTTCATTTCCTTCTCTATTCTTTCCCTCCCTGTTGCTTTTTCCTTTCTCCTGTGTTTTCTTCTCTCCCTTTGCCCCTCCGTTCTTCTTTATTTCCCTCCCTGGAGACACACCGCACGAGGCGCTTCGCAACCTTGTCGATACCGCGCGAATGCAGTGCCTGACATTGTGGTGACCAGCTCACGGTCTCTTTGTTTCCGTGACAGCCGACACCTGAAGCCAGACTCAACACGCAAACTTTGATAGCACAGAAAAATCAATGCACCGCCTCCAGAGCAGTCCTCGTAGCTCGACACATATTTGCAAGGGTTCTTTGCTGTGGAGTCTACGCCGCAGGCAAGAGCCCCCTCGAGCGGGAAATGTTCATTGTTAGCCGCAAAACTTCCCTCACTCTCAAGGTACAAGAAGAAAGAGACAAGGGACCCGGCCCGCTCCGTACTCCACGCATCCGCTGCATATCACTAGGACGACAAAACAACATGCGTTGGAGCTGTGATTCATCACAAGATCTGACGCTTGCGGTCTCTCTGACAGGTGTCAGAGGGGCCCTGCCGTCCTCTCGGGGTCCTGCTAACGAGGCTCGACGAGGCTGGATAATGAAGCTGGGCTGCACGAAGCGATGGGGGGCGCGAAGGAACCCCGCAGAGCTGAGCGCACCCACCCCTGTGGCACTCTGACTCACCTGGACCACCGCATCTCAGGAGGAGGCTTGGGAGCCTAAAATGGCCGCCACCAAGGACACGCTGTGAAACTGTCGAAAAGAAAATAATTGTATAAGCAATTGTAACAAGTATTGCTAGTGGTGGTAGGTTCTGTAGTAGTAAGGTGTTTTGTGTGCTTTGTGGAACACAAGAGCAGGGTGTTGCCCTAAAGCACCAGGCATTGGTGGGAAAGGAAACAGAAGGGTTCCTGGAGAAGTGACATTAGATGAGCCGAGCTGAGTGATACTGTGGAACTCGTGGTAACAACACAGTCGTGGTATTGACTGATCACACTGTGCACAACACATACTACAGACAAACACGTGTATTATGCAGAGAGTTAACTGGTGCATTTCAGTTTTTTTTGTTTTGTGTTTGTGGAACCTTAACTGACCTTTAACTGTATTTGTTCAGTGAATGTTTCCATACATTCTAATATTGATAATGGCCTAAAAAGAAAATCCAAGTTTACCTAAGGCGTAGGCTTCAAACTATACCTGTGGGTGGGTCATTTGTGTTCATAGATTGCACAAAGTTGGACTCTTAGTAGATTCTTAGATTGCATCCTTGGGATGCTAGGTTGGTCTGTGGAGGGATCCTATGGTGATGACCCTGGCCATGAGCGTATTTTTAAGTTTTGTTTTTAGGGTGCAAAGTCGTTCTGTGGATGTGCCCTTAGGCTAATTATCCTGGTTCTGGGTGCATTTTTATGAGATTTTGTCATTAGTCAGGCTGTCTGTGGGTGGCCTGTTAGGAAACATTGTTAGAGTGCTGCTCCAAACTCTCTCTTTTTAGGCCACTCTCTGTGAGGACGCAGGGGTCTCAGGTTTGCAGAAAATGCCCCGAAGTGTGCCATTTCTCATTCCCATGGGCTGCGCCCCACGGTCCAGTAATCTTCTTGTCATTGTGTTCTCCTGCTCCAGATAGCCATTACAGAACAATTTATGACATTTATTACCCTTTTGAATAATGCAGAAGCAATCCTTAGCATCTATGCATTAAGGTACGTATGGTGATTTGCATAATGCATGTGGTAGGGACAGTTATTACAATGACCAGTCCTTCCATCACACAACAGCTGCTTTTATAGAAAGTAAAACACAATCAGTTATTCTGCACGGATGACGCATCTGTCAGGCTACTGTAGGCTTCACATCGTTCGCTTTTTCCCTCCTCCTCATCCAAAACAAACAAAGAATCTGTAGAAAGTCTTCCCTCAGCTTCTCACCAAAGGTAAAGGAATATCTGCGTTTTATCACACATGCCTACTGCCGACTTCTGCACACAGTCCTTATATTTCACCTGTATGAACACATTATGTATTTTGATTAATGTTACATTTTTTGTAAGTGTCCATTATCATGATGGAAGCTTGCAACAAATTTGATAAAAGAAAAATGAAAAGTTAATACAGGTCTGTTTCTTTAAATGTTTTAAACGGCAACATTACACACATATGCATTACACATTAGAAAAAAATTGCTTGTAGGAGAAATTTAAAAATGCATGACTCCAGAGCAAATGTAAACAGACAATTCAAAAGAAAACAAGTAAAAAAAAAGCTTACTTTCGATTCCGGTGACAACTGGGTTGATTTGCTTCATGGTCAAGTAAAAGCAGCAAAGGAAGCACTTGGACGATTGGGTTCATGACGGAAACGGAAGTGAAAAAAAGGTAAGTTTCTACCTTATATACCTTTGAAACCGCAAACTCAGGTGTGGAAGTTTACCTACCACAGTTACGTCAATGGAAAGGCACATCGTGATTGAGCTGGCGGAAAAATTGGCTGAACTCCCTCTAACAGCTGCTTTTGCCTGTGATGCCATCGACGAAGGAGGAAAATTGTGTTGGAGACGGCGGCACTCGAACTGACTATCGTCCATAGACCCGCCAGCATCTAAATTGAGAGAGCGAACCACCTAGTAGGCACACGGATTAACTGACGACGGAAAAGAGACGGCAGGACCAGATCCGCCAAGAACTAAACAGGCCCTATGAGTGGTATCTTTTTGTGTGGTGTTTTTACTGTTTTACGGCTTGAAGTGTTGCACAAATGCTGTGCACATTGCCTCTTAAGTTAAGCCTGACTGCTCTGTGCCAAGCTACCAGAGGGTGAGCACAGATCAATTTAGGTTGTGTATCTGACTTACCCTGACTAGGATTGTGGTTCCTGCTTGGACAGGGTGCATACCTCTGCCAATCAGAAGCCCAATTTCTAACTATCACTTTCCTTCCTACAAGTGTGACACTTCGGGCTATTTCAGGCCCCCAAATCTATAAGAATGGCTTGGGCATAAGAAAATAGTAATTTTTAATGATAATTTAATTAATAACTAGCTGTTGTTGTGGTCATCTCTAAATTAATTAGCCAGACAGCGCCACCTTGCGGTAGACTGTCACAAGCACCGGTGTTGACAATTAATTGCTGGTGCCGAGCACCGGAAACCACCAGCTCAGATTAAGCGCTGCTGCTGGCTCTCTTTGCAGCCTTGGTGGGAAAATGGTTTCTGTGTGACATTAGGCCAGAAATATCTGTTTGGTGTTCTGGCAGACTCAGAGTATTCTAACTACCTTCTGCGCTTCTAGATTGTTTTAACAGTGCACCCTGCTACGTTTCCTAGGTCCATGCTTGATGAGAAGCTCCAGTCCAGGACTTTGCTTTGAATTTTGAGACTTGTAGTCTTGTTCATTCCGTTATAAAAGCAGGACTGAAAGTCCCAGAATTTAAGAAAATTCTGGACTGAAGCACTGCATCACATATGAACATGGGAAGCTCAGCAACAATCACAGTGTATGTATGTTATGTTAACTCGAGGAGTCAAAGAAAGGGAAAGTATGGCCTCGCATGTAAAATGCCTGCGAGTTACTGGTGTGACACACTTTCCGGGTGCTCTCGAAAAAAAGCTAAGCAAGGCATCCACTCACATAAAAAAAGCTTACAAGTGACCAGCATGACAGATTGCCAGAGAACTCATGAGAAGAAGCTTGGCAATATATACACTAGCTTAAACAGCACCAGAAAGTTACCAGCACCGATTAACATTCGCAAGCGAAACATTATGCTATTGTGTAGGAATAGGGCTACTGGGTAACTTCACACGCTATAGGTGCGTCGATACCTGGGAACAAAGCAAGATTAAATATATGTAGTGAAAACTTCACACAACCTTTGTATTCAGTGCATGTCTGAAGCACTGTGAAGATTGTTGGCACGTAGATGCAAGTTCTAAAGTATAGTTGGCTTCAGTGAGCATGCCCTCTACCACAATGGCCATGGCAAGAAGAGGGAATGAACAAGAGTCAGCGAGAGGCTGCTCTTAAGGGGTGGAGCTGCTGAGCAACATTTCAGAGAGATGAAAGTGGTAACGTTTATGAAACCGGTCACCCCTGTAAAGCAACCAAGGAAAGCCCTGTGCTTTCTCAGCATGCAGTTTTTGGAAGAAGGTGAGGTACTGCAGCCTTTCAGGGTCAATAGAGTTCTGTTCAAAACCCAGGGGCAGTCCCACAAAACAGGAATATGGTTAAGGGTTGGTATCCCCCTTGGTACGAAGTTAAGCAAACAAACATGGAATGACTTCTAGAAACAATGTTGCTGCTCATTTTTCCACATTTATTTGCATCCGGTTAATGCTCAAGATCTCTAGATGAAGTAACTAAACTTTCTGCCATTGCAGCTTCATGTGAGTGTATTTTTAGTAGATAGGTTTTCAGACCAAAGTAGAGATCGTTAGAATGTTCTACTCAGGGAGAGCAAGTTTCAAGAGCTGGATGATGTGAAGGTCTTTCTAGAATACTTCTTGATTTCCTGAGGAAAGGGTGACTCCTGCTAAAAGATACAGTGCCACACTGCAAATAATATATACACATGTGCAAGTTATCAAGTGTCTCCCAGGAGGAAAAAGACACAAAAGGCAGAACAAAACTCTGAGGCAACTTTGGTAGTTCCTGATTGAAGATGATGCGTGGTACTAAAGTAGGTAATTTGTTAAGCAAGGCACAAAAAGTACCCTGACTGTTAGACCTGGCATTTCTTGGTGTGATTACCCCTGATTTTTTTTTGCCTCTACCTCTTCTATTTTTGATGCTGTGATGATGCTTTGGCTACAGTGGTTCTGTCGGGGAGAACCCAATTGCTTTGAAGAAATTAAATTTGTATGAAGAAACAATGGAAGTTTCGATTATTGAATAAGTCTGACCAGTGAAGAATTTTTACCTTTGGTTAAATCACATGAAGTTGGAACACATATTGAAGCAAAACACCTACTAATGTATGTTTGCAAAAACTTTCCTTTTATATAAGCCAAAGTCAATATATACAAATAATCAAGAAGGCTGTCAAGACAAGGATTACTAAAAAAGTGAAACGTGAAATGGGGACATTTGGTGCTCAGTGGTAGTGGTGCAGTGCATATATACAAAGTGACGGTATGGACAATTCATTTACAAAAAGGTCAGAAAAAAGGTTGGCGATAATTCTGGTGAACTGCAAGTTTGCTTGTTGATTAGACACCAAGAGATTTCGTTAATCTGAACCATATATGTTCGTCGACGTTTCGACCCTGACAGAGCGTTATTTGCATGTCATATCGGGTCTTCTTCAGGACAGGATGTAGGGTTGACAGCCGAAAGGTGAGTTGAGGCGTCCTTTATTCGATGATAGTTGTCAGAGGATCTGCACGTGTCAGATAAACTCAAGGGGGAGAGTTACTGCAGCCGTACCCTGTCAACTCGAGTGCTCCGGCCCAGGACTATTGCCTGGCCCCCGGGAAGGACTTCATTCATGCTGTGTCCTCCACTTTTGGAACTGACTACCGCTTCGTGCTAGGGGTTTCATCCCATGAAGTAACTCTCCCCCTTGAGTTTATCTGACACGTGCAGATCCTCTGACAACTATCATCGAATAAAGGACGCCCCTCAACTCACCTTTCGGCTGTCAACCCCCCATCCTGTCCTGAAGAAGACCCGCTATGACATGCAAATAACGCTCTGTCAGGGTCGAAACTTCGACGACATATATGGTTCAGATTAACGAAATCTCTTAACTATGAGAGCTGAAACCCCTGAACGTTGGATTGATCAAGACTGAAAAGGATTGAAACTACTTCGTGGTCAAGCGGAACCTCTGCCAAGGAAGAAACAGCTGAAGAGACTGAAGGAAAGGACTGACCCTTGCTGTGTGTTCTGGGGCTGGCCTGCAGTTTGCTGATTTAACCAAGGAGAGGCTAAGGGACTTTGCTGTGTGCTGTGTCCCCTGCTTGAGAGGACTTTGCTGTGTGCTGTGTCCTGAAGTAACTTGTCCCCAAGGGCCCGAGGAGAGCTGGCTCCCTGTTGTGGAAACTCAGGAACATAAAAGTTTCCAGGTGGGTCTCAGCGACCGCTGTGTGCGTGTGCTTTTGCAGCCTGAGACCTGCGTAAGAACTGCCCCATGATCGTGTGCACCCGGAGTCCAAGTGAGTCTCAGCGATGCTGTGTGCGTGTGCTTCGTGCAGCCTGAGACCTTCGTGAGGATTGCCCTGTGATCGTGTGCACCCAGAGTCCAAGTGAGTCTCAGCGACGCTGTGTGCGTGTGCTTCGTGCAGCCTGAGACCTTTGTGAGGATTGCCCTGTGATCGTGTGCACCCGGAGCTCAAGTGAGTCTCAGCGACGCTGTGTGCGTGTGCCCTGTTGCAGCCTGAGACCTTCGTGAGAATTGCCCTGTGACTGTGTGTCCCGGAGCAGTCTTGTTCTCTGCGTCGATCGAGCAGCGTGACCAGAGCTGCTGCGATCGTCATTGCCATTGGCCAGGACTGGCATCCCCAGAGGAGCTGTGCTGCCGGCCCGAGCCTGCCTTTGCCAAGGAGGAACCTCGAACCATCTCCCTGAGGGGGGGGCCCCCGAGTTCCACTGTCCAAAGATCAACGAAGTCGCACCGGAGGCCCAAGTCGCGAGGAGAGGAGAGGAGAGTGAGATCGCACCCCCCCAGGTAACGCTCAGCGAGCGTGCGTGGGTCGCCGCCTGGGGCGGGGTGCGGGCTCCGAGAGAAACGCTCTCGGCCTTTCCCATCTTTGCAGCGCGAGCCTCTGCTCAAGTCCGTATCGCGGCCCGTACTTGCCGAGGAGTGGCAGTACCGGGGCCGGAGTGTGGAGCTGCACTTTGTTTTCCATCATAACAGTGTTGGGGGCATATTTTGGCAGTAGCTGACTGCGAGTCGGTAAGAGTGGCATAGAGACCGTGCAGAGCATCGCGATTGGTGCTGAAGTATCTTGTTTGTGCATTGCGAACTGCCTGATTGTTGCCTTACGAAGTGCCCTATTTTTGCATTACGAACTGCCTGATTGTTGCATTACGAAGTGCCCTATTTTTGCATTACGAACTGCCTGATTGTTGCATTACGAAGTGCCCTATTTTTGCATTACGAACTGCCTGATTGTTGCATTACGAATTGCATTATTGTCACATTACGAACTGCCTGATTGGTGCATTACGAATTGCCTGATTCTTGCATTACGAACTGCATAGCATTGCATTAGGACTGCATTAGATCATTGAGTATTGCTCATTAATACTGCAAGAACCTACCGAGGGGGTGAGCAGGGGCTATCTGAGGCAACTAGAGACCCCCAGTTCTAACACTGACACTACAGAAAGAGTTCAGTATACAGGTTTTCCAGTCGAAAGAATCCATCCAGAGAAACTACTGCAAAAAAGGAAGCAAAAATTGGGAACAAAAAGGTATGCAGGATGCAGGATCGGACTGGCTCATAGGGCAATCAGGCAGTGCCCAATGGGCTGCCTGATAGATCAGTGTTTGGGCTGGTTTCTAGGCTGTTTGTGGGCCTGCTTTATAGTCTGCTGTGCCATTTTGTACTGTTGATTTCAATGATATAGAAACAAACACTGCCTGCAGCAACAGCAGCTGCTCCCCCATTATGGCGGAGGAGCGTCGCCCCGCCTGCTGCGAGTGCCGAAGGCACACACATTATTTTTTTTAAGTTTCAAGAACAGGTTTATTGAAGAAAACTAAGAGGACATGAATACTTTGTACAGTTAAACATCAAATATTACATATATGAAGATATGAATATTACATATGTTATTTGAAAACTATAAATAAAATATATTTAAGAAATATAAAGATCTGGTTTTTGGAAGTCCTAATGTTAAGGAGTGAGAAGAAAACTAAATATATTAAGAATATGCAATCACATAAAAATTATAAAGATAATATGCTAAACAGTATCATTGATAACATAAGGGAAGTCAGGAAGGCTGAGCAACTTCTTGTGGTAAGGGAATGGGAGAAAAGGATTTTTTTGCACATTCATCAAGAAATTGTGTGACAGGATACCATAGTTGTAAACGTTTTTTAGCAAGAGATATAGGATATACGAAGGTTGTGTCTAATCTATGATTATGACAGACAGCGTACCACCAGGTTAAATACGATAATTTAGTTGTATCCTTCCAATTCTTTGTTATCTGTTGAAAGGCAACAGCTAGCAATAGGTCTATGATGTGTATTTGCGATTGTTTCATATTCCAATCAAGGGATAAGCTCCCCAAAAAAATGTTAATGGGGAAAAGGGAGCTGTGGTATGAAAGATAATGTTAATTTGAGTCCAAACCTGTTTCCAAAATGTAAGTACATATGGACATGTAAATAGCAGGTGTTTCAAGTCACCGTATTCATGAGAGCATGTCCAGCAAGTGCTAGGAATTTCATCATGTATTTTGTGTAAGTATGTGGGTGTTAAGAGAAGTCTATTATAAATGAAAAAAAGAGTTTGTGTAGTATTGGTCACTCTAGAAGATTTCCTGATTTTGGTCCATAACTTATTCCATAAGGAAATGGGCCAAACTGTCGCCAAAGTCAGTTTCCCAAGAAAGTTCTGTTTTGGTTTTATCCCTGTTGATGTTGATGGGAGGTTGTGTTAAGCGGGAATAAATACTGGAGGCTTTGGGATTTAAGCAGGGAAAATTGTACCTTGCAGAGTCAGTCAGAGAAGATGAAGGAGTTATAGATTGAAAGTGAGTATAGGCTTCCAGTATTGCGGCTCGTAAAACAGAAAATTTATGTTGAAATGAGAGAGGTAAGTGAAAAAAAGAGCGCACCTTTGAAAATGGGATAAGTGTGCCCTGTTCAAATAGCTGATACACCCAAATTAGACCTTTATTTCTCCATGTTTTCCAGTAAAGGGGTTTGCTGTTGACAAGTATAAATTTGTCATGCCAGATTGTGGAGGTGAAGAAGGTGTCAAGATCATGCAGTGCAGAATGGAGGAGAGCGTCTAATGTCTTACAGGAGAATTTAATTAATGATATGGAAGTGTTCTGTGGTTTACGAGTGAAGGAGAGGTATTCATGAAATGAGAAGGGTGATGTGAATGAAGCCTCAAGATCAACCCATAATGGGGAGTCTGCAGATGGATCAGACACCCATTTCGACAGCTGCTTCTGTTGGAAAGCTTTATAATATTTAGAAAAATCGGGAAAGTTTACTCCGCCTTCTGATTTTGGGCGTGTCAATTTTTGCAATGACGTTCTTGATTTTTTGTTATTCCATAAAAACAAAAGGAGGATTGAATTGATTTTATGAAAAAACTTAGCTGGTATGGATATTGGTATGTTAGATATAATGTAAAGTATGATAGGGGTAAGCTTAATTTTAATAGTGTCCAGATGGCCCCACCAGGATAGATAAAGGGGATGCCATTTCGTAGTAAGTGTTTTTAATTTATTTAGGTACTTATCAAAGTTTAGGGAAATGGATGTCTTAATGGAAGGAGAAAACCATAAACCCAGGTATTTGATGTGTTGAGAATTCCATGTGAAATTAGAAGTCGCTAAATCTTCTTTAAATTTATACTTAGTTAAGGGGAGTATTTCACATTTTCCGTTATTTAATTTGTAGCCAGATATCAGCTTATAGGATCCAACCTCTTCCAAAAATGCTGGGAGTGAGGTCTGTGGTTGAGAGAGGAACAGTAGTATATCATCTGCATATGCTGCTAATTTAATCTGTTGACTGTTAGAAACGAACCCTGTTATGGAATGATTTTGTCGGATTTTAGATAAAAATGGTTCTAGTACTAAATTAAAAAGAAAAGGAGATAAAGGGCATCCCTGATGAACTCCTCTATTTAGGGTAATATAAGGGGATGTCAGAACGTTAGCAAAAATGGCAGCTTTGGGTTCAGAATAAAGTAAAGCAATTAGGGAAACAATTTTTGGGCCAAATCCAAACCATTTAAGAGTGTGAAAAAGAAAAGGCCAGTATACTCTATCAAAAGCCTTTTCTGTATCCAAGGCAATCGCTGGTAGAGGATCTGAATAATGTGAAGTTTTGGATAGAATATCAAAAACAAGCGTGTGTTATCAGTGATATTACGTCCTTTGACAAAACCTGATTGCTCTTTACAGAGTATCGGAGGGAGATGTGATTCTAGTCGAAGGGCTAATGCTTTTGAGAACATTTTATAATCCACATTGACTAGGGATATGGGCCTATAGTTTTTGCAATAGCGTAGATCCTTACCTTCTTTTGGTATGAGACAGATTAAGTCCTCTAAGAAGGAACCTGAGGATTCACGTGATGTGATGAAAGAGGAAATAAGAGTGTGTAGGTGTGGAAGAAGTATTTGGGCTAAATGTAAATAAAATTCAACCGTAAAGCCATCAGGGCCTGGAGCTTTATCTTTTTTGTATCAATTTCTAAAAGGTCTAAATTCGTTGAGGACTTAGCTTGTTGCTGAATCGTAGAAAGATAATGGGTGACATCTGCATCAGAGGATATGTTCTCTGGTGTGTATAAAGACTTATAAAACTGTACAAATTTGTGCAAAATTTCAGTTTCCTTGAGTTTTGGTAATTGATTTTCATCACTAATGGATTCAATTTGAAGCCTATTTTGCTTAATCTTGAGGTAGTTGGCTAACAATTTGCCAGATTTATTCTGGCCTCCGTAAAACTTCGCACTGGTTTTTAGTAAATATAAGGAAGCATTTTCGGTAGAGACCTTATTGAAATTAATGTTAGCGTTTATAAGATCTGATAAACAGTCCTTTGACTTAGAGGTGTAAAAAGAGTGTTCCAGTCTTTTAATCTTAGTGAGAAGTTCATTATTCAGTGTTCGAGAAATTTTACGTTTGCTGGACACATATCTGATAATAAAGTCACGTGCAGCGGCTTTAAAAGCATCCCAAATTGTATGGAAGGGAAGGTTATCTGTTTGATTTATTCGAAAATATTCATGAAAAAAGGAGACAAAAGAGGCGGTGAAATTGGAGTCTAAGAGTAAGGAATTATTAAAACACAATCTTTTAGATAATACTGGTTGATGTAAGATATCCAATTGGACCGAAACCGGAGCATGGTCAGAGATAAGTATGGGGCCTATGTCAGCTGAGCATGGAGATTGGGAAATATTGTGTGAAATTAAGAAATTATCAATTCTGGATTGAGTTTGGTGTGGCGGGGAGAAAAAGGTATATTCCCGTGATGAGGGGTTGCAGAGTCTCCTAGCATCCATTAGGTTCCTCTGTTTTATAGTATGTAAAAAATGTTGTGTGTTTTATTTGGAGTAAAAAGAGTCTTAGAGTTCCGGTCTATAAAGGGATCATCTACTTGATTACAGTCACCTGCGAAGATAAAATTCTCAGAAGGAAACTTTACAAGCAGTTGAGAGATTTGGGACCAAAAAGGAGCATCATCATTAGTAGGGGCATATATATTGAATAAAGAGATTGGAGTCTTTCTTATCATTAAATTAGTGAAAAGTCATCTACCTTCACTGTCTGATTCTTGAGAAATAAGTTTAACATTCAAAGCCATATGACATATTGTTATGACCCCATTCCTTTTAACATCACCAGGTGAGAATTAAATTTCACCCACCCAATTCTTTTTGAGTTTTAATGATTAATTCTCCGTAAGGTGTGATTCTTGTAATAAGGCTATGTTAGCATCTACTTTAGATAACTATGACAAAACTTGCTGTCTCTTAATGGGGGAATTTAAGCCTCTGACATTCCATGTGACAATTTTTAAAAACATAAGCTAATTAAACAAAATGAAAAGTTAACTAAACCAGTAGTAACGTGTATAATGTCAAATATAGAACTTGCAATAAGTACGAAAGTAATACCAATGAAAACTGATGAATAAGAGGGAGAGAAGAAGAAAGAACAAGAAGAGGAAAATTGATATAAAGAAATATCACGGATAAAAGGATTAAGGACAGAAAACAAGATAGTCATAGAAAAAAGAAAAGTTACTATTAGAGATACTGGAAGAAAAGAGACTGTACCTACATAAAGTCCAAAACATATAAGTGGTGAGGGGGAATGAGGCCACATGGAACGATGACACGTCCAGACTCCATGAGGTGAGGCAGGTAAGACTTCTGGACAGACGACATGCAAGACGAAAAAAATCGAACAATACGAAGATGGAACCTGAAAAGAGAAAATTGGCTAAATCCATCTAAACGTTTTGTTAAACTAGAACACCTTCTATAACCTCAAATACAAGTCAACATAGATATTAGAGAACTTGAAATCTCAAATAAGATAACACATATTATTTAGAGCGAGCAATAGATGTGTCCATAGTTTCTGTACTGCACGAATTGAGGAAGCTTTTTAGCCTGGCTGGGTCCTCATAAGTGGTAGTTTCATTATTATAAGTTAATTTGAATAGGCAGGGATGGAATAGGCCAAACCGTGCCCCAATAGATCGGAGAGCTGGTCTCATGGCGAGGAATTCTCTGCGTCTGTCCGCTGTGGACTTTGTATAGTCTTGTGAAAAGAAGAGATGGTTACCAGATGATGTAATTCGTTTTGCGGATCTGACTGCTGACAATACCTTGAGTAGATCAGTATATTCAAGAAAATACAGTATAACTCCTCTCGGTTTTCTCATGCTGGAAGACACTGCATGTGGAGGTCCCAATCTATGAGCACGCTGGATGTTCAGAGTAGTGCCTTCTGGTAGACTCAAAACTGTTGGCAGAAACGATTAGAAGAAATTGAGAGGATCAGAACCCTCCGAGCCTTCTGATAAACCATATATTCAAAGGTTATTTCTCCTGCTCCTGTTTTCAAGGTTTTCAATCTGCCTCTGCAGAGATGTGACTTGGGTTTGAAGAGCTTCTACTTTAAAACAGGATGAGTTTAGAGATTCCACGTTATGTTCAACTTTGGTGATTCTTTCCTCCATCTTTGTCCAGCCATCTGTAAGGACTTGTAGTTTGGCGTTTGTCTCTTCTACGAAGGGACGGAGAGAACGGATCTCTTCTGAGAGAAGGCTCATAGAGACGGTCGAAGTCTGCTTTGGTGGAGAAGGAGGATCTTTTTTCAATCATTTGGTTGACGCTTTATTAGCTGTAGAAGGAGCATTAATGCTGGATGAAGAAGCGCTTTTGAGTGGCGAGTTCAAAGAGTCCTCCATTGAGGCCAGAAGGGCGCGGGAGTTCGAAAGGACTAAAAATCTGCGAGTTGTGGGTGTCAGCAGAGAGTTTGCCTTCTTCAATCTGCCCATACGATGAGGCAGTCAGACCCAGGATACAGAAGAGTAAAATCCATGAGATCCTTCAAAGCGAATAGCAAGAGAAAAATCCCTTAGGCTGGTTGTTGCGCAGCTCCGTAATTTCAATTAAAGATGTACAGGAGAGAAAGCGCTATGTAGTAGAATGACAAATGGTAGTTCAATTTTAGAAAAGTAGAAAGCACAGGTATAGCTCGTATAAATTTTGTGTAAATAAAAGCAGCTTTTACCTCAACAGCATAGTCCTTAGTAGTTTCATATATTAAAGAGCACTGAAGAAAGTATATTATGGCTCAAAATCACTGAAAACACCAGAATGGCAAAGTATTCTTGTCAGACTGCCTGCGTAAGCATTACGAGCTGTGAGGAAAAATCGCGGAAGATTGGCTCATTCTAATATGCGTGTACTTTTAAGATGGCGGACGTCATACCGACGGAGCCGCATGTGACGGTAATGAGGGAGCGCTTGGTCTACAAAGCTCCGTGCAATATAAAACATACGCCCCCGCCTTCCAAAGAGGTTTCAATGCTCACAGGTCCATTTTTAGCAGCTCGCCGGCATAAAGAACGCCGTAGTGTCCCTTAGTCTCCGCGCCGCCTCAACGAGAGTCACGGAAATGCCGACATCTTCCTTGGGCGCTAGCCATGCCCCCACAGGCACACACATTATTAAAATGGTAATAAATATCATTTTATTAATGTGTCCCAGGCTCACGCTGTTACAGCACGATGGCAGGGGGCGGGGCTGATTAGTGCAATTGCACTATTAATGCACCCCCCTGCCAGTACGCAGATCAGGTTGGCCAGCTGCCTACTGCTGACCAATCTGACCTGCGCACTTCAGAGCCTAAAATCCCAAGGCTGAGAAACAGCTGAGGGATGGCAGCCGCAGGCCCTCAGCCTCTAAATGAGTGCTGAGTTAGCCTGCTCCAACCAATCCTGTGGCTGCTGTGCCACTCCAGGATTGGTTGGTTTCATGTTGTACTAGGGCGGAAGTCCTTCCCTTTACATCCGAGTCAGCGCCGGGAGGACAAAGCAGAACGCATCCAGAGCCTGCGCTGCAGCAAGGACACGGAAAAGAGCGTCGGGCGGCAGGCGGAAGGTTCTTTGTATTTTTTTAATGTTTATTTGTTGTCTGTTTTTCCTCCCTCCTCCCCAACTCCCCGTTGTCTCACCATTCCGCCCCCACACCAGCCGCTACTGTGTAGCAAGCTCAAATCCGTGTAGCCTTCCATACCTTGCAGAACATTTATACAGTGTGTTAACCTGCCCAGTTTGCAAATATGGGTCACTTATTTAGCTATCTAATTCACTAATGAAGCCACTTTTATTTTGGTGCCAGGGCCTATTTTCTGTCCCAGTCCAACAATGGCAAGACAGCAATGAACTTTCCAAAAAAGAGCACTGCAATGCAACCTGTCTGTCCAAGGTCTCCTAATCTGGTCTAGGGAGGTAATGACATCAAGAAAATAGGTTGACACCGTAATAATTGTGCAATTCCTACTGCTACATTTAAAAAACACATTTCAGACAGCAATTCTCCAATCTTCAACCTTTGTACAGTTCTGTATTTAAAAACAAGGGTCTTAAAAAAGAGTTTAGAGACCTTTATCACTTTGTCGTCCTCCAAGAGGCTATTAAAAAATCTTAAAGCCCGGGTAAATACCAACAGATTCTAGGAGGTAGGATTCACCTCCCTCCTTAAGCTCCTCCTCATCTTTAGAAGAATGGTGTTTCATCAAGGTGCAGGCGTAAGAAACAGAACTTTCAGTTTAAACGCCTCCCATTCTTGAATGCTCATGCGCTCCACTCATGTATTCCCCAGCCCGTTGCTCCACACTGCTCAAGGGAAAGCTTGCTGCCAGTGGGCATGACCATGGGAGTGCAAACACTGGCTGGGCAGACCAAGCACCTAACATGCGTTACATTATATTCTGTAGCTGCAAGGCAAAGCAGCCACACCACTGCCTAGGGTGAATGTCATTCCCACCTATAACAGTACTGTCCCCTCCTGAAAATTTGGGTTTATAGGGGTGCCATTAAAAAAAACATAACAAACCAGCAAGGGAACTTTTAGCGACAAAAAAGCCTCTTCCGAAGTGATAGTATTTGAAGTATTTCAGTATGTACCGACAGGCGAAATGACTCATGGAAGTTCCAATATAAGGGACCTAATGCACACCAACTCTCGTTTTTTTTCTCAGAAGTTAGGAATTTACTCAAATACTTGGATGCAGATTAGGTGAAGAAGGGGCAAAATCCTCACTCAGCACCAAACTTGAGGACCAAAGAGGCACAGCCTTGTCTGTAGATGCAATGCCAACCGACCACAGAGCTGCTGCTGGTGACTCTCAATCCGAGCTGTATCCAAAACAAGGGCGCAATGAAGTGCGAGATCTCTGCACCTGCCTGTCATGAGCCTTCCTGAAATAGTAACCAGAGAGAGACAAAAGGGCAGCTGCCTAGAAACGTCCTCACCTTTAGCAACAGAAACTGTGGACCCACTCTTCGCCCTTACCATCTTGCAACTGGCAGTGCTCAGGAAGAAGTCATCAGCTGCACTTTGCTATCACATGTGTTACATATTCACCGCACATACATGCGTACGGAATGTCCGCACAAGGGTATAGGAGTCACACTAAAGCTTAACTTTGCACAAGTGCAGTCAGTATGATACACTTTCTGACACAGGAAAGAGGACTGGTCAAGACTAATCATTTGCAAAAGCTGCTACACTGCCACCACCGCATCATGGAAGCAACACTAGACATGGACAGTTGTCTCATGTCGGTTATAAGGATACGCTTGTTGTGCCTCTCCAGGTCACATATCAGGCTCTGGACCTTGCAATACCATGAGCAGGCATAGGCACATGCTGGATCAGCATGGTTCCAAGGCCAACAAAAAAAGCCATGATACCGGTTTCACATGCGGCCGTGGTCTCAGGACAGCAGCACATATCCTTATAGCATGCAGGGGACATTCTTGTCCCTACAGTGACTGTGTGATGTCACGCTTAGGTGTTATACTGGAAGGCTACCTTTACAGCACAAAACTCGATGCTTTGACAAAGGTTAAAACTTGATCGCTTTGTATGTGTGCTGTACGGGTGCAGCACATATGCAAAGATGAAAAGGATAGGGGAAAATAAATATTTTCTCCAATTATATGCCTCTCTCAAGGAGGCATAATTATTTTTATGTTAGTGCACCACTTTTGCAATGAAAACTGAGCGCAAAGTGTTATAAAATCCACCCCATAAACGTAAAACAATGATTGGAGTGTCATACTAATCGAATTGTATTGCTACCAAAAGAACCTTTTTTAGCCGTCTTAGAATAACAATGAATTGCGTGGAAAAAAACCAAGGTTCTACATCTATGCTATCATTTTGCATGCAGCTCCTTGATGCCAGTTCTTTGCTCAATGTGCTATATTATGATTGTTATTTATGAACTCCAGGTAACAAAGGGACCTCTATGACAAAAGCAATAGCACACTGACCTAGATGCTTAAAATACTAATGTGTGATCTGCATGTCAACCGTTGTACATAGGAGCCGGAACATTAACCCTCTATGCTACTATGCCATGAGTCAACAAGCATTGGCATAGCCAATAGGTCCCGCTTTTGGAACCTTATAAGTATTTAGGTATGCAGCACAATATCCTTAGTGCAACAACACCAACTGTTGCATGTTTTGATAACATAAATAAAAGGCATTGTCATTTATAATGCTAATAGCTTAAACTCTTGTATACTGAACATGTTGGAACTATCTATCTGCAGTGATAGTGATCTCACACCTATATTTGCAGATAGTGATCTCACACCTATATTTGCAGTGATAGTAATTTCACACATATATGATGTTGGCGATCTCACACTTATATATGTTTAGTGATAGTGATTTCATACCTATATCAGCATTAACCGGTTAAGTGCTTAGAACGTTCCGCGCCAGTGCGGAACGTTCTGTTACGTGGCGGGCCGCGTCGAGCCAACGGACGTGCGCAGCACTACCGAGGTAGTGCTCGCGGCGGCCGTTGGCCGACAGAAGCACTTAACGGGTTAATGGTTATTTTACACCTATATGTGCAGCGATGGTGAACTCACATATATATCTACAGTGATAGTGACCTTACACCTATATGTGCAGTGATGGTGACCTCACACCAATATCTACAGTGATAGAGATCTAACACAGCATATCTGCAGACGGTGATCCTATACCAATATCTACAGTGATAGAGATCTCACACCTATATGTGCAGTTTAGAGGTGTCACACTTATATCTGAAGTGCTAGTGATGTCACACCAATATTTGCAGTGATGGTGATGTCACACCTATATCTGCAGAGTTTCTTTGACACCTATATCTGCAGTGTTGGTGATCTGTTTTTAAGTAGACGAGTAGGCAATAAAAGATAGCTATCTACTTGGAATAATAAAGGAGTACGACAAGTGGTGTTGCGGAAATGCGTGGAGATGGTGTGGTGAGGTCTAGCCGTATGTAAATGTGCTGCGAAAGCTTTGTTGTGAGGATAAAAGGGATGTATAGGAGTGGGATGCATGAGCCATTAGAAGCTATATGTGAGTAATGTTGAACGGTATGCTATAGTAAGTAAACATACGCTCGTGTGTGCGCACCTGGAAAAACTTACCTGAAAACAAAGCGCTGTGAAAAGCTCTGCAGTGTCCAGCGGCACCTAAAGAGTGCAAACAACATATGCTCATGTGGGCGCATCTGTACAAACCTACGGGAAAACAAAGCGCTGTAAAAAGTTGAGCAGTGTAAAAAACATATGCTCGTGTATGCGCTTTTAAAAGGGCAAACCTACCGGAAAACAAATGTTGGTGGAAAGCTTTGTACTGTCCGGTGAATATATCGCCGCACAAAACAGATATTACATCTTTAAACATACAACCCCAATCGTATACTGCTGCAGCTGCGCACTGAAAAATGAAGCGCCGTAAAAGCTAAGCACTGTGCAGCGGCACCGAAACAATTTCAAAAACATACGCTTGTGTCTGCGCCTCAAAAAGGTAAACCTACTGCAGAAGAAAGCGCAGTGAAAAGCGCAGCAGTGTCCGATGTGATGCAAGCGCTGCACAAATTGGGCCACTGTTTATTACAAAGATTACACATAGAAATGTGGGGGCGTGGCCAAGCCATGGACCAAAATGGCCGCGCGGCATTGAAGCTCCTCCGGCTTCACCAGCAGCATGACAGCTATCCCCCATTAAAATGCTCAAACTGCGGGGAATTCGGCGCCGCCGGACCGGGAAGCCCATCGCGATCCCGGCGATCCCGCTGATTTGACGATCGCGGCCCGAATTGCGGAGGTTCCGGACCCACCCCCAACCCAGGCCCGTGAAGATCTGCTGCTGGCTTGGGCGGCGGTCCGTTAGATCGCACGCCGGCCGGTTGCAGGGGCGCTCCTACGCGGTGCTGGTCTCACTCTGGCCCTACTGCGGGAGTTGCTTGCCGGGTTGGGCCTGCCGTGATTAACTGGGGTTGCCCTCTCCCGCGCCTGGTTGCCTCCCTACTGCCTGCTGCGGTCTCTTCGGCGGCATTGGTGATCCCTGGCCCTGGTGCTGCGCTCGCTGCCGGAACTCGCCTGCGTCCATTGCGGCTCTGGGTGCACGCCGGGTGGCCCTTACAGATCCTACCCTCCATTGACGACCGGGCCTTGGGAGATGCGACGCTGAGCCACACTGCACTACGCAGCTCCTGCCTCTGGCCTGGCCTCTTTGTCGGCGCCCACTGAGCCTGCACCAGTACCCAGTTTGTATAGACTGCGACAACGTGAGTGGTGATTGTGTGTTGTTCCTGCCACTGGCAGTCACCGACCTCTCTCCCAAGCCGAGCCTACACTGCTCTCCCTCCGCAACGACTCCGTGCCTCTGGCAGGCCCATCTTGCGGACGCCTCGACTGGTAAGGACCTGCTCACTAACCTTCGTCAACGATCCGCACTTGTTGCGCATCCTGGCCTTCTGTCTCCCGAATCTTCTAGCGGCATGGGCCGCAAAGACCCGAAACAAAGCACCCTCCCGTTTGAGAAACTAACGGAAACGGCGCCGGAGACTAGCCCCATAATGGCGGAGGGCGGACAGGATGCGCCGCCTCCTGGAGGCTCCACGGGACAGGATGGATCACTGCTTCAAGAGATGAGGGCGGGATTCAAGGCCTTGGGTGGCAGGTTTGATGCCCTGGACAAGAACCTTGCTGACCTTGGTGTCCAACTCCAGGCGCATGACCGGCGGCTTGACGTCGCAGAGGCTTGCATATCTGATATCGAAGACGGCACAGCGCAATCACTCAAGAGATTGGAGAGAGTTGAACGCGTCCTGAAAGACGTAGCGCTGAAGAACGAGGATTTAGAGGCGCGCAGCAGACGGAATAATTTGCGCATTCTTGGGGTGCCTGAGTCCACTGCCACAGGTCGAATGGACACCTTTGTCGAGACACTGCTGGCCGATATGTTCAGGAGGGCAGCCTTCACCCCCGGCTTTGTGGTGGAGCGCGCTCATCGCTCCCTGGGCCCCCGACCTAACCCCGGCTGTCCTCCTCGGCCCATCATCACCCGAATCTTGAACTTTAGAGACCGTGACACTGCGCTACGCCTAGCCCGTGAACAAGGAGATGCCACCTGGCAGGGCTCCAGGCTATCCCTCTATCCAGATTTCACCATCATGGTCCAGGAGGCCCGCCGCAAGTTCACTGGCGCAAAGGCGACACTGAGAAATCTTGGCCTAAGATATGGCATGCTGTACCCGGCTAGACTGCGCGTGGAGATCAACGGTAAAGCCCGCATCTTTGACAGTCCCACGGAGGTCTTGGACTTTTGTCGCACGTACAAAAACAACACTAAGTCGGTCGCGGATGGCGCTGGGCGCTCCTTGTCGCAGAATGGATCGGAGGCCAGCATGGAACTGTTTACTGGGTCTGGGCATGGCTGACTGGCCCGGGATCCGCCCTTTGCTATCCTGCCTATTGCACTAAGTGATTTTGGGATGTTTCTTTGTATCCGCATTGTTCCATATTGCTGGTGTGCCGATGGGGCGTTGCCTCCCCCCGTTGGTGTATACCAGATATTCTTCTTTTCGTTATTTGAAGTGCCTTTGTTGGGTTATTCAGACCCTTGCTGTTGTTGCGACTGGCACTCCTTGCCTATTCGCTAATGATAGTTTTGCCTTACAGGTTGGGTAGTAAGGTTGGGTGGGGGTGGGGGCGATTGTTACTGATTAGATTTGCTTGGTTGCTCACATGTTTGATCATTGTCTTGATTCCTATTGAAATGTTGCACACTGCTTTGTATGTCCTCACTTTTACTCCTCCATGGCCACCATAGGTAATGTTAGTGGGCCCTCAGACCTGTCATTACTGTCATGGAATGTCCGTGGCCTCAATGACAATCGCAAGAAACGCCATGTCCTGCACTATATCCTGCGTCATAATATTGACATTGCCTTCCTGCAAGAAACCCATTTGCCCGCTTCGACCCCCTCACGTTTCCGCAGCCAGTTGGGGTGCCCATAGATATTTTACCAACTACAGCAATTACGCTTAGGGCACAGCAGTCCTGATACATAAGAGGGTCCCCTTCAGCCCGCGCACGATTATACACGACAGAGACAGCAGGTACACCATCGTTGTCAGGGCATTACTGGGACAGACGGTGGGCTTGGTAAGCGTCTATGGCCCAAACACTGACTCCTGATTTTTACCATTCTCTACTGGCTCAGCTTTTGAAGCTGGGCCAGATGGCCATTATACTGGGGGAGACTTCAACATTGTACCCGACCTATCCCTGGACAGCACATCCACTGCTGCGGACTCTAAGCCCCACGCGCGGCGCGCGCTGCAGTCCTTATGCGATCAGCTGTCCCTGCTAGATGTTTGGCGCTCGCACAACCCAACCCTCCCAGCATACACTCATTACACAGGATACCACAACACCTCAACTAGAATTGATTATTGGCTAATATCCCCCAGCGTCATCGGCTGGTACCATGGGATTCGGACCCTCCCGCGTACATATTCAGATCATTCCCCGATAGTGCTAGCGCTTAAGGTGCCTCGCCCAGAGGGATTCGAGAGGCAATGGCGCTTCCCTGGCCGCGCGCTGGCGGATGACCTGTTTCAGCACGAGATCCGTGAGGCGATCGAAGACTATTTTATTATAAACACTGGCACGGTCGACACCAGGGCGGCTCTCTGGGAGGGGTTCAAGGCGTACATACGGGAGGTGTGTATCTCAAAGCAGGCTGGGGTGCTACGTGCTCTGCGGGCCACGTTGTCGGGATTGGAGCGCAGACTCGCTGATTTGGACACCAATTTGGCTCAGGCGAATAGCCCCGAAACTGAACGGGCACGGCTGGGCCTGCTTGCAGAATACAGGGAGGCTGCCGACCGTGAGATTCTATACATGGGCAAGTACCACACGGCAAAACAATACGGGGAGGGAGAGAGACAGTGGAGGGTTTTGGCGCAACTGCTCAGACCCCCGTATAGTAAAGCCTATGTTACCGAGCTGCGAACGCCAACGGGCCGATCGCTCTCTGGCACTGCTGAGATCAGAGATGAATTCCTGACGTACTACAAAACGTTATACACTTCCAGACTTGGGACAGACCATACCGCCCTGGAGTCCTACTTGTCCGAGATAGCGTTGGTGTATCTTGAGAAAGATATGCAGGACTTCCTGGCTGAACCCATATCCGTGAACGACGTATTGGGGGCCATTGATTCCTCCGATCCTCTTCGGCCCCAGGGTTGGACGGGTTCTCGGGCGACTTCTACAAGGCATTCAAGGACTTGCTTGCCCCACAGCTCATTGAAGTGTACGCAGAGGCCTTAGAAAGACAGGTATTACCGCCCACATTTCGAGAAGCCGTCATTATCCTCCTACCGAAGCCGGGTAAAGATCCACTACTCTGTAGCTCATACAGGCCTTTATCTTTATTAAACTTAGATTACAAAATCCTTGCCAAAATCGTTGCTGGGCGTCTCTCTCAATTACTTGAATTTATCATATCCCCTGCACAATCCGGTTTTGTTCCTAACCGCTCAACTTCATTAAATCTCAGGACGCTTTTCTCAGTACTGCACAGGATCAACCCGGATACGCCAGCTGCCGCGATTCTGCTTGACACGGAAAAGGCTTTTGATTCACTGGAGTGGCCCTTTTTCATGTCAATCATGCGTCGCATGGGCATGCCGATGGGCTTCATGGCCACCATGGCGCTTCTTTACCGCCTCCCGACTGCTCGCCTTCGATTGAATGGTATACTCTCTAACCCCTTCTCGCTGTCACGGGGCACTAGGCAAGGATGCCCACTATCACCGTTACTTTTCATCCTTGCCATGGATCCACTGATCAGGCATTTTCAAGAGAAACACCTACAGAGAGGTTTGCAATTTAATACAGGCCCCCTCCTAGTTTCATTATACGCCGACGATACTATTTTGTATGTCCGCGAGCCGCGTGTCAATTTAGACCCCCTCATACGCGAGATACTTCGCTTTGGCAGGTATTCTGGCCTATGCATCAATTGGCACAAGTCTGTCATATTCCCCCTGACTCGCAGCACTGCCCGTTGGGAGCTGGAGTTCCCGCTAGAGTGGTGTACAGACTCCGCTAAATACTTGGGCATACACATCCATTTGGATGCGGAGATGATAGTTCGCCTCAACTATGGACAAGCGATTACTGCCTTGGAAACACAAATAGACAAATGGCTAAAGTTACCACTATCAATAGGGGGAAGGGTGGCCATAATTAAGATGGTTGTTCTCCTAAGTTCCTATACCTCTTCAACAATATCCCCATCCCTCTCCCCAACAGTTTCTTTGCGACTCTCCGCTCGCATTTGATACGCTTGGTGTGGGGTGATGCACGTGCCCGAGTTCGATGGCAGGTTCTTACCCTCCCCTATGACCGCGGTGGCTTCGGAGTACCTGATCTCCACATGTATTATTTAGCAGCCCAATGCAGCTACGCCTATGCCTGGTACCACCCCGACGCCAGGATCCCATACCTCCGCCCCGGAGGCGGACCTCGTCCTACCTGGACGCCTGTCTACTGTCCTCCCCAAAGGCTTCCCCAGAGATCCCAACGACATCCAAACAGTCTCTACAACAAGCTGGGCTTGGGAAAAGCTTCGGCGAGTCACAGGCTCTGCCTTTCTGTACTCTACGGCTCTTCCACTCCCCAATGCGCGTTGGCTACCACTAACGGGCGAGACTCTAGTGCAACGCACCTTAACCAAATTCGCACTAACGAAAGCTGGGGATCTGTTCCCGGATGGCCATGCATGTCTGGGGAATGATGACGCCCGCTTCCCCGACGCTACATTCATGGACCGATTTGTGATTAGACGTCTTATATCAGCGCTGCGTGCCACAATACCCAGTTTCCCGTGGAGCCGGACTCCTTTGGCCCCCTCTCGCTAGTCATTGAAAGCACACAAGGGTCCCACCTCATTTCCAAGCTGTACAAAGCATGCATGAAACTTGTCCCGATCAACTACGGAAAAATTCTGGGAGGCCAGATCACAGACGACCAATTGGCCGCGTGCTGTGCTCTCACTAAAGACATCTCCCTAAACAGCAGGCACAAGTTGCTCCACTTTAAGTTTCTCCGCAGGGCCTACGTCACCCCAGCCAACGTGCACAAGATAGATCCGTCCCGTCCCCACAGCTGCCGCAAGTGTGGATATCCACATGCTGACTTTGCACATCTGTCGTGGACTTGCCCGCGGCTGCTGCCGTACTGGAAAGAGGTTCATAAAGAGTTAGGCGACATTATACACATACCACTTGATCCAGTCCCAGAGATTGCACTAATGGGATACATGGTAAACTTCCCCAAAAAAGTCCGGAAGTTCGCAGCTCTTAGTTTATTGCTGGCCAAGAGGGAGGTTGCAATCCATTGGGGCCGGAGGACAGCCCCTTCGGTGCAGGGATGGCTGAAAAGCATGGTCACCTGTAACACACACAGCGACCTCTACTCCGCGACTGTTCCCACATCCTCCAGACCCAGAGACATTTGGGGACCGCTGAAAACTCACCTCGCATCACGACACGACAATGCAGCCTCACAACTCGAACAAGGCATAGTGCCAACTGGGGTGGGCTGAAGGTATACAATCCCTTGATACTGTCCAGCCAAGACTACTTGTTAGATATGCCAGATGACCGCCGTATTTGAAACGCACATATACAATATGCCGAAATCTGACTGCTGTCTGTGTACAGCATACTGTTGCATTGTATCATTGGACCACCATGCACTGATGAATACTCCTCATGATGGCTGTTATATGCTAACCATTCTTAATGATAATTACACTTTGAATTAGCAGATTAGTAGGACAAAGCAGGTAACGCAACTGTAATCTCTACTAGACGTTTGAGAATATGTACCATGATCATTGTGATGTACACATGCAATAAAATGATAAATAAAGGTTAAAAAAAAAAAAAAGATTACACATAGAAATGTAAAAAACAAAAAGGAGGAGAGTAAAGTAAGTGGGGGATTAAGTATGAAATAAATATATCTATGGTGCCTATATTGACACTGGCAGGCTGATAAAATGAGCGGACTCGCATGTATATATTCCTGTGCGAGCTGATCTCCGTTTGTTCCTTACTTCCCTGCATTGCAATTTGTGTTCATAAGTGTGTTTCTATGGTGTATTAAGGTGCCTGGCAACGGGGCACTGGCCGGCGCAGTTATCAATTAAGGTGCGAATATACATAAAAGTAGCTGTTGTTATGTGCGCCCCAACTTTTAGTGCGGAAAGAAGAGAGCTTGCATCAAGCGAGCCTGCTGGTGTCTGTTGCTTGTTGTCAATGGCCAACAATGCTGGAGTCGAACTTTTGGAGCACCACAGATTGCCCCATTAATCCATGAGCCTGCAATGCGGCAGTGGAACTCCAATGGAGCACCAAGGGCTGTGTCGTTGACCAATAGCTAATGATACTACAGTGGAACTCCAAGTGTCCAAGTGTCCAAAGTGTGTTGTATTACGAAGCATTTTGCCTTCCTTGCAGCATAATTTACTCAACCTTGCTGCATAATTGGCCATACCTGCCGCATAATTCCAGTGGCTCTAAGTACACCAATAATACCGAATAACAGCAAACACCAACTGAAAGGTGGCAGTTTACCTTTATAAAGTGCCTTCTCATGGCGCTGTACCACTTGTAGCGCATCGTTTTATTAAATTTTTCTATTCATTTGATCGAGAAGCAATTTTTTCTGGAAATGATAAAGCAGAAGGTGGAAAATAGCAGAATCCCTATATATGTGTCGAGCTGAACATGAGCAGCGTCATCACGCTCATGTGTGCATATAAAAAGGTTAACTACCGGAGAATAAAGCGACATAAGAAAGGTACTTAATGATAAAAAAGCTCCTGCCAATAAAAAGCTCAGCAGTGTCGAATGTATAAGTTTTGTATTTGATGAAGTACAATAATTGTATCAACATTGAGAGTCTGGGGAATGGAGCGAAATTGCAATGTATCGCGTCTATAACCAATATATGTAACACATATCCCTGCAGTTGGTACACGCATTGCTTTGTTTATCCATGATACCTATGGGAGATCGAAGAAGTAAATAAAAAAGGTTGACTGGAACATAAATACGGGAGAGAGTGGTTGCAGATGGCTGTGTAAAGGAAGACGAAATATAGGAGGAGAAGTAAAAGAAACTTTGCGCAAAATTAGATATGCTGCATACATCAATATAATTTACTCTCCCTAAAACGCCTACTTTGTGACCCTTTGTGTGTCCTTAACATGCGCCGATGTTTTCGATTTTCCGTGACTGTGCGCGCTGCAGTCCCCTCAACTACACTTTATTTTCAGACGCTGCGTGATAACAAGTGTAAATGTGTTGTTATGGCAACCCTGGGAATGGTTGTGCTTGGGCATCAGCAAACAGATATATTTGTTGTGCGCCTTACTAAATAAAATTACGTAACCAGAACATTACAACCGCTGTTACCTGCATTGGAGTTAGCTAGCCAGGATCCCTGCCACCATATATTTCACTTTATAAATGTATTGTTATGATCCAATGGTGCTTGGCTATAGGTCAGTAACTAGACACTGCTCCTTTCTGTTCCTCCCTCTGTTGTTTGGTGTTGTTAAACTGAAAGCGCCATGGAGTCTAACAAATCACAGCATGTGGTTACTGAACAGAGCACTTGGCTTTTAAGTGCTAATTCCTCACTAAGAAAGATGGTGACATAGATTACAAGCGAAAGGGCTCGTGTATGTTGCCTGTTATGGCTGGGGCTATATAAGTGCCGAGCAAAATAAGCAGGGGCAGCTAAACAATTTACATAAAGATACGCTTCTATGTGCGTTTTAAAAGGAAAACCGCCGAGAACAAAGCGCCGTGAAAGCTAAGCAGTGCCGGGATGATAAACCAGCGTGCTTTTATCGGCATTAAAAAGCTGATAAACAGAGCAGGCTTGCATATATATGAGCCTATGCGCGCTGCTCTCCGTTTGCCCACATTTTTTTTGCATTGTAATTTGTGCTTGTAAGTGTGTTGCCATGTTGTATGAAGGTGCCTGGAGACGGGGGACTGGGCAACGCAGCTACAAATAAAGCGATAAATATAAACAAGCAAGGCGGAGAGAGGCACGCAAGGCTTAATGAGCCTTGACAGAAACCCACATGGCGGCTGCGCGCGTGCACGCTCGCGTGAACGCAAGCTTGAGGCCAGGAAAAGCCTGTGGTAGCACTTTCAAAAGCCACTCACTAAATTTCTCGCAGAGCAGCGCATGCGCTGGCTCAGCGAGACCTAAAAATGGCATTGTAATTATCCCCTGATAAATGTTGGGCACACAAAGATCTCTGGAGGTTTCTCTTATCTGGATTCAGCCTGTCAGAAGAGCGCCCCCGTGCACTTGGCGCCTGGTGCCACGGCACTGGTTTCACCGTCCTAAAGCAGGCAATGGTTATGTATGCCAAGCCTTAAGGCTCGCCTGTTCCCAGTACATTTCAGGAAAGATTCAAAGACCAAGCTATTTATTATCTACTGTTCACCTACAGCCCATTTTACACACTGTCATCACCATGTCATCCTCTTCTTACCGCTGTCAATTTCCCTGCCTGCACTTTCTGACCCCATGTCGGGCGCATACCCTTGTTCTATATTAATGAATCTCCCCCCGTTTATGGTTGCTCCAAGCTCTCGAAATAACATCCCTTTGAAACATTGTTTCACTCACCCCACAAACAGATCCTCGCCTAATTGTTGACCAGTTTAAAATCTCAGCTCTTTAAATGCTGCTTTGTTTCTAAACAGGGATTTTCGAAGAATTTGTGGCTATGTAACCAATGTTATTTGTTTGGGGTTTTGTTGTTTAGGTTTCCTGCCGTCAGTGTTTTGGTCGGAATTATTATGCTTCAGTTGCATTAACTGCGTCAACAGATCCCACAGTTGCATAGTATGTGGCAAACCGCGGTATTGAAACCTGTACTTAAAAGCAATTATTATACTAAACACTTTGTTAAGACTTTTATTGTTTTCAATATTTTATGCTAATTGAAAATTGAGCAACTTGCCTAGGAATATTCACCCCCATAAAAGACGCAGAAAAATAAGCCAGCATATGGAAGGCAAACATACAGTGGCTTATTCACTAAGGTAAATTCGGCCGTAAATGTAAGTTTACAGCCAAATGTACACTTTAAATTTCTGCTATGAATTCGCAAAGAGATTCCTGCCACCCATGTATGCCATCAAGGGGAGGTAAAGTGTGCCACCTAAGGCATGGTCTGCCTTGGAAGTTTGGAAATGGAAAATACGTTTGTGGCTTTGTGGACATTCCCAAACACTTCTTTACCCCCTTCGAACCCTGGAAATGGTTATAGATTTAAGGGCGAATTATATATTTTGGTGGTAAGAATACTCCCTCGCGGTGGAGCATCCTTACCGCCAACATAATAGCCCGCCCGCCCCCCCGATTTAAATGCGGGTGGACCTTAGGTATAACAGCGGCAGAGACTACTCCGTCTCTGCCATAGTTACACCCCTCTGATGGCCCAACAGAGTAAGCGCCGTTGGAGGTTGACCTCTATGTCTGCATACCTAATTTAGATGGGCAGACATACAGGTCAGTTTTCACTGCCCGTCACCACTAGGAAAATCCTGGCGACAAGGGGCAGTGAAAACTGTCTAATACCTCTGTCACCATGAGAGATAATTCTCATGGCGATGGTTACACTTTTTTTATTTTCAAAAAGAAACTCCCTCTTCAAGTTTTTCTTTTTGAAAATAAAATGAATTGTTTATGGGTGGCTCCGTCATGTTGATCAAGCCGTGCATCAAACTTAAAAAAGCATTGACAGGAACTGCCCTGACGGCGGTTCTTGCCAATGCTTCAGAAATTATTGCTGTCTTGGCTGTCATTTCTAAATTCGGCAGGCGATTACTCCGTCAGGGCATGGACTAATTCTCCATCAGGGGCGGCTCCTCCGCTATGGCAGAGGAGCATCGCCACACTGCTGAAATGCAGCAGGCAGAAGAAAAATAAAATGAAAATAAAGCTATTTTATTGTCATTTTATTTTTACTTCCAGTCCGCTGCGTCTGGGGCGGGATGGGGCATGCTGCAGGGTCACACAGCAGGGGGAGGAGGAGTGGTAGGCACTGAAAGTGCGCATGTCGGTTTGGCCAGCTGTCCACGGCCGACCAAACTGACATGCTCACTTGAATATCTCCAGGCTGTTCCTTCGAGATATCCTATGCTCAGGGGCACAGGCTTCCCTTTTCTGCTGGAGCGCAAAACCGGCCCGCTACGCCCAATCCCAGCGCTTCTCTCCTGCTGGGAGTAATAGCATGAGAGAATCGCTGGGACTGCGTATGGTCTGGGAGCCTGTGCTCATGGGAATTGCATTGCCGGGACGGGAGCAGAGGAGCAGCGAGGAGCGGCATGGGAGCAGAAGATCGCAGTGACCGGCAGGAAAGGTAAGTTTATATTTTTATTAATATTATTTTTTTCCTGCCCCCCACCACCTCGGATTGGCAGTAGCTGCCGCTGTTCTCCGTCTGCCAAGTAATCAATGAGACCCTTAATCCAGCACAGGGCTGGAGTAAGCCCCTTTCCATGATTGGTACTGAAACAGATTACCCCTATATTTGGTGGAATTGTAGGAAAGGACTTTCTCAATGGGGAAACATGTTCGCCCTGAGAAAAAAAAGATTTACCCAGAGAGCTCCATTCCCCCCCTGTAGAGTTCTCTGCTATGGAGCATTACACACATAAAAGAGACATTTAAAGTTACATGACATCCTCAGTAGTGTGTCTGGAATCCTGCGCATCATGCAGCTTTCCAGGTGCACTACCAAGGATGTTAATGAAGAGTAAATATTCAGAAAAGTACTCTCAGAAGGAGGCATGCTTGGGAAATTTCACTCCTGGCAGAAGTAGCAGCTTTCTGGCAAATTCTGACAGCTTCCTGCAACCAGGTCCCCTCTCCCTGATATTTTTCAGCCAGATGAAGTTTTGCAGCAGTATAGCCATCGCGACCTCAAAGACCTTCAGAAGGACTCAGCTGAGTCTCCTACTTGTGTTAGGGAGACCACCTCAGCCCATATCAATATGAACACTGTTTCCAGTCCTGGGTCTTTTCCTTGACACCCTCATGCATACCGGGATTGTAGGCTTAGTTTGCATCTATTTGCCTAATTAGATTACCACTAACGCACCTGGTAACAATTATTTGTAGGTGAAAAGTCGAAGACTGAAAATAGTGTTCCTTACTGACGTGGGTGACTTGGCAGCTCTAGCTCATGTCCATCTAAGGAAGAAAGCTTTTCTCCGTCTGAGGAAAGAGAGGAATCCACCATCCTACCCCGCAGTAAGCACTTTGGGGCATATTTACGTTCCCTGGCGCATCCCTGCAAATCAGCAGGGATGCGCCAGGGAAGATGCGTCACGCAAGTTTGCCCTTGCGCCACTGCCGATGCGCCGCATTTACAATGCGGCGCGCGGTGGCGCACGGATGGGCAGATGCGTGTCGCATCCTCCGACGGAAAGGCGGCGCATTGCTGGAGTCGTGTCGCAAGCGCGACGCGGCTCCAGCAAGGCTCGGGGGTGCCCTATTCCTAACATGCTGCGTCAATCCTTACGCCTGCTTCAAGCAGGCGCAGGGTTTCTGACGCAGCATGGGCGTAAAAGTGACTCAGTGAAATCTTGTAGATCTCACTGCGTCACTTTTACGAGGCGTACCTGCGAGGGAACGCCCAACCTGCACCGGAACGCCCACATGAAACCTGACGCAGGTTTCATGTGGCGCAGGGGTTTACAACGTGACGCTTCTCCCTAGATGCGTCACGTTGTAAATATTGCGCAACGTGGCGCATGTTTTGCGTCGCCGCTGCGTCACATAAGTGACGCAACGGCGGCGCAAAAGTGGCGCAAGGGGCTCGTAAATCTGCCCCGATGTTTGGATCGTAGTGGGCTAAGAAGCAAATACGTTCAATACAATGGCCACTCCTTTCTATCCTGGTGCTGTTAGCTCTTCACCTGCTTCATCCTGAGATTTCACTCATGCTATGTGCCCCTTCTCCTCCTCTACTCGAACTCTAGTACAACCTTCCTTTGTGACATCAAGTTTTTCTTCACTCCTTTTTGGATTTGTTCTGCCTTATGCTGATGACGTTTACACTTTGCTCTCCTTCGCTACTCTTACCAATTTTCCCTGCTCATGTATCACACTCTCCCCAACACCTACAAAAATTCTGATCCACATTGGGTTCCTGTTTGCTTGCATTTCCCCTCTTTCTCACAATATAAGCTGCCACTTCCGTGAGCACCTTAAGAAATCAGCCCGCTAAATCACTATCTGACCAGCAAAAGGATTCTCATGTCCATGCTAGGCTGACCTCATGCACTGGTTGCATCCATCATGATAGACCTCCCTTATTCAAGTAAAGTTACTTAATTTTCAAAATAAAACATAATATTTCACGTAATGCTGCTACAATGACCTTTCTCTGATAGAAGTGTAATGCTATGAGCCATGCCCCACTCATCTCACTGCCTTCCTAATAGTTGTTGTTCAGTCATTACTGTACCCCAGGAATTTCACAATAAAGAAGATAATTAGGTATAAATATATGTTATACATTTTAAAAAGTTAAAAGTTTGAGTTTGAAGTCAAAAACATTTAAAGTAACAATGTTACTATTAAAGCTAGGAAATTGAAAATCCGAAAATACAGGCACAACGAGAAGTTGGGTCGTGGTCTCATGGAGGCTTGGATGTGCAGAGACGGGGAAGTGGAAACACATCCCAGGCCCTGAGGGGCACACTCAGGACTGGGAGACACAGGCATATGTGTTAGGAGATGTGCTGCCACAGGATTTGGTGTCTATCCACCAAACTTTGACTGTGAGTTAGTTTCTGAAAAACAAAACTAAACCCCAACAACCTGAAGTTTTGTGGGGGTCACTATTTGTATTTCCTGCCCATCACCACCAGGTTTTTCCTGGTGGTGATGATGGGTAGGAAAAAACAGACATTACAATGTCACTCTAAATAGGGTGCTCTGTATTTTTCCTTCTTACATGGTTGGGCCACAGAAGGAAGTCATCTGCTGATTGAATCAACAGTTGCTGCGCCAACGGAATACTGAAGGCCAACCCATCTCCGAATGAAGAGGGTGGACCAAGGGTTTTGCAGCCAGGGTACTTCGTCTTGTCTGTGACAGAGTACCCTGTCCGCCAAGCTCAAAATTGGGCTCAGTGTTATTTTCGTACCAAGCAGTAAGCATTTGGTCAACATGCTAATCGGAAAAGCACTCGTTCTAAATACAGTGGTACATTTCAGCTCCCTGCCCACCCATTTCAATGGGAAATACCGAGGTTCTATACTTGCTCCACACCTCTACTCTCTCTGTCGAGAACAACCTCACCTACAACATTATGGGGCATATTATCTAAAAAGTGCGCTAAACATCGCAAAGCGTGTTTAGCGAGCACTTTTTTATCGCCGGCTATCGTCGGAATAATTTGCCATACTAACGCTGTATTAGCGACATTTAGCGCTATGGCGATAATTATTCCAGCCATAGCGGTGTTTTCCATGAAGCATCGCTGGTTTTCCAGCGATGTTTCATGGAAAACGGCGATAACCTTGCTGATACGACCCTGTGGTCGTATCAGCATAATCCACCCCCCATGTTAGATATGGCTAACACCTGCTAATTGCAGGTGTTAAATAAATGGCGATGACACCGGTTAGCGCGACTTTTCACGTCGCTAACTGGGGCCATGGCCACCTTGCTAATAGGCGATAGGCCTGTTAGCGGGTGTTTCCCAGGTTTGTTCGTTGGGACGCCCACTTTGCATGTCATTAGCAATAAATATCGCTGACATGCAAAGCGGTAAGAACACGGGCGCTAATGCCCGAAAACTGTCGCTAACTGCTGTTAGAGACAGTTTGCTGATAGGGCGATAAGAATATCGCCGCTTTAGCGGCAAAAAGCGGCGATAGTGCCCTTGCTAATATGCCCCTATGTTCTTCGCTCAATACTCTTTGCCTATGAAAACGTTTCACTTGAATTGGGAATACACTCTGTCACAAGAAGAGCTTACAAGAGAAGACTCAGACACAGGCACCGGGGGACACAGGGATGGGGAAACATATGTAGGTACCACATACCATATTATATACATTTTAAAAAGTGGCATAAAAATTCTAAAAATAAAATCCTTCTATCAGGATCTTCCGTGGACAGACTTCTTTTTGTGATCTTGGTACGATGGAAAGGTTTACGATTCCGGCTATTGATGGTTCTTGTCTTCCCGAGGTAGGGGCAACTCTTTCTGGTAGCCATGGTGCTCCTGACAATGGAACGCTTGAATAGACAGTGACTTCCAGAAGGAGTCCCCAAGAGGAAAAACCCCGAAGGGAAAACCTCTGATGGCAAATGGAGACTTCCAGGAGGCGAAGAGTGCTGGAGCAGATGAGGAATTCAAGGCTAGAACAGGACTCAGAAAACTGCAAACAAGGGGAGACCAGATGAATATTAGAAGAGCAGGACAGAATACAGGAATCAAGATCACCAGCAGACAAGGACACCAACTGGTACAAGAACCAGCGAGGAACCAGCAAAGGAGCGAAGACACACCAGCAGGGGCGAAGAGTGTTGCAACGCAAAGAGAAAGTCATTTCTGACCCTTATATACCCAAAGACAAGAAGTGATGGAGAGGAAGTAGACAGCCGCCATATTGAACAGGAAAAAGGCAATAGAACTCAATGGTAGCACCTCCATGATGGATAGGTGTAATAAAAACCCTTCCTGAGGATTTCTGGGAAGAAGAACGACAGAGGACAAGAACATGGCCCCCAGGAGAAGAATGCCTCCAGACCAATCCTACGCAGCAAAACTATAATGGGCTTCTGCGGTCTCTTGCGAGACTCCACAGACTTCAGGTGAGTGCCAAAAGTGATCCGCGGTATACCGCCGAACGCTAGGAGGGCAAAACAAGGTCGCTGCACAGCCCTGCAAAGCATGAGGGAGGTAGCGGGTGAGCCGTGGGCCGATTCCCGGCCCGCTGCATGACACCTTCTGTATTTGGTCCCATGATATTTTTGACATCACTATATTATTGATACCATGTTTGTGTCTAACAGTATTTCTCACATGATATTTTGACTACTTGCTGCATAGGGGCACAAGAGGAGTACCCAGCAGAATGATTAGGCACACAAAGTGAAGCTTCAACATGGAGTACAGGGGGAGAGAAGTACACGAAGGAGGCAGTTGGAAAAAAACATGCACTCTCATCGAGTCAAGTGCTTAACCGAAAACAAAAAAGCAGCGCTTTAAAAACAAGCAGTGGAAGAATAGAAGTCAGTCATTCAAAGTGATAGTAAATGGGCAATGCTCCATTGGAGGGACAAACACAAGACTGACCATTTGGCACACGAATAAGAAGCAGGCAAATGAGAGCGATAGGCAAGCCAACCAATGACAAGTAATGGGCAGGCTTCGAGCCCCAGGATGTTCTTTGTATGAGTACAACGTCTTGCAAGAGACAGCGCTTGTGCTGTGTAGTAGGAGTGACTCAATAAAGAAGTACATAAAGAGTATCCTGTGGCATTACCCAACCAGATTGTTCCAACTGACTGTATTATATGTAGCTTTTAGCCATAATTTTGGGGGATTGTGCAGAAAAATCTATTTTGCCTCTAATTTTTCACAGTCAGCTTTAGAAAGTTAATGCTTGTCTACCACCTCAAAAGGTTTAGAATATTTAATTCAGGACCTATTGGGTTTTTGACATTTTGTGTGATAATTGTGCTAATGTGCACCATTTGCTGCTGTCTTTTTAGAGTTTTATCTAGAAGAACTCACAGAATTGATCACGAAGCAGGGCGTGCCTGCTTTGCATGCTCTCTGGACACTATGTAGAGCAAGTACCTAGCTCCCACAAACTGCACCAGCCTCTACTGGAGGAGACTGAGACACAGATACCTGGAAGAAAAGACAGACAGAGACTTTGAACTAGAAAATTTGAACGCGAGAATTAAATCTAGACAGAAAGAATAAGAAAAGAAACACACAACCCTGGGATTAATAGATATTGGGAAGGGAAGACCCAGATGAAGAAAGCTCCCCTGTCTGCAGGATAACCAATTTCCTCGTGAAGATTCGTGCTCTGGACAGGTCTCAGTATTACAACACCATTTAAATGGCAGAAACACCCCTTCGAAGTGTTCTACAGAAATTCAAATGCCCGTAAAATAACATAAAGTTATTGCTGCATATTGGTAAAATTTACTTTGGAGGGGGGGCGAGTGACGTTATTTGCACTGACTGTAAATAAGTTAATCTACGGGCACCATATATAGACTATCTACTAATAGGCCTCTGTTGGTATGTACTTCCCTCCAATCCTTCTTTCCATTATTAAGACTACTTCGCACCATAAAGTCCTTCCTGTCCCAGAAAAGATTACGTTTTCCTCCCAATTCCAGCTTCCTTGGGATGTTTTCAGTACCCTATTTGATGAAGCAGGCATTTTTTAATACATAACATTTTCCTCCTAAGCATTTCAATCTCGGGGCCTTATTTATGAGGCCTTGCGTCACTTTTATGCCGCCGGTGCGTCCCTTTTTGGGACGCACCTGCGGCGTAAAAAATGCGCCATATAGAGAAGCCTTTAATCTTTATGGGCTTTGGGCTCGAATGCTTTAAACTTAGTTATTTTAAATTCTGAGTATGAAGAGCGGGGATCTCGTGCTCTAGGCACCTTTTCACTCATCTCTTCACTCTCCCAAAGGAAACACTTCCATTAATGACACATAGCATTGGGTGGCGTATTTAGTAACCTTTTTCTATCAATAGGTTTGTTTTATAGCTACGGACAATGTGTTTATAAACAACTCTCTGTGGTTTTTTATAGCATGCCCCGATGCGCACTGTTTACTCGGAGGGGTCTCACTAATTTCTCCCACTCTGGGAGGTCCTGATATACCTTTTTGTGTCTAGTTTTCATCTCCTTTGATAATATTACCCTCGTGAATTTGCCATCACATAATCCAGGGGTACTGTGAGGAGTTGAAACCACAGTCCGCTATGCGGATCACTAGGGATCCTTCTATACCTCTTATTTGGTTTCTGCAGCCACTGGATACTTTTCTTGTATTTGCTAACGGGCATTACTTTTATTTTTATTTTTAATGACTAGCTACCTTCCCACCTTCATTTATTAGGTTGGACGGGCGTCTGTATCTAGGGCCAATTGCCTTAAACAGATGTGACAAAGATACCTGACTTTTTTCAGGTGAGTGTTACAGATTTTATGTAATTACTTTATGACGCACTTTTTTAAGGTTACATATCACTTTGGATATTTACCCGAAATGCGTCAAGTTGTCTTGTTTGAAGATATGTAGATATGGTTGTGATAGACTGTCCATACTGTTTCAATATCACGGTTTATTGTTCTTACAGGTACACCGGTGGATCTGCTGACCAGCTGGATCACTGGTGGTATTTCATACTTCGCCGTTTTTTACATTTTTTTAACTTTATTTGTACACTCACTGTTGCAGTAGCTAAAAGAGATCCTGAAGAAGGCCATGACACTAATACAGGTCAACACCGCCGAAACATGTTGATCACCTTTCAGTGCAGCTACCTCTAATGATGGCAGCCACACTATTTACATTGTGTTTTTAATCCTGGCACTAGGAAGCAGCAATAAAACTTCGGTAGGCTTACCTCGTAGCTAGTTTTATTCACTCATTTTTTGCACAACTGTTTAGTTAGCACTTCACCACCCCACGCACACTATTGCTCACACTGGGTTTTAGGTACCTCTCTCTTCATTTGAAAACATCCCTGAGCTCCTCCCTCGCAGCAAGGGGGTTGTAGCCCACGTCACAACTAGGTTCGTGACGCAAGGAAGTATCCCCATGATGAAGCATGACACCCTTGGTGTGTGAGGGAAACCGTCCTTAAAAGGGACGCCCCCCAGGTGGACAGTACCGATTCTTCCATTTTTATCTTTTTGGACAACCACTCTTTTTCTCTCCTGGACCCGAGGGCAATGTGTGTTTTTTGACTGTTCATAATGGGGAGAGTGCCCTCGCTGGTCCCTTAAATCTCCTCTAGCCCTTTTTTGTGTATTGTAGTTACAGTGAAGTGACAGGTAGTAAGTGAGAATAACTGAGAGTGAATTGGAGTGTCTGAACGTGAGTACAGGTCATAGTGAGTAAGAATGAGTGAGGAGAGAGAAAGTGAATAAGTGTGAGTGAGTGATGATAAATGACTAAAAATAGGTGAGAGAGTATTAGAGAGTGTGAGGAAGAGAGGGGGAGTGAGAATGAGTGACAGTGCATGACTCTAACAAAGCTAAAAATGAGTGAGCTAGGTTTTGAAAATAAGTGAGGAGTGAGTAAGCAAGAAAGAATATGAGTAAGAGTGAGGCACAGTGAGTGTGAGGGATCAAAATAGTATGAGTGAGTGAGATGGAATGTGAGTGAGAGTGAGTGCGAATGAATGTGTTAGAATGAGTGAGAATAAGAGATATTAAGTGAGAATGAGTAGGTGAGAGTAAGAGGGAGTTCAAGTGAGTGAGTTACAAAGTATGAGTGAGCCAGTGCAAGAGTGAGTGAGAGAGTGTGTGAATGAGTGAGAATGAGACAAATTTGAGTGCAAGAAATTAAGTGAGAATGAGTGAGTGTGACTGAATGTGTGTATGTCAGCTTAAGTGAGAATGTGTGGGGAACAGTTTACTAATGCTGACGTAGAAAAGTGTGTCTACAGTTCAATGACCCAGGAGATGCCAGGCCAGGTGTTCTGCACCTCATCTTGTAGCTCTTGGGCAGCCTCAGTTCCTTCAGATGTCCTCCTGCTTTGTTGCTCAGCTCTTCCAGTGGTCAGGGCAGCGCTACTTCTCACAGGCCAGTCCAGCTCCACTTTTCCCTCAGTGCACAGGTCAATCTGTCTACTCTGGGCTGATGTATTGTTATTGACTCAAAAGGACAAATAGTCGGTGGGCAGAGGGGGAAGCCTGAGCCTAACAAATATCTACTTTGTTCAAAATTTGAATTCTTCTCCCAAAGAAGGCATAAGTGTCTATGGTGAGACTCATTGAACTGGTCGGGGTGGTTTTTCATCTGAGCTAGAGCCCCACTCCTAAAGGCCACTGTTGTAGATGACAGCTGTCACAAAGGATGACAGGTATGGAGAAAATTTAATTGTACAAAGGAAGGGGGTGGGAAGACTCATCCACACAACCGGTAAGATTGCTTTGTGGGGAAGGAGGGTCAAAGCAGTGACCTATCAAGATGCCACCACTGCAGGTCTCCTTACAGCCAGGGATGAGTGCTTAGTAGCCACCCTCACTCAGGTTGGAGCTCCACTTTAGGTGACCCAGATGAGCAGAGCTTCTTGAGTGCACTTGAGTAGAACCTTAGGGTGTGTGAGAAAAACGTGCACGGTGTGGTTGCAACTTCTGGTAGCTCCTGCATATTGACTCCATGAAAATATTGTTTGCAGTGTTCTAAGTTGCAATGATTTTTTTCAGTATAGTAGCCATTGGGCAGCAGCAGGTTTTCTTTTGTGTTCAAAATGCTGTAACATCAGTTTCATGTACATTGTTAGAAATGGGGTTTCTTGTTGGTTAGGGTATGCACCTAAGCCAGGCACCACTCTAGTCAGCACAACAAACCAAGTCCCATGGTGTTTCCTCCTGGCAGCACAACAGCTCCTCCTGGCAATGTGCAATTTGTAGATCCAGCAGCGAATGGTTACAAGTCCACACAGTGTCTCCTTCATTTCATGGGGTCACAGCCCCTTTATTTATAGCGCAACAGTCTTTGTTCTGGGGGCACTTCAACCACATATTAGAAGTGCACAACACCCCCATTCACATTGTAAGCCCTGGCCCCAGACACACCACAGGGGGCGGAGCCAGCATTGTGGAAGGCAGGCACAGCCCTATTCAGGTGCACGTGTTATTCCTCCCACCACTCCAAATGCAGACCAGGCCTATTCAGGTGCAAGGGAAACTCCTCCTGCTACTCTAAATTCAGCCAAGGTCTATTCAGCCTAGTGCTGAGTCACCCAGGAAAGGCAGGACACACCTCAACCCCCCTTGGGACTGTCTAGAGTGAATGCACATCCCCTCTCTCCTGTCAGTCAAAACCAGATGGTCAATACACATCCAGGAAGGGCACAAAGACTCATAAGCACACAGAAATGCCCACTTCTAAAAGTGGCATTTCTAAAATAGTAATAATAAATCTACTTTCACCAATAAGCAGGATTTATCACTACTATTCCAAACATACCAAACATGGTCATGCTACCCCTCTCAGATCTGAAATTACCACTGAAGCACATCTCAGGGAATTCCTAATGCAACCCTATGAGAGGGCAGCCTCACAGCAGTGAGAAACCAAATAGGCTGTTTGTCACTACCAGGACATACCACAAAGTTAAGGCACATGTCCTACCTTTTACCTACACTGCACCCTGCCCAACGGCTAGCTACGGCCTACCTTTGGGGTGACATATGTGTAGTAAAAGGGGAGTTTGGACATGGCAACCTCTTGCCATGCCACTTCACTGCGGCAGTGAACTGCACTCGCAGGCCCTGCAGTGGCAGAGACCTGAGACAGGTTCGAAAGGCTACTTCAGTGGGTGGCACAAGCAGCGCTGCAAGCCCACTAGTAGCATTTAATTTACAGGCCCTGGGTATATGGGATACCACTGTACAAGGAACTTACAGGTAATTTAAATATGCCAAACAGGTGTAGACCAATCTTACCAAGTTTAAAAGAGAGAGCACATGCACTTTATCACTAATCAGCAGTGGTAAAGTGCCCAGAGCCATAAAACCACCAACAACAGGTCAGAAAAAATACAGGAGGAAGGCAAAAAGTTCTGGGATGACCCTGCAAAAAGGGCCAAGTTCAACACACACCTATTATTTAGACAAATTTTCGCTGCAACATTGATTAGTGCCTGACTTAACATGCTAACATGTGGTTGGGGAAAAAACGTGACTGCTGACCTAATGGGAAGTAAAACCAGGAAATTTGCACTTTCACAAATAGGGTCTCTGATAGATTAAGGCCACTGTATGCACCTGCCTTATGATTCCAGCACAATAGACGGAAAGGGGGAACAATATTGCCATCAAAGCATGGATGCCATTTAGGGGTTACCAGGGGTTACAGCAGCAACCTCTGGCTTGTCCCTTGTGACCTCTGGCACTGCCTTTGCGACCCCTGCCTCAGGGGAGGCAAAATCAATGCCAGGAACACAGGGGTGGCTCCGCATTACTTATTTTCTGCCCGTTTGTCATTATACTAATAGCGAATAATATAATATTCTCCAAATCACAATTAGTGTAATAAAAATTAGATTAGAGCATACTTAACTGGAAAGGGACCCTTGCATCAGCTGTGGTAAGTAAAAGGGTCTTAAATGGATTTTTTTGTGTGCTTGCAGGAGAGAGTGCATTTATGTCAGAGAGAACGAGTGTATGTGTGAGCATGTGTCTGTAGAGTCAGTGACAGGTAGTGAGTAAAACTGTGTGAGAGTGAGGCCCAGATTTTATATTCTTTGTGTGCGTGGAATTACTGCAGCAAAGTTGCTGTGTTTTGTCTTGCGTCAAAGAGAGAAAGAGGAAAAATGCACCATATCTATATAAAAATGCACCATATCTACTAAGATATGATATATTTTACTCTCCCTGTGTACTGGTGAACATTTGGCAGCTATGCGCCAACACACTCACCCTTGCACTGTAGTGCCAGGGTGTGTATGTTTTCAGAAGGATACATGCTATACTAGAAGGGATCCCTTTCAGTACAAAAACTATGCTTTAAGGCTTTTCCCTCTTTGTACGTGTGCTGTACAATGCAACACACATGCAAAGTTGGAAAAAAAGAGGAGAAATGGCAATATTTCTCCTTGTTACACTTCCCTTGAGGAGGCATAGGATTTTGACACAAATTCCTATCTACCAATGCTAGTAGATAGAGATTTGCATCAAAACCCATATGTAGTTGCATGGGAGCGCACATGCACCACCCATGGAATGGCCCATTGAGGCAAACTAATGCAAAGCACCACATAGTGCAATTTTGCGTTACTTTGGAATACTATCCAACGCAAGGATTTGTGTTGGATAGTAATTCCTACCCTAACACTTTGCGCCAGGTTTGTGTCATAAAAGTGATGCAAACCCGGTGCAAAGCATTATTAAACCAGGGCCTGAGTGTCAGTAAGTATGAGTGAGTGGGAATTAGTGAGATTAGGAGTGAGTGCCAGTATGTGAGTAAGAATGAAGAAGAATGAGTGTAAGGGAGTGCAAGCGATTGTAAGTGACAACGAATGAGTGAGAGTAAGAGTGAAAGAGTGAGTGAGTGTGAGTGAGTAAGCAAATGAGTGTGAGTGAGCGAATGTGAGTGTGAGAGGGAATGTGATGTGATGCCTGCAAGTCTGTTATTTGTCCTGGCAAACTGAAGGTAATTATTGTCTTATTGAGATACCCAGGTCAAAATACTGGCGCTGTGATACTTGCAGCAATTCTTAGCATGACAGAGACCAGTGACAAATTACGGGCACACTTGGTTTAGTTCTTGCCATCAAAGGCACCAATGGTAATATACAGGTACTGGCATGCTAGCGGTACTTTATGGTATATAGGGCGGCCATGAAACATATTGGCACCTTTTGGCATTAAAGTAGAGAACCTGGCATATGGGAGGGTGGCAACCATGACAAAATGCTTGCCCTGACACACTGAAGTCATTTTTGACATAAGGGTCACCTATGGTATATGGACAGAATAAATTGCAAAATTCTGATATTTGCACATTTTATGTCATTCTTGATATAAGGGTTACCCATGAACTATGGGGAAACACATGACAAAATGCTGGCCCTGCTGCAATAATTTTTTGCAATTTTTTTTATATAGCGTGAACTTGACCTGAAGGTATAGGAGCACTTTACACAAGCACCAGTTACATTACACAGGTGGTATTCACTTTTCTTTAGGCACGGGAAGAGTAAGTGATTTGCCCGGAAGCGCAGGACATTGAGCTGACGCCAAGACTCGAACCTGGTTCCCCAGTTCCAAAGTCGGCAGCTTTCGCTGCAACACCACATCCTCCACCCTCAAGGTAATTTTTGACATATGGAGGCACTCATACCACATTTTGAAAAAATTGGGGTCAACTCCTGGGGAATGTCAGATTTCATTGGCTTGGTACACCATGAAATCATTGAATATTTAATTAGTGCCCTTTCAGCGCTGGTGGCAGTTTAGCATATTTTTGTGAAAATGATGGGTTAAAATGCATGATTTCACCCCGTTCTTTTCAATTTTTTCTCAGACGGAGAAAACTCCTAGAAGAGGATTAGATTACTTGCTTTGCTCACTCAATGCAATTCAGGGAAAGTATTATGCCCCAGAACTTTCAAAGAACAAGTTAACACCATAATATAGATGGTATCTAAAATAGCCATTTGTGTTATGTTATTATATTATCATGCAGTTATAATGGAACATCATCGATGACAATTGTGATGTTAGGGTCATGTGATGTTCCTTCCTAGAAACAAATCAGTGTCAAAGGTGATATGATGTCACTTCCTGTGATGTCATTAAAGTCAAAGGGTATGTGAAGTCACTTCTGAAACCCCTGGCATTTTGGTGAATTGACGCCCATGCAACAAAGGCCTCAAAAATTGATGTTAAAGGTTTAGGATAACAAAAACAGCAAAATGCCACTTTGCTCGGAGCTTTGATGATCCTTCTACCAGAGCAGTTCATGGCCCGCTAAATTGGGAGCTTTGCACAATTTCGAGCATCTCTACATCCCTGCCTGATAAATCTTAAGGAATGAACCAGGTGAGATATTGGTGAAGGTGAAGCAGGCTAACGCCACTTTTGTTTTTAAACAGTGCATTTGTATGTATGTTATGTGTACGAGACTGCTTTAGCCTGAGGTTTTAAATATCTTCGGGGCTGGGACAAAGGCCTGTGAGAGCCTGTTCTTCTGGTAGGCAGCCATTTTAGTGTGCACCCATGCTTACACGCTCTGTTAAGGGAAGCGTGCCAGTGACTGACGCTCACTCACATAGGATGTGTTTGGCCCAAGCATTTAAACGCGCTGATGCACGGACGCGCGCAGCAGGCGCGCCGCTGGCCTGCCAAAGGCATGCCTGATGCAAGCCCGTTCCTGCCCAAACGGGACTAGGGGCCAGAATGCGGCCGCCCACTTGGTCCTGAGAGTACCCAAAAACTCTTTAGTCAGGGAAAGATTGAGATCTCTTCACTGACTACCAGTAAAGAAGTGGGTGTCCTTTCAAGCACGTTGCTTGACATATAAAGCTCTCAACTCTCAGGGATCGAGCTATTTTAGGAGTCGGACAGCCCTGAATTGGTTTGACCCCAGGAGGCCCCTGAGATCAGCTGGACATTATAAGGTGGCGGTTCCACGATGTAAGAAAGCCAGGTGGGGGGAACGTGCTTTCCCAGTGGCGGCTGCCGGACTGTGAAACTCCCTTCCTGATCTTATCAGGAGCCTGAGCTTGCAACTATTGCTCCTTAAGCAAGTTCAAACGTGGCTTTTTGTGGATTAGGAATCAGTTAGAGGTTGCATTATAGAGGGTTTGTCTGCCTCGGGTGTAACTACTCAATCAATCAATCAAAACATTTGTAGAGCGCACTACTCACCCGCGAGGGTCTCAAGGCGTTAAGTGGGGGGGGGGGGGAGAAAAAAAACTACTCACTGTGTTCTCTTCCGTTCTTAGCGCTTTGATGCCTTCTGGTCTAATGCACTTTAGAAATGTTACATATACAAAAACAGACAGCCTTGTACAACTTTACACCTTAGTTTTCCCCTTTAAGCAGACATTCAACACGGCAGGGGCAGACATGAGAATTAGTCCTTTCTCGAACACAAAGATGCTTCTTCTTAACGTGCACATCTGTGCATGCTTCCTGACAGACATTGCTTTGATACCTTTACTCCACAGACCGAGCATGTCTACAAAATGGTCTACTTGTCGGGCGTGGGCGGCTGGGGACTTGAACCCACTTATTCACGTCTGAGTATGTCCTTGAGGAAGGTGTCTCCAAGCTGACGGTTCTGCAGACCATGGCGGCAGGTCAGTGGCTGCTAATGGGCCCCATCATAATGACAGCATAAGAAGTGACCCAGCGGCATCGCAGATGCCCAAGGGAGCTGTTGTTCTAAATTGATAGTATAAAAGTCATTAAATGCTCTATAAAATCATTATCTTTATTGCTTTAGCCTTTGAAACCGAGCCAAGATAATTGTACAAAATCTGAAATTAATTAGCAATGCACTTCCAAATGTAGGCTGGCTTGGATGTAAAGTTGGGAAAAGTGTGGACTGAAGGCTGCCTCTGGAAGGCTGGTAGGGCTGGGGCACAGTTGCACATGCCCCTGATTCTAATCACAAAAAGGGTCATACAGTTATTGATGAGGTCAAGGTGATGTGAGTAGCTTCACTGAGGCACCAGCACAATGAGCAGCCAACCAGAACACCCTACCCCGTAGGCAAAACCTACCATGACTGGGCACCCGCAAACCTCTGGACTCTGATCCAACCGGACTGGTGTTCTTACTTGCACGACCAGGAAGCGAGGAAGACTGATGGCACCTGCTCCAACCCCAGGGCACGCAAACTACACATCTGGGTAATGGGTCCTGCTCTAAGGAAAAGTGCAACTCCCAAAATAATTGGCTGAAAAGGTAGGCAGTCGTTAATAAAATAATCTCCTCAGGAATTCTTGGATAATGAGGAGAAGGGAGCCCTCCTCCTAGAAAATAGTTTGCACACACACAAATTAATTATACTGATGAAACCAGGACCACTGTTTGGTTACAAATTGGCATGCCATTTTTTCACACATCAAAACATAAACCTGAGAAACTTACTAAGGCCCTTATTATGGGTGTGGCAGTCCACGGACCGCCAGACTCACAGTGGCGGTCTCCAGACCACCCTATTACCACTAAGGCAATCGGGCTGCCCTGGGACCACTGTAACCGCCAGGGAACCGCCATTCCCTGGCGATTGCACTGCGTCAGTCCTAAGGCCGCAATATGCTTGGCGGGACCGCAGATGTCCTGCCAAACATATTGCTAGTTTCCTCTCTGCCACGGTTTTCATGGTGGTGAGCTCGCCATGAAAGCATTGTCAGAGAAGAAACAAAGGGCCTCAAGCAATGTGGACGCACAAAGGGAGGTACAACATGTGCCCCCTGTGTGCATGCACCCCAGTAACTGCACGGCATGCACTGCAGCAGTCCATGCCGTGCAGTTAGTGCCTTTGACGTTCCCATTGCGGTGCCTAGTCCAAAGGACCCACCCTGGTAATGCCAAAGAACCACCCGTCAGACCAGGAGAAAACTCCTGATCTGACGGGAGGTTCTTACACGGGTTTGGCAGTGTGGGAGTGGGGCAGTCCCACTCCCGCACCGCCAAACTTGTAATGAGGCCCTTAATCATTATCAATTTGAACTGGATATATTAGGTGGGAGACTGACAAGAATATTGTTTCAAAAATATCAAGCTGTATAAATATTGTGTCAAAAATATCGTTGATGGTTCCGCCCACTAGATAGAGTTGCGGTTTCCTTTCTGTGGCACAGCTCTAGGGCTTGGCTTGCATTTATACATTGCCAGCGGGGCCCCTACGATGGCGGACTGGGCATGGTCAGCCTCTACCTTTATCACTTAGCCTCACACCTCCTTATTATCCATGATTGGTTTAACGAGGGGGGTTGGATCCTGCCTACTGTCTGGAGCTAACCCTAATGGGATTTTCCCAACTCCTGTCTATGCTATATGGTTCTCCTATTCCTCACTCTATGCCCTCAGTGACCAGATTGGCCCTACAAGCATAGAGGGCAGCTTTACGGCACACCTGCTGGGACATCAGACTCACACAGCAGACACCTCTCTGGAATGACGCCTGGCTGAGAGAGGTTGCGTCTCTGCAGGGTTTTGGACGCTGGGACTTTATTGGGATCTCACAGCTTGGGGATGTCTGTCCAGGGACCCATATGTGTTCATATCAGGAACTTCAAATCACTTATGCTTTGACCCCTGCACAATTTTATAAATACCTCCAACTACGACATGCACTTCAGTTGCATCTCTCCCAAACTGACTCACTTCCAGAATTCAGTCCACTAGAGCCTAAACTGTTGATGGGCGATTTGGGCAAAGGGGGTGTCTCTCAAATTTGCCAAACCTTGATAATCAATACACTAAGCACCCTAGACCATCTCAGGGGCCGATGGGAGAGGTGTCTGGGACCTCTGGAGGATGATGACTGGCACAGCGCACTGATGGTGCTGAGGTGGTCACAACCTCTTCCAAGATATGCCTGGTCCAAACATACTACTTATATAGTGCCTACCTCTCTCTGGCGCAGCTGCACCGGGCAGGACTGCTTTCTGACCCCCCCCCATTGCACTCGATGTGGTGATGCCACTGATTTTTTTCATGTGGCATGGGTCTGTTATTCAGAGATTCTGGTCCACAGTGATGGGAGGGTTAACAGAGGTCTTGGGATGGGAGGTCCCCCTTTCCCCCCTCGCGCTTCTACTGGGTGTTCATGAGGGTTTGGAGGGTACAAGTGCTGACCGATCATTCCTGGGGGCGGCCCTTATGGTTGCTAAAAGAGATATCGCTGCCTGTTGGAAATCTCCCTCATCTCCCACTCTCTCACAGTGACACCGGGGGGGGGGGGGGTGGATTGGTATGCGCTGCACGAGAAACCGCTTTACAAGGCCAGGGGCTGTCCCCTTAAGCATGGGGGAAGTGGTTGGGCCAATAACTCCATGGTACCACTTCTGGGCAGGGGTGTCATTGTCGCTGCTGCACTGTAATGATGTGATGTATCACTTGAATGTCAATGCCTTGCAATCGCATTTTGTAACCCCCTTGAATAAGCCAAATGTATGTCACAATGTTCTTCATTCACATTGCATAGTACCCAATAAAAAGGTGTTTATCGAAAAATATATATATATGGTTGATATAAAAACTCATAGGAGCAGAATACAGAAGGTAAGAATATTGATTTTTTTATGTATATAATATTGTTTTTAGAAAAACAGTTGTATATAACATTGTTTATTTTAATATAGCTATATGAAATATCATTTTTAATTAATTTCGTATTTATTAGTTACTATATTAGTTTTAGGTATTCGTGTTATTACATTTCTTTAGTATCGTTTGTGAGTTTTAATGTGTAATTATTTATTTTTACATTTAATTAGTCATTTATAATTTAATAGCCATTTGTTGGGTGTGCAGGGGAATAGAGTAGAAACTTTTCTAAATTATAAAGTATTGTTTTTAACCAATGATTTGTTATTTTAATTATTTAAGTGTATTTTGTGATTTTGCATGTGTGCTTTTATGTTTCCATAGTTTAATTACCAATTAATAGTTTAGTAGCGGGTTTAGAAATTGTAGGGTAATAGAGTGGGAAATTATTTATATTATTATTATAATTTTTTTACAAATTACTTTTTATGTTAATTAAATATGCAATTGGTAACTATGTATATTATTTTATTGAGATTGTAAATTATTTGTTATATTTTAATTATTAGTTTATAGGTGTATTTATTAATAAACCTTATGAAATTCATTTTTTATTTATTATTGGCTTTCAATGTATTTGTTTTATTTAATTACTATTTTAATGGTATTGTATTATTTATAATTTATTATAATTCTTTTGGAGTTTTGTTTTTTGAGTAGTAGTGAGGGAAGTGTACTTCTTTTAAATGTATTTATTAAGGGGCCCATTACGATACCCGGCGTAAATAAATCCGCCAGGCATGGAAGCGGCAAAAATCCGCCCGCACACACCGCCTGAACACCGACCACGCCATTACGATTTCACAAACCGAAAACCGCCATCGGCGGAAAAAGCACACAAAATACCGCCCGCCAACGTCCGAGTCGGAGTCAAACCGCCCGCCACGGACGGAAACACGCACGACAACACAAAACCGCCCGCCCTCACGGCCTACACACCGCACGTGACATTACGATCGCACCGACATGAGCGCGGAAAAACCACAAATATACCGCCCGCCAGCGCAAACAACGCCGATGAGAATCGACACGGCAGAAGCCATGGCGCCAACGTACCTGCACAGAAACCATCCGCACACAAAACCAATAGCACACAACATGGCCAACAAGTCCACACAGCAAGGCACGCACAAATACACAAGCACAGTACACATCCCGAAAACACCCCCGGACAAACAAAAAATACAAAGGCCAGAACCCCAGACACAACACACCTGAAAACAACAGACCATGAGGACACACCCACATAGGTGAGTACAAAAGCAGCACTCCCACAGACCACAACCCCTTGCTACATTGCAAACCAGAGAGGAGAGGAGAGGACACAGTGACACAGCAAGGACAGCAGCACACCACAGAAACGCACACATCACTACCACCACCACCACCACCACCACCACCAAACACCGGCACCACAAACCCCCTGCACATTACACAACACACACCGCACCAGCACCACAAACACCATGGCACCACAAAGAATGCCCAAGTTCACGCCCATGGAGCTGACGGTTATGGTCGACGAGATCATCAAGGTGTACCCACAAATCTATGGGAACATGGTCCAGCACACACCACTAGCCACCAGAAACAGAATGTGGAACCGGATCGTAGACCAGGTCAATGCAGTCGGGACCCTGCCCAGGAACAGAGTCGAAATTAACAAACGTTGGAATGACGTCAAGAGCCTGGTCAAGAAGAAGGAGGGCAAAAACAGAGAGCTGGCTGCCGTCACTGGCGGAGGGAATCCCGCGCTCTTTAAGACCTTCAAAGCGTGGGAGGAGAAGGTGCGAGTCGTAATACATCCGGAGATCCTCGCCGGATTAGCAGGGGAGTGGAGGCTGGTAAGTACAAACTAATGTATACCAGCACACCGCTATGTACTCACATGCGCAACTACCATGCCACAGCTCCCAGGGACAAACACCCCCATGTCCAGCACACAATACACAACACATCACACACACATGCAACAGACACTACCACACACAGCCCAAACCGAACAACTGTAAGATGCGTGGGGACATGTGTACACTAAGCCAGCCACGTAACCACCAACAGGTCCCCAAATATGCCAGAAGCGCCACAACGAGCACCCACCACACCCATGTGTCCGCCACAGCTGCACTAACCGACAAGTAACAGGTAAGTGGCAGGAACACAAAGTGCAGTGGGTGGGACGGTGGACAGCCCAAGTACAACACACACCAGGCCCCAGTCCCACAGCACAGCAAGGAGGAGCATCCCCCACACCCCACAGCCACGTGTCAGCCACCGCAGTGCACAACGACAGCCGAAAGGCAGACATCACGGTCCACAGCAATCGGTGTCAGTGGGTGTCCAGCCACCCCCACGACCCACAACACCTCCCCCACCCCCACAGACCTGCAACATGGAGCACCCCCGCTTAGAGCCATGTGGCATCCAGTACAGTGCACGCACGAACAACTTGCAGGTGGGAAACTGGACAGGGCTGGATTACTGGAGGCATGAGGACCATAACACGACCAACACATGGGACATGTCACGTAGCAGACGAACACGCAGCACCGCCCACCGTCACGAACAAGTGAACAATGTGCACACGGACATGAACAACAGACTCACACCCCACATGACCCATCACAGACATAGCAACACCCAAGGAGCCACGTCTGCATGCACAAGCCACACTGAATATAGTACCACACGGCAGCCACTGTGCAACTCATCACACACAACCGAAACACCATTGAAGTCCTGTCCATGTAGCCCCTACTGCCTGTCAACCACACACCCCACAACTACGCCTATGTAAGACAAACAACACTAGACGCAACAGAGCGGAACAACATAAATGCACACGAACACCACTGAACCCATCAAACACACAGACACACCATGCACATACAACATACCATCCATCCCATCCGTCAGCCCCAGTCTCATGAAAGGCATGTCATCCGCACAGCTGCCACACATACAGCAGTCACGCTAAGATACATGCCCATGACCAACCATGTGCCAGAAGTCAATGAAGCGCACGACACACTGTGAGCAACAACACACAACATGGGCCACACTCCCCGAGCACTGCAGTGATGCACATGGCACAGGGCAGCACGCACACCAAGGAGATGGGACAACTGCAATACGTTGGCTGGCACACAACCATCACTCACTCATAACGATGCGTCCAATGCCATGTCCAGTAATCACAACAGACAGCAAATATGCAGGCCATGTCAAGCATGCACACACCTCAAACCATGCACTGTCATGCTGCCACAACACATGTCACGTTCGGCACCCATGGCTCACAGCATGTACCCCAAAAGCATATTCCCTCCCAAATGCGAATCTGGGGCATGGCCCCCATGTTGCCATATGCGTTCCTAAGCGTTCCATTTGAACCCCAAAAGCATATCCCCTCCCAAATGCGAATCTGGGGCATGGCCCCCATGTTGCCATATGCGTTCCTAAGCGTTCCATTTGAACCCCAAAAGCATATTCCCTCCCAAATGCGAATCTGGGGCATGGCCCCCATGTTGCCATATGCGTTCCTAAGCGTCCCATCTGAACACCAAAAGCAAAGTACAAACCAGACCCAGGATGGGCCAGGAGCCCGCATACACCAGAGTCACAATAAGTAGGGGCACAGCAACACACCCATCGGCATGGCCAATCCATCCCATGCCACATGTGCACAGCACACAGTCCCATTGCCAAGCACACACAACTACAGATGCTACAGCCACACACACGCCTCCGGGAAACCCATGTACGAGATTGCACGAACTGTCAATGTCAGACGACAAATACATACTTCGCCAGGTGCAACACAATAACAAATCTCATTCTCTCCACAGGTGACGAACTGCTGGATGCTGGGGATGGAGACAGCAGCCAGCACAGCCAGCCTACAAGCCCCCAACGAGGACACACGGATCTGGAGGATCTGTCCTCCTCTTCGGACACGGACCACCAAGCAGGCCCATCTGGTGTGGCAGGGCCCAGCCGCTCCCCAGGACCCCTCCTACCCACCAACCCATCATCCAGGGCTGCTGAACATTCCCAGCCCCCTGCTGCCACTGTCGTTGCGGCCACACCCACGGTCATTGTGGCCACTACCACTGCCGCAACCGCCACCATCGCCGCACCGACCACCACCGCCGCCACCACCGCCACGTCTTCGCTGGCACCAGCCCCAGCGCAGGTGGTGGCCCGGACGACTGGATCCACCCTGGGAGCCACAGCGAGGACCGTGGTGAGCAATGTGGCTAGTGGGCAGGCCGGTGGCAGCAGGACTGGTAGGAGGAGCAGGGTCAGGGAAACGCCAGCCTCCCCTGGGAGCCATGCCCTGCCTCACATGGCCAGAGTCCTTGGGGCCTATGAAGAGGCCCAAGGACAATGGGTCCGGTCTGCTTCAGACACGCGTGAGGTGCTGGGGGTGCTGAGGTCCATGGACGCCCGTATGGGCCAAATCGTGGACCTCATGGGACAGCTGGTGGTGGCGGTGAGGTCACAGCCAGGGACAGCAGCTCCCCTCCGCCACCACCTGCCGGGGCGCAGGGTGGAGCAGCAGTGTCCAGTTCCCCTGCGTCCACAGCCAGTGATCACACCTCAACCACCAGCATGTCGCAAGCAGGCACCCCCCTCGCAAACGTGGAAGGGGCCGTCCGAAGTGGAAACAGATCTCCCGGGAGGACTTCGCACGCTCCAAACGCAAGTGAGGCAGCCAGCCAGCCTTCCGCCAGCCTTCCTTGACCAGCCACTGCATTGACTTGGACTACGATCCCACTCCACACAGCCATCTGGATGGCATGTGTCTGTTGGACCATGGACATAGAACAAGTGGGTACACCCTGAACATCACGCAGCCATGACCGACAGCTCATTGTCACTGCACGCACCACTTTTGTCATCACCTTACACACAATCACATGTCACAGTTTGAAATAAATGCACCTCTTACACAAACTGCTGTTTGTACAGAATACAACGGCCACCTTGGGCGGAAAGGCACCTGATGCGTGGCATGGCAATGGAACCGGAGGGCCTGTAGGGACCTAGGGGTGGGAGACAGAACAGGAGCACATTCAATGAGTGTGTCACACACCCATCACACAGTACATGTCAACAACTACAAGCAATGTACACACATCGCACAGAGCAATAGGGCACAATGCCACAGCCACCAACAGTGGCATACTACCCTGGCCATGGAGCGTTGACACACAGCACGCAGTGAACAAACGGCCACCCTGACACAGCACACACACACCTGCACAGATACAGCCACATCAGCCGTCGTACATGGACACTCACCGTCAAGTGAAGTAGCGGGCGATGAGCTGCTGCCGCACATTCCCAGCTTCCTCCTCTCCGCTGTCCTCCTCACTCGAGCTGTCCTGGTCTGCGGGCTGGGGCCCTGGTTGATCTCCGTCATCCACGATGAGGGGGATCTGCTTCCGAATGGCCAGATTGTGCATCATGCAGCACGCCACCACTATCTGGCACACCTTCTGTGGGGAGTACGCCAGCGCACCCCGGTGCGGTCCAGGCACCTGAACCTGGACTTGAGGAGGCCAAAGGTACGCTCGACCACACGTCTGGTCCTCCCATGTGCCTCATTGTAGCGATCGTCTGCTGGGGTGCGAGGATTCCTCAATGGACTGAGCAGCCATGCCCCATTCGGGTACGCAGAGTCACCTGGGTGTGAGGGACACAGAGAACCGTTGCTATTCCAACTGGACAGGGGACAGCATCGCACAACCAGCACGCTACACCACTCCACATACTCACCGACAATACAGCCACGATCCTGTTGCAGATTGGCCATCAGTCGTGGCAAGATGCTGTTGCGCATTATGTGTGCGTCATGGGCCGAGCCTGGGAACTTTGCACACACGTGGGTGATCACCATGTCCGCAAGGCACACCACTTGCACATTCAGGGAGTGCGTGTGCTTCCTGTTGCGGTACAGGTGCTCAGTGGCCTGTGGTGGAACAAGGCCAACATGTGTGCAGTCAATGGCTCCAACGACCTGTGGGATTCTGCCAAGGGCATAGAATGCACCCTTCACTGCCGCCAATTCACGAGCCCTGGGGAAGCGGATGTACCTGTTTCGGTACAGCATCATGGCTGCCAGTACATCCCTCAGCACCTTGCTGAACATGGGCTGGGACATCCCTCCTCCACTGCCCACTGTGTGCTGGAATGACCCAGTGGCGAAGAAATGCATGGCGGCCATCACCTTAGCCGTGGGGGTGACAGCTGTCGGATACACCCTGCGGGGACGGAGATGGGGTTCCAACATGGCACACAGTCGATGCAGGGTTGGCCTGTCCAGCCGAAACTTCCTAATGACCTCTGTATCGTCCATGTCCGCCAGCAATTGGTATGGGCGGTCAATGTTCGGTCTCCGCCTAGGGAAAATGGCAGTGGACACATGTCAAAGCAACACAACACATAGCAATTTCGCATACACATCACTGACATGACTGAGCAAGCACATGAGCCACAGCCCAGCTGTCAAGCTGGGACGGCACGGCCACACTACACTTACACAGGTCTCCCAACAATGGCAATGGCTAGTGAGACATACCACTGCCATGTGCATGCACATGGGGATCTAGGCCCCAATGACTTGCGGGGCGTGCTGATGGGGACTGACTGCATATTCGTCAAGCGGCAACGCCACGGCAACATGAATGTCTGCTGAGCATGGAACTGCTTCCGAGGCTGGATGAGTATGGCACACGACGACGACGATGTGGGCACAGGCTGAGCGGCCAAAACAAGTGGGACCTGTGGCACGAGGGGATATGAGACAGTAGTAGGTGTCAGCACTGCACCCTATGTACAGCACTGTACGGATCACACCTCCCGAAACATTGACAGGTGTCCACATTGACAGCCCCATGCCAAGACGGCTGTGTGCTTGCAGTCACACGTCACAGGTGAGAGGTTACATTGCACGTGCCAGGTGGCAGACGTACATAGTGGGAGCTGGCATGTGTGTGCATGTGTCTCCTGTTCAGGATCCACCAGATGGGCGCTGACTCTGTACTGACCATTGGACACAGCATGTTCCGTGGAAGGCTTGTGTGTGTGGGATGGTGGCACTGGATGTGCCTCCGTTGGGTGGGGGGCCATGCACAGGGCGGGTACGTCGATGATTGCGCATTGTTGGTCACGGTGGGTGCACCCACTAAGATGTGTTGCCCTGTGTTCAATTCCTATGTCCGCATGATGATGGACTGTAGATGTGGGCAGACTACACATTGGTCGATGTGCTGTCTATATGCATGTGCCTTCACACCAGGCACAGCTGCCCCTGCACATGTGACCCCTGCTGGACTCGCTGCTGGGTCTGTGGAGCTGATGCACCTTCTGTGCGTGGGGCGGACAGCTCTCCTCACTTCCCTCATTGCGCATATCATGACTTTGCCCCAGGTGACATGGATCATGGAGAGCCCACATGTACGCGTGGGTAGGCTACACATGATTGTTCACTGGTCGCCACCCCCAGTCAGTGTTTCGAATGGGAAGGTTGTCGTGCTGGTGGTATATTCGATGTGGCGGATGGGCGGGCCTAGGTGCGGGCTTACATTCCGGACATGGGGGTAGTTGGATTGGCGACTAGTTGCAGTACACACGGGACACGTCTCTTCCTTTCCACATCTGGGTCATCCCTTGTACTGACTGACAGTGATACAGTCATCTTCGCCCCAGCCCTCATGTCCTCCCCTCGCTCCCCCAATATGCATGCTCACCTGCGAGGCTAGCGCTTGCACAGGCAGCCCCAAGCTCGCACCAGAGAGGGCAAGGAGTGTATGTGTGGGTCCAGTTGCACGAGTGGGCTGTCTCAGGGTATGATGTGTTGCGGGACGCCGTCCACCTGCGTGGTGCCCCAGATGGAGACCCGGCCTGCATGGACTATGCATCACAGTCTTCGCCTTCCGGATCCGCCACCTGCGACACCCAGTGGCTGTGGCTGCCCTTGCGGCCATGCCACGTCCGTCTGTGACTGAGGCCCACACATTCACTCTTTGGCCTCTCTGGGGAGGGCTCGGGGGTGGTGGCGCACGCGCTTGCACTTAGTCGCAATGGCATGTGGCGTGGTTGGTATGATGGGCAATGGATGGGATGGTGCGAGCCACCTCCCGTGACGTCAGTGCTGCTCGTGCTGTGGTGCGTCCCCCTACACTTCCATGTGACTTGTGCCATGCTAGACGTTGAGGTTCTATTGCCTGCGTGATATGACCAGGAGGAGCGCGAGGAGACCTCTCACACACCATGCTCCACTGCCATCCCGTGCCCTGTATCGCCTGTGCGGATTGACTATGTTGGGGTTACACCTGGTCGACTGGGGCTGTGTGTGCCTTGTCAAGGGGCATGGCGGGCGCACAACAGGATCCAGCTTGTCCACAGAGGGTGGGCTGAGGTGCGCCTGGTACCGCTTTGTACGTGTGCCCGGCTGCTGTGCACACACGTGTTCACTCCCCCGACAGGTGTCCTCTCACAATGCCCAGGGAAGCGGTGGTGTACTGTTCATGACCCCTCCCAACACGGCGTGCTCCAACTTGGCATGTGCGCATCTACCCGTCGCACCCACCCACCTGAGCACTGCGTCCATACGACTTCACACGACACATGTGTGTCTTCCACAGTAGTGCTACTCATTTGCGTTGACATCCAATACCAGTGGACTACATGGTCATGTCACGACTGCCGTGTACTTCACATACTCTCATCCTCTCTCATTCGTACTTGTGAAATGAGTCAGCGGAGACAGTTTTGGTTTCAAACATTATATTGTGTCTTCTGTCCTCTGTGATGCAGTATAGTGGACACTACTGGCAGCGGAATACATGTTGAGGATATACTGAGCATGATTGCAAATGGGATAGGGTGTGGGGTTACATGTGATTGGCTGTTGCATGTGGGATGTGGGCTTCAGAGTGACATCTGCTTGGCCAAGGCTGTGCTAATGTACATTTACGTATAGCTGCGGAGCTGCGGACTTTGACACAGACGGTATACATGTAGCCTACCAGACCGCTTGGCATCATGGGCACAGTCCATCTCAGTTCCATGTGACAGGTTTGCTGCGGTTGTTCCTCATGCACGCGTGCATGTGAGATGACATCAGGGCATGTGCTTGCGTGCATGCAGCGGCGTGCCACTTGTTGTTGCACTGTGGTGGTTACTGGACATGTCACAGTCACTGGGGTCGTGTTGTTGTTGTATGCACTTGTCGTCCATGCAAAGGTCCTGGTATGGGATTCCCGGGGCGGGGGTGGGAGGGGTGCAGCACCCACAGACTCCAGGCGACCTATTCATGTCCACTGAGCGGTGTGTGTGTCCATGTGCGCTGGATCCATGTCGTGTCCTGGTTGTTCGTGCAGTTCCGTCCATGTGGGTGCGATACACAGAGCCCATGCCACTGCCTCCCACGATGCATGCGGTGTTCCTGGATGTGATGGGGAACAGTGTGCATGTCCCGGTCATATCCGATGTAATGGCGATGTCGTTGATGGTGTGGTTACAGTTGCCGGTCGTTTGGTATGGCTGTTGTGGTGGTGACTGGCCAGTCCGTGCGGAAGCTAAGCATGGGTGCGGGGTTGGACATCATAGGTCACTCGGGGAACCTGCGTTGTGGTCCGACGAATTTACAGGTTGTCAGGTATGCGATGCCGTCCAGCAGGGCTTCCATGTCATTGGTGGTGTACATGTTTGCCAGCCAATGTAGCGGATGGTGGCTGTCAAGGTGTTGTTCGTAAGTTGTCCCTTGGAGGACCATGATGGGGCATGCTGGGTGACATTCGATGTAGCTGTTCTCGATGATCCGTCGTGTGGAGGCACAGTGGTCCCATTTCAGTGCGGGTGCGATGTTGGCCACATACGCCATGCCCCCATAGGCAGAGCAGGCCCTGTCGTGTGCGTCCAGAGGGAGGAGTAGTGGTAGCAGGTCCGCCTTCAGACATGCCAGGTTGGAGAGGCATATCTCGACGGGATGCTGGTAGGGACACCTCCGACAGTAGAAGACGGGCATGACGCAGCTGAACAATGTGATGCGGTAAGTCAGTCGGTAACTTACGTTCAGCAGGGACAGGAGATCGCATCCCAATGTATGTAACAGGTTGGTTTTGTACAGCTTGAGCTGTTCGGCGTAGTTGGGTAGGTGTGTTGCGGTTGCCATTTCGCAGCGGTTCGTTGAGGTGGCGTGCTCCGGCTGTGTGTGCAGTCTGCAATGTGCACGCTCCGGGGTTGCTGTGAGCTCTGTGTAGTCGTAGGGAGACAGGACTTGTGTTCTGTTGGCTTGTTTGGAGGACACGGGCCCTCTTCCCACATGCTTCTCAGACAGTTCAAGGTCAGTGATGTGTGACTCCTTCCAATTAACTTGCATGTGGCCGACATGGGGGAGTGTTTTCTTCTTTCTTCCCCGTCCGTTGTGTGCTTCTGTGATATGCGCTATCTGCCCTGTGGTCGGTCTCCTCGGCATGCCTGTGTTGGTCTATTCTTGGACAATGGCTGTATTCACCGGCTTCTGTCGTAGGGCTGTGGTTTCGGAGTTGGAATGGAAGGTCATTCAGTGCTGTCTGCTCTCCCTTGTGTGGGCGGCAGGCTGCCTTTCCGCTCTGCGTTGGGCCTTGTGTGTGAATGTTATTCTTGGGCCACCTGTTGTCGGTCCCCGGGCTCTTTGGTTTTCCGTTTCATATGTCTTGTTCATATGTGCAGGGTGGTATGGGTGTTTCTGTGTGGTACTGGCGTTCCTCTTCCCGAAGGGGCCCTGCTTCTCCTAGTTGGTGTTGCCGCCGCTGTGTGCTACGCCATGTTTGTTACACTGGGGTGTGTCCTGCTGTTGCGTGTCTTCACTGACATGTGTGCGTCGGTTGTGTGGCGTTGGGTGTTGTCCGTGAATTGGGCGTTGGGGACATGTCTGTGGCCGGCCTGTCACGTGTCATGTGCGTTCGGGGTGGGGCTGATGTGTGTGCTGCTTGGTTGTGTCCCTGTGTCTGTGTGCGACGCATGCATGGTGCTGCGGTTGGCCTCTGCGTTGTGCGCATGTGTGGCGGCGTCATCGGCGCTTTGGGGCCGTGACGGGGTGGTTGGTTCCTAGTCCCAGGTGGTGTGTACACATGTGTTCTGCGATGTTACGATTTGGCCTGTGTGTCATATGTGGATGCGATGGTGGATGTGTAGTGTACACGCGCTGGTGGGGGGTTGTCCGCTTTTTCCGCCCTTGCACTGTGTGCGCTGTTTGCGTGCACTTGTTCTGTGTGTGCCTACCTGCGTCTCCGCAGTACGTTGCGTCCTTGGTGGTGCATCAGCAGAAGCATGGGGAGTGCCTGCAGTGCTGGATTCATGCTCGGGGAGCCGCTTCTTCGTTGTCCGTGCTCGGCATCCGTGTTACCGCTTCGGTTTGTCGTACGGTATCTCTTGGCCATGGGAGCCGTTTGTCTGCGGCATCGTAATTTATGCGCTGGGCGGGACGTGTTTCGTCGGACGGTGTGTGTCAGTTGGGCTGCGCCGCTACATGTACGGGCGCACTTTGATGGCGGACGGTGTTGCTGGCTTGCCGGCGGTGTTTGGCCTACTTTTCGCATCGTAATTGGACGGGCGTGTGGACTGCTGCGTGCCGGCGGTAACTGGTGGTTTTTGCATCCGCCAGCACGGCGGTGGTGCTTCCGCCCGCCATCGTAATGTGCCCCTTTGTTTTTATTTTGTAATTATTTTTGTATTTTTTGCTTTTAATTACATTTTGTTTCATTTATTTATAACATACATATTTTTTTAAATATATTTTACGATTATTGTCTTGTTGTTTTGTAGTGTTGGCTGAAGGTGGCATACACAGGTGTGTGCTCCAAGGATTTGTGAGAAATTATGCAGTTCTTGCTCAATGACTGAAACCCACTAATCTCTTTGCCCTTCTGCTGCTTGTGCGCAATTCTGAGCAACTTTTTTCATGATTCTCAAAAAGTGTTTGATCTGAGCAAATGAAGTTTGATAATGTGCATTTTAATATTGAATATGATGGTTAAGACTGAACTAATTATGGTTGGACCTGTGAATATCATATATGGGCCCAGGCATGGGATGGTTGAACGTGGTTGTATATAGTGATTGAGCCTGGGCATATGATGGTTGACCCTGGGCATATGATGGTTGAGCCTAGGCATATGATGGTTTAGCCTCGGGATATGATGGTTGAGCCTGGGCATAAGATGGTTGAGCCTGGGCATAAGATGGTTGAGCCTGGGCATATAATGGTTGAGCCTGGGCATATGATGGATGAGCTTGGGCATTTGGGGAATACAATTGGCTTTCTGAAATCTGTGCCCTTGGCATATCATGTTGGCACCTGAGGACATATTATGGCTGTACCCTTGCATATCAAAGCAGAGCTCTAGCTAATATATGTAACCACACCATCGCCCAATACAGGGCAGAGACGAAGAAGCATCTACTGAGATGTTCATACATGTCTCAGAAAAATGAGGGTTTAGAAATACTGCTGCTTGACTATGGGCTGTGTAGAGCGCTTTCCAACAAAGGGTGTCGACCATAGACTACTTCCTTTCCTTTCTAATTTCGATGCACATAATGAGTCCCACATCCTTAGAGGAGACATTCTCCATCTGTGCAAAAACTGCTTTGAACCATCGGATAGTAGACTGTGTACACATCAAACAATTACCAGCCTTAGGATTTAGTTTTCCCAGATAGGCATGGACTAGGCATCCAACATGGCAGACTTCCTTAAGCCCAGTTCTTAGGCTTTTGGAGGGTTTATGTTGTTTTGAGTTCATTTCTCCCTTGGAGGATATCATAAAATGCTCGAATGGACATTCATTGGTTATGTGAACGTACATTTATAATGGTGGCTATTTCTATGTACTGTATATATTTATAGCATTTGCACATTTATGGTCATTTGACCAGAATAAAGTATTTTGATGATGATATATAGGCCCAGGCATGTGATGGTTGAACGTGGTTGTATAAGGATTGAGCCTGAGCATATGTTGCTTGAGCCTGGGCATATGATGCTTGAGCCTGGGCATATGATGCTTGAGCCTGGGGATATGATGCTTGAGCCTGGGGATATGATGCTTGAGCCTGGGCATATGATGCTTGAGCCTGGGGATATGATGCTTGAGCCTGGGCATAAGATGGTTGACCATGGGCATATGATGGTTGAGCCTGGGCATATGAGAGGTGAGCTTGGGCATTTGGGGAATACAATTGGCTTCCTGAAATCTGTGCCCTTGGCATATCATGTTTGCACCTGAGGACATATTATGGCTGTACCCTTGCATATCAAAGCAGCGCTCTGGCTAATATATGTTACCACACCATCGCCCAATACAGAGAGAAGAAAAAATTTAAGCTCAAACTAGAAAACCAATTACTCAAATCGTGGTCTGAGATCAAGAAGACTTGATGGCAATGTCACGGAAGGAGTTACCACAAGGCCTTCAAAAGAGCTGAGCCTTTGCTCAACGTATAAATAATGCATCAAATGAAACAAAGAAAGTCTTTAACATCTTTAAAGAACTAACCAGCCCTCCAAGATTGAAAACAATCCCATCCTAATTGTCTGGAAAAAAAACATTTACAAAATCCACAAATCAATCTTACCTGTATCAGAGACTGATTAAGTCTACACCCCACCTGAGATTTTTGGGGAGTACTTGGGGTACAAAATAAATTGGGGAAATGCACACATCTACCCACTAAACGAACTTACATGGCAATTACTGATAAATTGCCCAATACAGATGACCACCCAGGGCTTCAGATATCTGGGCATTTTGTAACAGAAAGGCATTTATCTATAAAAAATGTGTACACCTTGATAGAGGGATTTAGGAGAGATGTTGAGCACTGGTGATCTCTGCCACTTTCACTATAGGCAGGGCAGCAATGCTCAAGATGATATCCCTGCCCAGGTTCCTGTATGCCTTTCAGAATACACCATTTAGAATCCCTACTGACATTTTCACAAAACTAGAGGCAACAATCTCACTATTGCTATGGGATGGCAGGGTCCCAGCATAGACATCAATAAATTGACGCAGGGAGTGTACGATGGAGGCATAGCCCTTCCTGACATTAAAAACACTGCTGGGCAACGCAGTTGACAGTTATCAGTGACTGGTTGTAAGCGCCCCAGGACGATCCTGGTGGCATAGAGGTTCCCCATAAGAATTAGATAAGAAGAAGCTCCTTGGCTCTGCTGGTTCATACACAAACAGTGGTGACAGAATGGTGGGAATCCACAAGATTTCTGGGATGAGAGGGGAGCCTTAAAGAAGACATTCTCTTGTGGGATAGTGATCCTATCGGAACTGAGTGGCTTTGAGGAGTTTAAGACATGGGACATAATTGGAATCAGTAAAATGGGGGATATCTGGTTGGTGGAAGAGATGATCTCCTTCCGTGCTCTCCATCAGAAAAAACAAATACTGGAGACTAAGGGCCTGATAACGATGGCGGTGAGGCCACCACCGACAGGCTGTAGGTTGCGGTCTCACCACCATCTGAACCATTTTTACCGCCCGCCACATTAGGATGACGGGCGTTGTGATGGTGGACACCGACCGCCACGCATCCGATGGGTTCCTTGAGCCCGCCAGTGCGGCGTAGTGCCTCGCACTCCCTGCAATGGTGGAGGTACCTACCAGGCACCGCCGTAGGGATTACGATGCCCCTCCCCACCAGCCGTTTCATGGCGATTCACCCGCAATGGCAAGGCTGGCGGAAAGGGACATTGGGGGCCTGTAGCAGTCCCCCTTCCCTCCTGGCCCTCCGATGGGCACTGGGGGGCACCTATGATGACCCCCTACATGTCCCTGCACCATGTGGCAGGCACCGCATGATGCCTGCCACGTAGTGAAGGGATATGTAAAGTGATCCCTTTTTGTCTTGTGGGGGGTGCTGCAGCCAGCAGCACCCGCCGCAATACAAAATATAGGCATTGCGACCAAATGTGAAGAGTGTCTGTCAGGCTGAGCAAAGGCCAGTCTGACAGACACTCTTCATGTTCAGATCTGGGAGCCATGCACTGTACTTGTGCTAAATGTGCAGGTGCCTAGCAGCCTGAGCTGAACGTTGCTGGGCTAAAAATGTCACTGCATGATCTCCTCTGCTCAGTAAAATGCTTGGTGGTCCTCCCCACATGCCGAGGGGAAGTGTGACTGATAGCCTCACTACCTAGGTGCTTCAGTGTTAAGCCCTGAAGTGCCCAGGGCCGAGTGTCCATCAGTGACGCTCGTCACAGAGTGTGCTGGGGTCAGCAGTCTCACTGACCCAATCCCACTCTGTGACGAGTAAGGGAATGCTGCATCTTGTCATTGACACACCCATAACAAGGTCAGACAATGAGAGGAGCTGGCAGTCCCAAACGTCAGGAAACACCGACACTTCCCGCCCGCCACCCAAGATCACTGCTGCGGCCTGGTAAGTTTTATTTTTTTAAATGTTTGGTGAGTGCATCAGTGGCGGCTAATCCGCTATGGCAGAGGAGCGTCGTTCCACTGCTTTCAAGCAGTGCGAGAAGCAAAAACATAAAATGATAATAACTTTGAGTTATTATCATTTTATGTTTGTGCTGCTTTGCGGACGGGCGGGGCTGCTCTGTTCTAGCAGCAGGGTAGTGGAGGAGTGGTTTGCCCACTCCTAAGTGCACAATGTCTGTTTGGTCAGCCCTCTTGGGCCGCCCAAACCAGTCATGCGCACTTTCCCCGTTCTCCATGCAGGCCGCATTACAGTTATACAGGAAAATATAGGATACAAAAATATCGACTCCCTATACTTAAAAAGGTAAGTACAAAAATATTGAAAAAAATATATTGTTTACAATAATATAGTTGTATTAAATATCGATTTTAAAATATATATAATTTAAAACATTAAAATAACAATGAATTAAATACTAACTTTAATTTACAAAAAGAAATATAATTAAATGTATATTTCAACAAATACAACAAGTAAACTTCTTTTTTAAATGTAAACACATATATAAATATATATAAAATTATACATATATAAAAATATAAATAAACTAATATTTGAATTAATATTATAATTTAAAAAATCTTAAATAGCATATTATCAAAAATATATGTAAACATATTTCTATATACCAAAACATAAAATATTAAAAAGGGAATCAATGTAATTTCAAATAAAAATTAAACACCACACATATTTTTCAATTTAATTAAAAATAATTTACAAACAAAAAATATTATAAATTATACACATTATTATTATAATAAATCAAACACATAAATATATAAATGACAACATAAAATACATTACAAATTAAAATAAATACATATACATTTCCCACCACATTAAAAAAAAATTTAATACTAAATAAATATAAAAATAATTACTCCCACCTAACACAACACAACAGTAAAAAAATATTTTACATTACACAAAAATAAGATTTACTATTCTAACTACAATAAATATAAAATTACAATAAATATAACATTACAAAATACCTCACTTTACTATTCCCACTATAACAACAATAAAATGTATAATTAACAAAAAAAAAAAAAACAATTCCCACTCCAGTCAGTGCAACAGTACGGAAAGTGTTGGATTGCGGAGGGGTAAAATTTACTATTCCCACTCCAGTCAGTGCAACAGTAGGGAAAGTGTTGGATTGCGGAGGGGTAAAACTTATTATTCCCATTCCAGCCAGTGCAACAGTAGGGAAAGCGCTGGATTGCGGAGGGGTAAAATTTACTATTCCCACTCCAGTCAGTGCAACAGTAGGGAAAGCATTCGATTGCGGAGGGGTAAAATGTACTATTATCACTCCAGTGAATGCAACAGTAGGGAAAGTGCTGGATTGCGGAGGGGTAAAATTTACTATTCCCACTCCAGTCAGTGCAACAGTAGGGAAAGTGTTGGATTGCGGTGGGGTAAAATTTACTATTCCCACTCCAGTCAGTGCAACAGTAGGGAAAGTGTTGGATTGCGGATGGGTAAAATTTACTATTCCCACTCCAGTCAGTGCAACAGTAGGAAAAGTGTTGGATTGCGGAAGGATAACATTTATTATTCTCACTCCAGTCAGTGCAACATTGAAAAGAAATAAAATATCTTGAACAAAATTAAATTATTTTTAAAAATCTAAATAAATTAAAATACAAATATGTTCGGAAGAAGCTTGGGACTGGCTCGATGGTTTGCGACAAGTTGGGAACTCAAGCAAAGAGGGACGCTCAAGACAGAAGTGGAATCGGACCAAACAATCCCAATATGCTTGTAACGACTAGTGGCGGCTTGTGTCGTTGAAAGTGGTGCGGCGTAAAATAATTGTTGTACTGCACGGTGGCTAGCGAGTGTAGCGAGTGAGCCCGAACAACCTAAAGAGGGCTCGGGGGTACTCCACCCGTGAAAAGTTTGAAAAAAGAGTGGACAAATGGTGTATTTTCAAGCAAATTTTAGAAAGCAGGAAGGTTAATAAAGCAATTGTTAATTGCCTTGCTATTTCCCTGTAGGGGAGAGGTGTGGCGCCGCGGCCAGGGCGACTGACGCTGGACGCTGGGGATCACGGTTCGATCCCTGGCTCCGGCGGCAGGGGTCTGCCCAGCACCATGCGACTCTGGGCAATAGCTCGCTTAATCTTCCCAACGGCCCCCAGCGCCGAGATACCCCTTCGGGGGTGATTCGTGCGCTATACAAGTACTGGATTTACATTTTACATTTACATTAAAAGCAGCATCACACCCCTGTACATCTCTCTTCTATGTTCATTGCCGTGCTATGTCCCTGCCAAACACCAGCACAACCTTGTATGTCTCTCTTCTATGTTCATCGCCTTGCCATGTCCCTATCAAACAGAAGCAAGGTCCTGCATATCTCTCTCTGTTCTGTTCATTGCCTTGCTATTTCCCTGGCAAGCAGCAGCACAGCCCTGTACATCTCTCTTCAATGTTCATTGCCTTGTTATGTCCCTGTCAACAACAGTACCGCCTTGTACATCTCTCTTCTATGTTTATAGCCTTGCTAGGTCCCTATTAAACAGAAGCAAGGTCATGCATATTTCTCTCTGTTCTGTTTATTGTCTTGCTATTTCCCTGTCACGCAGCAGCACAGCCCTGTACATCTGTCTTCTATGTTTACTGCCACTGAGTTGTGCGTTCTACACCCTGAGCGGACATTCAGCAACGAGCCAGAATTAGTTTAGCTTAGTTTGCTCGTGTAGCTCCGTCATACAGGCTGGCTTCTCTCCCACAGCGTGTGATATTCATATGGCACTCAGCGAGCAGCGGGGGCTGGTTCCATTTATTGCCAGGGTGAAAAGTTTTCCGGTTACGTGGCTTTTCATAAGCAAACATGGAACCATTTTCCTCCGTGCAACGCATCAGAAGCTTAATCTGTCTCTTGCAGCAGCAGCGGAGGAGCGATAATGTGGCGCCTGCAAAGTAGGGCAAAGAGCAGCTAAGAAACGTGCGCAGCTCTTTCACCGCCAGAAACTACTGGTGAATAACCGGTGAACGTATGTCTGCTGGTGCCCTGTAAATGCCCCCTGCTCAAAACAGTAGTAAAGCAGCTGCAATGCTGAATGTCTCTTCCGCCTGCACTGTGATGCTGTTGACCCCTCTGGCGATGGAAACGTCCTGATCTGGCTAGTGCTAGGATAACTGTGTTAAGGCGCTCTGTGGCATTGCACAGGGTTGGGCGTGCAGCTCTTCTGAGAACTAACATCAATAAATGAACAATAAAGCCTGATTATTGATGTATTTTATAATTCAGCCAGGGAACTCATTTCTCTTTTCTGGGGGTGACAGGCACTCTGCGAAGTTGGGGAGGCGGGCAGTTCAAAGCCCATCAGCAGGGCAGCTGGGAGGGGGGATTGTTGGGGTTGGGGAGGGTTAGTTTTAAGTTTAACAGGTCACATAACATACACTTTGATCTTATCAAAAGGTTCACACAGACACACACAAACACATGCACCTAGGCCGCTAGTGTGGTCCTCTCAAAGACACACTCACAGGTATTATGCAGAACAACCTACGGACCCGGCCCACCCGAGAAGACACCAGGCACGGCAGATAATGGTCGCTGCCAAAAACCCCTGCTAAATAATGTCATCAGGACTCAAGGAAATCACACTCAAAATCCTAACATGGAATGTCAATGGATTCGGGGATAAGCTGAAAAGAGGGATAGTATTACAATATCTTAAGCGACTAGCCCCAGACATTGTTCTATTGCAAGAAACCCACCTAGTCGGCAATAACTGTAAGGCATTGAACAGATGGGGATACAAATTGGCAGTACATGCCGGCTTTACGTCTGGCTCCAGAGGGGCGGGTATACTAATCTGTAAAAATCTCCCATTAATTTCACACAGGGGGTGGGCAGACCCACAGGGTAGATTCGCTACCCTAGAAGCAAGCTGGGAAGGGAGGCCAATTAATGTCATATCAGCAAACGCCCCCCCAGCGCTTCATAAATCAGCCCTCATGGATCTAGGTAAGCCAAATATATGGCAACCCAACATAAAATATACGAACTGGGAGATAGAGCGGGTAAACTGCTAGCTTGGCTAGAAAAACAGGAGCAAGCGGCGTGCTGGGCCCCCATGCTACAAATTAACGGCACCCATATCATCAAAGATCCACAAGAGACAGCAGAGGCTTTTGCCGAGCACTACGAAGGCTATATATCAGGGCCGTTGAAACCACTGCAAAAGACTTGCAGCAATTGCTCACAGATATCCCCCTGCTGACCCTGTCCCCCGAAGATAGGGACTCGCTAGAGGGAGATCCTACAGAGGAAGAAATCCACTCAGCAATCAGCAACATACAATCCGGGAAGGCGATGGGGCCCAACGGACTCCCAATCGAATTCCTCAAAGCTACCTCATCCCCGATTGCACCACACCTACATGTCATGTTCCTCGAAAGTAACGAGAAGGGGGCCCTACCCGAAGACCACAGGCTGGCCTCTATAGTGGTTATACACAAGAAGGGGAAACCAGCCGAAAACTGTAACTCCTACCGGCCGATCTCTTTAATAAATGTTGAGGCCAAAATCCTCGCTAAGATATTAGCCTCCCGACTCGCCCCCATCATCACTAAGATAGTACATGCGGACCAATCAGGCTCCATACCCGGTCACAACACGGCCTTAAACATCCGTCGACTACATAACGTCCAGGGTAGAAAAAACACAATAGCAGAAGATGCTTTAATATTATCTTTGGATGCCAAAATGGCATTTGACACAATTGAATGGCCCTACCTATTTGAGGTCCTGTACTGAATTGGATTCGGCCCCAAATTTCTTAAATGGGTTAAACTTCTCTACAAGGACCTCAAGGGACAAGTCAGAGTGAACAACTACACCTCACGGGCATTTCCGCTGAAGAGAGGTACGAGACAAGGGTGCACCCTATCGCCACTGATCTTTTCCCTGTTGCTGGAAGAACTCGCAACTTGGGTCAGGGGAGATCGACTGCTTAGAGGCTTAAAATGGGTAGAGGGACACAATGATAGAATATCCCTATTTGCTGACGACATCCTGCTATACCTTGCCTCGCCTGCGAGATCAATAAATAGAGTCCTCCACATCTTTACGAATTTTGGCAATTATTCAGGCTACACCATTAACTGGTCCAAATCAGTAATCTACACACTCCATGGACCAAATCCAAAGATGCCACCAGAATGTGTAGCCACAATTGCAGAGGAGGGTTTCCGATACCTCGGAATATATATAACCTCAGACCCAGAGGTTTTTTACACCAAAAATCTAGCGAACCCCTAATCAGATTGCAAAATTATGTGCGTCATTGGAGGACGCTACACCTGTCCCTGCTAGGACGCGCTGCACTGTTTCAAATGCTGGCACTGCCGCATTTTCTATATATCCTACAAAACAGCCCGTTCAAGTTTCCGATGCCTACATTAAAAACGTAGACTGCGAAATCAGAACACTACTCTGGGACAGCAAAACACCACGTATTGCTACACATAAATTAACAAGTAGCTGGTACGACGGTGGGATAGCACTTCCCAATTTAAGACTCTATTATTGGGCATCCCAACTAGTAGGTATTAATCACTGGATGTACTGTTCCCTGACAGTACCTGTATATCACACGGATAGACTCCAAATGGGGAAGGAAGGACACAACGGGGCCCTATATTCCAAACTTAAAAAAGACCGCTACACCGGCCCTATGGCCCTAACTGTTGACATTTGGCACCAGGCAAACAAAACACTTGGATGGCACGGAATAATAACCCAAGTTACCCCACTATGGTCAGCACAGCGGCTGGGTACGCTGAGCATGCAGCCGGGGTTCGATAAGTGGGACACCATTGGAATTTCTACCGTTGGTGACCTGTGGAAAAGAGGGAAAATTCTCAGAATTGCAAAACGAATATGATCTAGCCCAACAGGAAGTGTTTCGATATATGCAGAAGGGGAGGTACCGGAAGTGTCCCCCCTGGAAGATAGGCTTTTGTCCGGACCCGTGACCAAGAAAGCTATATCCATGACCTACCAAAAACTGTGTAATAACCTACCTGACCCACTCACACGACTCCGTGATCACTGGCAGGAAGCCATTGGGCCACTCGAAGATGACGAGTGGCAAACAGCGTTAATGTCCCCTCGTGAGGCAGCCATACCACTCAGACTCCATCTTATCCAGCTCAAAAGTTTACATAGAACCTACCTAACCGGGGCCACGCTAACTAAACTAGGGTGTAGGGAAAACGCACGTTCTCTCCGAACTGCACGGAGGAAGCAACATTCCATTGTGTGCTATGGAGCTGCCCCAACATATCACCATTCTGGAGAAAGGTCACACAAAAAATGCAAAATGCAATGGGGAAAGAAATCACGCTAACACCCGAACTGGGGCTCCTCAATGTATGGGGTGTTGCAGATCTCACTATATAGAACAACAATAGGTCACACTGGGGTTCACATTGGCCAAACGTAATATAGCTATGCGATGGGGGCTAAGAACTCACCAACAAAGAGGGGCTGGGCAAACGACATGGACAAATGCATGATTGCAGAAAGAGGTTTTCAAAAGTAGAGGCTGCCCCAAAAAATGGGACAAAAAGTGGGGGAAATGGAACGCATACAGAAGAGAGATCTGCATCTCCCCATCTATCGAACTAGCAGGAGGGGGCAAGAATAGGAAGCGACTACTGTAAGAAACTGCATCCTAACAATGCAGCTGTCACTGGTGTCTTTGCTATGTTGTGAACTGACACTTGTTTTTAACTGGAAAGCTATTATGACCTGTACTGTATTATTAATCGAAATTAATAAAAAGAATATATATTAAAAAAACAAATATGATGAATACAAAATACAAATATATTTGATATTAAAAATAAAAAAATAAAAACATATTACAATGTTAAATACATATCGCAAATACCTACAAATGTTAATATAAATATAATACAAAAATAATTTTCATACAAATAAACCATTTTATTTAAAAAGTATTTATTAACAAAAATATATTTATTACATACATTTAATTTAGTTACTTCCCCCTATAACCTGCACCTAAAACTTAACTAAAACAAAAAATACATACACTAATAATATAAATGTTTATCAACAAACCAATTATCACTAATTAAATATTTATTATTAATTAATTTTAATTAATGTTTTTCCACAGTATACCCCGACAAAACACTTTACCACAAAATCATTTACACAATTAACTTAATAAATTATCAAATTAATAATTAATATTACTTAAAAAATAATTATTATTTACTAAACATTAATTTACCTCACACCCCATATCCCTACAAAACCCACAACCCACATCTCAGGTAAAAAGAAAATAATTGCACAACTAACGTAATTAATTTTCAATTAAACAAATATTATTTATTGAAAACTAAATATAAATTAATTACAATTAATTAACTTCCTACCCTTTACCCCTATAAACCCCACAACCCCCACCTAAAATTAAACTAAAAACTAATTAATAACACGGTTAAAATAATTAACTTACAAATATATGATTAATAGTATTTAACAAGTATTTATTAATTAATTAAAATTAATTTACTTCCCACCCTTTACCCCTATAAACCCAAAAACCATACCAAAAAAATTTAATTAAACAATTAACATAATTTCATTATCAATTAATTAATTAATATTAATTATCAACTATTTATTGATTAGATACAAATAAATTACTTCCAAACCTTTACCCCTATAAGCCCCACAACCCACACCTAAAAAGAATACACAATTACCATAATTAATTATCAATTAATTAATTATTATTAATTAACAACTAATTATTAATTAATTAAAAATTAAATAACTTCCCACCTTTTACCCCTGCAAACCCCACAACCCACACATAAAATTTATTATAATTGAATTACTTCCCACCCTATTTCCCCTATAAACCCACAACCCGCTACGGAACTAAAAACACAAAATTTAATTAAATTTAATTTAATAACTACTAAAAATGTAACACATATATTAAAAAACATAAACAATACTTATACAAAAAAATCACATCACATACATTTAAAATATATACTAAAATACATAACACTAATTAAAAAACGATATTGTAAACAACTATATTGTTGCAAACGATATTAATGACTTCTATATTTTAAAAATTGATATTACTTACCTTAAAATCGATATTCTTATCCACGATATTTTTGCTCACGATATTTCTGTGTCACGATATTTCCAACTTGATAATTGTGTCAGTTGATATTACTGACTCGATATTTTGTCTGAATACCCTCCTCCGCCATAGCAGAGGAGCCGCCGCTGGCTATTGGCTATGCTGCCGATATATACAGCTATTGGCCTGAAAGTCATTAATTTCAGAATGGTGAGTCACTCAATAGAAAGCCAAATTAACTGTGTTTACCCACTTTTTAAAATAAATACAGACAGGAAAGACAATGTTTTCTGTCTGTCTTTAGCTGTAAAAATAAAAACGGACAACAAGGAGCCCTACTTATGAAAAGCTACTACGTGCTCCCGCCACCACTGGCAGACAATGACAGACGAACCTCCCACACATGAGGTTCTACAGTCAGTCTACATCATGGGTAGCGGGATCATCTTATCAGGTGGATTGTTGCATCATTGATGTCACACACGCTGGCCATCCCTTGGAGAGCTGTGAGCCAGATGGGAAAGGGATTTGGGCAGAAACGCACAGCTAAAACCTAAACAATTATATGTCCTACACAGGGCTTACCTGACCTCAGAGAGGATTAATGTATTTTTTCCAGTTGCCAGTTCTTCTTGTCCCCGATCAATCAATCAATCACGCTTTTCCTAAGCGCTACTACTCACCTGTGAGAGTCTCAAGGTGCTGGGGGAGGGGGGTTTCGCAGGTTCCAGTCCATCAAGGAGGGGGTCTGTCGAAGAGCCAGGTTTTGAGGTTTCTTGTGAAGATGGGGAGAGATGTTGTCTGTCTGAGGTGGAGAGGGAGGGCGTTCCAGGCTCTGGCCGCGAGGAAGGAGAAGGAGCGGCCGCCTGATCTGGTCTTTCTGGTGCGGGGGACCACGACGTAGGAGAGCTCGGCTGATGGTAGGGTCCTTTGGGGTGCGTGGAATTTGAGTTGGCTGTTCAGGTATGCTGGTCCGGTGTCGTGGAGGGCCTTGTGAGCGTGGGTGAGCATCTTGAAGGTGACTCTAGCTTTGATGGGGAGCCAGTGGAGTGTGGGCAGGTGCTAGGAGATGTGGCAGTGTCTTGGCAGGTTGAGGACCAGTCTTGCGGCGGCGTTCTGGATGTTCTGTAGCTTGCGTGTGAGGTTTTTGTTTATTCCGGCGTAGAGTGCGTTGCCGTAGTCGAGTCTGCTGGTGACCAGGGCATGAGTGACGGTCTTTCTGTGTTTGAGGGGGATCCATTTGAAGGTCTTGCGTAGGAGGCGGAGGGTGTGGAAGCAGGAGGCCGATGCCAACTGATGAGTGTTGGTCTACAACATATGTCCTCGTCAGGTCCAGGTTGTTTGCATTTCTGGACTCAAGTAACAGACCAATTACAAAAACTGTTTGGGGTAAGGGCGTCTGCTGCTAATCCAAGGTGGGGGGCGGGAAAAAAAAAATATATATATAAACTCACCTTTCCTGCCGGCCACCGCGGTCTTCTGCTCCCGCGTCGCGCTGCTCCTCTGCTCCGGTCCCGGCACTACAATTCCCATGGGCACAGGCTCCCAGACCCCACCCAATCCCAGCACTTCTCCCAGCATGAGAGAAGTGCTGGGATTGGTCAGAGCGGGCCAGTTTTGCACTCCAACAGGGTCTGGGAGCCAGTGCCCCTGAGCACTAGGATATCTCCAAGGAACAGCCTGGAGATATCCCAGTGCGCATGTTGGTTTGGCCGGCCGAGGCTGGCCAGCCAAACCAACATGCGTACCTTTAGTGTCCACCACTCCTCCTCCCCCTGCTGTGTGATGCTGCAGCCTGGCTTGCCCTTGACTTGACAAGCTGGAAGTAAAAATAAAATGACAATAAAATAGTTTTATTCTCATTTTATTTTTCTTCTGACTGCTGCATTTCAGCAGTGGGGGGATGCTCCTCCTCCATAGAGGAGGCGCTGTCCCTGGAAAGTAATCTGTATTGGTGGAAGTTTTGTGCCAAGGGACTTTGTGTGCACTCCAGAAACCATTTGCATCTCTCCTGCTTTCTTTTTTTTATTTTTTAAAAAAAAGTTTTTATTAGCATTTTTGCATAATAACAGTTGTTACAGTGGTGTCTACTTATGAATACATACATTATTTGTCATTTTTTGCACTTATTTACATCGTTTCTCTTCAATCAATATAAAATACCCTTTTCTTCGTCCTAGTCTGATAAGTTTGTTATTGCCATTTTTACCTGTCCTACAGATCCCGCCCCCTGTGCTCAGTCCCTTTCTATTGATATGTGTTCTTCTTGAGGGGGTTCACAAATAGTCCCTCGAAATGTGTTCCATTTCCCCCACACCCTCTCCCACTTCTTGGGGCATCCCCGATGGGTATAGACCGTTTTTTCGGTGATCATAGTGTGGTCCAGGTCTTGGCACCATTGCGAATGAGTAGGAGTTACCTGTGACCCCCAATGCTGTGCTATATTGCATTTTGCCAGCGCCATTCCCAGTGTAACCCACCCCTGATCTGCGTGATTGAGGTCTGTGGGTTCCCAGATGTTTAACAAACATCTCTTTGGTTCCAGCGGAACCATGACTCCTGTCACCTGCGAAACTGTGCGCATAATCTCCTCCCAATACTTCGTTATTGACGGACAGTCCCAAATTGTGTGCCAGAATGTCCCCAGTGCACCACAGTGACGGAGGCAGAGTGGGGTGTCAGTCCTGCCTAATTTGTGCAGTAGTGGTCGTGTATAGTACGTGCGATGCATGATTTTTAGCTGCACTAATCTAAGTCTGGAAGGTATTGCGATCTCCCTTGGTTATGCCATTGCCTCCATCCAGTCGTCTTCCTCCAGTACTCCCAGATCTATCTCCCATCTGCCCTTAAGTACTGCTGTGGGATCAGGTTGATTGTTAATTATTTTACGGTATGTTTGGGATATGGCTTTTTTCTGTAAATGGTCTGTTAACAGTCTGTCCTCTAGTGGTGAGGCCTCCGGTAATTGCGTATTTGGTGGTATCACTGCCATAAGGGCATGTCTTATTTGTAAATATCTGAAAGCTTCAGTCCTTGCCAGACCGTAGGTGTCTTGCAGCTGCGTGAATTGGATGACCCCCTCCTTCTCCCATAGGTCCCCAACCTTTGATATTCCTATCAAGTCCCATTGTCTGAATCCCTTTGTTTTTTTCAGAGTTCCTAATTTCCGGGTGTCCCATAAAGGCGTGGCTTGCGTAATGACTCCGTCCCACTTCAATGCCCGCTGTGCTGTGTGCCAAACGTGAACCGTATGTGCTGTTGGGCCCGTTAGGGTTGTTTTCCGGGGCCTGCTGTACAACGCCCCCATTATCCCTCCGGCTTCTAGAAGGTGCCTGTCCATCCGGAAGGCGGGGTCCTCCTGTGATGCGTGAAGCCACTGATTTATTGTGATGAGCTGAGAAGCCCAATAGTACACCTGTATTTTGGGCAGGGCGATCCCGCCATCGTACCATCCCCTCACTAGTTTCTGCAAGGCTATACGAGCCGACTTCCCATCCCACAGCAGGTTAGTGAGCTCTGTATTTATCATAGTAAAGTATGTTGGGTTTACCGGAAAAGGAGTGTTCTGTAAGATATATAGGAATCTGGGGAGTGCCATCATCTTAAAGAGGGCTGCTCTGCCCAGTAGTGTTAGCGGCAGGGATCGCCAGTGCTTAACGTCGTTACGCAGTCGCGTCAAGGGCTTCATTAGGTTTTCGTCAGTAAAGATCTCGCTTTGTGGTGTTACGTAGATACCGAGATATTTAAATCCCCGTTCTGCGATCCGGATTTCGCAGTGGCGTGGAATCCTCGGTGGAGGACCATGTAAGATGTAGAGAAGTGATTTCGCCCAATTTATTGTGTATCCTGACGCCCTGCCGTATGCGGCGCACAAGTCTAGCAGACGGTTTAGAGAGCGCGCAGGTGATGCCAGATATAATAAGACATCGTCCGCGTATAGTGAAATGCGGTCCTCCCATCCCATGGCCCATTTCAGTCCGCGGATAACTGGGTCCTGGCGTACCCATGCCGCCAGTAGCTCCAGTACTATAGCAAAGAGCAGGGGGGAGAGGGGACAGCCTTGTCTTGTTCCCTTTCCAAGGGGAAATTCTGCGGAGATACGGCCATTTGCTACCACCTGCGCCAAGGGTTTCGTATATAGCAGTTGAACCCATTCGCAGAATTTGGGACCAAACCCCATATGACGAAGGACTGCGAATAGAAAGGGCCACTCAACCATATCAAATGCCATGCGCGCATCCAGGGACAGAACTATCGCATCCTCTTCGATAGTAGACCTCCGTGCCATGACACCATGAAGTCTCCTGAGATTTAGCGCTGTGTTTCTGTTAGGCATAAAGCCTGACTGATCAGGATGGATCACTGTTGTGAGGTGGGGTTGCAGTCGCGTGGATAACGCTTTGGCCAGTATTTTAGCTTCAGCGTTCATTAAGGAAATAGGCCTGTAGGACATGCATTCCTGCGGTGGCTTGCCTGGTTTGTGGATTGCGACTATAGTCGCTACACGTTGGTCTTTAGGTAATTCTCCCTTCTCTAAGCATTCCTTATACATGTTTAGTAGGTGTGGTGCGAGTTTGGTCGCTGTCCCCTTGTATAATTCTACCGGGATACCATTAGGTCCCAGAGCCTTTCCCGACCGTAATGGTCCCATGGCCGAGGTAAGTTCCTCAGTGGTTAGGTCTGCGTCTAGTGCCTTGACGGCACTCTCTGACAATGTAGGCATTTGAATGTCTTTGAGGAAGTCCAGGTTGTCTTCCCTAGTGTTTGTGGCAGTGGGTGTATATACTTGCTGGTAATGCTCGGCTAATGCCTCAACTATTTGCTGGGGGTCTGAGGTCGTATTCCCATCTGCTAACTTAATTTGGGCTATCCAATTATTGGCACGCTCCTTCCTGTCAAGCCAAGCAAGGAGCCTGCCTGCCTTATCGCCAAGCTCGTATATTGCATGTTGCGTGGCGGTAAGCCTGGATTTCGTTTCTTCCCAGGCGTAAGCCCTATATGCTTGCTGTGTCATGTGGAGCCCGTGTGTTGTGTCGTCGTTGGTATCTCGCGCGTGGTCTGCCTCCGCCTGAGCCACCCCCTGATCGAGCTCTTCGAGCTGTTGTCTGTGTCGCTTTTTATGGCTAGATACCAGTGAAATGGCCTGTCCCCGCAGCACTGTTTTATATGCTTCCCACAGTATTGTCGGGGAAGAGACTGAGTGCTCGTTTTCGTCGAAGTATTTCTCTGTGGAGGTCTGTAGGCCCTTCCTAATCTGAGGGTTTTTTAGGTATCCTGGGTATAAAGGGAACAGTCGCCGTCTTGTTACGGTATGGGAAGTATAGGTGACATATACTGGTGAGTGATCAGAAATGCCTCTAGGCAGGTGTCGAGTCTCCGATATCCCTTCTAGTCCTGTTGTTAGTGTAAATAAATAGTCTATTCTTGAAAGGCTGTTATGTACCCCAGAATGAAAAGTGTACTGATGGTCCTGTGGGTGCCACTTCCGCCACACATCAGTGAGTCCCATAGCCTCCACAAAGTCCACCAGTTTGAGATTGGCACTGCATGTATCTCTAGGGGGCTGCCTGTCTAGCGAGGGATCAATCGTTGCATTAAAGTCTCCACCTATGATAAGTTTCCCCTGTGGTAGTGATAATAAGAATTCCCCTAGCGCTGGGAAGGTTGACTGGTGCAGCGTCGGTGGTATATATACTGTTACGAAGTTATATGTCCTTCCCTCCCATTGACATGCCGTTGCAGCAAATCGACCCTGTTCGTCCTTCCACGACCCGGTGATTATCAGGGGGAAACGTTTATTGAGCAGGATACCTACCCCCCGCGAACCTGAGGTAAATTCCGAATGTATTGTCATTTTGTATCCCCACCTGTCTAGAGCTCTGCAGGCAGAGCCTGTCAAATGTGTTTCTTGTAGTAATGCTACTGCTGGGCCCTTTCGTTTGATGTATTGAAGGACTAGCCCCCTCTTAATCTTGTCGCCCAATCCGTTGACATTCCAGGATAGTATTGTTAGTGGAGGCGGTAACCCCCCAGGGTCCGAGGTTTGGGAGCTAGGAATATCAGCGGGTGCGTCTGTGTGCGCCATGTAGGACTTGGGATTTGGAAGGGTATTGAGTCTCGCATTGCTTCCACTGTGCTTTATCATCAAATATGCCATTTGCTAAACTTCTAAACTTTTGTATCAATTCAAACAATAAGGACTGAAGTATCAGTCTAATATAGTTCATAATACCTCCCGTATTCCCTTGTATCGGAAACATGAGAAGTACTCTAACCCCTTTGAACTGTTCCCCATCCCCCTCCCCCCACCCTGCCTCCCTGCCCGGCGGACCTAGAACTACCCGCCACCCCAACTGAGCAGAGTGCTTCTGACCCATAACTTGTACTTGCGTGAGGGGGGAAGAGTCTGCCATCGATCCCCGCCAGTCACTCCCTTGACTAACATCTGGTTGCGGCCAGTAGCCTGGACGGAGACGCTTTTGGTCGTGGCTACGAGGGCATCCGCCTGTGCCACCGCATCATGTGCCCATCATTTGTGTATTATTGTATCCTATCAATTAAAATAGTGGTCTCCCACAAAGTGTCCCAAACTTTCAAACAACAGTCATGACTAGCTGGTGCTGGTGTGTTCCACTTTGCATCCGGTCACCACTCCATCTGCGGAGAGGTCTCCATCCTCTTGTCGCGCTGGGTCATCACTCAGGGTCATCATTCGTAGCGAGGCGTTCTTCTTCCACGATGGCCGTCCCTCCGCTACTCGGTGTGCCGGATGGCTTGGACATTTGTCTGTGTTTCGGAGTTTGTCGTCTGTGGCCCGTGGCCGGGCGCCATCCCTCCAACCATTCGCTCGCCTCCTCCGGCGTCTCAAAAAACCAGACTTTTCCCTCCGCTTCAACTCTCAGTTTCGCCGGGAAGAGCATTGCGTATTTTAATTCTCTGTTACGCAGTTCTTTTTGATTTCTAGAAAACTGCGTCTTTTTTTGGTCACCGCCGCCGTGTAATCCGGATAGAGTGCTACCGTACTGTTGTCTACCTGCAGTGGGGGGCTCGTGCGCGCAGCCTGTAGGATCGTATCCCGGTCGCGGAAGTTAAATATACGCGCCAGTATGGGTCTGGGTGGCGCCCCTGGCCTCGGTCTTCCGCCAGGCACCCTGTGAGCCCGTTCCACTGAAAAGAAACTTGATAGGCCGCGGGGTTGCAGCTTCGTCAGGATAAAGTCTTCTACAAAGAGGTCTAGTGCCGGTCCCCGGATGCTCTCCGGCACCCCCACCAGGCGTATGTTGTTGCGCCGTGAGCGCCCCTCTTGGTCCTCCATCTTGTCGGCCATTTGCTGGGCTGTTTGTTCCAGTTGGCGGACCTGGCGCTGCAGGGTTACCGTATCTGCTGTTAGTGCAGCTGTCGCGTTTTCGACCTCTGCTACCCTGGTGCTGATTTTGGAGACATCTGCGCGCAGCAGCGTGATGTCCGTCAAGATGGTGCCAATGGAAGATTGCATCTGGTGGAGGGTGGCCATAACATCTAGCAGGGTGACCTCCCCCTGCTTCGCGGTCGGCGAGGCGCTCCCACTGGGCTGGGGTGCCGCTGTCGTGACCAAGTGTTCCTTATGGTAGATGTATTTGTCCAGCTTACTGCTCTGCGACCCTCGCTGAGCACGTCCACTCATCTTGCCTGCTACTGGTGTTACAGAGAAGGCAGTAATCGCCGCTGCCTGCCGGCAGGAGTGGTTTCCGCACGCGGCCTCTCGGTTTTCCTGCCTTCCCTTTTGCCGTGTGGTCAGTAGTGCTGTCCGGTGTTCCTACACCGGTGTCCCTCACTAGGCTGCCGCCGCCAGTCCGCCGCCCGCCGCTGCAGGTATTTCACCACCAATGTGGCTTGTAGTTTTCTTTCTTCTGCTCAAGAATTCTCAAGTCTGATGTTTATTGGTGCACCCACCGCTATGTGTGTCGGTGTCCGCCCCAGCCACCGCTCAGTCTTGGGGTATGCCGCTGGGCCCTCAGGATATTGCCGTCTGCCCCCGTGTCTCCCAATCCACTGGGATTTTCGTGCCTAGTCACCAGTTCGGCGCCCTCTCTTGACGCTGCTGTTGGAGGGGGCAGTGCGCGTGCTTACTACGCTCTGCACCGGGCGCACCCACCGCTGCGTGTGCTGGTGTCCGTCCTCACCACCGCCAGTCCTGGGGTATGGCGCTGGGCCCTCAGGACTGCCTCCGTGTTGCCCGGTTCACTGGGATTTTCGGCCCGGTTCGTTCCTTTTCCCCCCCACCGGGGGTATGGATTTTGGGGGCGCTTGTGTTGTGTGAGTCGGGGACCCAACTCACCGCCTTCCACCTCCTCAATCTCGACTGTTTCCGGGGCTTCCTCCGGCTGCCGCGATCCGCCGCGCCGGCACTTAGGCGGGGCGAGGGCTACTCGAGGCCCCGGCTTCTGTGCTGCCTCCAGGCCGCACCTCTTTTCCTCGGTCTAGGGCTCCGGCGGTCGGTCACAGACGACCCAAATCTCCTCCAGATGCTCGCCGGACGTTCCGGCGTTCCCGCCCACCCTTGGAGGACGGCAGGCCAGCGGATTAAGGACAGGATAGTCGGGAGAGCTGCAGGCGATCGCGGAGCTCTCCTAGGCTGCGGCCATCTTCGGTGGCTGCAAGCCACGCCCCCCCTCTCCTGCTTTCTTGATCTGGTGATCATACTTATGATTCGGTAAGTGACGCGTCTCTCTAAGGCTGCAACACTGCCTTCCGTGACTACATGGCGGCATGGGGTTGAAGCGTAGGTGGAAGGGGAGAGCACCCGGCTTCACTGTGTTGAAGCCCGGGGACTCTGGAAATATCAACTTTCGATAAGCTAGGATGTACTCCTGAAAGCTTTCCGTACTCAAAAGGATGACACTCTTCCAACATAGACCCAAACCGAAGGATCACCACTAAACAGATGAAGAGCATTGATATTGCCCCTGTCATTGGGCATTCTGCTCAACATGGTTTGAGTGCTTTGAGTGGGAATGCGCCTGCGGACGCTACGTCATCCTATCACATTTCTACCCAATTACCACATTTAGCATTGTGACTAGAATGTGCCATCCCAGCCCCGTGAATCGGGAGTCTCGCAGATAGCACTTGTGTTGCCCATCAGGAGAGAGCCAAATTATGTGGCAAGGTTGTGTAAATTATGTGGCAAAAAGCCAAATTAAGCAGCATAATGCGCCACATTATGTCATAGTATTACTTCGTTATTGTGTTAGTTTTACACTTCTTAACACGGTTTGAGCATTGGTTGCACCTCATTAGTACCAGTTTAATACTCAAATATTGCAATAAACAACAGAAAGATGACCAGTCAACCTTTGCAAATGGCGCTGCAACACGTTGCTGCGTTTTATCAACGTTTGAATCATTTGACCTAGAGACAATTTTTTATTCTTCTTAAAATCTGCAGATTATGCAGCAGATGATGGATTATGGTGCAAATCTATAGTTATGTGAAAAACACAGCAGCCGCACAATCGCATAATTCTAGTGGCCCTGCCCATAATTGTCCAAGATGGAACAACCTTTGCACCCTGCACAGCTCCGTAACCCTCGCCCTGCATGGCATCATAGCTCACTTCCACCACTGTATCCGCAGCTCTTTTTTCAAGTTCTAGTGTTGATCACTTGAATCTCGACTCTTGCTTATTTCTTGCAATAGCACCCAGCGCTGCTTACCACCTGCAGCACGGACGCTTCTTTTCATTGTTAACAATGTATTCTCTCTCTGTCTCCCTATGTTGTGGATTGAAGGTGACTGCATGCAGTGTTGTTATGCAATGTTAAGAAAACTTAATAAAAATGTTTTTTTGAATAAAAAGACTTGGAGGATGAGGAGTGGGACGAGGCATTGAGATCCCCAAGGGAAGCTGCAATTTGATCAGGTTTCCGAAATATGCAACTGCATATTTTACACATATCACACTACTCCAGGGCACTGCAAAAATGGATGGGAAGGGGTGACTCCAACAGCTGTGTCAGGAGTTGCTTAGAGGCTGGCACCTTCTTCCATACTATATGGTCATGCCTAAAGGTACAGTCAGCAATACAAAGGGAGAGCACATGAATGCAGGGGTTTAGTGCTGGGGAGTCGTTTAGAGCTTACAACTAAAAGATGTTAACTGAATATTTGGAGGGATGATGGTCCTACCAAGCACTCCAAGATATGGGTAAGCCAGGATTGGGTGGTTTCAAAACATAAGGCAATGGGAAGCTGGGGGTTGTCCAGGCCTTGAGGCCTGGAAAGAGGACATGGATTGGTGCATGTTAACCGAAAAATACATTTATGAAAGCAGAGGTTGTCCTTGAAATGGACTAAGATTTGGGAACCGTGGCAAACCTATTGTCGACTGGGTACATTGATGTAAGTGAGATACAAATAAACAATAAAGATTGTGTGATGGGTTGAAGAGCTGTGTTTAATAATGTTCCAAATTGACCCAGTAAATTCTCTGTCATTCTAATGCTGTCAATGTCCTTTTACCTTGTCCCTTTATTATGGTGAACTGTTTGTAACTAATAAATAGATGTTATAAAAATATGTACCCCCTCGCTGTTCACTTCCATGGAATAAGTGAGCATATATCCTTAAAATCAATTAAACAGGAGGACATTTTGAAAATAAATAAAAAATAATCCAATCTGCTGGCAGAAGCATGTACAACATTCAGCATGAAGCTATTTTTAAGTCGAAGCCTACCAGACAGCGCAGCTGTCTGACTGCGAAAACACTTCTTGTGGACATTCTAAAAACTTCCTTACTGCTTACCATTGGCTTTGTGGTTTGCAACTCACATTTTCTGGCTTTCTATTTGCTGGTAGTAGTCATTTTAGACTGTGGAGCACGTCTTCATCCCTCCTGTGGAGCATTGCCTGTTCACCATCAGTCATTGTATTCTTCCACGAGTGTTTCCTTTCTGGAAACAGACCTTTTAATTTTGTTCTTATTTTGTCACATTTGCTGTGTGTTCAAAGACCGAGATCAAATATCAGGCTGTCTTCCAAGGAAGCTTGGTGTTTACTTGTCTTTTACTAACTTCAAAGTAAAGGGATTTATGTGACAATCTTGATGGGTACTGGGAAAGAAAATTATTTTCATTCTAGCACAACAAAACGTAAATGTCTGTAAATGAACTGTGCAAATATTTCAGAATATAGCAGAATTAGGAAAAACACATGAAGCAAATATTTTTGTAATTCTGACGTGTGGAGGAAACAAATACTTTAGTATGATTTAAACAAATCATTACACTAGGTTATGCCATTTCCACACATTATATTTTGTGCACTGTATAGTTTTAGCAGTAAAACTGCACGTGCAAATGTAATGTTCATTTCAATTGAAAATGTGTTGTTTGTAATGGCGATGCATTAACACACCATGCATGCTCCACTTGAAGCCACCCCACTCTAAGTAATGTAACTCTATGCTACTCCACTCTACGGCACTCTACTCCACTCTACCACACTCTACTCCACTTTATGACATGATACTCCACTCCACAATACTCCACTCCATGCCACTCTACCCCACTCAACTCTACGTTATTCTATGCCTCTTCATTCTAGGCTGCTCTACTCCACTCTATGACACTCCACTCCAATCTACAACATTCGACTCTATGACACTCTATGCCACTCTATGTCACTCCCCTCTACGCCACTCCACTCTATGACACTCCATGCCACTTTACACCACTCTACACCACTCAATGCTATACTGCTTCACTCTACAACACTCTACTCCACTCTACGCTTTGCCACTCCACTCTACACCACTCCACGGCATTCCACTCTATGCCACTCCACTCTAATCCACTCTAGGCTCCTACACTATACGCCTCTCCACTCAATGGCACTCAACTTTACTCCACTCTACAACACTCCACTCTACGACACTTAACTCCCCTCTGTGCACCTTCACTCTATGCGCCTCTACTCTACACCCTTCCATGGCACGACACTCCATGACTCTCTATGACACTCCACGACACCCCACTCCATGACACTCTACTCCACTCTCCGCCACTCCACTCTATGACACTCCACACCCCTCTCCTCTGAGCCACTAACTTTTAGCCATGGTGAACAGAGGCCACGATGCTGTACAATATGGCTTAAACACATTGGCAAAGCCAATAGCTCTTGACCTCTTGGCTTTGCCAATGCTTGTTTCCATTACAAATGCTAAAATCACAACCCTGGTCGGTGCCTTATTCTCAATGGGATTAGTTTCAAACTAGCGCACAGTCATTGCTCCACTCCCAATGAAGCCAACTGAAGACCCTCAAATCTTGTCAAACTTGCGCTCAATTTCAAATCCACTATTTCTCAAGAAAAAGAAGTAACAAGGCAGTTACATAAATAAATAGAACACATTATTGTTCTACCAGACCAGCAGTCTAGTTTCAGACCAAAAAAAGAGAATGAATGAACACCACTCTTGCTTCCATCAGAGAAAAAAACCCTTATAACTCAGGAAGAAGGCAAACCAACCACCCTGGTACTCTGCACATACTCTTCAATATAGGATACCATGGTCCATGCTGTTCTTCTCAAAAGGATTAAAGAATGGGCATTAGTGATTGCCGTGAAATAAACCTTGTCCTTCCTCATCGATCTCAGCCATAAGGGCAGAATTGCACTTTTGTTTCATCAACACGTTGTTGTTCACTGTCTATATGCCTCCTTTAACTCAAGTGCTGGGAATTATCAGGTTAATTTCCAAATGTATGCTGATAACCCCCAAATTGTTATCCACCGAGAAATGACTTACGGGGTTATTATAGGTTAAATAAATGTCTCCAGCACACATACCATCAGATGAAAGAAAGCTTCCTGTGCTAGAACACATGTAAAACTGACATTGTAATGACTGGTGGGTTCACTTTTCAATCTTGCTTGTGCACCTGGCGGTCAAGTCTTTGTTCATCTCTGAAAATATTCTAGATAGTAAAAAACGTGTTACCTTTGATACAAATATGTCCTTTGATCCACAGATCACCAAGGACCTTATTACGAGTTGGTCGGTGTATTCCGACCCATGCATAAACCCCTGTTTATGCACGGGTCCGCAATACGAATTGGCAGGTATTTAGCGCATCTGATAATTCAACCTTCGCTAAAAAACAGGGAAAAGCAAACAGTATTTACTGGATCGTGTGTTAAACACCAAAATCCGCATGCTATTCCCCACAAACTCATAATAGGTGCTACTTATCGCACCCGATAAATAACGTACCCCATGGTATAGCTAATTATCAGGTGTGATAGCATCTATGCTCGTAATGAGGGTCTAAGTGGTATAATGAGTCAAGTTTCCAAATATTCGTCCTGTTGAAGGCCCTCCCTTTCCTTCATTCCCAACAAAGCATTGAGCTCACTTGAGCCACGGTAATGAAAACATTGACAACGGTAATTCACAGACACTGGACTTCCCAAGAGACTAACACACAGATTGCAGAGAGAGTGGAAGTAGACTGCAGGGCTATTCCTCAATCTCAGGCAACATGGCCATGTGAAATCAATGTTAAAATCAATACACTGGCCTCAAGTGGAGTCAAGAATTAGATTCAAAATCCTATTCCCAATACACAAGGTCTATGAAGGCCAAGGCCTGGGGTACTTACAAAAACTGCCCATCACTTTGCTCCAGCCAGAGAGATTCAATCAACCCCCTCAACCTGACTGAACTAACACGTTTCACACGGTTGGAAGAAGGAGGCAGGTCCATGGAAGTACAACAGCCCAACCTCTGAGAGTTGGACCCCCTCCTCAGGGCAGGAAGCACAACCTTCATTCCAGATGTCTCCTGAAAGCGAAGCTGTTCAAAGTAAAAAATCATTCACAAAGGACAGTATCCGGAGAACGCTGGATGAGGGAACCTCTCGCATCCGGGTACAATGCAACTCCATAATACAGCTTCAATTATCTATGTTGTCGAGTTTTTAACTATTTTCCAGCACTTCGAAGTAACCTCAAGATGACATTGTAGCGCTTTACAATAATCAGTAAATAAATAAAATAGATATGGTTGGTATCAAAAATAGTGCTTTAATTATGTTAGTAACAGATCGTTTTATTAATCTTACGTATTAGTTAAGAAAGAGCCCTTCCTGTGATGTCATGTAGCATCACTTTAACATGATGTCAACAGGATTAAAGGTCATATGACAGCACTTCCTGTAATGTTTCTGGAGGTGACTTCCATGGAGTAATTCAGCCTTGGCGTACGTGGAATGACGAGAAGAAAGCGTCACCTGTGTAGGGAACGTCCCCCTGGGCACAGGCTGATAACCACACGATGTGTGGATGTGAAACAGCTGTCTGACTATTAGTGTCAAACAATGGATAAATCCAAAATATGAAATTGAAATAAATTCTTTTAATATGTTTGGGTCATTGATATTTCATGAATCATATCGATCCCATCAATAGTAGATATATCATCAAAGCTTCTAAATGAACGTTTCAAAATCCCGATGCATTTCGGCTGTCAAAGCCCTTCGTCAGGGGCAAATGATCTAGAAAATAATCAGCAAAGAATACAATAAAAACAGACGATCCGTCCAGCCAGAATATGCTATGCATAATACATGAGCAAATATCAAACAACAGAATATGATACTAATGTCGGGTGATGCGATTGTGGGTGATAAAGTTATGCGTGACGAAATAATAAGGAGTGAGGTGTTTTTAGCTTGCACTTATTCCTTATCTTATTTTTCATCTGGGTCAGATTGTCTCACATGCAATCTCTTTTTTTCACTGCATGAATACGTTAACAACTTCTACAGACCCGAGTATCTGTACTGTAGTACACGTCCCCTTGGACGTTCCAAGATGGCCGCTACACTTTCATCACACACTGGCTCGTTTGTGAGTCCATTCTTTATTGATATAACATACACGTTGCATGGCCGCTCTCACATTTTTGATCAGCGCGTTCAGACGCAGTAGCTTCTAGGAGCACCGGTGAGTGTTTTCTCCGTTCCACTCTGGTTTCGGGTGAGCACCCTATTTGTCCGATTTTCGATCACTCGTGATGTTACTGTGTTATCGACATTGGTTGCAACTTCTATGCACTGGGCCCTATATATTTTTTTTTAACTCACGAGACGCTCTCTTAAGCTCCTTCACCTTGGGTATCTTTCACGCTTTCGTTTTACACTTAGTATCTTCGCAGTTTGTTTCAGGTTTGCTTTTCACTTATACGCTTTGCACGCACGCGTTGTTATTTCACATTTGGATGTTTGACATGGTTCCGTCTTAGACTTGGTTTGATTCACGTCACCTCACGCCTTATTATTTCGTCACGCATAACTTTATCACCCACAATCGCATCACCCGACATTAGTATCATATTCTGTTGTTTGATATTTGCTCATGTATTATGCATAGCATATTCTGGCTGGACGGATCATCTGTTTTTATCGTATTCTTTCCTGATTATTTTCTAGATCATTTGCCCCTGACGAAGGGCTTTGACAGCCCGAAATGCATCGGGATTTTGAAACGTTCATTTAGAAGCTTTGATGATATATCTACTATTGATGGGATCGATATGATTCATGAAATATCAATGACCCAAACATATAAAAAGAATTTATTTCAATTTCATATTTTGGATTTATCCATTGTTTGACACTAATATTCAGACAGCTGTTTCACATCCACACATCGTGTGGTTATCAGCCTGTGCCCAGGGGGACGTTCCCTACACAGGTGACGCTTTCTTCTCATTGTTTTCACACCCATTGACCAGAGGGTGATACCCCAGGAGCACGCTACAACCGTCGAAAAGTATACCTTGGTGTGCGCAATCCTTCACTCCTTGTCATACACTTTCTGTTGTCTGAATTGCAGCACCCATCACAATTCCGTAAACATGGCATACGAGGATATTGCCAACATGACTGAACTCAGAGCCGACACTTTTGCATTTGCCGAGGAGGACGTCTCCAAAATTTATGCTCTGATACAAGAAGAAACAACCTTACCTTCCAGCACCAGAAATAAAGAAAGTACTATCAGACAACTGTTATACTTGACCAAGCGGGAAATTAATCAAAGACTGCATGCAAGCACGCTAATTAAATATCATCGCGTCCAGAGAATTCCACGGGGGCTACGGATTCCATTGAAACCCCTTCTGTGCAAGAACAGCCCTAGATTCATTGAAAGATGGTACGCCATTTTAAATAAATGCTCTCTCGATCTAATATTATTGATTATTGAAGAACTATCCAAAACTCTTGAAGACCTGTCTAAAGACATCACCCAGATTAAAACGGAACTTACAAGCATGTTGGAATCAGATGATCTCACCAAAATTCTTGAAGATATCAACATCCAACTCAACAAATACACTCAGGAAATAAATGAAAGAAAAATACGCAAATACAAGAGAGACACAATAGATTACAAACTTGGAGAAGTCTATTCGTGGGCAGAAGTGTATGCGAAACGCAGACAAAATCGACCACAAACTCAAAACACCGAGACTGAAACTTCCTCATCGGATAGTGATACTAGAACAAGACCAACACGTCCAACCGCACCGTCAACCTCTACGAGTACTGATATTCCTCAAGTTTCCAATGTTCCTTTTTTAGGGAAGGTACACAGGACAAAGACGACCCAGGAGGTCCCAAAGAAAAGAAAAAGACAACTCAGACCCGAAAGTTCCTCCAACCACCGGGAGGAGAGGGAAGGGGAAGAAAACTTAGATTCTAACAACCTTGTGATCAACATTTCCTCATATCCTCTGAGTCCATTTGAAGAAAAGACTTTACAAAAAGGTTCATCCTTTGTTCTCACGAATCATACTAATGCACTGGAACTTGAAATCAGTTTCTTCCGCCTGATGCGCAATTTACGTTTAAGGAACTTTTGACAATATTCTAACACAACAAGTTCCGGAAGAGGATTCTCTTCTAAAAGGTTTGCGAACAAAAAGCACGTATATGGCTCCTGTTAGCCACAAAAGTTTTGACACGTTTGAAGCATTAGTTAAACATGAATTACAGTCCTTCAATTTCCAGAGAAAATCCAAGAGTCACAACATGACCATGAAAGAAAAGACAACACTACAAAACTTAGCTCAAAACACTACCATCACTTTTCAAAATGCAGATAAAGGAGGCGCTCTTGTGTTAATGGACACCAGCTTTTACAACCAACAGGTACTCAATCATGTACTAGATAAAAATACTTATGCTTTATTGGATTACAATCCAACCAAAGAATTCATACAAATTCTTAAAGCTCTTCTCCAACAGGCCGTAGACAACGGCGTCATCACTGCAAAAGTTGAGAGATATCTCTTACAATTGGATCCTAAATCACCTTCTTTATATATGTTACCAAAGGTACATAAGAGCTTACAACAACCTCCCTTCAGATCTATTGTGACAACCAGAGGCAGTTTACATGAACCCGTCGGCAAGTTTCTTGATAGACACCTCCAACCTTTTGTTCTCAACATGCGAACATATATCAGAGACACCACCGACTTTATTTCCAGATTGAGTCAAATTCAAATCCAAGAGGATGAAGAACTCTGGTTGTGTACCATCGATGTCAAATCATTGTATACTTCAATACCACATGACTTGGGCTTAGCGGCCATAGAAAAAGCGCTCCTCAATTCAGATTTAGATTTCAACCTACAACTGTTCCTGATGGAACTTCTTAACTTCACGCTTTATCAAAGCTATTTCAAATGGGATGAGCAATGGTTTTTACAGTTATCGGGCACTTCAATGGGCAATTGCGCCGCTCCGGCGTACACGAATATCTTCATGCAACAATTTGAAGAAGAACACATCTTGAACAAGAACACATGGATTGAACATGCGAGAGTCTTCTTACGATATATTGATGACATTTTTGTGTTATGGCATGGATCACAACAAGATTTGTTAATTGCCGTAGATGAGTTGAATCACATCAATGAACGTATTCAGTTTACCTTTGAAATCAACCAAGAGTCCATGGCATTCTTGGACGTGCTCATCAAGAAAACTGCTAACAGTCTTGAGACAGACATATTTCGCAAAAACACAGATAGGAATAATCTGTTGCATTTCACCAGTTTCCATCAACAACCCCTGAAAAACCATTTACCCTATTCACAATTGTTGAGAGTCAAGCGCATTGTTTCACAACCTGAAACATGCTCGAAACAGATTGATAGTATGCTTAATAGATTTTCTGATAGGGGTTATCCTCCCAAGATTCTAGCACAAGCCAAGACACGCTGTGCATCAAAAATCCGATTCGAATTGTTAGCCAAAACAAGCAAACCAAGCCAGAACCGCATGGTAGTGGTATCCAAATTTTCGACCATGAGTCAACGTTACAAAAACGTCATCAACAAACATTGGCCCATCCTTGCTTTGGAACCTGACTTCAAGGGTTTGTTTTGTAACAAACCAATATTTGCTTATACTCGAGGAAAAAACTTGAAGGATCTATTAACACAACCTTTAAAGAATATTTCCACCCCCACCTACAAGGGCACTTTACCCTGTCTAAACTGTAGCAATTGCAACAACGTTATCAGAGGCACATGGACGACCCACCCCATGAAAGGTACACGTATTAACCTCAAAGTCACAGCCACATGTGACACCACCAACGTGGTATATTTGCTCAAATGCCCATGCGGGTTGCCGTACGTGGGTAAGACTGAAAGAAAAATCAAGACTAGACTTCATGAGCATAAAAGCAATATCAGAACCAAAAACATCAAGTCTACAGTCGCTACCCACTTCACTGACAACAATCATAACATCAGCCAATTAAAATTCCTCATCCTGGAAATCGTGGAGAAGGTTGAAGGCAGAAATAACAATACCTACCTACTACAGAGAGAAAACTATTGGATCAAGGCTTTGAACTCTTCTAAACCTTTTGGTTTAAATGACAGAATGGAGTTTTCGTGCTATCTCTAACTCCCTGGTCTCTTTAAATTCTAATTGTCTTACTCTTTTCACTTGGTTACTTCATTTAATTTCTCTTCACATCATTCCCTCTGTTTATGTGTTTGGCACATTTGGAGTTTCTTCAACACATTCTATCACTTTCTTTCTTGTTTCTATATTTATTTTAGGTTGATGGTGGTTATACTGTATTCACATTGGTTGCCCCACTCTCCATCCTGATCCCTGCCTTCTACACTTCATCACTGTTTTTAGCTTGCACTTATTCCTTATCTTATTTTTCATCTGGGTCAGATTGTCTCACATGCAATCTCTTTTTTTCACTGCATGAATACGTTAACAACTTCTACAGACCCGAGTATCTGTACTGTAGTACACGTCCCCTTGGACGTTCCAAGATGGCCGCTACACTTTCATCACACACTGGCTCGTTTGTGAGTCCGTTCTTTATTGATATAACATACACATTGCATGGCCGCTCTCACATTTTTGATCAGCGCGTTCAGACGCGGTAGCTTCTAGGAGCACCGGTGAGTGTTTTCTCCGTTCCACTCTGGTTTCGGGTGAGCACCCTATTTGTCCGATTTTCGATCACTCGTGATGTTACTGTGTTATCGACATTGGTTGCAACTTCTATGCACTGGGCCCTATATATTTTTTTTAACTCACGAGACGCTCTCTTAAGCTCCTTCACCTTGGGTATCTTTCACGCTTCGTTTTACACTTAGTATCTTCGCAGTTTGTTTCAGGTTTGCTTTTCACTTATACGCTTTGCACGCACGCGTTGTTATTTCACATTTGGATGTTTGACATGGTTCCGTCTTAGACTCGGTTTGATTCACGTCACCTCACTCCTTATTATTTCGTCACGCATAACTTTATCACCCACAATCGCATCACCCGACATTAGTATCATATTCTGTTGTTTGATATTTGCTCATGTATTATGCATAGCATATTCTGGCTGGACGGATCGTCTGTTTTTATTGTATTCTTTGCTGATTATTTTCTAGATCATTTGCCCCTGACGAAGGGCTTTGACAGCCCGAAATGCATCGGGATTTTGAAACGTTCATTTAGAAGCTTTGATGATATATCTACTATTGATGGGATCGATATGATTCATGAAATATCAATGACCCAAACATATTAAAAAGAATTTATTTCAATTTCATATTTTGGATTTATCCATTGTTTGACACTAATATTCAGACAGCTGTTTCACATCCACACATCGTGTGGTTATCAGCCTGTGCCCAGGGGGACGTTCCCTACACAGGTGACGCTTTCTTCTCATTGTTTTCACACCCCTTGACCAGAGGGTGATACCCCAGGAGCACGCTACAACCGTCGAAAAGTATACCTTGGTGTGCGCAATCCTTCACTCCTTGTCGTACGTGGAATGACGGCATGACCATCCACCAGAGCCAGCGGGTAGGTAAGGTACAGCTGGGTAGGGTGTAGTAACCTACAGAGACACTTCTCCATGCCCCGACATAACATGAATCTCCAGAGTCACAGGAGGAAATCAAAGAGCCCTTGACCTCTTGATAATAGGTAAACCTTCAACCTGTCAGGGGGGGACGTCGCAATATAATCCCTATCTTGCAAACCAAGATCCAAAATGCAACATCCCTCAGACCCCCCTGTCAGAAGCCGGTCAAGTAAGTAGTGCGCGCCTAGTACAGCGTAACAGTGCAGGACATACTGGTTGAACGAGCCATGGGAGTGTGTGGCGGTTCAGACTGGCAGGAAGAGGCATCCTACAGATCCATCTGCATGGCATTTGCCTTCATGAATGCTTCAGTACAGTGGCACGTATCCTGGAGAAGGCCACTGACTGGTGATGCAGAAGTGAGCTGAAACTCAGAGCTGCAAAGACCAAAAGCTTGAAATTGAAACCCCACCATTTGAGAAGGAATTCTGTGGCCAGCCCCCCTTAACCTTCACTGTTCAGGCAGCCTACAAACGTTTCTAAGAAGGTGAAAAATAAAAGATTTCTTTGGGGCCCTCACCTCAGTTGGGAGTCCTAGATGAGCTTGCTGGACCAGCAGCTTCAGTGGCTGCAACAGCAGCAGAATACCACAGTGGATGTAACTGATCTCACATAGGATGGAGGAGTACTCCCCTGGTCCACACAATGGAGGACCAACCCAAAAGGCATCTCCAACCTTTCCCTTTTATTGTCAGGGCTGTGGGGATGTGGGGACGCCAGTCCCAGAGGTCAGTGTTCTCCCACGGTCCACCAAGCGGAATAGCACTGATTCTGAACAGACCCCTCGACGTTGCTGAAATCTTTGTCTGTTGTGCACGTCCATCCCCAAGAATGAGTGCCGGGGACCCCACCACCAACTACTGGCTAAAATTAAGCACTGTATATACATGTTATTCTGTCCCGCATGAAAAGGAGCACAGGACCCTGTCGCAGGGGACAGGCAGACCAATTTAACAAGCATTGGCATAGCCAATAGGTCTCGCCTTTGGGACCTTATAAGTATTTAGTTATGCAGCACAACTGTTGCATGGCTAAACACTTATAATGTCCCAAATGCGAGACCACTATTTTTATTTATCAACACATTCATTAGCAGTTTTTTATAGAGTGTTCATGGCTCAAGGGATGACAAAGCGCTTTACAGAAACTAAAAAGGAGTAGACTGAGCCACATAAAAGAAGAGCCATCAATTATTTGAACTGTGCATTAATTTCAGTAATGGTTTGGATACAATTAAAGAATGTGCAGTTAAGTGTACATAAATGATGACATTGCCAAACTAGCATTATATGATTTTTTGTTTTAAAGGCTCGCTCTATGTTTCCTTTTTTGGAATGTCTGCCTGAGAGCCTAGATAGATCTCTGTCTGTTTACACTTGCTCCGGAGTCAAGTAGACACATGGGGCTCTGTAGTGCAAGAAGAAGTGCAGAACAGAGGAAATGGGAAAGGTGATTGGAAGGCTAGGGAATGAAAAAAGAGAAGCGTTGGAACGGGAAGAGAGGAAAGGCAGAAAGATTTTTCGAAAAAGAGAAATAAAGCGATAGTTGGAGGAAGGAGCTCTGGAGCAGGAAGAGAAAGTGAGATAGGAGACAGAGTGTACAGAGAAAATGGAGGGCAAAAGTAAACAGGGGAAAAAGAAGTGGCGGTATGGAGATGATGGGAAGTGAAAGAAGAACAAGGGAAGAGATGATAGTAGAAAAAAACGAACAACAGAGAGGAAATGGGGGACAAAGGGAGAGGACGGTAGCAGGGAGAGTAAACCGTGTGAGAAGAGGGAACAGGGTGATGGCCAGAAAGCAGAAAGAAAGAGATAAGGGATAAAAAGAAGCGCGCGCGCCTCGCGCTAAAAGTAAAAAAAAGCCAAAAGACGCGCGGCCGCGAGACGCGCTCTGTGGTGAGGGAGGGGAGGAGCGGGAGAGCAAGTGAGAGAAAGCCAGATGGCGCCTGAGCGATGCGAGGAATGCGCGTTACTGTGCGCGTAACCGCACGCTCTAGGCCAGCAAAAGCTTGTGGTGGCATTTCTAAAGCCCACTCACTAAATGTCTCGCCAGACCAGCTCATGCGGTGGCTCAGGCGAGACCTAAAAACACAGGCAAGGCTGCTAGCCAACAAGTAAACAGAGCAGTGCCCCAGTGGTAGTCTGTGACCTCTACAGCCTGGTGTGTTGGAGGGAGTTACTCTCGGGTAGAGGGTGCCCATGGCGTGCCCCTCCAGACCACAGAGTCCTGCCCTGGGTCTCATTCCACGTCACAGAGCACTTTAGCATACACGCATTATTGTCGTGCGTGCTGAGGTAAATGTCCAAAAACCTATTGGATATGCTGGGGGAACTCCAGGCAGGGACACACGCTCTCCAGAGCCAGGCAGGGCACCTTTTCCATCCTAAATGTATTCACAAGGTGTGCAGCACAAACAGTAAAGCAGACTAATAACTTATGAATCTCTGCAGAATGCGTACATTATCTACCCCAGGGCAGTGTGCTGGCCCGTGAAGGGAGAAGAAGGGGAAAAGCCGAAAAGGATGATTCATTTTGCTCTGATGAACCTATCTGCAGAAAAGGGAAATATTTTGTCAGGTTATGAATTGTGTTTTTCTGAGGACATATCAAACTGAGGACTCGAGACAGGATGATATATTTTGTGACTTGAGATGGAAAGTCCCTGCTCGCTTCCTCGCTGCCTGCATCTAAAAGTCTCTGTATAAATGTATTTATTCATTTAGAAGTTTGCAAAGTGGTCTGAGTAGCCTTTAGTAGATGGAAAGCTCAGCCTACTAGCTGAGTCAGAACATGCGGGTGAGCTCTCACTGCCAGTCTGGGCTAAACTCTCACTGACATTGTGGGATGAACTCTTACTACCAATCTGGGGCTCAGCTCTCACTGGAGGTCTGCACTGAGCTCTCACTGCCAGTCTGCAGTGAGCTCTCACTGCCAGTCTGGGCTAAACTCTCACTGACATTGTGGGATGAACTCTTACTACCAATCTGGAGCTCAGCTCTCACTGGAAGTCTGCACTGAGCTCTCACGGACAGTCTGCGGTGAGCTCTCACTGCCAGTCTGGGCTAAACTCTCACTGACATTGTGGGATGAACTCTTACTACCAATCTGGGGCTCAGCTCTCACTGAAAGTCTGCCCTGAGCTCTCACGGACAGTCTGCGGTGAGCTCTCACTGCCAGTCTGGGCTAAACTCTCACTGACGTGGGCTGAACTCTTACTACCAATCTGGGGCTGAGCTCTCACTGGAAGTCTGCACTGAGCTCTCACGGATAGTCTGCGCTAAACTCTCACTGATATTGTGGGCTGAACTCTCACTGCCACTCTTGGGCTGAGCTCTCACTGGCAGTCTGTGCTCAGCTCTCATGGACAGTCTGCACTGAGCTCTTACTGACAGTTTGTGCTAAACTCTCACTGACATTGTGGGCTGATCTCTCACTACCAATCTGGCCTGGTGCTCAGCTCTCACTGGAAGTCCGCACTGAGCTCTCACGGACAGTCTGCACTAAGCTCTCACTGACATTGTGGGCTGAACTCTCACTGGCTGCCTGTGTTGAACTCTCACTGACAGTCTGGGCTGGACATTCATTGACACTGTGGGCTGAACTCTCACTACCAATTTGGGGGTGAGCTCTCACTGCCACTCTAGGGCTGAGCTCTCACTGACAGTCTGCATTGAACTCTCACTAACAGTCTGGGCTGAACACTCATTGACAGTCTAGATTGAACTCTCACTGGCATTCTGGGGCTTGGCTCTCACTTTAGAGTAAGCTCTCACTGACCGTCTGCGCGGAGCTTGTGCTGACAGTCTGTGCTGCACTATCACTACCAGTATGGGATACACTCTCACTGACAATGTGGGCTGAACTCTCACAGTCACTCTAGGGCTTAGCTCTCACTGACAGTCTGCGCTGAGTTCTTACTGACAGTCTGTGTTGAACTTTCACTGACAGGCTGGGCTGAACACTCATTAAAAGTCTGGACTGAACTCTCACTGGGCGTCTGCGTTGAACTCTCACTGACAGTCTGGGCTGAAGACTCATTGACTGTCTGGACTGAACTCTCACTGGCATTCTAGGGTTGAGCTCTCACTGCCACTCTAGCACTGAGCTCTCACTGACAATCTGTGTTGAGCTCTCACTGATAGTCTGTGCTGAGCTCTCACTGACAGTCTGGACTGATATCTCATTGAGAGTGCTAAATTCTATCTCAAAGTGTCAGACTAAGCTATGAATGTCAGCCTGGGCCTCTATTCGCCTGTGAGCAAATCTGCTCGAAGGCTGGGAATGGGCGTCCCCGAATGTGAGTGCCTTGTAAAACAGGTGAACACCCACAAACTTTTCAGTCTGTGTATAACCATAAATCTCCGCGAGGCATATGTCCACCCTTGCAAGGGTCGGAGATGGACTGCCGTCAAAGGGAGGAATAATCTGTATTTAAGATGGAAATGGAAACGGAACCCCTCCACCCTCACCCCCAGAATAGGTGAGAGTCGTGGGGAAGGAGTTCAGGGCCTTTTTAAGGTTTTATGGGGCCCTGGGTTCAGACCAGTTTTGGGGCACTCTTTCAAAATATTTAAATTTAAGTGTTAAAAATGAGGAAGACACCACCAACAGGCCCGAATGTAACCCCATACATTTACAAGAAATTATAGAAATGCTACTTTGTTTATTTATTTTACGTGGTTCCCTGTAGAACTATTTTTCCCCTCTGAACTTTTTAGAAGCACATTCCATGCAACCACTTGGCTGCTTGCTCATTTTATCCAACCTCATGTAGCCCTCACCAGCAACAACAAACAAGGCTGCTGTGCTGAAGATTCCTCCTCAAAGATCGGTAAAACTAAAGGTAAAACCTTTTAGCGGAACCAAATACCAACTTGTAGCCAGCAGCAGCCACTCACGGGTCGGCCACTGAAGGTTTCCATGTGCTGATTAACCCAACGGAGAACACTGTCATTTGTGTGCATTTGCCGAAAACAGCAAATGCTTTTTTCCAATGCTGCCCTTTGATAAGTTTTTTTTTTAACCTTGGATCTTCATTTTCATGACATTTTAAATAAACTTTTGCTTTTTCACTTCTCAGATTCGGGCATTTTAAGTTCTCTATTGGATAGGAGTATATTAGCTAAGCCAGTATATTAGCTAAGCCAGGCTACATACATTTTCTTATGGAAGGCCTTGTTACAAAAGGTGTACCTGGATTCTTCATAGAAACCAATTTACCTTTATAGGGCAGAAAATTGGGGCCTTGTGGGTACTATGCTATTACTCTTATTCTTACTTTTATTTGGTTTACAATTACAGACATTAGAAACCAAGCCTTAAAAGCCTTTGCTGCTTTATTAACACATACCATGACTGAATCTAACAATTTCCTATTTACACAGGTATAACAAACCATCAAATCTAAGTACAATATTAGTATTATTAATATTCATGCTCAGTTATTTCTTTATCAAGCTTGTGGCCTCTCACTCTATTAGCTTAACTCTCTAATTCTTCACACTCCGGTTGCACATTTAGACGGTATAGATTAGAGTAATTTCTTAGGTTAAATAGTTTTTAATATGGGATCAGGCTTCACAATGGAAAGCTATCCATCAGATTACACCCACTTAGAGGTAACTCCTCAGTTCCTAGAGATTTCCTAAGCTCTAGCTCTAGAGTTGTGCATTGATGCATTGAATCACAAAGATAGTAGAAGCTTACACCTTCAGACAGCAGAGGTATCAAAAGATACACAAATATCTCAGGCTCTGAACAGCAAACACATCTCTCAGGTTAGAGATGATACAGGCTAAGGCCTCAGACAGAAAACGTATTACTTAAGTTGCAAAGATCTCATAGGTTTAATCAGGGACAGCAAAGTTTCCCTTTTGAACACATTTTGGCAGCTAGGGGATCTTTTACTGCACCACCTGTGGTAGTCACTGGCTTCAAAACAAATGCTGCCCACTTCTAAAGACCAGCTAGCAAATGATCAAACATTAGAGACATTTATTCATAGTAGAGAGGCATAATACAGAGTGTACGAATGAAGATCATTCGAGAAACAGAACTAGACAAGTTGGTCCTTTGTACTTGTCTTTTTAATCGTGTTCTTCATCAAAGTTTAAAAGCAAGCACAGCCGACACGTTTCGCCTTATCACAGGTTTCCTCAGGGCTATAGTATGCAAAGATACTGGTGTAAGTTATATAGAAACTTACTAAGATTGAGAGTATGATCATACTACTGGAGTGTTTACACATATCAGAGAAATGCAAACAGTGATAATGGAGACAACAAACAAAACGTCCATAGCACAAAACATGTGAAGGGCTCACAAAACACAAAAACACAATCGTTTTAAAAAACTTAAAAAACATCCTATATTCTTGACAGTCAGACTCAGGTATGTTGGTTTAGAGACTTACGGATAACACATATAAAATACACATGTACCAATTCGTTTAACAGAAAATGAAGGTGTACAAAAAGCAGTCACTGTGAATATGTACATTAAGAAATGAAAGCAAGAGATGTGGAAGAATATGTGTGTCAAGAAGTAGAAGTAAGAAAATATAGATATTATAGAAGAGACAAGGAGAGAAAGAAAACATCTCAGAGAAATACACCAGCGTGTATTCTCTATTATTATAATCCCATAGTAGGCAAGAGCAGATGGAGTGAGGTAGGGTAGGCTTATCCTATGATAGCAGTGTTGTCCATCAGGCTACAGATATTGTGCAGACTCATATCTTCCATCAAATCTCTCAGGCTTCACAGATCTTACAGGCTTCAGTGTACAGAGATCTTAGGGGCCAAAGTTTCAGACAGTACATCTTTATGGGTACCCCAATGTCACAGGCACAGTCTTCAAATCACCTTTGGTAACATATCTTATAGGATAGAGCAGCTAACAGGGAAGCTGATCACAGGTTACAGGCATCCTACACCCTGAGATCTGACAAGAGAGCTATCCATCAAGCACACCAATCTGCCATGTTCAGACTTCTATGAACATTCACGGGGAGGCAGCAGCAAATATTAGGTTACCCGACAGATGTTGCCCTAAAGCCTGGGTCAGAGCCCCCACTTGTCCATGCCTTTAAACATCACTTCTGGAAATACCAGCCTCTGTCTTAACCATCCTCCATGGGAAGCCAGGAACCTCCATTCTAAACACCAAAGACATATTTGTTATATTGACCAACTGATTGGCACACAAAGCGCACACAACAAACAGAATGTGTTATTTGAGTAAACTGTGTTAGCAGTACCCAAACTCCTTTATCAACCTCGGAAGAAAGAGCCAAGTAGTTATACCTAGTGTGCTTGCAGGCTAATTGCCGTAGTTAGAGGCCTGCTCAATGGCCAATGTTGCTGGCCCTTTATATCTTCTAAGAACATTTGAATATTGAGTCATATTATCAAATTATATTTTATGAAGTAGATGTAAATAAAAGTGCACACAGTTACAGTGCCATGATTGCTATCAATGACCAAGTACTGATCTGTACAACACATTGTCAGAAAATGCCCCTTTTTGGCAAGATCACCCCCACTTGGAAACGGATTTTTATTGAGGATTTTTAGACTCTGCACACTGGGAAACTGCTGTCCAGTGCACAGTGTACGTGCTCTGATCCCTAAAACATGTAGGAATTGGATAATCCCTGATTGGGATATTCAACTTTCCTAGAAGGCCATAGTATATGATGTAGAAACTGCACTCACGGCATGGAAAGTTTAATGTCACCTGTGGACTGCAGCACTCATTGTGCCATTCGCTGTGCGACAAGGAAAACATGACTTTAGGCCTACCAGTGTAGCCTGACTGCTGCACTTTAAACCAGCAGTGTGGCCTGTTAAAATAACCCTCTTTGACAAGTAAAACTTCCCTATTAGTAAGTCACCTCTATGTAGGCCTTGTAGCCCACAAGGAAGAGTGCATGGTATTTAAATGTGGGACATGTACAAAATCAGTGCTGCTATGTCCCTACAGTGACATGGTCCTAAAGGCTATTTTTCCAGTGTTTGGTCTCTGCCTGACAGCTTATAAGCCTTCAAATGCCTCCTCTGAAGTTCTGGGTTCCTTTAAAATCGTACTCCTATGGCTGGCCAGGCACCTGGGTATTGGGTCTTCTACCCCTCACCGGATGTGTCCATCAGTGGCCCTAACATTATATTAAAGTTGTCTCCTATATCACTGTGTCTGTACCGTAGGCTTGTGCTTTGTGCCATATATCACGAAAGAAGAAGGGACTATCCATGTTGGGGCCATACTTGCTTATGATTGCGGTGGGCTGTGTGTTTATGATCATATGCAGGAATACATCGCTACCTTCTGAGTCCACTGTTGCTCCGAGGGTCCAGATAGGGGCTTCCTGCCAAATCAGAACCATGACCACCCGAGTGTAAGCAGAGTACGGCGCTGTGTATTTGTGCTTGACCCATTTGGCTTGTAATCTGTTCTGGGTGTGTATATTCAAGTGTGTGTTCTTGCACTCTGTATTTCATGAACATTCCACGCCATGAGCCTAATGCCCATCGTGCTGGTGGACGCTCAGGGGGATCACGTATAGTCTAGCCATGTCTGAATGCAGCCATCTGGAAACTAATAGGTGTGGTTCAGAAACCAGAAGGTTGTGTTCATCTGTGGTGTATCACTTCCCAACTCTGTACTGTGTCTGTTACCCCATCCCCACCCACTCCAGCTTCCGAGCCTGCCTGAGAGGAAGAGAAGACAACATCCTCTCCACCTACCCCACGCTCCAATATGAATCTCCCACTGGAAACAACACAACTATGCAACCGGCCCAACATTGAAAGCAGCAACAGATTAGTAATGGGTACAGTGCCACCGCTCCCAACATGGGCAACATTACACCACCAGCAACAAGGGGTGAAATTCCCAGGATAGGGGGAGTTGAGGTTCCAGCGAACACCAAGCCCACCAATAGGACTGGTTGCCAGGAAAACAGCTTTGTCATCAGACTCACAGCCTGGCCCCCAACAAGGACTTATTTAAGGAAAGAAGAACAAATGGTGAGGAAGATCAGCCATATAATTTACTAATTCAGCAATCGACCCGGTTACACCCATCTGCAGCAACAATCTAATAGTGGAGGGAAGGTTTCCATCTCTGGGCTGATGTTTAGTCTTTGCAATTAAGGTAGTCAATCTCGTCATATCGTTCCACATCTCTGGGTGAGGGTGCCCAATGTATGCCTTACAAATTTATCAGCCAGCATGGCGTCAGAGAAGCAGTGAGGCTAGCCGTCAACCATGATCCTCAATGTAGTCAGGTGTAGCAGGCTGTACGATATTCTGGTTTTTTGTGTTGAGCGTTTTACTGGGATAAATCCCTTCTCACTGTTCCTAACTGTTTGAACCACAAAAGCCTGGATTCAGAGATATATGGTTGCCCTGAAATTTAAAGGACTTTTGTTCTCTGGCCAGTCTGAGCACCAAGACACAGTCTTTATAATTGAACAGTAGAAATTATTATTATTAACTATTATTGGTCTGGCCGGTGACTCAGGAGGAGGGTGCCATCCCAAATAGAAATGGGCTCACTCAACTGAGAAGAGCGGCGTGAATGAGTGCTCCTCAAAAAGCAGCTTCCGCATTTTTTCCACATATTCCCCTATGCAGATTATGTTAATTGTTTCTGCAACTCTGACTATGCGCAGGCTGTTTCTGCGTGACCCCGCTTCAAGGACTTCATTCTTGGCCTTGATCACCTCAAGAACTTTTTCCACTTGCAAGAGTTTTTCTCTGCGTCCTTTCAAAGTGCCTTCCATGTCTGGGTTCGCTGTTCAAGTTGCCCAATATAGTCTCCATGTCCACCGACTCTCTCCTGCATACGGTCCAGCCAGTCCATGAGGGTATTAATCTTAGTGTCAATCTTCTCCAGGCCATGTTTTCTATCCAGAAGCAAGTGTCTGAGATCAGGTTCGTTATCTGTTGCAGAGCTCTGCTTGTTGGCAACATTTCCCACACATGGACCTGAGTGGCGGTCCATCGAGCCTCAAATGCCATCTTGAACTGCTTCTCATCTTGTTTCCCCATGCAAATCTAATCAGACACAGGGAAGGCACAGCCGCTGCCCCTCTCAAGTCTCCTGCTCAGGGTTGCAGCAACACAGCAAACGTGACCACTGAGTTAGGTAAGAGGTATTGCGCAGAGACGAGGGCGGCTGACTCCGGAGTGCAGGGTTCACGGTTCGATCCCCAGTGCCGGAGGCAGATTGGCTGAGCATCACGTGACTCTGGGCAATAGCTCACTTAATCTCCACGATGGCCCCCAGTGCCTTGAGACCCTTAGGGGTGATTAGTTCGCGCTCTGCAAATACCAGGTTTAGGCGATGTCTTAAGCTGTTTCCACCCCCAGCCATGTTCTCCCTTCGATGTTTGGATTAACTAGTTTGCTCCAGCTGTCCTGAGACCCCTTCTAGCAGCCCTGCCATGCCCCGGCCACAGCAAGAGTGCCAGCTGGGGGTCAAGAGCAAATCCGCCCATACACCAGATCACTGACATAATATCGGAATCAACGATATTGTGTAGCAGAAATATCGTGTAAAAAATATTGTTTACAAAAATATCCCTTTCCAATCCTTATCATAGTAAGTACAAAAATATCCGAAAAAATATATAGTTTCACACTAAAATCGTTAAAAAACATAAAAAAATATAGCTTCTAAATATATATATATATAGTTTAAAGTAGTAAATCTTACATTTTGTAACATTTACCATTAATATAATGTCAATTAAATAAATCTCACTAATATCCAATACTATATATAAATATATACTTAAATCATTCACACATATACATAAGTGTGTTTATGTTTATATAGATACACATGTATATAAATATACTGTAAAATAAAATAGGTATTTTTAATACATGTTTTACTATATATATATATATATATATACATATATATATATATATATATATATATATATATATATATATATATTCACGACCACCTGGAAGGCCAATAATCTCTGCCAAACAGAGTCTACTCGAGAACATATCCATCTACATTGACTCCTTCCTCCAAGAACATGTAAAGGCCTCTTCCGTCATATATACAGGATACAACTGATTTTTTTAAACAAATCCATGACTTCCAATGGCAACATGATTTTCTGTTAATTTCATTGGATGTATCTAACCTGTACACGTCTATCCACCATAATGGCGGAATTAGGGCATTGGAACATTTCCTAGGCACTAGACCGATTGAGTTTTATTCTCACAACAAAATGCTTATCTGTCTAACAAAATTTTGTTTAGAAAATAATTATTTTTTGTTCCAACATCAGGTTTACCAGCAAGTAAGGGGCGTAGCTATGGGAGCTAGTTTCTCTCGGAGCTACGCCTGTCTACACATGGGGTGGTGGGAGGAGAAGATCTTAAAAACTCTTTACGCAGACATTCTGTCACAAAATGTGGTCAAATGGGTCCGCTACATTGATGACCTATTTGTGGTCTGGCGCGCCGACAGGCACAGTGCACAGGCGTTCATTACCAAGCTCAATTACAATGACATAAACCTGCACTTCACTCATAACATCAGTGAGTGCGCCATCACTTTCTTAGATGTCGAGGTATACATGGCAAACGGCAGGTTGCATACAAAATTACACCGCAAGCCCACTGCAGGGAACACCATACTGCACTCCACGAGCTTTCATCCTAGACACACCATTTGTAGCATACCATATGGAGAAATGCTCAGAAAACGCAGAGTCTGTAGTTGCGAACAAGACCTTATTGTAGCACAAAGGGAATGTAAACTCTGTTTCCTGGATAGAGGCTACTCAGAACATACCATAGATGAAGCCATATGATGCACAAGGGCATTGTCCCGAAATGATCTGCTATTCAAACCATCACGGAGTGCAAGCAAACACATTAGCAGAACAGAATCAAACACCATCAATCCTAGACTCATCCTCACATTTAACAAACAGAAGGGTAGCTTGAACAGTAGCATCAAGAGAAACTGGCACTTGGTTCTAAGTGATCCGGTTTTGGGGGACAAACTCCCGCATACACCCACAATAACTTTTAGAAAGGCCCCTTGTACTAGTGACTTTGTGGTCAGCAGTAGTCCTGAGACCAAAACAGGCTCCAGCTGGTTGACAGACCGAAAAGGCTTTATCAGATGTACCACATGTAGGGCATGTAAATATGGCATAAGTAAGACCACATATTGCACGCCCTTCAGAAACAAGCCTAACAAAGTAGACAAGTTGTTAACTTGCAAATCTGAAATTGCCGTGTATGTGCTGGAGTGCTCTTGTGGACTGCAGTACGTGGGCAGCATGAAACTACAGGTCCACAAGAGAATCCTCCAGCACCTCAGGGCCATAACCAACTCAGATGCAACGTATCCGGTGGCCCGCCACTTTAAAGAGGTGATTGGTAACAATCTGGACCATTTGAAATATTACGTGGTGGACACTGTTCCGCCTCTAAGACGAGGTGGCAATAGAGAGGCAATATTGAGACGACTAGAAACGAGATACATCCTTGAGTTTGACAGCAAAAGCCCACAGGGGCTAAACACCACAGAAGATTTGCACACTTGGCTATAGTTCTGCTCTATCAATCCAGCTACCTCCATGACTTACCTAGAACATCAGCAAAGACATGTACATTGGCTAGACATACAAATTATCCTAACGAAAACGCTGTTCCTCTTCCCTTTGAATCTTTTTCCCCTTTTACTATTTTGTTATGTCGTAAAAGATGCTCTTAATTGATCATCTTTGTCAACTAACAATTTTATTGCACATTGACACTTTAGTTGCACAGCTCTGCTCATTGAGCACATAGAGCGAATAAAATAGCACTTTTTGGCACCTTGCACACATTTATGCACTTTACAAGCAGCAGTTACATGCCCTCAGGGGCAATTTGCCTATTTGCAAATGGACTTGTAGTAATAGCAAAATGGTTGTCGAAACATATTCTAAAGCAATAGATTGAAACAGCACACCGGGACCAGTTTTTAACTATGTGTATTTTTACCTGAATATATTCATATAGGAATACTGCGTATTTTGCACATGGTTTTAACCCAAGTTCCAGTTGTATGCATTATGTTTGTAGTAGGATCTTTTACCGAGTGCTGATTACCCATTTGTATTTATACAGAAATTAAGCGTACTTTGCACATGGTTTTAAATCCGAGGACCAATCCATTTGCACTATTACTTCTAAAGAGTGTTTTACCATGTATATGTTACTTAATTGTATTACACAGTAACTATGCATACCGTTTGCACATGGTTGTCAGAAAATGCGAAAATAAGCTATAACAAATGTGGAAACATGCTGAATTCTTGTACTGTGAAATAGAAGTATAGACAGGTAGTCTGTCTTCCATATTTAGTTGCACTTGGCACTTTAAATTGTGGGGAGGAAATGGTAGCACGACATGTGATCAAGGCCTCTAGGGGCCGAAACGCGTCATGGCGGCACAGCACGATATGAAATAAACATAAACTTGCACGAAATAAGAGGAGTCCTTTTCCGGTTCCAGGGTGCAGGGAATCGTTGGAGAAAAGGAGCCTTGAAAATATATATATATATATATATATATATATATATATATATATATATATATATATATATATAGCAAGTGGCACAGTGGAAAAAGGGAGTTTTGGCTAACTAACGCAGAGTATGTAATATTTACACCAGGTGCCGAATCAGTCTAAAAATCTCTATTTTATAAGCCTGAATTTTGGCCCATATCAACATCAGGTCCTCCGACAGATCGGAGAGTTGACAGGGATTTGGCAAAAGATTTAGATGAATATCCCCTCATGAGGATCTAGAACAAAGGGAATATTATACAAACCACTCTATATACAACTATATTTATATCTCATTATTTACAATTAATCAATAACGACAGACTCAGTTTCCTCTATTACTTTGCTTTATCTATTTTTTTTTAAAGCATATGAAATGGTCAAACACAGGTACAGTATCGAATTACAACCATCACACAAGAGAACACAAATCATTAATTCACAAACGCATCTCATTATGGAGCATGAGTTGAGTGGATAGAGTAAGAGACAAAAGTGCATTATAACTAGATTAATGGAAATACAGAATTTCATACGAACCTAAGAAACTATAGCACAGTCTGCTAATAGCTGGAAATGCTAACCCTCCGGCCGGAAGGGAAAGCTGGGGCAATCCTCACAAAAGTATGAGGAGTAAAGTTAAGGAGTCAGCTTACAGACAGCATCAGCCAAAGAGTCTCAAAGAAACAGTTCACATGAACGGCTCGTACAGAAGTCTCGTTCTGACCCGACCTGACCAAAAAAAAAAAAACATGGATTCTTACACTAATAGTTATACCCTAAAATTAAAAGTCCAACCCTACTCTTGTTTCAAAATCAGGGAAAGTCTCTCTCCTCATTGGTCTAGAAGCATGGGGTGTTAAGTAACACCATTTCCGTCGCTCTTCACTCTCAAAAGTTCTTTGTTTAGACTCATGCTGTCATCATCGTCCTTCAGCAAGGGAAATCAAAATCTTCTCTTTCCTCGGCACTCGCGCATATTCGAGGAGGTTTTGTAACTTTTTACTAGCACAGTTATCCACAAAAGTAAATATTTCCTCGGACAATAGGAAGTTCTGCTGATACTTCGAACACGTAGCAGCCATCGACAAGAAAGAACACAATAGTCTTCTATGAAGAATAAAACACATTTTCCTGCATTTCTACGTCTTAAAGCAAAATTAACCCTAATGCCAGCCTTTGAGGCCTTCTTTGTAAAGCGTGCAGTTTTCTCTAGGAGAAATAAACAGATTCAGTTATTTGTTCAAATTATAGCCCATTTCATTATTTCATTTCAATCTTTCATTAGTCTAATATAAACGCAATCATTTTATGTAATTAATATTTGCTTAATTAAATACGTTTTTATTCACACTTGCTCATGAGAATAACATCATTTGCTCCTTCTTTTGCTGTCTTTTGTGCAGGAATCATTTGTGGCCTACTTAAACCCATTGTCATTTTCCTGCATCTTTCTTATTTTCTTTTCCAAATCTATGTTAATAATACTCTTTCCGGTTAATTTCAAAACTTTGTTAATGATTTTCACACAATGAGAAGTTTAATCCGAGCAGGTTAATTCACGGAAAACCCTGCTCCATATATATATATATATATATATATATATATATATATATATATATATATATATATATATATATATATATATATATATATATATATCCAAAAATGCTCGTCCAGTATTTCTTTTGCAGAAAACGAGAGTAGACCCAATTAATGTGCTGATTCAATATTTATTCAGTACAACACCATGCCGCCATGACGCGTTTCGGCCGATTAACGGCCTTGCTCACATGACAGCGCCTGGGGGTAGACGCTCCCCTTTTAAAGTGACAGTGCAAAATAGCAGCAAGAATGAACATAGAAAACATACTATGCTTGAATGCATTAATATTGCCCGACGTTAATACATAATAGTATCATGGTTAAAACAATATTTAGTCAACATGGCTAAAATCAAATATCTATAAACTAATACTTGTATAAATACATAAAATGATTGATTGCCTTGTTAGTTGGTATTGTAGCTGTTGTTCAAACATTTGCTGTGCTATTATAGTGTTAAAGTGACTAGTGCATGAATACCCCCTATCCTAAGTGCAAGTCTATAAAACTATCTGTGTGCCAAATGTGCAATTATGTGCAATATAAGTATTATAAAAGTTTAGCAGCAGTTTACTATTATAAATTGGCTAATGCCATTAAATTTATCACATGTTGAAAACCATCATATTTACAAGCTTAGCTGGAATAACAACCAAAAATCATTATACCTAGGTACCTGTATAATGTATACGGTTGATTCCCACAAATGAGGATATACAATATAATACAATGTATAAAATATTATATAAAATCATTTCAACCGAATAAAAACAGATAAAATAGCTAAAATCTGGTAAATAAGAATCAGATTGTAAAATCATTAAGAAATTTTCAAGAATAAATTCATTCATTGTTGTGTAAGACTATACCCTTTTTTTATATTTTAAAACTCAAGAGTAGAAGTTCATAATATCTACACTATAAAGATTTGGATGTTCAAATACAATTTCTCCCTTTGGATATCTATAAATATGTGTGCATGTCCTCACTTGTGTTGAGCCCTCCAGGTTGCTTCGTATCCATCTCAAGGATGTATCTTGTTTCTAGGCACCTTAACTTTTTCTCCCTGTTGCCCCCTCTTTTGTGTGGCGGCACTGCGTCTAAAACAAAATAATTAAAATGTTTCAGACTGCTGTTGTGTTTTTCTTTAAAATGTCTGGCAACAAGGTAACTCGGATATATATATATATAATGTAACACATGTATTAAAAATACATATTTTTATTTTACAGTATATTATTTCTTTGAAGTGTGCTACTCGCCTGTGAGGGCCTCAAGGCGCTCGGGGGGAGGGGGGTGCAGTTCCAGGTCAGCCGAAGAGCCAGGTCTTGAGTCTCTTCCTGAAGGTGTGCAGAGAGGGGGAGCGTCTGATGTTGATCAGGAGTTCGTTCCAGGTCTTTGCTGCGATGTAGGAGAAGACTCTTCCACCGGCTCTGGTTCTGCGGATGCGTGAGGTTTCAGCGAGGGCGAGGTCAGTGGAATGGAGGTTTCTCTTGGGTACGTGGAAGGAGACTCTTTCATTGAGGTATTGGGGTCCGGTGTTGTGGAGGGATTTGTAGGCGTGGGTGAGTAGCTTGAAGGTTACTCTCTTCTCAACGGGGAGCCAGTGGAGATTTCGCAGGTGTTGGGTGATGTGTTCATGTCGTGGGATGCCGAGGACGAGTCTGGCCGCGGTGTTCTGGATGGTCTGGAGTTTGCGGAGCAAGGATTTGTTGATTCCAGCACAGAGGGCATTCCCGTAGTCCAGTCTGCTAGTTATGAGTGCGTGGGTGTCGGTCTTTCTGGATTCAGGGGGTATACATTTGAAGGTCTTGCGAAGGATGTGTGGGGTGTTGAAGCAGCTGCAGGCGACGGCGTTGATCTGTCGGGTCATGGTGAGGGAGGAGTTGAGTATGATGCAGAGGTTTCGGGCGTGATCCGTGGGGCTTGGGGGGTTTCCGAGGGCAGTGGGCCACCAGGTGATATCCCATGCTGAGGGGGTGGGTCCGAGATCAAGGACTTCTCTCTTCTCCGAGTTGAGCTTCAGGCAGCTGCTGCTCATCAAGGATGCAACGTCTTTCATTCCTTCCTGGAAACTGAGTCTGGTGGTGTGGGGGTCCTTAGTGAGGAAGTGGATGAGCTGGGTGTCGTCTGCGTAGAATACTATGCTGAGTCCATGCTGTCTGATGATGGTGGCGAGGGGGGCCATGTAGGTGTTGAAGAGCGTGGGGCTGAGCGATGATCCTTGGGGTACTCCGCAGTTGATCTCTGTGGGTTCAGAGAGGAAGGGCGGAAGTCTGATTCTTTGGGTTCTGCCAGTGAGGAAGGAGCAGAGCCAGTCGAGGGCGGTTCCCTGTATGCCGGCGTCGTGGAGTCTGGCGGTGAGAGTGCGGTGGGAGACGTGTCGAAGGCTGCAGAGAGGTCTAGTAGGATGAGGGCCGCGGTGTGGCCTTGGTTGAGGGGAGTGCGGATGTCGTCGGTGGTGGCGAGGAGGGCGGCCTCGGTGCTGTGGTTGCTGCGGAATCCGGATTGGGAAGGGTCGATGAAGTTCGTCAGCTGGACGTTGACGATCTTCTCAATGACTTTGGCCGCGAAGGGGAGGAGAGAGATGGGTCGGTAGTTTTTGAGGTCTGTCGGGTCTGCGGAGGGCTTCTTGAGGAGGGGCTTGACTTCTCGGCGTTTCCAGTCGTCAGGGAAATTGCCGGCTTTGAAAGTGGTGTTGATGGTGCGTCATAACTCGGGTGCTATGGCGGCGGCAGCTCTATGGAAGATGTGCAGCGGGCAGGGGTCCATGGGAGCTGCTGAGTGGATGCTTTTCATGGCTGTGGCGGTGTCTTCGGTGGTGACCGGGGTCCAGGCGGATATGGTAGGCTGGCTGTCGTTGCTGGAGGAAGGGATGGTTTCGGTATCCGGTGTCTGTTTGTTGAAGTTGTCGTAGATGGACTTGATTTTCAGATGGAAGTAGGAGCCGAGTTTGTTGCAGAGGTCCTGGGAGGGTGTGACATCCGTGGCTTCGCTGGGGGGTTTGGTGAATTGCTGGATGATGGTGAAGAGTTCTTTTGAGTTGCTGGAGTTGGCGAGATTCTGTTCTGGATGAAGGTTCTTTTGGTGGATCTGATGAGTTGGTGGCAGGGCCGGCGCTAGGCATGGGCAGCATGTGCAGCTGCCCAGGGCCCCGCTCTCAGCCCACCAACATGGGGCCTCGCAAAAGTATTTCCCTGTCTTAGGCCTCACAGATATGCTGCAGCACTGCGAGGCACAGGGAAGGGATGTATCTCCCCTGGGCCTCGCAGGCATGTGTAGCGCCAAACCCCGTACAGGGGCCCTTTCTCCCCTGGGCCTTCAAGCCCCAGACGTAGCTGTGAGGCCCGTCTGCATTTGGCAGGTTTGGCCTGCGAATGAAGATCCAGAGCACTTCTTATTCAAAGGCAAAACTTGATGCCCCTAATCCCGCATTTTGTCGCCTGGCAGTTCTAACCATTTAAAAAGACAAGCAACTCTCTTTCAGCTGCTGATGAGCTGTGAAAGAGATGCCTGTCAGTGGCAGTAAGGAAGGCGTTGCAGCACAGGAGGGGGTCATGCTCCTTGTGGGGTCACGCGCACCTTCCGTTATTTAAATGCAAATAGCCTTGAACGAGTAAATGAAACCCAATGTTTTCCGCAGTTTTTATATAGAGCAAACTCAACCAAATGTATTGGAGTGCTTTACATGAGCACCATTATATTTCATAAGGACATATTCCTTTTTTAGATTGGGAGAGATTAAGTGATTTGCCCAGGATCACAGGATGTTGAGACAAAACCAGACTCGAGCCTGATTCCTCAGTTCCAAAGTCGGCAGCTCTGACCTCAAGCTCCATCTTCTCCCCTCCTCTACCCATGCTCAGGACCTGTCCAGGGAGTACACTCTTAATATCTATTTCATACATGAAGCCTGTTTCAAAGTGCTGCCATATTGTCAAATCAGTGGATGGGGCACAGGGAAAGAATTATTTGCCCAGATCAAACAGTTGGTTACATTAGTAGACCCAGGACTGCATTGCACTCCCACTTGGAGAAAGACTATATATTTACCACTGTATTGCTTTTACGTGACTATACCATGCGACTGGGCACCCTCTATTGTAAAGTAATATTCAGCCATTTTTAAAAATCACACTGACAAGTAGTTTTTACATTGAATCCAAATGCTCCCAATCTTGCCAGAAAAGGAACAGCAGCACAATAAGTTCAGAAAAGTGTTTGCCCAAGAGCACACAATTTGGCCAAATGGGAGGCCGGGATTAAAAACTTCATCTCTTGCTTCCACATTTCCAACTAGTCCACCAGACCACGACAGGGGTGTCAGTGATTCTGCTGGCAAGAAGAAGAGACTGCCCCTCTGAGGGAATCGTCACTTTGTTATGGGCTTCCCAGCTTTAAAACACAGTGTTTATTTCCATCATAAAGCTGAGATTAGATGTAAAATATCCATGGCTAAAGCGTAGTCACTGGACCATATCCAGTGGCAGAAAGTACTTACTGGACTGTATGCATGGTAGATACTGCTATTTACCACTGGCGTTTCAAAATTTAAGATCATTTCATTCCATTTAGGTACCAGAGTTCAGTTTCTAAACTTGCTGCTCAAAATGTGCAATAGCGACCAGTCAAGGCTTACTCCAGGGGGTGGAAAAGGGATTAGAACTTAAATATAGTGTGAAGGGTAGTCAAGCTTGATGAACTCAATCTCAGGCTGAGTTATCTTTTAATATGGCCTGCTTTAAAAGGGGGGATTTAGAATAAAATCCCCCAAATCCACTATGTGACTCATAGTTCCCCTGTTCCCCAAGAGACAGCTTCTGATGCCTCTGCACGCGCAATGTGTCTCCACTCGTGCAGTGTGTCTTCAAAGGCACAAATTGTCCTGTGAAGTGATAATGGAACATTGGTTACCCTACTTGGCCCTCACAGCGATCTCTGGAGACCAAGGCTGCGAGGCCTAGGGAAGGGGACTCTCCTCTTCTGGGCCTTGCAGCACCAGACCATGGATGTGATGCCCTGGGCAGTAGGCCACATCCAATGGGGCTTGCAGCACTAGATCACAGCTGTGAGGCCAAGGGGAAGGGAGCAACCTCCCCTGTGCCCTGCCGCTCTGGATCATAGTGGAGTAGTACAGAGGAGGGAACACCTATTCCCTGGGCTTACAGTGCTACATTATTGCTGCAAGGCACATGGAAGAGGGCTTCCCTATTCTGGGTCTCCTCCCATTGGCCTTGCATCACTAGACCATGGTTGCGAGGCCTAAGGGATTGGAGGCCCCTACCCTACACCTCGTAGCCATGGTGGAGAAATGAAAGACCTTGCAGAGGGCCCCTCTTCCCTGGGCCTTGCAGCCATGGCTCAGTGCTGTCAGACGATGGGCAGTGGGCTACCTCTCCTAATTCTCTCAATGCTACAGCATGACTGATAGGCCCAGGAGAGGGGGGTTTCTCGTGTGGGAACCCACCCGTGGGCCCAATTGTATTTGTCTCACAGCACTTTACCCTGGCCCTGTGCATGGGTCTATGTCAGGGGCATAGCAATCGGTAGTGCAGCAGGTGCAGTGGCACCAGGCTCAGTGATAGAAAGAGTCCAAATCTTCCCAAATTATGGCTTTACTGTACTGGGCAGCCAGTGGACGAGGGTGAGGGGACACTTTTACTATGCACCATAGCACCATTGCTGTGGTTCTTCCCTCTCTTTTATGGGCTTCACAGCCATGTTCCAGAGCTGTGAGGCCTGGCAGAGGGCCTCCTTTCCCTGGCCCTCGCAGCCATGGCTGGGAGCTTAGCAGCGGTGGACACCATGGTTGTGAGGCCCATGGGTCCTCTATCAGCGGGTGTAGTTAACAATAGTGCAGCAGGTGCACCAGGGCTCAAGGATGTTAGGTACCTAATGCACCCAAATTATAGTTGTGTTTTACTGTCTGGTATCATGTTCTTTCGTCAGGGCTGATGTCTACATTACTGCTATGCCACTGGTTCCTTCTCCCATGCACTGCACAGCCACGAACCAGAGCTGCGGAGTTCAGACAAGGCCCATCCTCCCAGGACTCACAACCATAGTCCAGTGCTGGGAGGCCTAAGTGAGGGAGTCTGCTGCCCTGGGCTTTGCAGCACAGTTCCTGGATTCCATGCCAAGGGCAAGAGGCACCCTCTGAAGGTCGTCCCTAGAAATAGTGTAGGAAGTGCAATGGGACCATGGTCTAGAGGAGTTATGGGCCCAATGCTCACAACTTATGGTTGTATTTTACTGTTCAGTCAGTGACCAGAGGGTAGTGGGAAGGAACAATTTACCTTGCTTGCACGATGGTGCATGGCAGCATTGCTACACCCTATTTCCGCTCTCTTGCGCCACGCAGCATGATCCAGTTCTGCAAGGCCCAAGAGAGTCCTCCTCTCGCCTGGACCTCACAGCCATGGTCCAGTGCTCTGAGGCCTACCAAAGTAGAGTGGCAGGGTGCAGGATTGTTCCTCATTTTAGATGTTTGTCCTGGATCCTACTGCAAGCTCCTGCTGGATTCCAAATTTCCAACTTTTTTCGCTTGCCAAGGGATTGATGTAGGCAAGCAGGATAATCAATAGGTGGTACAAAACAAATAGATTAGCTGGGAAGCCTGGGGCAGCCCATCCCAGTGGTATGACACAGCACTGACTCTGGGAACAACCACTATACAGAGGTGGCCAGCATTTGCTAACATGACAACTGGGAGGCAGGACTTGTACCGAAGGACTAATATAAAGTATTTCCATGTATAGAACTTAAAAATAAGCATACTTGTTTTATTAGTTTTAATATTTATGTTTTATTGTTTTACTGTTATGCGCACTAAGAAAATTGCTTCATGCAAAGCCGCTCAACGATAGTCAATTGATGGGACTTCCTGTAATGTCATTTCCTGTGATTTCACACTGTATGCAAATTAGAAGGGCCCCACACATTCCCTTTCTGCCCGGGGCCCCAAAAGTCCTAGGACCGGCCCTGGTTGGTGGTATTCTGTTATGGCGCTCTTGTAGGTGGTACGATAATATATATTAAACATATTTAAACTTTACAGAAACACACAGTCACTGGATGATGTCATCAGTGATGTCATCAGTGATGTCATTTGAGATGTCACTGACCATGTCTTGAGTGATGTAATATGTGACGTCATCAGCAGTGCATTGCGGGGGCGCGAGTTATAGTTAGCTGAACTAACTATAACGGGGGAATTTCACGGGTTTTGTACGAGTGCAATGTCCAACTAACTATAACTTTCCCTAAAACCTATGGTTTTTTCAGTGAATTTCTAAGGTTTTTTAAATGCTAATTTCTAACTATAACGTGCCTGAAACCTATGGTTTTTTCAGTGAATTTCAAATGTTTTTTAAATGCTAATTTCTAACTATAATGTGCCTGAAACCTATGGTTTTTTCCTGTGGCCGTTTTAAGTTGGGGGATAAAGTCCCCTTGAATCCTAAGGGTCCCTGGGATCCAACTAGCGGACCAGGTACCTCCAGTAAGCGCCACAGAGTTGCGTTGCAGAGAGGTGTAAAAAGGGGCATGGCCTGGACCACCTCTCTGCAACCTAGATTTATTATAAAAAAATCTTCCTGGGAGTCGCGCACCCGGCGCGGCCAGGAGTCGCGCACCCCTCGCGTTCACACCAGGGGGCCGCGCTGGGAGTCGCGCACCCCTCGCGTTCACACCAGGGGGCCGCGCTGGGAGTCACGCACCCCTCGCGTTCACACCAGGGGGCCGCGCTGGGAGTCGCGCACCCCTCGCGTTCACACCAGGGGGCCGCGCTGAGCGCCGTGCTGGGGACGCGACTCCAATTTATTATTATTTTTTTTTAAACGGGCTCCTACCACTAATTTTTATTCGCCCCGGGGACCCCATCCCCCGGGGCCTACTCACTTCATTGGGGACCGTGGGGGGAGCCCCAATGCCCCCATGGTCCCACCGGCTCCCCGCGTCCTGAGAGAGCCGGCATTGCTTTTCCACATGGGGAGCTGCTGACATGCAGCTCCCCGTGTGGAAAAGCAATTCTGCTTTGGATTTTGGAAGAGAGAGCAGGTTTCCCTGCTCTCTCTTCCAAAATCCAAACCAGAGTTTGCTACGGTAGGGCGGGAGACGTGCTCCCGCCCTACCATAGCAAACAGCAGTGTCCCGGGGGTGGGCACCCTGGGACACTGCAGGAGCCGGCCCTGGGGGGTGGCGGTCCCCAGGGTCATCGAAGGCTCCAGGAGGGGGGCCCCACGGCCCCCCACACATCTTTTGCAAAGCCCCGGGGAGGTGGTGGTCCCTGGGGGTCCAAAATGGACCCCCGCATTTTAACAGTTACTGCCCCGGGGAGGTGGTGGACCCCGGGGCATGTGGGGTGGCTGGAGCCCCCTCACACATTTTTATTTTATTTAAATTTAGAGCCCCGGGGAGGTGGCGGTCCCCGGGGCTGCGGGGGCCTCCGCGGGCCCCCGCTTTACATTATACAAATCCCCCCGGGACCTGGCCCACCCGGGGGATTAAAAATAACAAAGCGTGAAAACCCTCGCTTCGTTTTTTTTTTTTAATTGCGCCAGGATCCACGCACCCAGCGCGCTTTCCGGTGTTTTAAAAAAAAAAAAATGCTTTTTTTGGCCCTGAGCAGGCCTAGGGGGTCAGGGTGTTTCTACCCTGCCCCCTTTTCTTCTTTGACACCTTTGTTTCCCTGTTTACTTCTGACTCAGTTCTACCGAGTCACAAAATGGCTGCCAACACTTCCTGGTTTGGAGTGTTGACAGTCATCTAGCATGAAGCTCGTGATCGGGAGGGTGCGCGGATCCACCGCGGCCATAGATATCGAAACTTTTATTTTTTTAATTTCTCAGCAACTACTGAACGGATTTACACCGTTTTTAAAAAGGGTGCTTTCTGAACCAAGCACTACCTTTTTGCCAAATTTGGTGTAATTCCATTCAGTAGTTTTGGCTGTAGCCTTGCATAAAGTTTCCTATGGGAAATTGATTTTTTGACTCTTATTTTTTTAATTTCTCTGGAATTACTGAACGGATTTACACCATTTAAAAAAAAGGGCGCTTTCTGAACCAAGCACTACCTTTTTGCCAAATTTGGTGTAATTCCGTTCAGCAGTTCGGGCTGTAGCCGTGGCTAAAATTTCCTATGGGAATTAACATGGAGAAAACACGTTTTGGGACCCCCCTTTTTTCTCGGCCCCTGCTTGGCGAATCACCCCGAAACTTTCAAGACAGGAGCTGACCGGAGCGCCCCACTAATTGTGAAAATTTCGCGATGATTCGTCATCCGGCGCCAAAGTTATTGGGAAAAGAATGTTACGAATTTCCTATGGATAATAGGTCCTAACTATAACTATCTACTGGCGACCGCCAGTAGATAATATATATATATATAGACCCCACACAAATCTCCTATTTTGTAATAGATGCAATTCCACCAAGCAAAAGAGGGGAGATAGAGTGAGGGCATTACGCGAGCTGGAAACCAGGTATATCCTTCTACTCGATAGTAAGACTCCACAAGGACTCAATCACGATGAAGAATTCCATTCATGCCTGTGAATATATAATCCACAGTGGATATAAGCTCGAAATAGAAAGGTAGAGAAAGACAAACCAGTAAGTGAGGAAGCATTTGACTATGTACATGTATTGATAGTTTTTTAATCAAAACAAGATAAATTTCTCCTTGAAAAGCTGGCTAATACCGTGTAGCATTGGGCAATGTTTATTTATTTTTCATGCACTTGCCTTATATTTTATGAAATCTGGAGGACTGGTAATAACAATAAATTGTGTGTTGGTTCTGGCACTTGCCATTAATTTGTGTGTTAACAATGATATGACGTAGGATATAGCAATGTTCAGACACTTGTCTATGACTTTTTATGTCCTGTATGACATTCATTGCCCCTGACTGCGCTTAGGAAATTTTCTTCCCTAAAGAAATGAGGACACTAGTCTTACAAATAATAATAGTAGCGCATAACTCAGTATAGTTTTAAATACCTGAGGGATTTTCTTTTAGCACAATTTCTTTACAGTTACGTGAGTTAATAACAAACCTTCCTTTTAAATACTCACGAGTGAATTGTAACTCACTAGAATATACTGTTATAGTATTCAAGATGTGGAGCAGCGTTATAAGTAAAACGTAAGTCTGTTCTCCCTGCCAGTCAAGCACATGGTATGTAAGGGCCATTGACATTGACGCTGTAAAACTGTGGGAACAAGGCCGCGGTTCCGGCTGAAACGCGTCATGGCTGACGTGTGTGGAAAATAAAAGAAGAAAAAGATCGCATTTGGTGTTGGCTCCGTTTGTCTCCTAAAAACTGCTTTTGCCAAGCGTTCAACTAATATATATATATATATATTTACATATATATATATATATATATATATATATATATATATATATATATATATATATATATATATATATATATATATATATATATATATATATATACATATAGCTTTTTTTGACTTGGCTAGATCTTTGATCCCTTTTGACAAATATTCACCAAATTGTCCAAAACAAGTATGCCGGTGCTTCTTGTTGTGCATGGAAAGTTTTGGTTTAATCATTTACATTTACAGTATAATATTTCTCTGGTTTAATTATTTATACATTTACTACTACAAGGGCGTTTGTTTATCATTGTGAAGAAATAAACCACGTTTAAATTGGATACTGGGCTCGGCGCAATCTGTTGCATGAACGTGTAAGATTGGTGTCTTGAGGTGAAAAGGATCGCGTCCTTGCCGGAGCCCGCCGCCATTTGCTGGCAGAAGTAACGCGAATAACTTTTGTTTTTGATATATATATATATATATATATATATATATATATATATATATGTATATATATATACCTACCTATATATTGCCTAATGGCAGTCACCAGTAGGTAGTTATAGGTAGGACCTAGTTTCTATAGGAAAAGCGTTTTTTGACTTGGCTAGATCTTTGATCCCTTTTGACAAATCTTCACCAAATTGTCCAAAACAAGTATGCCTGTGCTTCTTGTTGTGCATGGAAAGTTTTGGTTTAATCATTTACATTTACAGTATATTATTTCTCTGGTTTAATTATTTACATTTACTACTACAAGCATATATATATATATATATATATATATATATATATATATATCTATATATATATTCACTGAAAAAACCATAGGTTTCAGACACGTTATAGTTAGAAATTTGCATGTAAAAAACCTTACAAATTCACTGAAAAAACCATAGGTTTTAGGGACAGTTATAGTTAGTTGGACATTGCACTCGTACAAAACCCGTGAAATTCCCACGTTATAGTTAGTTCAGCTAACTATAACTCGCGCCCCGCAATGCACTGCTGATGACGTCACATATTACATCACTCATGACATGGTCAGTGACATCACTGATGACATCACTGATGACATCTCAAATGACATCACTGATGACATTATCCAGTGACTGTGTGTTTCTGTAAAGTTTAAATATGTTTAATATATATAGGGAAAGGGGTATTGAAGAATGAGTGGGTGTATAAGTGTCTGTATGGATGATTTAGTAGGTGCGTGACTAACTCTTTAAGTGAGTGATTAAACGTATCTTACTGAATGCATGGGTTAGTGACTAAACTGGGTGAATGTCTGTATCCGTCTGTCTGTTGCTGTGTAAGTGGCTGCATGGGTTTGTGAATAGCTACATGAGTGTCTATATGAGTTATTGATTGGTTGTCTGAGTATCTGTATGGGTGCCTGAGTGTTTGTGTGGGTGGGGTGGGTGCGACTCTGTGCATAGATGTGTGAGTGGGTGATTCACTGGGTGGATGGTTTCAAGAGTGCATCTGTGATAGACTGTATGGGTGGGTAAGTGTGTGCAAGAGTGTATTAGTGAGTGAATGTATGTCCCAGTGGTACATGTGTGAGTAACTACATATGTGAAAGGCAGTATATATGTGTGTTGGAGTATATAAATAGCTATAAGCGAGAGTGTGTGATTGTGAGAGTGACTGTATGGATGAGTGTGTGCTTGCATCAGTGATTGTATAAGAGCGTAAGAATGTGCTAGTATTTGTATGAGTAAGTGAGCTGGTGTATGTATAACTGTATAGGTGAGTAAATGGCAGTGTGTTTAATTATTTGCATGACTGACTAGGTGTGTGAGTACCTCTATGGATGAGTGGCGGTGTTTGAGTGTCTATATAGGAGTATGAGTGCATATGATAGTCCTGTACTGAGTGACCATAAGTATGAGTGACTGTACAGGTGAGTGAGTGGATGTGTGTGTAGACCTAAGAATCAATGAGTGGGTATGTAGTTATTGGTGTTGGAGTGTCTATGGTTTTGCGAATGGCAGTCTGTAATTTAGAGTGGGTGTATCAAAGGTTATATTAGGGTGTGAGGAGGTGCATCAGATTATCACGTGGATGATGCCATCAGTGATGTCATCAGTGATGTCATCAGTGATGTCATCAGTGATGTCATTTGAGATGTCATCAGTGATGTCATCAGTGATGTCACTGACCATGTCATGAGTGATGTAATATGTGACGTCATCAGCAGTGCATTGGGGGGGCGCGAGTTATAGTTAGCTGAACTAACTATAACGGGGGAATTTCACGGGTTTTGTACGAGTGCAATGTCCAACTAACTATAACTGTCCCTAAAACCTATGGTTTTTTCAGTGAATTTGTAAGGTTTTTTAAATGTAAATTTCTAACTATAACGTGTCTGAAACCTATGGTTTTTTCAGTGAATTTCAAAGGTTTTTTAAATGCTAATTTCTAACTATAACGTGTCTGAAACCTATGGTTTTTTCAGTGAATTTCAAAGGTTTTTTAAATGCTAATTTCTAACTATAACGTGCCTGAAACCTATGGTTTTTTCAGTGAATTTCAAAGGTTTTTTAAATGCTAATTTCTAACTATAACGTGCCTGAAACCTATGGTTTTTTCAGTGAATTTCAAAGGTTTTTTAAATGCTAATTCCTAACTATAACATGTCTGAAACCTATGGTTTTTTTCAGTGAATTTCAAAGGTTTTGTAAATGACAATTTTTAAATGTATTAATTGTTATATTTATTTTTTTGATACTGATTTACTACATTTTTTTAAACTATTTATTTTTAGATATTTTATTTTTTAAATTACATTGTAATTACATTATACATTACATTACAAAATATACTTTCTCAGAATGAATTACTTTAGTTTAAATACTTTGCAAATAGGCAATAAACTTTTAAGTACAGTAGTTACAGTTGTTGCAATGGGCAACACAATTTCAAACACAATGCAACATTGAGCTCAATGTGAATTTCTAGTTAAATGCAATTAGTTACTTTATGGATTACTTTTCTAACCACAGGACTGGATCCTAGATTCAGTCCTGGGACATCTCCTGTAAACAGTTGAGTAAAAGCGTTTTGGTTACAGTAGTGATTTTTAAGGAATATTATTGTATTTTAAAACTTGACACTTCGAAACTTTTTCACATAGAATCACCAATGTTATCCTATGGGAGGAAATTCACTTAGCAGTTAAGTAGTGTTATCGTTACTTTTTCTTACTCAGTGGTGGATCCTGGATCCAGCACTGGTGCATCTCCTGTAAACAGTTGAAAGAATGCGTTTAAGTCATACAGGCGATTTTTAAGGAATATTTGTAGTTTGTGAAAATTGACACTTTGAAACTTTTCTGCTGAAAACCAGACAATGGATTCCTATGGAAGGAAATACAAGTTACTGGTAAGTACGGTTAGAATTACTTTTCAGGGTCAGTGCTGGGCTAAAAGATGCAGCACTGGGTTCTCTCCTGATAACAGGTGAGTAAATCGGAATTCGTAGTTCGGCTGATTTTAGAGGAATATTATAAAGTTCCAAAATTCCACACTTAGAAGAATTTCCAAGTGAAACCAGTCAATGTTAGCCTATGGAAGGAAATTCAAGTTACTGGTAAGTACGGTTAAAATTACTTTTCAGGATCTGTACTGGGCTGAAAGATGCAGCACTGAGGTCTCTCCTGATAACAGGTGAGTAAATTGGAATTCGTAGTTCAGCTGATTTTAGAGGAATATTATAAAGTTCCAAAACTCCACACTTAGAAGAATTTCCAAGTGAAACCAGTCAATGTTAGCCTATGAAAGGAAATTCAAGTTACTGGTAAGTACGGTTAGAATTACTTTTCAGGATCTGTACTGGGCTGAAAGATGCAGCACTGAGGTCTCTCCTGATAACAGGTGAGTAAATTGGAATTCGTAGTTCAGCTGATTTTAGAGGAATATTATAAAGTTCCAAAACTCCACACTTAGAAGAATTTCCAAGTGAAACCAGTCAATGTTAGCCTATGGAAGGAAATACAAGTTACTGGTAAGTACGGTTAGAATTACTTTTCAGGGTCAGTGCTGGGCTAAAAGATGCAGCACTGGGTTCTCTCCTGATAACAGGTGAGTAAATCGGAATTCGTGAGTTCGGCTGATTTTAGAGGAATATTATAAAGTTCCAAAATTCCACACTTAGAAGAATTTCCAAGTGAAACCAGTCAATGTTAGCCTATGGAAGGAAATTCAAGTTACTGGTAAGTACGGTTAAAATTACTTTTCAGGATCTGTACTGGGCTGAAAGATGCAGCACTGAGGTCTCTCCTGATAACAGGTGAGTAAATTGGAATTCGTAGTTCAGCTGATTTTAGAGGAATATTATAAAGTTCCAAAACTCCACACTTAGAAGAATTTCCAAGTGAAACCAGTCAATGTTAGCCTATGAAAGGAAATTCAAGTTACTGGTAAGTACGGTTAGAATTACTTTTCAGGATCTGTACTGGGCTGAAAGATGCAGCACTGAGGTCTCTCCTGATAACAGGTGAGTAAATTGGAATTCGTAGTTCAGCTGATTTTAGAGGAATATTATAAAGTTCCAAAACTCCACACTTAGAAGAATTTCCAAGTGAAACCAGTCAATGTTAGCCTATGGAAGGAAATTCAAGTTACTGGTAAGTACGGTTAAAATTACTTTTCAGGATTAGTACTGGGCTCAAAGATGAGGCACTGTGGTCTCTCCTGATAACAGGTGAGTAAATCGGAATTCGTAGTTCGGCTGATTTTAGAGTAATATTATAATGTTCCAAAACTCCACACTTAGAAGAATTTTCAAGTGAAACCAGTCAATGTTAGCCTATGGAAGGAAATTCAAGTTACTGGTAAGTACGGTTAAAATTACTTTTCAGGATCAGTACTGGGCTCAAAGATGCAGCACTGAGGTCTCTCCTGATAACAGGTGAGTAAATCGGAATTCGTAGTTCTGCTGATTTTAGAGGAATATTTGTATGTTTCAAAAATCGACACAGAAACTTTTTCAGCAAAAAGCAGGCAATGATATCCTATGGAAGGAAATTCAAGTTACTGGTAAGTACGGTTAAAATTACTTTTCAGGATCAGTACTGGGCTCAAAGATGCAGCACTGAGGTCTCTCCTGATAACAGGTGAGTAAATCGGAATTCGTAGTTCGGCTGATTTTAGAGGAATATTTGCACAATGGTGAAGGAAGGGGGTGGGGCCTGAGGTGACATGTCTGCAAACACGCCCTGTGGCGCGTTTTAAGTTGGAGAATTAATTCCTCCTCAAACCCGAGGGTCCCTAGGAGCCAACTGGCCCACCAGATACCTCCAGTATGCGCCAGAGAGCTGCGTTGCAGAGAGGTGTTCAGAGGCCACGCCCCTTTTTACAACACTCTGCAACGCAGCTCCGTGGAGCTTACTGGAGGTACCTGGTGGGCTAGTTGGCCCCCAGGGACCCTCAGGATTGAAGGGGATTTAATTCCCCATCTTAAAACGCGCCACGGGGCCTGTTTGCACACATGTCACCTGAAGCCCCGCCCCCTCCCTTCACCACTGTGCAAACGCGCCCCGTGGTGCGTTTTAAGTTGGGGGATTAAGTCCCCTTGAATCCTGAGGGTCCCTGGGGTCCAACAATCCCACTAGGTACCTCCAGTAAGCGCCACAGAGCTGCGTTGCAGAGAGGTGTAAAAAGGGGCGTGGCCTCTGTACACCTCTCTGCAACGCAGCCCCCTGGCGCATACTGGAGGTTCCTGGTGGGCTAGTTGGCCCCCAGGGACCCCCAGTATTCAAGGGGAATTCGTTCCCCCTCTGCAAACGCGCCAGGGGGCGCGTTTGCAGAGTGGTAAAGGAAGGGGGCGGGGCCTGCGGCACGATCGTTTTTTTTTTTTTTTTTTCGAAGGGGGGCTGTGTGGCCCCCCTTCCTTTTTCCTTTTTTTGGGCCCTGGGGACCCCATCCCCCAGGGCCTTACCCCTTTTTTTCATTTAAAAAAAAAAAAAAACGGGAAGGGGGCCGCGTGGCCCCCTCCCGTGGCCGATTCCGACCCCGGGGACCCCATCCCCGGGGCATGGCCACTCTTTTTATTATTTTTTAAGGAGGGGGCTGCGTGGCCCCCTCCTCAGGCTCCTTTTGCCCTGGGGACCCCATCCCCGGGGCAGGCCTTTATTTTTATTTATTTTTTTTTTATTTTTTGGGGGGCGAGGGGGGGCCACGTGGCCCCCCTCCCGGGCCACTACTTGCCCCGAGGGACCCCATCCCCCGGGGCTGGCCCTCTCCGTTGGGGACCGTGGGGGGGTCCTCAATCCCCCCACGGTCCCAGCCGGCTCCCCGCGTCCCTCGGGAGCCGGCATTGCTTTTCCACATGGGGAGCTGCTGACATGCAGCTCCCCATGTGGAAAAGCTGTCTGCTTGCTTCATTGAAGCGAGAGCAGGTTTCCCTGCTCTCGCTTCAATGAAGCAAAGCAGTTTGCAATGGCAGGACGGGAGCCGCGAGGCTCCCGTCCTGTCATTGCAAACTACAGTGTCCCGGGGGTAGGCACCCCGGGACACTGCAGGTACCGGCCCTGGGGGGTGGCGGTCCCCAGGGCCATCAATGGCTCCAGGAGGGGGGCCGCGCGGCCCCCCTCCCATCCAAATGCACATGAGGTGGTGGTCCCCGGGGCTCGGGGGTCCTTAACGGACCCCCTAATTTACATGTTAGTGCCCCGGGGAGGTGGCGGTCCCCGGGGCGTGTGGGGGGGCTCAAGCCCCCCCACACAGGTTATTTCAATTTTTAAAAAAAGAAGCCCCGGGCTGCGGGAGGGCGGAGAGCCCTCCCGCACCATTTTTTTTTAAAGCCCCGGGGGGTGGCGGTCCCCGGGGCTTGGGGGGCCTTAGAGGCCCCCCACATAAAACATAAACCCACCCCCGCATGCCCCCGGGATTTGGCCCACCCGGGGGCAAATAGCATCGAGCGCGGGAGACCGCGCTTCGATTTTTTATAGGCAGGATCCGCGCACCCAGCGCGTTTTTGCCGATTTTTAAAAAAATAAAATATTTGTTTTTTTGGCCTTGGGGGTCCTTGTGGGACCCCCTGAGCAGGCCTAGGGGGTCAGGGTGTTTCTACCCGGCCCCCTTTTTGCGTTTTTCGCGTTTTTCTCACTGCTTTCTTGTGCCTCGGTTCTACCGAAGGACAAGATGGCTGCCAACACTTCCTGGTTTGGAGTGTTGACAGCCAATTAGCATGCAGCTCGGGATCGGGAGGGTGCGCGGATCCACCGCGGCCATAGATATCGAAACTTTTATTTTGGATTTTCTCAGCAACTACTGAACGGATTTACACCATTTTGAAAAGGGTGCTTTCTGAACCAAGCACTACCTTTTTGCCAAACTTGGTGTAATTCCGTTCAGCAGTTTTTGCTGTAGCCTTGCATAAAGTTTCCTATGGGAAATTGATTTTTTCACTCTTATTTTTTGAATTTCTCCGCAACTACTGAACGGATTTACACCATTTAAAAAAAAGGTCGCTTTCTGACCAAGCGCTACTTTTTTGCAAAATTTGGTGTAATTCCGTTCAGCAGTTCGGGCTGTAGCCGTGGCTAAAATTTCCTACGGGAATTAACATGGAGAAAACACGTTTTGGGACCCCCCTTTTTTCTAGGCCCCCGCTTGATGAATCAAACCGAAACTTTCAAGACAGGAGCGGACCGGAGCGCCCCACTAGTTTTGAAAATTTCGCGATGATTCGTCAAACGACGCCAAACTTATTGGGAATAGAATGTTGCGGATTTCCTATGGATAATAGGTCCTAACTATAACTATCTACTGGCGACCGCCAGTAGATAATATATATATATATCTATATATATATATATATATATCCCCAAAAAGTCTTTTAACAAATGCTCTCAGGAACCACAGACTCACGGAAAATCCAAGGGTGTTTAATCAAAACAACGCGTTTCAGCCTCACAAGAAGCCTTGTTCACGTTTGATTGTGTGCACAAAGAACCATATTGATAAAGTAAAGTACAGCTAAACATTGTTGTAGGACTAAAAGTTCTAGAGTCTCAAATTACACCAAATGATGGCAGGCATCTTGGAACGGACTACTGGTAGTAATGCAGTGATACAATACAATAATATAATACATTCCAACCATGGTGCTGAAATCAAGTGTATAATGCTCGTCCATGTTATAAGATGAGAAGATATAACATTTGATCATGGTAAAGAAAAAAATAAGGAAATAGGAAAACATGTAGTGAGTCAGTATGTAATGCATCCGAATTCCTGCTGTCATGGTGATGACTCTAATGGTGCAAGAGCCCAAGTCCTTGTGGTAAATACGAGTTCGCTGGGGATAAATTGCCCCGCTGAACGTCGCGGACTAAAAAAGTGGCTAACATCTAAAACAGGTTTCATGCAGTAAAAGGGGTAGTGAAATATCTGAAAATGCCAGATCTGATTATAGGCAGTCAACCATTTGACAGTTGTAAATAATCAAGCACATGATCATAATGGGAGGCAAACTGATAACAGAGACAAACGTGAGTCTGTACATATTGCAGCACGGGTCATGCTGTCAAGGGACTGGCTGTGTCAGGGCAAGTGCCCAAGTCCTAGTAATGAACTTGAAGTTAGCTGTATATACAATACCTATCAGTGGATTTTGAAGGTGAGAAAAGGAGGGGGAAAAGGGTAGGATGCCTGTGCGCGGTGAATGTGGAAGTCTGGGCCCCTTCCTTTCCTCCTGTGAAAAATAGATAATAAATATGCAATGAAAATTTATACAATGAAAATGTGGAAAAAATATTCCAATCACAAAACAATTCAAAATTATGCACTGATGGAAACATGGAAGAAGAGGGGCTGGGGGGGCGGAAGGGAGATAAATCACATATAACCTCCGCAAGAACAGAGTAGAAAGATGTAGAAAAGTAAATACATTAAGCATATACAATCACTCTCTTAAATGAAATGCCAATTCTTCATCGTGATTCAAACCCCCGGGGTGTTTGGTCTGAAAATCTAAGATGTATCTCGATTCTTTTTGCCTTAAAGTCAATACCTGATTATGCGCTACATGGATGCGCTACATAGATGACCTGTTGATTGTCTGGAAAGGTTCCAGGCAGGAGGCGGGTACATTTGTGGCTGATCTAAACAACAACGTGTACAACATTGTCCTCACCAGTAACATCAGTGAGACCAAGGCAGAATATCTCGACGTCGGTTTGGAAATCAGGGACAACTGTATCCACACTTCTCTGTTCTGTAAATCCACGGCTGGTAACAGCATCCTCCACGCCCTCAGCAGCCATCCAGAGACCCTGAAATGGAGTATCCCCTTTGGAGAACTGTTGAGGGCGAAAAGGAACTGTAACAAGGAGGAGGCGTACCAACAGGAGTGCGGAGAAATGTTAGACCGCTTCAGAGCCAGAGGGTATCCTGACTGGGTGCTACGTAGAGCCAAGATCAGGGCAGATGGCATACCTAGGACACTCACCATTGCTGAAAAGGTGGTTACCAACACTGAGGGTGAGGATGATGATACCACTCGGATTATCATGACATACAGTTCTGACTCCAGCAACATTCGTAAAATCTTAACTCAAAATTGGGGCATTCTAAAATGTGATAATACCATAGGCGACAGTATGCCTAACAGGCCTAACATTACCTACAAAAAGGGCAGGAGTATCAGAGACATGCTGGTACGCAGCGATATCACAGTATATCCCAAGAAACAGGATCATGGACTCAGAGGATTTTTCCCATGTGGCCACTGCAAGGCCTGCAAAAGCAGTACCTACTGCAATTCGGCCAGTTACAAGGGGATCAGTAAGGAGATCAATCAATTCCTTACGTGCAGCACGACTTTGTGGTATACGTGATTGAGTGCCCGTGCAAGCTCTGGTATATTGGGAGTACCACCGCTATGGCCAAGAAACGCATACTTGAGCATGGCAGGGCAGTCACTCACGTAGATGAGAAATATCCGGTTGCACGTCATTTTAGGGATGTACATTACAGCAATCCATCACTTCTAAAGTTTTTTATTCTCGAACAAATTGTGAGTAAACCCAGGGGTGGTAATCGGGTATTGACTTTAAGGCAAAAAGAATCGAGATACATCTTAGATTTTCAGACCAAACACCCCGGGGGGTTTGAATCACGATCAGTGGTGGCTGGTGACATTTGAAAGTGGTGGGCGTAAAATTATTGTCGTACTGCACTGCGGCGAGCGAGCGTAGCGAGTGAGCCCGAACAACCTACGGGGGGGGGGGTTCGGGAGGGTTATTCAGTACCCCCAAGAAAATTTTGAAATAAGAGTGGACAAATGGTGCATTTTCAAGCAAATTTGAGAAAGCAGGAAGGTTAATAAAGCAATAGGATTGAATTATTTATCCTTTAAGAAATTGCAAATTTTTATGAGCTATAGAGGTGATGGAGATACGTCGCTCCGGAATTATCTAGTCTTACCATTTTACAAAGTGTGCATGAAGATTACAATAAAAAATGTGAAACCCTGCCCAAAAAAAAAAAAAATTGCTGTATGCCTTAAGGTATCAAGACGAAGGTATCAGAGCGCTTTACATGAGCACTAGTTGCATTACAGCGGGACACTTCATTTGTTAGGCACTGGGAGATTAAGTGATATCCCAGAATCACAGGATGTTTGAGCCTCTGCCAGACTCAAAGCCGGCCTCTCAGGCTTAGGGACAAATGGTGGCCTTTGGCCTAATAAGGAATTGAACTCCTAGTAATTCTGTTTCTAAATATAGGCTTGAAGCTTCCTTGAACTGGGTCTACAGTATGCATGCGTGTCTTTATGGATGCCCTTTGCCACGAACTACCACATATACAAAACCACAAACTTTTTTCACGTGTAGATCTAGCAATATAGGCGACTGGTGGTATGGCATATTCATCCGTTAACACAGGCAGTTCTCAGTCTCTGTGTTTTATGAACTTTATGATACTGTATACAATGGCATGCTGTCTGCTTAAAGAAAGGTACATTCTATATACTAAAAATACGTGTGGCTGAAAGAGCCATATAGGAGAGGCGGCCTTATATGTTTATTGTTAAACCTTTAAAAGTAGTAGGGTGACTCCCTAACAGCACAAGCCTTATCACTGCTAGAACAACTTTCCCAATTCCTTACAAAGGTTTCTCTGTCTCTATCCATTGCCTTGCCACCAAATATCTCTTTCTGTGTCCTCCTCCTCTTCCTGTTTTTTGTATGTGGCACAGAACGACAGCCGATTGAGTAGGAAACTCACGTACCGGTACTTACTCCAGAAAGATCTTTATTTGTGCTAAATTGACCTTCTGTTAATGATATACTGAGGTGGTAATGTGCAATGAAGCTTGCATGTGTGGCCTCTCATAATCTTGTTTTGCCGCTGCACGTTTTTATAAAGCAGTGTGCTCGAGCGGCCCCCGTGACTGTGCGCTCGTCAAAACATTCATCCAATTTTAAATCGAGCACTAATGTCAATTTAAATAAATCAAAGCCGTTATACAGCCAAAAAACAATGAGATGTGGGAACTTTAAACTCCTCACCGCCCTCTGCTAAACCCAGTCAGGAAAGCGTCCCAATCACTGTGTCAAACCAAAGCACACATACACTGTAAAACCTACTGCGCTTCCTTTAATAGCCTTCGACAGTTTAATAGATTTAGGATGGTAAATGTATGACCCTGGCACTGTCGGGAATTCCACGGCCCTTCACTACAGCGAGATGCACGAGTCTCAGGCCATTTATCATTTGATGGGCTAGTGTGGGCACATTTGGTCACGTTAAGCGGTTTTTGTACCACATTTTAAATGTAACGCACATGGACAGTGGTGCACGAACAATTTTCCAAGTGGGGGTGCTAGTCTTTGGTGAAACCATACAAATATCATAGCAGTTAGCAAACCGGGGTCACTGAATAAGTGTGAATGGCAAGGGATCATAGGAAGCCTTTAGAGCACGCTGAAACAAATCTGCACTTCCTCAGTCACAGTCAGTCGCATGATCACAAGTACACACGCACGTACAAAAACATACACATACTCACTTTCAAACTCGCAATGCCCCAAGCCCACCCACACCTAGAAGTATATAGTCCGTATTGTAGAAAAAGACAGTGGTTGCATACACGTGTGCCGACAGCCAAATACACAGCTCAGCTCACACATTCGCCTAACCTCCCAACAGACATCGCCATACCATGCACACACACACTCAAGCAAGCGCACACACACCGCACCACCCAGTACTCTGGTACACTCAACAACGCAGGCAAAACAAGCTTCCCCGCTTCCCCACTCTGGTACTGCGGGAAGGTCCTAGGTGAGGGGAGACATGCCGGACATAACTTAAGTGCCACGTGGGAAAACCTAGCGTGTGTCTGTGGGGTGGTGCGGGGGGCTTCGAAATTGGCACTTTCCCTTTTCAAGCCACGAGCGTTGCTAAAAAAGGAATGTGTCCTGGACTCCTGGAACCCTTGGAAAGCTGTAAAAATATAAAAATAAAACGTACTCAGCCCTTCTGGATGGGTCCGACTCCCGCCGTCCTGCTCCTGCGCCAATTCCTGCAGCTCTCCTCGACATCAGAAGGAAAGGCAGGCGGAAAGGCAGGCAGGCAGCCTCCCTCCCCAATCACAACGCTGTAAGGCGCTGGGGAGAGCGCCCCAGCCGCGCCATTTTCTCCTGCATAGAGAAAAAGGGAGAGTGGGCGGTCGTGCTCGAAGGCAGGGGGGGAGTGGCTTACCCACTGTTGTGGGTACTGACTGTTTGGTCGGGTCCAGGGGCCGACCAAGCAGTCAGTACCCACAACAGTGGGTAAGCCACTCCCCCTGCCCTCAAGCATGACCGCCCACCCTCCCGCCCCCAACCAGGCACTTCTGCTTTCTCGCAGTGCGAGAAGCAGAAACATAAAATGGTAGTTTTTACCATTTTATATTTTTGCTTCTCGCACTGCGAGAAAGCAGTGGGGCGACGCCCAAACGCCCCTATGGAGGAGCCGCCACTGATCACGATGAAGAATTGGCATTTCATTCAAGAGAGTGATTGTATATGCTTATTGTATTTACTTTTCTAAATCTTTCTACTCTGTTCTTGCGGAGGTTATATGTGATTTATCTCCCTTCCGCCCCCCAGCCCCTCTTCTTCCATGTTTCCATCAGTGCATAATTTTGAATTGTTTTGTGATTGGAATATTTTTTCCAAATTTTCATTGTATAAATTTTCATTGCATATTTATTTTCTATTTTTCACAGGAGGAAAGGAAGGGGCCCAGACTTCCACATTCACTGCGCACGGGCATCCTACCCTTTTCCCCCTCCTTTTCTCACCTTCAAAATCCACTGATAGGTATTGTATATACAGCTAACTTCAAGTTCATTACTAGGACTTGGGCACTTGCCCTGACACAGCCAGTCCCTTGACAGCATGACCCGTGCTGCAATATGTACAGACTCACGTTTGTCTCTGTTATCAGTTTGCCTCCCATTATGATCATGTGCTTGATTATTTACAACTGTCAAATGGTTGACTGCCTATAATCAGATCTGGCATTTTCAGATATTTCACTACCCCTTTTACTGCATGAAACCTGTTTTAGATGTTAGCCACTTTTTAGTCCGTGACGTTCAGCGGGGCAATTTATCCCCAGCGAACTCGTATTTACCACAAGGACTTGGGCTCTTGCACCATTAGAGTCATCACCATGACAGCAGGAATTCGGATGCATTACATACTGACTCACTACATGTTTTCCTATTTCCTTATTTTTTTCTTTACCATGATCAAATGTTATATCTTCTCATCTTATAACATGGACGAGCATTATACACTTGATTTCAGCACCGTGGTTGTAATGTATTATATTATTGTATTGTATCACTGCACTACTGCCAGTAGTCCATTCCAAGATGTCTGCCATCATTTGGTGTAATTTGAGACTCTAGAACTTTTAGTCCTACAACAATGTTTAGCTGTACTTTACTTTATCAATATGGTTCTTTGTGCACACAATCATACTTGAACAAGGCTTCTTGTGAGGCTGAAACGTGTTGTTTTGATTAAACACCCTTGGATTTTCCGTGAGTCTGTGGTTCCTGAGAGCATTTGTTAAAAGACTTTTTGGGGATTTACGTTAACCGGCACGCTCCGCCGGTGTATATGCCACCTCCCACGGGCCCCCAGCAGTCGGCAGGAGCTTTCTGTGGACATATATATATATATATCTATATCTATATATATATATATATATATATATATATATATATATATATATATATATATATATATATACCTACCTATATATTGCCTACTGGCAGTCGCCAGTAGGTAGTTATAGGTAGGACCTAGTTTTTATAGGAAAAGCGTTTTTGACTTGGCTAGATCTTTGATGCCTTTTGACGAATCTTCACCAAATTGTCCAAAACAAGTGTGCCGTTGCTTCTCGTTGTGCATGGAAAGTTTTGGGGTTATCCGCGTCAAGCAGGGGGCGAGATAAAGCGGGGGGGGTCAAAAAAGTGCATTTCCCATGTTAATTCCCATAGGGATTTTGAACATGACTACAGCCCGAACCGTTGGACGGAATTGAACCAAATTTAGCAGCAAGGTAGCTCTTGGTCTAGAAAGCACATGTTTTGTAATTTGGTGTAAATCCATTCAGTAGTTTTTGAGATATCAAAGACAATCCAAATTTGTATATCTGTGGTTTCGAAGTCTTCGCGTGCGAATAATAATGATCTCGTGCAGAGATATGATTGGCTGCCAACACTTCAACCAGGAATTGTTGGCAGCCATTTTGGGACTTGGCTTCGACCGAGTCCCAAACAATATATATATATATATATTGGGCATGTGGTCAAGGCCGGCAACGGCCGAAACGCGTTATGTCAGACAGAGTTAAATAAATATATATACTTGCCCAGAATTGCGGTCCACACTCGTTATTCTCCATGAAGGAGTTTGAAGTTGGCGAGATTCTCGGATATATATATATATATATATATATATATGTAGAGAGAGAGAGAGAGAGAGCGAGAGAGAGAGGGAGAGAGAGAGAGAGAGAGAGAGAGAGAGAGAGAAGGGGGCAGGGTAGGAATACCCTGACCACCTAGCTCTGGTGCTGGGGACCCCGCCAGGGCAAAAATTTATTTTTGTTTAAAAAAAAATGTTGCAGCAAAATCACTAATATTTGCGAATTTGCAGCAAAAACTAAAATAATAAATAAATAATCAAGCGTGGTCTCCCATGCTTGTCTGAAGATTTGCCTCTGGGTGGGCCATGTCCTGGGGGCTTAATTATATGTTAAATATGAAGGAGGGGGCGGACGGGGCCCCACTCCTAGGGCTCTTTTTAGCCCCAGCGACCACTACCTCACTGGGGCTTTATTTAAATATGGGAGCGGGGCCTCGCTGACCCCATCTCCATTGAGCTCATTGAGCCCCAGGGACAGCCACCTTTTTGGGGCTTGTAAATAATAGTGGAGGGGGACCATGCAGACCCCCCTCCTGGGGCTTTAATATGCCCTGGGGACCACCACCTCCCGTGGGATAAATAAATGATGCGGGGGCCACATGGACCTCCCAGCCCTGGGGACCACCGTCTCCCCAGGGCCAAAAGCTGGGAGGGGGGCCACGCAGCCTACCCTCCCGGGCCATTAATGGCTCTGGGGACCACCACCCCCGGCCCGGCTCCTGCTATTTCCCAAGGTGCCCACCCTCGGGAGATAGCAGTTTGATTTCACTTTGCAGGAGCTGTGACAGCTCCTGCCAAGCGAGAGCAAACACTAACTCCTCTCCCTGCACTCAGGATCTGTCAAACTGCTCCCACATGCTGGGAGCAGAGTTTTCATCTGTTTCCCTGCCCACTGTCATGTGGGCAGGGAAACAGATAAAAGATTTCTCACACATACAGGGAGCTGCATATTTAGCAGCTCCCTTCGTGCCGGAGTGATGCTGGCTCCCGCAGGAGGCGGGGACCAGCTAGGACTGAGGGGACCTTGAGGCTCCCCCCGCGGTCCCCATCAAAGCACACTTGGTGCCCTGGGTGTGGCCAGGGCACATAGGTAGACGTGGCCGGGATCCGGGGGATGGGGTCCTCTTGGCCGAAATCGGCCCAGGGAGGGGGGCCACACGGCCCTGATCCCCCATTGCAGAAAATGGAAAACAGAGGACAGAAAAACGAGCAGAAAAGGCAAAACATGGCAGAAGAGGGCAAGACAGAGGGCAGAAAAACGAGCAGAAAAGGCAAAACAGAGGGCAGAAAAACAAGCAGAAAAGGCAAAACAGAGCAGAAGAGGGTAAAACAGAGGCCAGAAAAACGAGCAGTGAAGGCAAAACAGAGGGCAGAAAAATTTACAGAAAAAGCAAAATGGAGGGCAAAAAAACGATCAGAAGAAGCAAAACAGAGAGCAGAAAAACGAGCAGGAAATGCAAAAAACGAGCAGAAGTGGCAAAGCAGAGGGCAGAGAAATTAGCAGGAAGGCAAAACAGAAGGCAGAAAAACAAGCAGAACAAGGCAAAACAGAGGGCAGAAGAACGAGCAGAAAAGGCAAAAGAGAGTAAGAAACGAGCAGAGGAGTCACAAACAGAGGGCAGCAGGTAGACAAGCAGCAGAGGATAGTGGACTGCGGGCTCAGGGGGAGCCGGCACGAGGACCTGCTTAATTTTTACAGAAATTAAACCTCAACAGGAAACACTTACATATATAAACATAGCAGGTGCCCCTATTGAAGCTCCACTTCTGTAAAGGACAAATGATCCATACCTCCTGGGCTTGACAAAGGCAAAGCAAGTGTGTTTTTTCAGCAATTGCACATTGAAAGACAATCTGAAATGCTTTGTGGAGGTGAATGCATCATTGATCTATTGAAGCGCAAAGTATAGTGACTGTGACAAGTGGGTTCTTTCTTGTCCTTACCTGGTGAGATCAGAGTCCATGGTTCTCCCTTTAAATGACTATGAGTATACAAATGTGCAAAATCACCTGAAGCGCCGCCCGTTTGGCTCCGTCACGTCGACCTTTGTTGTATGCAACAGTCTTCCCGCCTTTTGCCAGGATAATGGGCAGCTTACCAAAAGGCCCCCCCAGCGCTTTTCCTGCCAATTTTGGTGACGTGTTCGGGATGCTGTGGAATATAAGGACTCCTCCTCCAAACAAAGAAGCACTTATTTCATATAGTTAAGAGGAAGGACCCTTGTTTGGTGGAGATTTACCTCTTTGTACTCTCTTCATCTTCTCTTTAGGAAGATTCATGTTATCATAAATTTCTGGATAAAGATGCACGCGAAACAATCACATTACCAAAACACAGACAAGGTCACTGGTGACATGTCCTCATGCTCCATTACGCAGCTGTAGTGTAGAATACGCACTGGACATTTACCCAAGGAGGTAGCACTTAATAATTAACCAGTGGAAAGTACTGCACATGGGTAAATATTTTGTACAAAACTGTGAACTCTATTTGGCTAAAGGGGCAGGTGCAGTTCAGTTGTGGCCCAGTCACTGACACAGCTACTGACACACCCATACAGACCCTTAGACACCCCCTCACACACTCAGGCACTCACACACCCACTGACAGACCCACTCAGACACTGATACATCCACTCACAGATTCCCTCAGACACTCATGCACCCACTCACAGACACACTCAGACACTCTCACACCAAGTCACAAACACTATCAGGCACTCATGCACCCACTCACAGAACCACTCAAACACTCTCACAGACACTCACAGACCCATTCAGACACTCACACACCCACTCACAGGCCCACTCAGACACATACACCCACTCACAGACCCACTTAGACACTCATGCACCCACTTACAGAACCACTCATTCTCTCTCACACCCACTCACAGGCCTACTCAGAGACTCACGCACTGACTCACAGACCCACTCAGAATCTCATGCAACCACTCACAGACCCACTCAATCACAGGGCTTCACCAGGCATAGGCAAAGTGGGTAGCTGCCTAGGACGTCACTTTTCAAGAGGCCGTGCTTCCCAAGGCACCCGCTTGATAAGTGATCAGGATAGTACTAGGCTCCACATTACCAGTTATTGTTTTTTGTTTGTTTTTGTTTCATATAATCTACAAGCTGCCTCAACTGCCTTACTGTCGTCCAGCCGTGCAGTGAGTACTGATAGCACTGAGCATGCGCACTAAGGTGCTGTCAAAACAGGCCCATCAACCGTAGCCCCACGGCACGTTTCTCGATTCTGCAGCCAGGCTCAGTAGAGATCCTGAACTGTTGGGCAGGGAGGCTTGTGTGCATCCATGTGGGTTGCCATGCATTGCTGGTGCAAGGAGGATTGCATGTGAAAGTCTTGCACCAGCAGCAAACTAAGGTCTGCCAAAAGGTGAAGTGGATCGAAGGCACTAGGCTCGGGCTTGCCTAGAGCTTCTCATAGGTTCTAATGCTTGAGTGGAGTTTGTACCATGTGAGGGTGCACCTGTGAAGGACCTGTAGAGCTGGGACAGCCCCAGTTGCATTCAGCTTCTTCTGCGCCACATCACAGGCGTTTCAGAGACACTGGCCTGTCGACTACAATTCGTTCTCCCTAGATATAGGCCAGTCATGTTTATCTCTGCTGTCACCAGGGCTGGCTTTAGAGTTTGAGGTGCCTGTGAGACAATCTTTTTTGGTGCCACCCCCTCCCCCTGCCATGACCTCCATTGCCACAGATTTTCTCACTACCACTTTCTAACAGTGCCACTTACCTCTCCACAGCCCTTCTCACATGCATTTCTTAAGGTTTATAGCGGTACTCATACCAACCCTAGGCTGTCAGAGCACTTTACATCACACACACGTTATACAGAGGCAATGAATCTTACGTGTGTAAATCAGTCTATAAGAAACCAATGAGGATTACCGCTCTGTGATCTTCATGTACAGGTTCTTTACAACAGGCATATTCACCCTCTGTGCTACTTTATGATGAGTCAAAACTGCCAGCAGACAAAACTTGATTTCTCTCCAGCAGGAACATTAATCACCTGCGTTATCTCGACATTTCATAGTGCATAAACACTGCCAGACACGCAAGGAAACAGCAGATGCTTTAGAAGCAAAAGTGATTTCTCAACACAGCGCCTCTGAGGCTAGTGCCAGGTGCTGCTGCACCGGTCGCACCGCTCTAAAGCCGGCCCTAGCTGACACGGATCATACAGAGCAATGTTACCTTTTGTTTTTATGGTGTATTTTCCAATTTCTTCCGAGCTGCTGCTTTCTTTCTAATCTATGTTACTGCATCGTGCTTTCACATAAAAAAGCTGAAATCAACAAGGAATGATTAAATATTGTGCCAGAAACTAAAATTTCTTTTCAAATGGCAGGTGATGCTGCATAACGATGTTGTGAAGCCCTGATTTGGATCAGAAGCAATTTTGACATATAGAACTACGGCCCTAATGTAATTACTACTCCCATTTGCAAACCAAGATTTCACACTGACTACTTTGAAAATGGCAATGCAATTTGCAGTATGACCTATATACTGATAGGTGACATCGCAAACTGTGCATTCCCTGGGGTCACAAAGCAACATATGCAATGAATAACAATTAGTTAGGTCAGGCAGTTTTGCAACCCCCTGTGATTAGCTGGAAATGTAGAGACGGAGGCCTGCATGGGACAACAAACCTCTATCCCTGCATTTACTTTCCCAAAACGAGAAACATTGTTTTAAAAAAAGCAACCACTTAAGGTCCCGGTGCTACTTGGTCCTCTGGACCATTGCCTGCTTCCACCAAGGCCGCAATCATGATTCCCAAAAGGGAAGATTTCCCAAGGGGACAGCATTCCCTTTACAAAGAAATCACATACCACCACTTTTGAGGTGTTGGTACCTAAACAATGGTTTGCAACCATATTTATACATCCCTCTCCGAATCGCAGATAGGAGGTGGGCACTTCTCGTCCGATTTCGACAGACGATGACCAGGGTAAATTAAATAAAGAATTAATTTGCCCTGGTCATTGTCCGACAAAATACCCACCACCCCACCCGGCTCCACCGCTCCACCGCTCTTACCTGTACGGGCCGCGGCTGACGACCACCCTACATTCATTTTCTTGTTAAGTTTTAGTACTGATGTGCCTATATCGAATTGTACTAGACACCCACAGCCTTCCTCCCCATACTGCAGAAAACTCTCCTTTCTGAGGGGAAACCACTGGCACGTCAGCATGGCGTCCAACAACAGGCAACTGTGTTTGGCATCCACCAAAAGGATTGAGGTTAGCTAAACAGATTTTTGATCACTGCATATATGTGTGAGATAAATAAGATATTACTAATCACTGAATAGAATAGGTCATTGTTTATTATTTTTTGCTTATTTTTCGGAGATTCATCTAGGTCACTTTTGGGTACCAAATTAGAAAAATCAACAAAAGATTATCGATTACTGCACCTGGAAAGTTAGTAAACCAGAACATTGGTAACTTTAACAGAACAGTGATCATTGACAAACAGATGCAATAGAAATCAATGAATTGCTTTTTTTAAACAAAACAAGTTGCACATATTTGAATGACTACTGCTAAGAAGCGACCAATACGAAGAGTCGGAGGAGGATCGTTAATATTTGCAATGGAAGTGAGGAAGCGAGGTGTTAGCCTTCTTGGCTTAACGACGCGCTCCGCCACTTCTGAAACGTAGGGCTGCACCTGTCTTGTGGTTTGTGGCCTCCTGGTCTGCCTTGCTACGTTGACTTAGGCCTGGCTGCCATGATGCCTTTTTGCGCACGTTACTTTGTGCCATTGTTTTTCCAGCCGCTGCTTTTGCCCGGCTATTTTAGAACTGTCTGCATTTCTGTCTTTCACCTTTTCTACTGTTCCCTTTGGGCTACGTTTGCACAACATGTACAAGATCGAAAAACAACGTCCCTTGTTCTTGCTGATTTGGCCAGTCCCTCGCACTTAGACATAACACTATGTACAGCTGCCATGGAGAAATTCAGGTGCTTTTAATATTGTGATTCTCACATTTAGGGCACTTGGAGAAAAACCTTTCCAGAGAGAAGAGCTGTGCTTGTCTGATGATGTAAACCTGGCATCTAGATATTGAGGTATGGGGGTTCGCTAGTCAAAGCCCAGAGGTCTTCTGTTTTTATAATAAACTAGCTACTAGCACGGGGAGGGTGGTAAGGTCATTTAGCCCTATATCCACTGCTTTATGAAATGCTTTCCCCGTTTGTATTCTATGGAGTTGTAACTATGCTGATTATATTATCCTTATGCATTATGCTGATAGTACTGGCACGTGTACTGTATCTTAGAGCACGTTGTTGAAATAAACATTTTGACCTATACAGTGTCTCTTCTTACGCACGTTGTGGACAGGTATGAGTGAGTTATGAAAGGGTGTTCTTGCTACTGCGAGTCCTGAGAGAGAGATACCGTGTTCTGGGTTGTCTAATCATTGGTAGCATTGTTGCTAATGAGACGCTACAGCTAGTCGGGTTGGGGTTTTAGGCGCTAAGGTTTATGGTTGGCTCACCACTATATTCCGAGGTCCTATGATCCTGTGCATAGCTCTGTGTATGTGCAGAATCCCTACAACATGGCGCAACCAACGAGTGGGCTGCTTATCTGCGAGACGCTTGAGTAGTATTTGTGCTTGTCCACAACTCCCCTCGCAGACGCTTCCGGAAGCGTGTGTGACGGTGATACCTCCTATATTGACGTTTTTATAGGTTCTTTCAAGCTTGAAGTTGTTAAAAGGTTCTTAACTAAAACCCTATATTGTGCTGCCTTACATTAGGTTGTCGGAGCATTTTAGCCTAAAATGGCTGTTCAAATTGCGGCACATAGCCGCGCAGCGCTCCGGGCTCACTTAACAGTGTATGGAGTGCCTGACGCGGGTGTCGATCTGATTTTTGTGGTACAAGCCGATCCAGCTTACCACTTTGAGGTGTTTTACTCTTGGGTCACCTTTCCGGCGGTGGATGGGAACTGATAATATGTTCCATGAATATGAAGCCACCGTTGTTCCTAATCACTATAGACCGTATAGGAATCTTGAAGTACCGCTCACGGCTTGGCAACACCGTGTTTGGTTTGATGGCGCCCTCCCCCAACCGGTTACCGCGGTTCGTTTAGGCCCCCTATCAATAGACGGGGCCACTTGGCCTGTCTTGGCCGGGTATACCCCACATCCGCGTTATATGACGGTGGCAGTTGCTGAACTGCGTAATATGCATTCGTCTTTGATACGAGTGCATAGAGCTTTAGTACAGTATGTTACAGGCAACATCCAGGGAGCCCCGCCTGGAGTTGCGGCCCATCCAGCTGGTGCAGGCGGTGTAACCATAAGTCCTGTCATGGTGAATTCGGTGATGGGCAAGCGCCCACAAAATAAGGATGATTTTCCTTATTGGCTTGCAGAGAAATTTGACCAGCTGGAGGCAGTTTTTCCAAATACCTCTCCCATGGAAAAACACAGGATTCTGACGATTAGTTTGCCAAAAGACTTAATCCCCGAGTTGGCAGAATGCAACAACTGGGGTAGGGTGTTCGCAGCAGTATATGCGAAGTGTTTCGGCACTCCTTCCATGACGGTTCTCCCCTCTGTAATTAAACGTGTGCAGGATGAGCATGGCCCTGAAGCGGCTGTGGAATTAGGGATGAGACTGGTGGGAGTGTTCGACGTAGTAGCTGATTTGATCCTTGCGAATGTCAAGGGCGATGCAGTGAACTTTCAAGTAGCTAATGCTTTGGCTTTGGTCCCAGATCCGGACAAGCCGCGCGAATTGCCAAAAATTATTGCTCAGGCTTACAAAACAATTGGCCGCAATAGCCTGGGAGTTAAGCCTTTTGCTAAATCGCAAACACAATCGCAACAACAACCAAAAACCTCAATCTGAGAAAGATGAGAAACCAGTTTTTACTAAAAAGAGCTGGAGGTTGAAAAAACAGGGTAAGCAACAGAAGAAGCCGGGGTCGCGAGGCGCATCCCCGGTTTCCGTCTCTTCTGAACGCACTTATGATTTGCGCGATAGGGCGAGAATTAAATCTCCAGAGAGATTTCAAGTCCCTGATTCGCGTTCTCCTCGTTCTTCACAGGCACCAACAACTTCGCAGGCTGGTGGAGGAGATCGCCAGGATAGAGGAAGGGGTCGAGAGGCTCCCCAGGGACGAGACCAACCTCGACAACAGGTCAGAGGGAAAGCAGAAGAATTTCAACGTTCTCGCCCGAAGTTTCAGAAGAAGAAAGTTGCCGCTGTAATAGCGAGGTATGCCACAGACGGTGAGAATGAGACTCCTGAATTGGACGTGGGCAGTGACCCTCCTAGACAGCGCCGCGGAAGTTACCATAGTGCGGGAGGCGCTACGTCCTCATGTGGAGGCGACAGCAACTGAAACATTCATTACTGTCGAGACAGCAGACACCAGAGTGGCACCCCCTGATAGACTACATAATATTGTTCTTCAAATTGAAGGTGACATTCAGCGTGTTATTAAAGGGATTTTTTGGGAAAATCTGACCTCTTCGTATGACATTCTGTTAGCGGAGGCGGATTGGCCGCCCCCATTCGTACTTGCTGCGCGTAAAGGGGAGGAGGTAATCCTTCCGAGCTTTTCTCGTCATGTCCCAAAGGACAAAGCGGAGGCTCTTGCAGCTGAGTGGGCTGTGTCCCTGGCTCCAGCGTTATACCGCAACCACGTGGGCTGGGATGAAGACTCTCCCCCCCATGAAATACCTTTGCGGTCGTTGCCACAGCCACAACCCCAATATCCCATCAAACGGGAAGCTAAAGGTCCCGTTTCCGAAATTCTGACTCAGTTAGAATATCAGGGAGTGATTGAAACATGCGTGTCACCTATGAATAATCCCCTTTTCGCGGTTTCTAAACCCGATGGATCGTACCGCTTAGTTTTGGATTACCGACATTTGAACTCTCATTGTCGGACCTTTGCGGTGCAAAACACACATAGTTCTGCGCTTGTAGACAGTCTTGTTCGTAAGAAATATAAAACTACACTTGACCTATCCAATGGATTCTACACGCACAACTTAGCCCCGGAGAGTAGCCAATGGAGCGCTTTTACCTCCGGTGGTAAATTATTCAAATTCCGGCATTTACCTATGGGCTACAAGAACAGTCCAGGCGTATTCGCTGCCCGTGTTGTCTCTTTGTTAGACGGCATAGACCCAGATGCATGTTCGTACGTCGATGACATTTATCTGACAGACGATGAATTATTCCCGCATCTTTCCCGAGTGGACCGCATTATTCTAGAATTTGCGGTCTTAGGTTATAAGTTTAACTTTGCCAAATCTCACATTGCTGAATTTACCGTTTTGTTTTTGGGCTATGAGCTCAACAATGAAGGTAAGGGCTTAGCCCCCCATTTCCTAGAGAAATGTGCACTTCTGTGCCCTCCTACTACTCTGAAGAAACTTCAGTCTTTACTGGGTTTTCTGAACTTCGGGCGTACTTACATTCCCGAATATGCCCAGCGTATCAAGCCACTGTATGCCTTGATACAACCTAACTTTTCGAAGTCATGCTGGCTTCCGGAGCATTCCTCCATTCTGCAGTCTTTGCAGACAGACCTTCTTGAGTCTAAATTCTTGTTGACTCGTGATAACCACACAAACCTGGTGATTAGAATAATTCCAGGGGCAGTGGGTTTCACGTACTTAACCTTTAACGAAGGTGACACAGTACCCATCGCATACAAGTCACATCTTTACACTTCCGCGGAAATGCGCTTTTCATCTGTGGAGAAAGTTTTGACTGCAGTGCAAATGGCGATTCTGAAGGAACGCGCACTGGCACAGGGAAAACGCATTCTGGTGGTAACACCATATCCTGCCCTAGAGGCAGTGACAAAGGCAAGTGTTCCGAACTCTAAAGCTTTGCACCCCCGTTGGATTCAATGGGCAACATCTTTGACGTCTCCGGATGTCACATTTATCTTTGATTCTTCTCTTCAGACTCAGGAGTTTTTACAGTATGAATTCGTTCATCCTCCTCCTCTGTCCTTGCTACCGCTTGAGGAATACGAATGTGTTATTTATACCGATGGTTCGGCACAACCGGCCATGGGTTCCAAGCATGCTTATTCAGCCGCATGTGCTATTGTTGCAGGTACCTTTGTGAACGGTAAGTTCAAATCTACTGTAGTGCACACTCAGGCACTCGGAGACAGTACTGCACAATTGGCCGAGCTGCGCGCATTGGTGCTTGCACTTGAGTTCGCTACTCCGGATGTGACAACTCTAGTTGTATGCGATTCTTACTACTGTGTTCAGTCTTACAATGACAATCTGTTCTTTTGGTCGCAAAACAACTACAGAGACGCCAAAGGTAGCACAATTAAGCATAAAATGCTTTGGGTTCGAGTGGCAGATTTGAAACAACGTCTGCCTCTCACACAGGTGGTTCACACCCTTGGCCACCAGCGTGTGGGCGCACACGCTGTCGGTAACGGTTTGGCAGACGAAGCTGCCAAATCAGCAGTAGTCACGTGCTCAGTCGCAGCAGTTACCAGATCCATGTCTAAAATTGATACTGATATTCTAGCAGCTATTGCTGCAACAAAGGAAGGTGCTAATTACCCTAGGGGTTTTCCTTCCAAATATTCTTATCAGTTAGGTCCCGAACAGGCTCCTTATGTAAAAATACCAGACGTTGGTGATCGGCTGATCCCCAACGCGGACCGCAGACTTTCCTTGATAACGGCCGCACACGAAGGCATGGCTTCGGCTCATGCTGGCGTGTCTGCGACTGTTTCCATCTTGCAGCAGCGTTACTGGTGGCGTGGTTTATACAAACAAACCCGTACTTATGTGCTTTCTTGTGACGTTTGTCAGCAGATTAAGCCTTCCACGGTTACACGACCACCACAGACCCCGCTCTGCATTTCTAACAGACCTTTTGGGTGTGTTTATCTGGATCACTGCGGTCCATTTTCTTCAGACACTGCCTATAAATATATCTTAGTGGCAGTGGATTCGTGCACACGTTTCATCTGGGTTTGGCCACAACGAAGTGCTGACGCTCGAAATGTCATAAGGGATTTGCGTGTCTTTGTGGGAATTTTCGCCTGTGGCACCTTCCATTCTGACCAAGGTCCAGCGTTTGCCTCTAAGGCTTACAAGGACGCAATGGGTTCACTGGGGGTGCGGGTGAAATTTTCGTCTCCGTATCGGTTTGAGGGCAACTCGATTGTTGAACGAATGAACCGTGACTTAAAGCAATCCTTGACAGCTAGAGTCTTAGGTACTGGCAGGAACTGGCTGGCCCACTTGTATACCGTACAACGTGCACTTAATAATCTCCCTAGAAGACCTCTGGGTGGGCGGACCCCATACGAAATGCTCTTTGGCATAAGAATGTTTGTGCCTGACCTTGATGGTCTAGACATGGCGGCACAATCCGCCATCTTTGATGTAGATAACCATTCTACTATGTTACAGGACTTACAAGAAGCCCGAGACAAACTTGCAATTGCACATTTACCTTCAGCCACAGACACTGCGCTGCAGATTCCGGTTGCCGGCTGGCTTCCGAAGATTGGAGATCTGGTTCGAGAGAAGGTGGAGAACAAAAAAGAATTCGGCCCCTCTTATCGTGCACCAGTTCCAGTCCTGGGCTTGAAGGGAACTCGTACAGTCATCTTACCACCGCTTCCTGGTCGCAAAGAGAACAGATACATCTCAGTGGAAAATGTCAAGCTACAACATCTGGCCGATCCTGAATAGTGTTACACCAGCGGTCTCTTGTCCTGTCATTTCCCGGACGAATGTTCGTGGCCCTCCGGCCCGAACGGTCACTGATGTTGCTATTGAGATGGTAGATTTGCCTGATTGCTTACTCGATGACCCGGACTCCCCCTGAACGACGATTCTGAGTTTACCTACCGCACGAACGAGTCGGTGGCACACCTACCAACAACGCCACTGAGCCCAACACGTTATTCCTTTGACTCGGATTCCACCTCATCACTTGTCCCGTCCAGATTCAGCATTCTTGTATCCTGGTTCAGAGACAATTTTTGGTTCCCCCTGGACATACATCTGGTTGGTGCTATTCCTGATTTTTTTGTTCATGTCCATTGGCTTTGTCACAGTGTTTTTTCTACTCATCAATGGTCACTATTTACCAGAACGCTCTGCAGTGAACTGTGTCGCTGGAACTTTGGCTCCACATTCTTCATCTCACATCATGAAGCGTGATCACACATTTGTGAACATTTCAGCTTTTCCAGTCGCTGATGGCATCGTATGGGATGCGGTAAATTTCCAAATTCATGGACCAACCGAAATTATTAATGTACCAAATGTCCTTCGTGTTTCAATGGGTGATGTCGTAAAAAGTAATATTCATTCTGACGATTGGGATGTGCATGCAGTTGAAGCATTATTTACTGATTTGAAATATTATGCTGCTTTTAATGCTGAAGATTTGTACATGAATTCTGCAAGTTATGCTGATTTGTATTGTTACCAGCATTGGGGCAACCACTTTGTCCATAAACCAAGTGCACTGCGTGGTCCTTTTAACTACACCCAATGGGAGCATTGTCCAACCCCTTTGCCAGGTAGCTCCCAAACTCTTAGAAATAAATTTACTTACTTCACGGACTTTGATAGATCGAACCCTGGGTCCTATTATTTTAAATTAAACACTCCATCCACTCAGAAAATCATGTTGACCCACACCGAATTGCTATATTCGGGTTCCTTTTTGAGCGCCTTAGCTGTGGGTGGTTATGAGTACTGGAAGGACACTGTTGACTTGAAATCAATCTGGGGCTCCAAACCATGGCAGGTGCAAGGCACAGAAGCCTTGCACCGTGCTTGCCTTATCCCGGCCCAGATTTTATTTCTGAATAATACCATTTATCAAACTACGTGTTGGGGTTTGGCTACTTCCAAACAATTGAATGCACCTTCCATTCCTGCATTGGCTTCCCCTCCCAACGGGAGCTTGCCTTTCAATATGTCCCTTCAAAATTTGCAGGCTCTTTTTCAAAACAATTCGTTTAATATCTCTACGCTTGTTCAGTCACCCTGGTTGGCTTGGCCCATAGCGTCTAATGCCTGCCAACTGCGTTTTCATGACTCAGTTCCTGGTTACAAACAGGATAGGCCAGATCCAAGGTTTTCTGACTCTCGTACTGTAACAACATATTCTGTTGGTAAATTGTGTAAACAGTGGTTGCAGCACTCTTCCCTAGATTCTGTTAAACAACATTTATCCCTCCTATCAGGCAACATTGATCTGTCCGACTTTATTCTGGGGCCTCGTGGTCCACGACCTAAGAGATTCATTTATGAAACTTATAATGAACTCTGGAAGCTTTCGCAAATTGAAGCTGCTTCCCGTCTACGGGAAATAGATCAAGCAAATTTGGAAAAGGTGCTTGCTGTTGTTGACAATAGTATTAATACCCTGTCTTCCCGCATTTACACGTTAGAGAATATTGTGTCCTCTGTTGTTGATATTGTACAAGATGATGTTTCTGTGTTATATCATGGTCAGAATCAATTGCGTTCAGTTATGCAGTTTGCATGGACTTTGCAAACACTTAAGTTGGGTAAAGTTCCTTGGCATTTTTTGAACACCTCTGCCTTATTCCTGCCCTTTAATTTAACTGACAAACAGCAGTTCATGTCCATGAAGGATGCAGCATACACTCTGTTACATATCGAGAAAATAGAGCCCTTACCATTCTCTGTGGCGGAATTAGATTCTGCCGTGTGGCTAGTGCATGGGGTTATCGCCTTACCTTTTTCTTTGTTTGAATTTAGTTCGTGCATGAAACATTATCCTGTGGGCCGTTTCCAGCCCTTGGGCAGTGCCTTCCTGCATGAGCTGTGGTCCCTGCCTTTCATGTATAAATGCCTTAGAGACGGAAAGGAAGTTTTTCTCACGGGGGAGTCATGCGATTCAACTGTGGGTCATTCCCTTATTTGCAAACACATTAAATTGCACGGAGCTTGTAACGTTTCGGCTCCGAATCTGGCTTGTGTGTTAAAGGGTATTCCTGCTCCTGCTATTTCTCCTACTTTCACTGTGCTTGCTAATGGTAGCTATCTGCTTTTGAATAACCAAGACTGCTGTGGCATGCTGGCCTGCATACCCTATATTGTTACAGTTTCACACAGGGTTGTCTGCTGCAAAAATGTGCTTTTTCCTCCCCCGCACGACATCCTAGATAGTTCTGTTTGGCCTTCCATTCCGGCTCTGAAGGCAGATTTCAATAAATTGAGCAGAATAAAGGCACTATTATTGAACCAGGAGGTTATGCTCACATCCGCCCGGGAGACATTCATTCCCCAGGTGGCGAGTACCCACAGTGAAATACAGGCCCTTTTGAACACTAACCTCCCACAACATTTCGGTGAACTGATTCACTGTGTTTTTAATGCGTCACGCACTGAAGGTCTGGTGCACTTTTTTAAAGTTGTGGGCTCTGGCCGTGTAACCTCTTTTCAAACTATTTTTGGTGTCATACCAGCATTTATTCATTCCATCTTTTCCAGTGTCTTTGGTGGCTTTCCGTTGATCCTCGCCTTAGCGGCTGGCATACTGCTGTTGGTCTGTTTACTACGCAATGGCTGCACCTCCTTGGGCCCTTCCCGATCCAGGTCGACTCCAGATGCTACGTGAGCGCATCCTTGCTGGCTTCGGCGTCCTGCCATTGGCGACACTGAGTGTGTCCTATACACTTTCCTTTCGCTTTGCGTATTTCACTTGTGTGCAACCTGTGATGTCTTGCATCAGATGTCCTTTCTCGTGGACCATGGATTATTGCCTCTCCAATACGTTTTTGCCTGTTCCGGATTTTGTTCAGTTGGTGGGTCCCTTAGAGGCCCATGAACGGGACTGTTCCGCTGCAGGCTACATGGCGCGTGCGGCTGCACTGGGGATTTTGGCACAATGGGATATCTGGGCGGCTGCTCAGAATCTCCTACAACAAAGTTATATTGAGTACCACGCAAGTTGTCCCGCATTGCTAATCGCTGCTCCCTCCTGCGAGGAACATGCCTGCAGCTTTGATTTATTGGACTGGATGGCGTCGCTGTTTTCCGATGATTCCAATGATGTCCTCTTGGAAGGTGTGGCGTTTTTCTGCACTTACACTCTGTTGGATTGACAAGGCTTTCGCTCTCTGCGACCTGCCAAGCTGGATATTTTTTTTTTTTTCTCTCCCATTCGTTGTCCTTCATGGGGACTGCTCCACGTCAGAAGTCTCTGTTCTGCTCGGTCGATTTGAACTCTGTCTTCGTCCTGTGTCTTGGCCGATGGACTGCCCAGGGGAGGGTGTCTTGTGGTTTGTGGCCTCCTGGTCTGCCTTGCTACGTTGACTTAGGCCTGGCTGCCATGATGCCTTTTTTGCGCACGTTACTTTGTGCCATTGTTTTTCCAGCCTCTGCTTTTGCCCGGCTATTTTAGAACTGTCTGCATTTCTGTCTTTCACCTTTTCTCCTGTTCCGTTTGGGCTACGTCTGCACAACATGTACAAGGTCGAAAAACAACGTCCCTTGTTCTTGCTGATCTGGCCAGTCCCTCGCACTTAGACATAACACTATGTACAGCTGCCATGGAGAAATTCGGGTGCTTTTAATATTGTGATTCTCACGTTTAGGGCACTTGGAGAAAAACCTTTCCAGAGAGAAGAGCTGTGCTTGTCTGATGATGTAAACCTGGCATCTAGATATTGAGGTATGGGGGTTCGCTAGTCAAAGCCCAGAGGTCTTCTGTTTTTATAATAAACTAGCTACTAGCACGGGGAGGGTGGTAAGGTCATTTAGCCCTATATCCACTGCTTTATGAAATGCTTTCCCCGTTTATATTCTATGGAGTTGTAACTATGCTGATTATATTATCCTTATGCATTATGCTGATAGTACTGGCACGTGTACTGTATCTTGGAGCACGTTGTTGAAATAAACATTTTAACCTCTACAGTGTCTCTTCTTACGCGCGTTGTGGACAGGTATGAGTGAGTTATGAAAGGGTGTTCTTGCTACTGCGAGTCCTGAGAGAGAGATACCGTGTTCTGGGTTGTCTAATCATTGGTAGCATTGTTGCTAATGAGACGCTACAGCTAGTCGGGTTGGGGTTTTAGGCGCTAAGGTTTATGGTTGGCTCACCACTATATTCCGAGGTCCTATGATCCTGTGCATAGCTCTGTGTATGTGCAGAATCCCTACAACACACCATATTTACAACAATATGGTGCAGCCCTGCGTTTCCCCCTGCGCTGGCGCTAAATTTAGCTGCCTACCGCTAACGCAGGCACCCTTGCATAATAGTGCAAGGGTGCCTGCATTGAGGGGAATGATTGTTTATGTGCAGTAAAATGTCCCTTCCTGCACTTAATCAAACTTTAAATGGCGTTTTGTAACTTCTATGTGTGCTGCTTAATGCAGCACACATAGAAGTTGCAAAACGTCATTTTTTTAATGATTGCTTATGTGCAGGAAGGGACACCTTCCTGCACATGGGGTTGCGATAGGGTAAGACCAGGTTTTCCCTGGTCTTAATTTTGATACTTCCCCATATTTACACCACCCTTGTAAATATGGGGCAGCGTCCAAATCAATGGGTGTTGCGGTAGCACGCCCACCGCAACACCCATCGCCCTCCCCAAGGGTGCCTTATTTACAAGGCAGCGTTAAGCCACGTTAAGTGGCGTAACACTGCCTTTTAAATAAGGCTAAGCCCCTATCGCCACCACAACGTCCAAAAAGTGATGTTGTGTTGGCGATAGATGTTTGTAAATATGCCCCTCGGTTTGTAAAAAAAAAAAAATGTAGGGGCAGATTTACAAGCCCCTTGCGCCACTTTTGCGTCACTTTTAACATGGGAAAAGTGACTCAAAAGTGGCGCAAGGGGCTTGTAAATCTGCCCCGTAGTCCCTTTTGAGTTTGGAGGTGGATTCTGAACTGTGAGAGAATCCATTGTGCTTGCAGGTACTCCCAGACTCCCCATCACAACACCTTTTACTCTGGTTGAGACAGTACAAATATTTCTTGTCTATGAAGGGAAGACGCACCATTGTTCTCAATATATGGGACAGTACTAGTATTATTGAGTAGGGAAGTCATATCATTTAATGGGAAAGTAATGGCACTCTAATAAAGGAAAAAATACAATAAATCTGTTCACCTCATTTTGTTTCTATTCCAGCCTTGTTGAAGAAGGACCGGGAAATTTACTACATGGATGCATGGATGAAGACCGACTGGTTGAAAGTAATCCACAGGGCTTTCCAATGGAAAACATTTAAAAGCCTTCTCATGCCTCCCAGAAAAGAGAGATTTCTGGGCTCTCTTCCTGAATACCATGATGGGCCTCAAGTCAACGGGCCGAGTTTCATTGGCCTAATGCCACCTGGTGTTCGAGGAAGGTTATTTCCGGTTAAGCACACACTGTAGAAGGAGTAACCACAATACGTCTCTGTTTGAATGTACAGTCTTTCTAGCACAGTTATAAAAACTGTGATTAGCTTCTATTGTGGTTTAAATAACCAGAATTGGAAAACAAGACCTCGCCGGCACCTATTTTTGACCTACATTCTGGGGCTTCCTCCATATGTGCTGTTAGAAACCGGTGTACAAGCGCCGACTTGCCACTGGCTCATTATGGCTGTGGAAATCTTTGTATATGGAAAGAACTTGGAATTCAAAACGTGAAATTGTGACATGCACAGATTTTCACAAGTTCTTCTAGAATCCATAATGAATTTTAACAAAATCAAACATAGGAGTTCACCTAAAGGAGTAAACTTTCCAACTTTTGTGGAGATTGGTGCCCTCGGTATATTTGTATGATAAAGGCGTTTTCCCTTCCTCCCACCGTCCGCACACTTACATTGAGCAAAGCATCAGGCGCTTGGAAAGTGGTGATTAAGGTCCATGCCATGCTCAAAACGCAGAAGTGGAAGTGCCTGAGCTTGGAGTAGGGATGAAACTGTCAGACGAGAATGACCTTTACTCTGTAAATCGTGCATTTCCATGTAACTATGGGGCGCCTTACGGGATATCAAGTTAGAAGAAAGGGCTGTATGTTACATCCAGTTGGCATGTGTTTCTTTGTATTTGCATGCACGTTCTGGTACCTTGTGTGTTCTATGCCATTCTCGTGCTTGCATGCACGTGCTTGTACTTTATATATTCTTTGTCATCCTTTGAATACTCTGTCTCATTGCACGAGCCTAGTGTTCTATGCTAGAACATGGGATCGGGCCGTTGAGTCAGAGTAGGCAAAGTCGACAGTTGCTCGGTGCTTCCCGGTGCCTGAAGACCTGTAACCGGTGGTGCTTCCTTTCTATGAATAAATCCTACGTTTCTACTACTCCTGCTTCAGTCTCTACTTGACAATTTGGCGACGAGTAGACGGAAGAATTACTGGAAGCACCACCTGCTCCTTTTATTTTTTTCCTTCGTTCCGCTCAATTTAAAAAAAAAAAAAAAAAAAAAAGGAAAGAAGAATTCCAACGAACTCTGCACTTTAAATACCTTATTTGGCTATCTCGCAGAGGATCGTTTACTACTATCCTATATTTCACTAAGGATTGGTTTCAACTTTATCCGTTTCTAGTTTGTTTATTCTGGATTTGGAATTGCTCGATGTGCTTGGATGGATTTTGAGGACTTTGCCAGGAGCTATCTGCCTTCCCGCCTGCAGCTACAACCCTGTGGATGCCTTATTTTTTCCTAGAGCACATCGCCGCCTGCGAGGATGGAATCTCATTTCTAAAGCCTCCGTTTCATTTTTAAATCTCTCATTGTATTCAGGATCTGAACTCAAGCCCTGCATAATTCCCGCAACTAAGCGAGCTCTGGGGGCCTTATCAATCTCATAAAACCCAATCATGGCGAAGGGGCTTCTGTACTGAAAGGGCTCCCTTGGGTTTGTTCTGGTGAATATGAAATTTGACAGCTGATCGGCCCACCTGATGAAGGGCGAGATAAGGAGGGGGGTGTAAAAAAACTGATGAGAGAGGAATAAGGATGGAATTAACAGAGAGGAAGTGAGACAGAGTGAGAGCAGGCAGGGGTAGGAGAGAAGAGAAAATAATTGGAGAAAAAAGTAAAGAGAACTGTGTAAAGAAGTGGCAGGGCAGTTCTGAAGTCAGGACTCAGAGTTACTGAGCTCTATTCAGAGGTACCCAGAAAGCACTCAGGGGGCCCTGCTATAATCTCTCTACTAGCTATTCATTCTCCAAAAAAGTAACAGCTGGCCACAGAAGACCAAAGAGTACTCAGGGGTACTTGTGCCTTTTCATTGATACTCAAAAGTGCCCTGGGGTGCGGCGGTGTATACAACGGTGCTCCCACAGGTATATGCAGTTACTAAGATATATTCAGGGGAACTATCTATTCAGTCTCCTAAAAAACTAACAGGTGGTCACAGAGGACCAAAGAGTACTCAGGGGTACTTGTGCCTTTTCACTGATACTCAAAAGGGCATTAGGGTGCAGTGGTGTATAAAAGGCTGCTCCCACAAATGGATGCAGTTACTATGAGATACCCACGCCACTATAACATAAGATACTAAAGTGTACTCAGGAGTAATCAGGGTGTTCATGGATACTCAGACGTATCTCATAAAGAATTCACAGGCAATCACATATACTCTTAAGTGCTCACCCATATCCAGGGTTTCTCAAAATTACACAGTGGTAAAAAAGTTATAATCTGGTGCACCCAGCTACTCCAAAATCTCCTTCTCCCTGCCCCTCCTACCGTTAACCTCCTGCCATCCTTAGCCTTAAACCACACCTGTCCAGCATTTTCACCAACGCAAGATTTATGAACAATATTTAATTGAACATTCAGATCCAGGTATCGACTACAACCTGTACTAACTCAGCATTACAGAAACCTCACCAGGTGATGATGCCGACCCCAAACTACATAAGGCGACCCGTGCAGGCTATGAAATCGAGATGAGAAAATGTCCTACCAAGAAGACCAGTGGAGGAAAATTGGCCATTTTCAAGATCTTCTTCCTCCTTCAAGCCTTCCCTTACGCAGTCCTACAAAATGCACACCCTCCTTGGAACAACTCTGCCCTGAAACACACCATCCTTGACTCCTCCCCCAACAATGTCATTGATCACTCCAAACTATATGTATTGGGCAACTTCAACACCTGGTTTGACAAATCAGAACATCCTCAGACGAGGCATCTCCTTTAAAGCCTAGTAGCCCTGAATGTCTACCAGCTGGTTTCAGGCTCCATAGACTCAGCTACTCCTACTCGATGCAAGTGTCACCTCCTGAGGATACATCTCCATGACTGTAAATCATCAACTACATGATGCAACCACATCATCCTCTTTGACCTCAGCCTCCACTTCCTGAACACCAATCTCCTGGTTCACCAATATCATTTCCAGACCATGGAAAAAACCTGAGCTCAGTATTCTTCCATCATGGCCTATTAACTCCATGATGATAGCTCCGCAGTTCTACCTGTGTCTCTGTGCCGCATTTGGCAGCTTGATCCCTTAAGCCCACAACACAGGTGGAAAGCATACTTGTTCGATTCAGATATAGTTGGAAGCCGAAAAGACAATCCTGGAAACACAATGGAAGGAAAGAAGCCTAATGACAGATTCCTTCTCCAGCACCGCTCCAGAATCCAGGAACCCTCAATGAAGATGGCCGACACTCCTTGTATTTGCTTGTTAATACAGCACATCAGACCCTGAATATAGGTTGATGGAGTGCTTTACATCATATCTCCATCCTTGCCAGGGCAATTACCAACTATCTGACCCCAAGATCTGCTGCATCAAACCCACACTAACAAAACAAGGCTTTGGCCCAACAGGCCCAATAAGCGTCCTGTCTGTATCTAATGTATCCGTCCTGAGCAAACCTATGGAAAGGTAATCTTTTACCCAGATCTCTGTCTTCCTCAAATAAAACACCTTCCCCTCTGACTACCAAACAGGATTCCACCCTGATAGAGATATGGAATTCATCCTGACCACCACCTGCAGACCACAAACTGCATTGGAGCTCTCCTACGACTGGAACTGTCTGGAACTGTCATTTGACAAGGTACATCAGCCCTCTTTACTGCAGAGACTGAGCAGCACTAATATTCAAATTCCTCTTCTGGTTTGGACCTCTTTTGACCTCGTTGATAGATCACACATGATTTTTCTGCCTCGTTTCTCTTTGGAACCTTTCAACGGTATTCCTGGTGTTCCACAAGGTTCCACCATCTCTTCTCTCCTCTGAAACACTCTTCTGGAGGTCAGCAATTACTTCAACTTTACCCGCTACAGCTATACTGACGACACTCAGGTCATCCCAAACTCTTCAAATCTGGACTGGATTTCTTTGCCATAGCTAATGTCTCCATGCAGTGAACCTTTGGATGCTGTGCCATTTTACTGAGTACCATTGGCTCACTGAACTGCCTCACATGAGTGCTGTTCAATGGAGGGGAGTCACACAACACCACTCAGGCTCCCCGTCGACAGGAGAATCTCCTTTAAACTCCTCATCCACGCACACAAGGCACTCCACAAGACCGGCCCAGCCTACCTCAACAGACGGCTCTTCTTCTACATCCCCAACCTCCAGCTCCGCTCCGCCGACATCTCCCTCGCCACCATCCCCCGCATCCGAAGAACCACCTCCGGCGGCAGATCCTTCACCCACCTCGCCGCCAAGACCTGGAACACCCTTCCACTCAGCCTACGACAGACCCAAGACCTGCTGACCTTCAGGAGGCTACTCAAGACCTGGCTGTTCGACCAGTAGCGGCACCCCCCCCCCCCCTTTTTTCTTCCCTTTTTTTTCTTCCCCAGCGCCTTGAGACCCTCGCGGGTAAGTAGTGCGCTCTACAAATTCCTTGATTGATTGATTGATTGATTGATTGATTGATATTTGTGTGCATTAAAGAATGTGGTAAGGAGGCTTACAGGAGTCGTTTTTGGAAGAAGGGTATGGGGCAAGGCACAGATTCTCCAATGAACATCTCAGTCCAGGGTTGCTCACCAGTGATACACCACAAGGTTGAGCTGTTGGCTCTTGGGTGAGATTCCTTTGTCATTGTTGTAGTCAAGGTGAACCTGCAATGCTCGATCATCACCCTTTGGCTCACCAGCATTTTACTTATGCTTTCACTTATGCAGCCGGTTAATCTTCACTGTCATTCATTTGTCTGGTTTGTCACGCAGATCCATGGCTCTTGGGGAAAATGGGAAGGCTGGTCCTGACTGTCTCTGTCTCCCATTTTGTTTTAGTTATGCAAGTTGGTGACCATATCGACAGAGAGGACAGATTCTGGAGCCAATAGAAGGTGGAGTTAGCTTAGCACAGCTCGCCCCACTGGGAGGGGAATGAGTACCTACTCATCCACATTCTGGAATGTATTTATTTTGTTTTTTTGTCAAGCGCTACTATCTACAATGTGGCAGCCTCAGGGCAATTCGAGGTGGGTATGGATAACCGATGGTGGAGAATTGGTCAATCAGCTCCTATGGTTGGACAGTGCCAGGAAATACCCACCCTATGTATGACTAGCTGGTTTTAGTCGTCTGACATGGCAAGGGGATATGATTATGAAACTGTTAAGGTTAAGAGATGGATGTTTAGAGGTCTTTTGAATTACATGTGGTTGATTTCTAATCTCAGATGTAGAAGTAGGAAATTCTGTAGCATGAAGCCCTGAACAAAGAGAGACTGTGTCATGATTTGTTGTTAAATAATGTCAACAGGACTCCCTTCATCCTCTATGTGGCTGGATATTGTGAAATATTTGGTTCACAGTGTACTCTTGTGTGAGCATCCACTCGCTGAAGTCAGGCACAGCTAAATTAGGACAGAAATCCAACAACACACGCATGCCCCTTGTCCTTGGTCCCCGCTACAGATAAGGGCACCGCATGCCAACCAGGTTTGTTGTCTTTTGTGTGCTCCAGAGGATTCTTCAGCCTCTGCAGCACATCCAGGTGCTTAGCTTACCAGTTCTTTAATTCTTTGGAGGATATTGTTGCGACCTCAGGATGAATCCTTTGAAGCTCGAAAGATACGGACTCTTTGCTACTTTTGTGAACTCAGACGTTTTCAATATTGAACGCACAAGGCATTTTGGAAAACAGAAATGGGATTTGGTGGAATTACCTCATTAGTGTTGAGTTAGTAAGTGTGCAAGACTTTAGAGTGGAGAATGATTAACTATTTTTGTTTCTTCTAGAGATGTCCAGGACTGGTTCAAATATTAATGCAATGAACTCTTCTTCATGTTCTTAACTAGAGGGTATTCAGGTAGCGTCAGGACAAAAAAGTGGTAAAAAGTGTCTAAAGAGGACATCATGTTGCATTTAGGGACTGTTTGTATTTCCTTTTACTCAATTTAATCTAATCCTTTTTGAAAGGAAATCCCAGAACCCTCTTGTCATGATTTCAGTATTAGGTGCCTTAATAACTAAAAGGAGAAATATATATATATATATATATATATATATATATATATATATATATATATATATATATATATATATATATATATATATGTAGATATTGATAGATAGATAGATAGATAGATAGAGAGATATATGCATCTTAAGTGAAAATAGTAACTAATTACACAGTGTTTTCAATTTCAATATTATCAATTCAGTAGGTTGATTTCTGGGCTTTCCCAAAGAAAAAGCCTAAGAAGACCTCTGTGTCCAGGGCACCTGCTTCTTTTTTAGGTCTTGCAAGAGCACTTGCTCTTTCTCTTCAAGACATGTTATATTCAGAATATGGGCTTTAAGCTCCGTCCCTTTACTCGCTCATGTATTTTATTGGCTCCTTTGACTGTCGTTTCCAAATTATTTTTTTTCATTGATTAATTTTTTTTGTAGTCCCTCCTTAGCACCTCCTTTTCTCCTGTTGTACCCTCCCATAAGGACTGCCCCAGTTACATGAGTTGTTACTCAGTATGTGTTATTTACAGTTTGTGAGCACTGTTTTGTTAATTACTTTTTCCGAGCTGCTGTTGCAGGCACAACACGCTCTCTCACTTCCAGAAAGTAGAGCTCACATGTTTTCCTGGCTGAGCATGACGCCCAATCATGGACATCACGCTTTATCTTTTAAAGACACTCCCTCCCCGCCCCACTCCACGGCTGGCGTCTATATGGATTGTTTGTGTGTTTTCTTTAAGCAGTGCGTCACGCCACGCTTCAGCTTTAACAATGGCAGCCAGATGCCTTTCTTATATTTTTCAAAAAGAACAATTGATGGACAGAATGTTGAACAATGTTAAACATTCACTCCAGTACACAGATCTGGGCCTAAATTAATTGATTTTTTGCTCCCCATTACTTTCCAGTTTAAACCCAGCCATATGCAAATCAGTCTTGACTCTGCTCCCCATGGGAAAAGTCCTGCCCAAACTGCCAGGACAGGTCCTCCGTGGACCAGAAATAAGCATCCCGGGACCGGTTTCGGGTTTTCAGTGCTGGGCTAGAAACTTTTTTCTATAAGTTTTACGTCCTTGTCTTCTCTGCAGGAATGCATAAGAGGATTATATTTCTCATAAAATCCAACCAGGTTCTTCACAGTGTGGTCGCCAAAACTCTTGTATCTAAACATTTGGGTCGATGGCAGGTATCAGCTGAAATATCTAAGGCTTCTGCTAGGTTGATAAGTATCAAACAAGGACGATAGTCTCTAGAGGACTACTTTATGACGTATGTATGAGGCAAAGTGTATTCAATTATGGTGTGTCTTTTACTGGGAAACGCTGGGCATACATAAGAGCTTTTGCATTGTGATATTGCATCTTAATCCCAACAACAAGTGAGTTACATAAGGCTGCACTTTCTAGGGGGGCGTGTGCAAGATGGCGACCAGACTAGCCGAATAACTGTGAGTTCATGATGCAACATCAGTCATCAAGCGCTATAAAACCACTACACCAAAATCAGTGTCCCCAGTTATTGAAATTTACAGGGCCAAGTTGCAGTCTGCTGTTCTATTTGGAGCAGAAGTATGGGGGGCGGAGAATCTCAATGGGCTGATCATCAAAGAAAATTGCCTCAAAAAATCTTTGTTCAATCTCCTGAGAAGCACTCCAACAGTACCTCTGCTCTTCGATACTGGACTTAAAAGGATAGGAGACTTAGCAAGGCTGAGACCATTACTTTTTTGGGTGAGATTGTGTTCTACCCCAGATCCTACCATACACAGATCAGCCCTTGAGGAGATAGCTAGCATGGGGAATAGTATTACTGTCCCATGGTTTAGCTGCATCAAAACCCATTTTAATCTCTTGTGCCCGGGTATGTATTGGTCCAATCCACCCCAAATCAACTTTGACTCCAAGCTAATTGTTGAGGAGTAATTTTGGACCTGTACAATCGATTCATACCACCATAATGTAATGACAGGTGAACTGACAGAAAGGTTCATGGCTTTCAAATCTGTACCAACATTAGAGTCAAATATGGATGCTTTTGTACCACCGCTAGCCCGCACCTTGCTATTCAAATTTAGAATTGTTACTTTGCTAGTGAATAAATTTACATACAAGTGGGATCCTTATGGTTTGAAAGCACAGGATTGTTCGTTTTGCACCAACTGTACTAAGGATGTAGAACATTCATTGTTCTTCTGTCCGACTTATCCCAAACCCAGGAGGTCTTGGATCAAGCCAATTTGCATCACTCTTGGTACATGACACTATAGCTGAAGCCTATCGAATATTACGTTCAGGCTGCAGCATTTTGATGGCTTTAAACAATTTTGAACTGAACTGAACTGCGAGCTCTGTCCCACTACCAGAAATGATCTTGCTCCATCAGCCCATAATACCTCCCGAGGGTGCGATTGATGAGGGGATATCGATGGCCCACCTGTGACACTGATCTGGGAGCAGGTTTAAACGTGTGGGAGGCATTTCTTTCTGGGGCTGTGCACCCTGCGGCCTCTGGACTGTGTGCAGGCAAGGACTGGCGCAGGGAACTAGCGGCAGCTTCTCTCTCGCCCCCGAAGAGAGCTTGAGCGAGCGGCGGACATGCCCAAGCGGGTCTCTGCAAGGGCTGAGGACATTGGCCACTGGACTCGAGACCCAGGAGAGAACACCCTCAGTGGGGACTGTTGCAGAGTACTGGCCACAACCCACTCAACCGCTGAAGGTGGGTCGAGAGGGAGTTGTGTGCAACTGTGTGGGTCCTCCTGCAGACTGTGACTGCTTGGGCCGGGCTTTCCTTGAGACAAGCAAGGTCCATTGAATAGTTGGAGGTGCCGACGAGGACCATCGGCGGCAGCGGAAGTGGCCTACGTGGCGAGGCCCTGCCCATCTACCTGGTTGACCTGGTGCGCCGAGGTAAGCGGTCTTCCGAGAAGCAGGAGCTGTTGCAATTCTTTGGCGCATCCTGCAGACTGTGGCTGCTCGGCCGCACCCCTTCTGAGACATAAGCGGCCCAGAGGAGTTGATAGAGCTGGCACGGACCATTGGCAGTACTGTGAGCGGCCTATGTGGTGAGGCACCACTGGGTCCGCCTGGTTGACGTGGAGGCACAATAAGATCTGATGCGCCGAGTTGAACGGTCCTCTGTGAAAATGGACAGCCCTGGGGGATTGCGAGTAAACCCTCCCCGGGGGGGGGGAATCCTCCTGGGACTCCTTACATACATTGGCCTCTGGGTGAGGACGCTTGGCATTAGCTACCAGTACTGAAAACTCAAGCTATCTCCCCCCCACAGATCAGTTTTACCCCCTTGGTGCCCAAAGTGCAGTGGGTCTTGAGTGGACACAGGGGCATGGCTGCTTAAGGGACCTGTAACATGAGTGGAACCCCCGGTGGGAGGCCTGTGATATATTATTGACTACACAGAATGTGCTTTCCAGACTGAGCAATGAGCGTGCTGCCCAACAACTGTCAATCCACCTGGTAAGAGACCACTTATACCGCCATGATCAAACTGAAGGGCATTAAGATGGGGGATGTAATGACACCTGCAACTAGCTGACCTGACTCCAATACCCCAGTCGGTCACTATGGCATGGATGCTCTAAGATCACATGGAGATGTTTACAGAACTACTGATGGTGGTGAGCAGCCTAAAAACCTCCTTGAAGCCCAAGTTGGACACACTGATGGTTGATGTAATTGTAATTGCATTTATGGAGCGCTTACTACCCCTGGCGAGGCATCGAAGTGCTTTTAGGTGAGTAGCACGCTACTCCGGACCCCAAAAAGGATTAGTGGTTAATTAGTTTAGAGAAATATGAAATTAATTTGAGTGGTGGACATGTGAGTCTGTTATTTGGATTGAAAAAGGATAGTGAACTGATAGAAGAGGGAAGGGTTTGCATTTACATAGAGCTTGGTACCCCTGACGAGGCATCAAAATGCTTTTCGGCAAGTAGCACTCTGCTCCGGAACCCAAACAGGATTAATTGTGAATTAGAATAGTGTCAAACACAGCTCAAGGCACTTCAAAAAGAGGTCAGCATACTAAACCCAGGGTGGGTAATCCTGAGGGCCTCTCTCGGTGGAGCAACATCCGTGTAGTGGTATTACCAGACAGCGTGGAAAACCCACATATGGACCATTATTTAAAGACCTGACTGACAGAGCAGGTACTGGGGGGCAAAACTAAGGCCTTCTTTTCAGTGCAGCGAGCGCACAGGTTACCTGGTAGACCACTCCCCGACACCAGCGATGACGAGGCTATTCAACTTTAGAGACAAGGACAACATCATGCAAATAGCCCAAGCCAAGGGTCCATGTACAGTGAAAACCAGTAATGTCACAATATTACACAGCGGATGTATGAAGGCAGCGGGAATCTCCTTTTACACAGGGAAACAGTGGCTTCACTTCCTTAATGTTAAATACGCACAGTTGTACACGGCGAAACTGAAAGTACTGAATGGCGACAAACTTTTGTTCTTCGCTTCCCCAAATGAGGCGTGGGCCTGGTTGGAAACAAAAAGGAGAGGCAGCACCTCAGCTTCCCATGGCGGCCGGAGAGGAGGGGAGGACCCACAGGAACAGACATCGCCCAACAGGAAATTTCTTAGCAAGCCCACAAAGGCCATTGAAAGAGCCCAGGTGTTAGCTGAGATCGAAAAGAGCTGAGTGTCGGGAACTGACGCCTGAGACTCCGCCTTGGACACAGACTCGGAAGATCATGTGGACACAGAGTAGATCTCAGAGGAACTGAGCGGAGGCCGCACGTTGCTTCGATGATGCCAGATCTTTTGATGTGTCCATAATATATGCTGTATCCTTTTGACTTACTCCAATGCACAGATACATTGTTATGCACCATTGAGCTGAGGTGAGGTGGGCGTCGTCTCATTACTTGACCTGATCGGGGAGGGGTATCTATTGAGATGCTATGAGTGGGCCAATTTGAATGCATGTCTGATGGACCGTCAGGTCCCCTCCACAACTCAGAATGATTATTACTTGTTTGCCAGATCGTTGTGGACAATGGTTAACCATGGTCGATTTATGTCATGGTCTGGGATTTGGGATCATTGGGGATTGTTCAGATTGTTTGTTTTTCTGATTACAGTGTATGCGCAGCTACCCTATCCACAATACCGATCACAATGCTGTGTCCACTACACCTTGGATAAATCTCCCTTTGGGGTGTGTACTGTGGGCTTTGGGGGTGATATACTTAAAGGGAGGACTGCAACAATAGTGACATGGCTACACAAGCATACTGAGTCATGACATGGAATGTGAGGGGCTTGGGCAATATAGGATCCATATGTATCTGAAACGCTGCCACGTACATTTTGTATGTGTCCAGGAGATGCGGTTGACAGTAGGGGAATTAAATAAAGTGCACAAGAGATGGCAGGGAGCAGTATACAGAATCACGCACTCTGAGTATGCCAGGGGCATCTTGATATGGGTGGCCCCGGGAGTCCCATATGCCATGGAGCACTCATTGATAGACCCGGAAGGCTGGTACGTAATTGTGGAAGGCACTCTTGATGTGGAACCCTTAATGTTGGTGGCACTATATCCTGCGAATGTGGAACAACCTTTATTTCATACTTCATTGACACCAGCACTCTTACACTCTGCATTGTCCCCGACGTTGTTGTGTGGGAATTTTAACTGTGTACCAGATCTAGGATAGGATAGATTATCACCTCTGATCATGGGGCTCAGTCTCACACTAACACTAAACATCTACACGAGTGGGCACACAACTTACGGGTGGTGGATATCTGGGGGTCCCAGCACCCGAGAGAGAGTACTCCCACTACTCAGAGTTACATGCACTGCATATCAGAATTGATGTGGCGTTCTGCAGCATGACTGTGTTACATAAGTTCCTACGCACTGAATATCTGGGGTGTACATTGTCAGATCATAATCCATTGACGATTACCCTAACTTGGGGGCAGCCGCGCCTTAAAATACCTACATGGCGACTACAACCCATGGCACTGAGTGATGGCGCATTCCACGCGCAAATAGGAGACACTATTTTCCAAAACTTTACCAATAATGAGGGGTCTGCTGCTGGTGGTGGAGTGCGATGCATTTAAAGTGGTACTGAGAGGGATGTGCATGAAAACACTGCATGGAACTATGAAGATTCTGCGGGAGGAGTTGTTGGGGTTGGAAGACCAGATAAATGCAGCAGAGGGCACCTGGGTGGCAAATCAGGATCTACGACACACTCTAGCAGACCTCAGAAAAGAATAAAGGGATGCCCTTATCCACTTATCAAAGATGGAATATAAGTAAAATAATAAATGTCAATATGAGCATAGGATAAGGCGAGGAGCTTGCTAGCATGGTTTTTGAAAGCAGACACCCCACATGCCACTCTCAGGGCTATTCACAGTGGCAAAGACATGGTGGTTAGCTCTCTATCGGAAATTAAAGGGGTGTTTGAGGATTATTATAGGGTCTTGTACAGCAATGACATGAGAGTGGAACGAACGACAGCCCTGGACTATCTAGGACATATTGAGTTCCCCACTCTCAACCCTCTATAGACACATAAGTTAGATGCCCCTTTGATCCTGGAGGAGATTAAATTCGCTATTCAGCAGATTACATGGGGCAAGACCCCAGGGAAAGATGAGCTCCTGATTGAGTTTTAAGCTACCTACCAAACTCAGCTGGCCCCTCGGGTATTGAAGCTGTATGAACAAGCAAAGGAACAGGGTATACTTTCTGATTCTATGAGAGAAGCACTGATAGTGATGGTCCTGAAACCGGGATGGACCCACTCGAAGTAAACCCTACCGCCCCTTATCATTACCCAATCTCAACTGAAAAATCTTGGGGAAAGTACTAGCTAACAGGTGGACCCCCTTATTGTTGACAGTGGTGCACCCAGATCAAAACAGCTTTACCCCGGGCAGGAATACATTCCTGAACCTCTGACAGTTGTTATGGATTATGGATTGGGTGAACAGGATGGGAATGCAGTGCTGGATGGCCTACTTAGATATTGGGAAGGCGTTTGATACCTGGGGGCAGTGCTTAATTTGGCCGGTGGTTTCCAGTGTGGGGCACCGTCACTTATGTTTGGGGGCCAGCACTTATTCATCTGCACTACACATTTACAGAGAGCAAGAGAGGAAAAAAGTTAAAGACGCGGAAAGAGGGAGGAAGAGAAATACATAAACACGGTCACAAAGGGAGAAAGCAGGAACCTGCACAAGTGAGATTCAGGCAAATGGGGTGTCTGTTAGCGAATTAAAGATGAATGAGGTGGATTTATGAATACAAGCATTGGAATTCTGTGTGCGCATATATAATTGCACCAGCTGCATGTTTCAGACCAGAGCTTTGAGTACCAGCACTATTTCATTTACAAATTATTAAGCACTGCCGGTGGGTGGACATATTTGCAAGCAGTGCTGAGAAGAATGGGCTTAGGGCCAGAGTTCCAACGAAGGATAACGGTTCTATACAAGAACCCACTGGCAGGGTTCCATATAGATGGGATAATTTCAGATCATTTACTATAGAGAGGGGCACCAGAAAGGGTTGCCCCTCTCTCCATTATTTTTCGCACAGGCCATGAAGACACTAGCCTGTCTGCTGCGAACACGGGCCCCACGGTGGGGTATTCATATAAAAGGGCAGTCTCACGAACTGTCCTTGTACGGGACAATGCACTAATAAATATTAGAGTAGAACCTTGAGTGGTACTGGATGTGATGCACTTGTTAAATGAGTTTGGCTGGGTGTCTGGACTGCAGATCAATTGGAACAAGACGTGTCTGTTCCGGCTGCACTGATCGTTTGAGCCACAGCATGCAGGAGCTGCCTGGGCACAACTGCAGTGGAAGTTGGATACTAGTAAATATCTTGGCCAGTGCTTAATTTGAGCCTGTGCTTTCTGGTGCTCGGCACCTGCACTTAATTGCCAGCACCGGCAATTGGAATAGCTGCTCATTTAAAGATGAGTAGGAAAACAATTATTTAATCATTCAATACATGTTTAAAACAACTAATACCAGCCACCCAAACCATTTTTAAAGCTTGGGGGCCTTTAACAGTATGAATTCTCACACTTGTAGCAGTGTGATGGTTAGTAGTTGTGTAAGTTCTGTTATTGGCAGCGCTGGCACTGGCAATGTGTGGTGCAAACTGTGGTGGCCTCATCAAAAAGGCCCCAGCACTTATTTGTTTATAAATTAAGCACTGATCTTGGCGTACGACTATATCATACTGATCGTGATCTCAGAGGTTTTAGATAACTCCGTGGAATTCCGTAGAGTAGAACTGCACAAATTCCGCCCACTCCTACCAGCCACACACCCATACATTCACTGAGACACCTAATCACTCACTTATACAGTCATTCATGCACCCACTGAATTATCCATACAGGCACTCATACACCCACTGATTCACCAATTCACCTTGGTGTATATATATTTAACACTCATAAACGTTTTTAAAACACTCACAGTCACTAGTCTTTATTGTACCAGGTTGCACAAAACCGGAAAATCCACTCGATATTCATCCAGCGACACAGTACATATCCATTTGTTAACGCTGATAGGAGACGCATTTCGGCTGATATGTCGGAGTTTCTCAATCCAAACATGTCACAATTTTGGTTGCTCATTATATACCAATTAGTCACAAGATATGGAAGAAATACTTCAGGTTCCCCGCTTGCAAACACTATAATGGTAAGCACTTTTCCTCTTCCATCTCACCCATTTATGTTTAAGTACAAACAAAGCAGCTTCACCAAATGAAATATGTGCCGCTGTGTTTTTGCAACTTTAAGTCCATGCAAACCAATGGGTGAGACAGATAGTTTTTTCGCTACAACATTACAAATGCGAGAGATGTTAAATGATGACAAATATCGTGTGCTACATCAAACAGCAATGGCCCATTCAAGGCATATTATTACAAGTATATTCATTGACAATTGCAGCGATGTTGTGTTTATGGAAGAGGAAAAGTAGCAACTGCAGCATATGCTGGATGTGGCCTAATGACCAGAGCTGCTAACTTTAGAGCTGGGGATCCAGGTTGGAGTCTCAGCGTTGGCTCAACATCCTGTGATCTGGGCAAATCACTTTATCTCCCCTCACGGGTGATAAAATACGCTATACAAATCAACATTTCATTAATGCAACATTCCCTCCCCTTCACAATTCCAGTACACGCATTCAGATTTCTGTCTCCCACCATCCGCTCATCCCCACCTGTTTGCAGCGTGACATAGCAGCTTTCCCGGGCATTTGGTTAGGCCCAACTCCCCTGTGTCCCTCTTGCACCCTGGATCATAGTCACAACATTGATTGAATCACATATCTACTTGTGCAAACTCCTCTACCACTCCTGATGGCCACCCAAATCACTGTAGGCGTGCGCCCGATTTTGTGCCGAACTTCGCGCTCCAAGCGGAGGGCGGAGTAGCAATACTCTGTGAACTCTGCCGGCGGAGTGGAGTTCACCGCCCACACTTAGTGGCTGGTTGTGTGAATGTCTGTATCAGTCTGTCAGTTGGTGTCTCAGTGGCTGTATAGGTGTGTGAGTGGGTAGTTGAATGGCTCTATTGGTGACTGATTGGTTGTCGGAGTAACTGTATGGTTGTCTGAATGTCTGTGTGTGTAGGTGAGGGGGTGTGTGACTGCCTGTATGGATGAGTCAGTGGGTGAGTCAGTGGATGTATGAGTTAGTGAGTCCGTGTGTGAGAGGCTGTATGGGTGAGTGTGTGTATGGCTGTGGGGGTGTGTAAGTGGATGTGTCAGTTGTATATGGGTGAGTAACTGGGTATGTGAAAGGCAGTATAGGTGAGTGATGGGGTATGTGAGTGACTGTATGGGTGTGTGAGTGCATGTGAGAGTGGCTGTATGAGTCAGTGTGTGCTTGTGTTAGTGACTGTATAGGTGAGTGAGTATGTGTTAGTATTTGTATGAGTAAGTGAATGGGTGTGTGTATCTGTATGGGTGAGTAAGTGGCTGTGTGATTGACTGTATGGGCGAGTGACTAGGTGTGTGGGTAGCTCTATGGGTGACTGACTCAGTGTGTGAGTGGATGTATGATTCTGTGGATGATGTCATTAGTGATGCCAGTTGAAAATTCATCAGTGATGTTTTCAGTGATGTCACTGACCATGTCATGAGTGATGTAATATGTGGGATCATAAGCAGTGCATTGCGGGGGGCGCGAGTTATAGTTAGTTCAGCTAACTATAACTGCTGAATTTCACTGGTTTTGTGCAAGTGAAATCTGAGCCTAACTATAACTTCCCTGCAACTTTTGTTTTTTTCAGTGATTTTCTATGGTTTTTTAAGTAGTAGTCGTGTTTGAAGAGTGGTGGAGAAAGGAGGCTGGGCCTCCGACCAGCTCTCAGGAATCCTGCTGTGTAGGACTTACAGGAGATACCAGGAGGGCTTCTTGGACCCCAAGGTCACTCAAGAGTAAAGTGGACTTCCTCCCTCAACCAGTAGTGCGCCAGGAGGAGTGTTTGCAGAGTGGTGGAGAAAGGGGGCGTGGCCTCCGAAGACCTCTTAGCAATCTCACTGTAAGGGACTTACTGGAGGTAACAGGAGGGGTAGTTGGCCCCCAAGGACATCCTCAGCAGCCAAGGAGCCTTCATCCCCCAACTAGTAGGGCACCAGGAGGCATGTTTGCAGAGTGGTAGAGAAAGGGGGCAGGCCCATGAACAACCCTCAGCAATCCTGCAGTGTGGACAAGTGACAAGAGCCGCAATGCAAGGAGACGGCCCTGGGAACACAGGCCCAGGGCGGAAGACAGAGGTGAGCACAACCGGGCCCAGCAAAGCCATTGTCAACACACCCGAGAGGGAGCAAAGGCGCTGCCACACCATACGGGACCAGGTTGCAGTAGAAGCCCAATATCCCAAGGAGCCCTGCAGTGGATATCCCTCAAACCCTTCAGTGCCTGAACGCAGTGGGTGACTGGACGATAACCGCAGCGAAGGGGGTACTAGAGGAAAAGTTAATCTCCAACAGAACTCCCCCTACCATTAGTGAGACTATTGGGCCTCCAGAGCAATGACAAAAGAGAATTACTCCAAACACTCTCGGCAGGGAAAGATGGATTGCTATATCAAAGTGGTGGCTCCCTTGACAGATCCAGAGTGGGACACTCATCCTATGCCAGACAATGCTACACTATTGTAGGCGGTTCAGTCGTCCTGTGAGGTGCTGGAGGGCAAGATAGGTCTCCCTCCTGTGCCAAGAACTAAATAACATCTCTGAGAGGGTGATAGTTGTAGAAAGCAGGCTCTCGGAGGTGGAGGACTTAGTCCAAGACCTTAAGAAAGGGGGTGGCGGAGTTCCAAACCACAAATAAGGATGTTATGTGGTGTCTTTAAGAAGCAGAAAATTGTGCAAGAAGAAATAATCTCTGCTTTGTCAGCTTTCTGGAGGGACTTGAGGGGACCAATATGGGTGTGTTCTTGATGAACTGGCAGGAAATATGCCCTCCCTTTTGACCACTTCTCTGCGTGCTTTGTGATAGAACGGTCAAACAGGGCCCTGGGTGTTAGCCTGTCCCCGGAACCCCACCCCGACCCATAATAGCAAAGTTCCTCAATTTCTTGGACCGGGTCATGATCCTCCAAGAAGTGCGCCACAAAGAGGAGGTTTGATACGACAACTCAAAAATCATGGTATTCCCTGACTATACCCAAGAGGTACAATGTCAACGCCACGCATTTGACCCTTTAAAGACAAAACTGAGAGCCCTCCAATCCCAATACATGCTATTTCCAGCAAAGTTGAAGGTCATCTACCAAGGAAAAAGCCATAGGAGGCATGGGCCTGGCTAGAGGACCGCCCCGACTCCAACCAAGAATGGCAGAAGGGACTAGGCCGCAAACTTACCTTTGTCAGCATTCCGTCCATCATTTGTTTGTTGTAACACTTTTCGCCCTAAGTGGGATGGGTATGCCCAGACGTGGGTCCCTTGCTCACTGCGCCACTGGATTCAAGCTAGCCTGGCTGAAGAAGGGTGACATACCCTGAAACCGGTCCCAGGATGCTTGTTTCCCGTCCAGGGAGGACCTGGCCTGGCAGTTCGGTCTGGACTGTTCCCATGGGGCACAGGGTCAAGACTGATTTGCATATGGCTGGGTCCAAACTGGGGTGGCGTAGTGGGCAAAAGAACAATGGATTTAACCCAGATCTTTTGACTGGGGAGAATGTTTGCATTGTCAGCATTCCGTCCATCATTTGTTTGTTGTAACACTTTTCGCCCTAAGTGGGATGGGTATGCCCAGACGTGGGTCCCTTGCTCACTGCGCCACTGGATTCAAGCTAGCCTGGCTGAAGAAGGGTGACATACCCTGAAACCGGTCCCAGGATGCTTGTTTCCGGTCCAGGGAGGACCTGGCCTGGCAGTTCGGTCTGGACTGTTCCCATGGGGCACAGGGTCAAGACTGATTTGCATATGGCTGGGTCCAAACTGGGGTGGCGTAGTGGGCAAAAGAACAATGGATTTAACCCAGATCTTTTGACTGGGGGAGAATGTTTGCATTGTCAGCATTCCGTCCATCATTTGTTTGTTGTAACACTTTTCGCCCTAAGTGGGATGGGTATGCCCAGACGTGGGTCCCTTGCTCACTGCGCCACTGGATTCAAGCTAGCCTGGCTGAAGAAGGGTGACATACCCTGAAACCGGTCCCAGGATGCTTGTTTCCGGTCCAGGGAGGACCTGGCCTGGCAGTTCGGTCTGGACTGTTCCCATGGGGCACAGGGTCAAGACTGATTTGCATATGGCTGGGTCCAAACTGGGGTGGCGTAGTGGGCAAAAGAACAATGGATTTAACCCAGATCTTTTGACTGGGGGAGAATGTTTGCATTGTCAGCATTCCGTCCATCATTTGTTTGTTGTAACGCAAACTTACCTTGACACGGATGCCAGGCCCAAAGACAAACAGCCGAGGCAGTGGAGGAGGGGCTGTACATCAGCGCTGAGTGGCAGAGGAACTCCATACCCAATGAAGGGGCCAGGGCATGGAGTAGGAGTGTCATCTGATACCGAGGGTGACTGTAGGAAGACCCCCAGGAAAGCAAGGGAATTCGAATTATTAAGGACCTCCCAATATGGATTAGGGGAGGCGGAACTATCCTCAGATTCTGAGGGACGGCACCAACTCACAGAACAAGGCACTGAACCCAGGGGTCTCAGAAGCAGGCCAATGCCCTTGATTCAGGATGATAAGGGCCTTGAGAAGGCAACTACAGACCAGAGACTGGAGTGATGGACATATCTACTTACCACCGACGGTACCCCCAGGAGTTACAGTTTGAATTCAGAATATTCTCCTATCATTGTTTTCTCTCTTTCTTTTGTTTCTTTATTTGCCCTTTTTGTGTTCTTTTAAGTGTTTGAAGTGTTTGGGTTGTGAACTACTGTGGGAGGTGGGTGACAGACCTCTCCTTATCTTCTTGCAAACAGTTGTTTTACTGTAATGTGGTAAGTGTTGAGGGGAGACAGCGGGGGTGGGGGGGATGGTTGGGTAGGGAGTTCAGTTGTTCTTTTTGTTACGTTGGTTGTGATTGTTTTGGGAGGATACACACAGGAACACCGTTACACAGGTTTTGCGTGTCACTATTATACCAGTAGGCTATTTTACCAGAGTCCCTTATGTCATTGACTAGACCCCCAGAGTGCAAGGGCCTCTACGTACTGACGTGGAACGTCAATGGCCTAGGAAATAAGATTAAGCATGTACTGGTGGCTGTTAGACTTGGCATCTTTTAGGCGTGTTTCCCCTGAGTTTTTTGCTTTCTGACCTCTCGGTTTTTGACTCTGTATGTGCTGGCTTCGTGTTTCTGCTCACTTTTCTCACTGCTGATCAGTGGTAAAGTGCAAGTGCTCCGGTGGTAAAATGTGTTATGGATTGGTGTTTCCATGATTGGATCTTTGATTTACTTGTTAGTCCCCAGTAAAGTGCACTGAGTGTGCCAGGGCCTGTAAATCGAATGCTACTAGTGGGCCTGCAGCACTGATTGTGCCACCCACATGAGTAGCCCTGAAAAGGTACCTCAGACCTGCCATTGCAGAGTCTGCGCGCAGTTTGTAACTGCCATGTCGACTTGGCCAGTGCACACACTGGCCGGTCCCTAACCTTCTCTTTTCTTGCATGTCAGACACCCCTCAGGTAGGCCCAAGGTACCCCTGTGGGCAGGGAGCAGTGTAAGTGAAAGGGGGGACATGCCCTGGTGTGTGTGGCATGTCCTGATAGTGAATTACAGCCAATTTCGTTTTTCACTATTGCAAGGCTACCAGTTCCCCATAGGATAGAATGGGAGGTTTGTTTATAACATCTTATAAACATAACTGGCCCAGGGAATTCGGTAAGAAAATAGAATTTAGTATGCCTGAACTCAGAATCTAAAGATGCATCTTTTAGTGAAGGTGATTTTTACATTCTGTGTTTGAAAATACCACTTTTAGAAAGTAGGTATTTTCTTGCTCAGTCATTCCGTGTGCCTCTGCTGGAATGTGGATTGCCTGTCTGGGTTTTGGATGACAGAAGGCTGGGGGAGCAGGAGGGGCGCCAGATGGTCTAGGTAGGTCAGGAAAGGGCTGAAGAGACCTGGGTTACGATGGGGGAAGGGGGAGGAGATTTCCTTGCACCTCAAAGGGGCCTGCTCTGCCTCTGACAAATGCCGTCTCCACCTCCTGCCAGGAATTCACACCAGAGACACCGCTCGTAAGTTACACGACGCACCACCCTCATCCCACACCGCAGCCTTGGCCTACCGACGCCGGCGCCATCGACTCCAGTTCGTCAGCCGACGACAGCGCTTCAGCAACGACGACGCCGCTGCTTGCACCGTGATCTGCCAGCACCGTGACGAGCACCGCCTTCATCTCGCACCGCGACCCTGGTCTCACCGACGATGCCATCTGACGCCACCACCGAGCCGCTGCTCGCACCGCGACCTGAGGGCACCGCACGCCGCACCGCAGCACCCGACGCCTGCCGACGCCAGCGCTCCTGACTCCATCAGAGAGGAGATCGACCTGCAACGCGTGTGACTTTGAGGGCCCCATCGCCCTGCATCTCTGAAAGGTACTGTTTGCGGGTCTTCGCGACACGGTAGCTGGCCTGCAGCCCCGCGGTCAGCCAGAACTGTTTTGGATTTGTGTGTTCACGACGCCGTGGTAGCCCGGACGGCGCTATCCACACAAGGAACTCTTTTTAATCAGCGTATTTTTGAATTGTGAACTTTTAAGTATAGTATTGTGGTTCTTTATCGTTTTTGGTCTTGTTTTAATTATATAAAAATATTGGATATTTTTCTAAACTGGTGTGATGTCCTTTGTAGTGCGTACACTGTATTACTGTTGGTTATGTGCAAATGCTTTACACACTGCCTCTAAGATAGGCCTGGCTGCTCGTGCCAAGCTACCAAGGGGGTGAGCAGGGGTTATTTTAGAAGTGTAACTCCCTTATCCTGACTAGAGTGGTGGTCTTTGCCTGGCTTTGGCCCGCGCCCTAGCCTACCAAGAATCCCATTTCTAACAGTGGCACAATACTTTAAACGTATGCAACCGGACATAGTTATGCTACAGGAGGCACATTTGCAGGGAACCCATTGCTAATACTTGGGTCGGGGCATATACAATCCTGGCACATGTAGGCTATAACTTTGGGTCTCAAGGGCTGGCAATTCCAATTTTAAAAATCTCCCTTTTATAGTGGCCCAGAGGTGGAACTACCCGCCAGGGCAGATACGTGCGAGTGCGAGGTACTTGGGGACGGCAGGATGTGACCCTGGTGAGTGTCTATGCCCCTCCTTGACTGCAGGCACCTACACTGACCATGGTTGTGGACATCCTCTTGAAGGCATCCCCCCTTCATATTGTAGGTGGGGACTTCAATAATGTAATGCAAGTAACACTTGACAGGTCTGAAGCACTGACTACGGCCCCTCAACCCATCCATCACCTCGTTCACTACCACATTGAGGCTGGCTGACTCATGGCGATGCAAGCACCCATAGGACCAACTATATTCCTATTTTGGGGGGGCACACAAAGCCTATTCTCGTCTAGACTATGTATTTGTACCTGCTGGTGAAGTGGGAGAGGTGACCCAGGCAGACTACTTCACTCGGGGATTATCAGACCATTCCCCCCTCCTCATTAGATTGGGATCTAAAACTAAATATCAAGCCACGGGGGTTGAAACTGAACGCTTGGGACATAGAAGATAGGAAGTGGACAGGGGACTTCGGGTAGCCATCGAGTTTTATTTTGCCGAAAATGAAGGGACAGTCTCCTCCAAAGTTACATTATGGGAGGCCTCAAAGCCTGTCTTAAGAGACATGGCTCAAAATCTGATCTCCCAGAAGTTACAAAACCTGATCTCCCAGAAGTTAGAAAACCTTGAGCGTCAGATCCTTCACCTAGAGGAACAGTCAGTTGCCTCATTAGACCCAGGGATACTCAGATAGCTCCAAGTATTACAAACAGAATACCTCGATTTGGTGCAGGAGGGTGCCAAGAAAATGCTAGCCACATTACACTGGTTATATGAAGTGGGAGGACAAGGCGGGGAAGCTCCTGGCTTGGCTCAGTAAAAAAGAAAAGGAATCGCGATGGGTGCGGTCTGCTACTGACACTGATGGGGTAACCCATAATACTGCTGTACAGATAGAACAGGCATTCGCTCAATATTATAAGCTATTCTATGAGGCCCTTCCCCGTAGCAACCCCACAAATATTGCTCAGTGCCTAGCCGATATCCCTACCCCAATGTTGGGAGAGGAAGCTATGGAGACCCTTGAAGGTGATCTCACGCTCAGTGAAGTGCAAACAGCTATACAGACGGGAAAAACCCCAGGACCCTACGGCATCCCGTCCGAATTTTATAAACGCTATGTGGATCTCTTGGGACCTCACCTGTTGAACCGTTACCAAAAGGTAGGCGAACCGGGCATATTTACCCCAGATCTTCGGCAGGCCATGATTACTATATAAGGATGGCAAACCCAGAGAAAGGTGCGACTTGTACCGCCCGATCTCGCTATTGAACACAGAAGTAAAAATTCTAGCCACAATAATGGTGACATGACTGTTACAGGATATCCCACCCTTATTCACAATGACCAGTCGGGCTTTATGCCAGGTCTGGCTACCCGGTTGAACCTACGTTGCACACATAACAGGCTGGCGGTAGTGAAGGACCAAACGTCCCCTCATGTTTTTCTTTCCCTTGACGCAGAAAAAGCGTTTGGCGCTTTACGCTGGCCATTTTTAAAACATACACTGATTAAGTTTGGATTTGGGCCCAAATTCTGGCCCTGGGTCTGGTTGTTGCCAAGAGAGCTGCGGCCAGGAGATGAGGAGGTGGTAGAGATACCCACTGTTCAAGAATGTAGGAGAGGGATGGACCTCTCCATGGCGGCAGAGAAGGTTACATATCACAGTAGACAATTTCGTAGAGTTTTGTGCTGATGGATAGATTACTACATGTTGGACCTGATTGAAGGGGCTGGAGGACCCACGGACAGCGCAAAACTCCACACAACTGGTGGGCGGGATGGTTAGCTGACATGAATAGGATTATAGGATGCACTATATGCCAGGATATGATGTTTTTTTACCGTGTATCGTAGAACTTTGCGAAGATTGTAGTGAATTTTTCCCCTTGACTTATCACTTCCTGAGAAGTTCTGTACTGTGTAATTGTCCTCTCTACAACTGTTGTTTAATTGATCATATGGCTGTTACAGAAAACAAAATAAAAAGATATTTCACCAAAAAAAAGAATGAACTTTGGTGTGTCACATCCCAAACTCCTCCATGAAGCTACGCCCTGTCCTCATCTTGTTGTTCCTGTGTTTATTGGAGAGGATCTCACAAAAGTAATCTGCTCCCCGTCTATGGACAGTGGACCGCTCCTTGTGATGCTCTCCGCCATCTTGACTTTAAAGTGATTCCACTCTCTTGACCCTGTGCTGCCCTCTTACTCGTTTGGACTCTCCATCCACTCTTCCCCCATAGACCCTGCGCCGCTACGCCACTTCAACTCTGTGCTGCTCTCACCCTCTCCCCACCCTAGACACATACAATGGGCCTTGCGCTGAGAAGCAAGCACATGTGCGCAAGAGCTATCCATGAGTCACTCTTCAACAAAACCTACACCTACTGCCAAACTACACCCGTCCACTTAGAGTGGGGACCAGTGTACTGCACTGGCGGGACCTCCTCCATCGAGTCAGCCAAGCACCAGGAATAATTTCAAAGACTGCTAAAAAAAAGCTGTTACTACCCATTCCTCCAAAACCCCCACTGATGCAAATCGATATGATCTTTTGTATCCTGAAAATGTATTCACCAGACTTCACAATCATGCAAAGCAGTCTACAAAAGCCAAATCCATTCTCATCGTCACGCTTCTTTTCATTGGTGCCTGCCCCCTCACTCCCGCCCCCTGCCTGCAGGCTCTTGCAAGTGCATCGATTTCTTGTCATCGAACAGCAAAATGAAGTGAATACTCGCGTTGAAACGGAAAATCGATGCTAATGCATTTGATGAAAAGTAGTTGATGAAATGTATTACATTCTTTGATCAGATGTTTATATGCGCCGAAAAGGGATGTTTCTGCCTCAGAAAGCAAAACATTTCAGACCCACCTGGCAGGGTAAGCCAGGACGAGGGTTGGGCCACGATTCTTCATTTATAGGAAGGGCCATGTGTAGCCCACGTCCGGTTTCTTATCTCTCAACGTAAGCGATACAGTTGGTAAATGAGCCCCTGGACTTCCACAGCAGATCACACACTGAGCAATTAAGGCAAATGTTTTCCTTTACAATTAAATGGCAGGGACAACATTTCGTGAGAGCAGTTAAAAGCAGCAGGTGGTCAATAAATGAGTCATCTTCAGAATTCACGACAGCTTTTCATGCCTCATTTCTGTCGAACGTTTGCCGCCTAAATGCAAAACAGGGGACGCAGCATGAGAAATACAGTGACAGCGAGGGACAGATCTGGAGTTTCAGCAGACTCCCGCTCCTTCATGCTCCTCTCATTTCTATATTTGAAGATTTTTTCATACCCCGTCCAGGGCTTTAAGTGGGCCGGGTCCTGCCGGTGCTCAGCACCAGCAGTTCTAAAAAGCAGGTGCCTAGACGGGTCCCTATCGGGCTCTCCATTTTTGCCCTCACCCTCAGGGCGAAAAAAATCTTACCTCTGCAGCAGTATCACCCTTCACTGACTTTGATTTAACTTCAAAGAGACTCGTAATAGTTCTTTCAGTTTCATCATTTCAGAACTGAAGCAGTTTCAATATTATATGCAACAAAGCCATAGGCTTGTTGCTTATTTATCTTATGCAACTAATACCAGTTAGGACTCACTGTGGTAATAAACAGTGCCACAAAACCATTAGGTTTTATTAAAAGACCCCTCACACACTAACCTGGTTGGTGTCATGCTTCATCATTGAGGTCCCAACCGGGTGGCCGAGTGCCGCCCGGTTGTGCTACAACGCCTGATTACAGCGGAGCTGGTGTGGTGTGTTAGTGTGATGTGAGCTGTGCAATTAAAAAATATCTCTGGGGATCTTTGCCAAATGTATTTATTGTTGGCGGCCCAGGATATATTAAAATCCAAGAGCGCAACTAATGGAGTTGTTTTAAACCCATAGTTGTCTGTGATAGGTCTACATGTTTCAGCCCCTGTAAGGAAATAGAGGGGGCTTTCATCAGGACCGGGTGAAAAAAGGTGAGTAAGTGGCAAAATATGGCCACGTGAGTATTAAAAAATCACAACACACACGCTAAGGTGTGTTGGAGAAAATGAGGGGAGTCGATACTTACGACCCCACTTGGAGAAACACTAGAATAAAGTGTCTAGCAGCATTTCAGGGCCCGGGAGGGGAATCGTCTGTAGTCACACTTTCGTCAAGACGGGTATCCCGCTACAACCTACTTCGATCTCCCGTGGTCATGCAGCCGGATCCCTAGAGATATTTTTAAATTGCACAGCTCACATCACACTAACACACCACACCAGCTCCGCTGTAATCAGGCGTTGTAGCACAACCGGGCGGCACTCGGCCACCCGGTTGGGACCCCAATGATGAAGCATGACACCAGTGTGTGAGGGGTCTTTTAATAAAACCTAATGGTTTTGTGGCACTGTTTATTACCACAGTGAGTCCTAACTCCTTGTCTTTTTCAGTGGGTACGTCCACATTGTTTGTATATTGAACCTGGGGACAGGGACGTCCCTTTATCTTTCCTCGCTCTCCCCCCATTCTTGTTTTGATACTAATACCAGTTGACACATCCAATAGCCCTGGCTTGTTGTAGGTGTAATGTTACTTGTTGCATTATTAATCTGGATGCAATGACAGAAGAAGCAAAATACCAGTCGGCTGGGACACTAAGTTAAGTACAGGTTTTGAGCTTGCATGTTTTAAGCCACGCCCTTAATTAGATCGGACACGCCCCTTTGAGAGACCCCCCCAGTTGTTCAACCCACTTAAAGCCCTGACCCAGTTGTTACATCTTAGCTGCACCTGGGGGTATGTTCAGTGAAAACTTTCCTCTCTCCATACCCGAGTATGTTTACATTGTCTATTACAGTGACTACTCTGTTTTATTGTTGTTTACTGCTAATCACTTCTCAGTCTTTACTCTTGTCTACACAATGTGGAAAGCTGTCCAGAGCCAGTCCACTCTATTTACATGTACCTTCTTCGATGGCAACCTGACTCAGGATGTTAGGAACTCACACCTCCCAGTGCACCTCATCCCCCTGGCTTCGAAGTCGTACTGCAGCTATTAAAACCCCATCTACTTCTGTCTCACTTTCACATGAGTTGGGCCATTTATTTAGTCGCATTTTTCTGTTTTGTTTAGAATTTTAAAGTATGATCCCCTTCATGGGACACACATACTTCGAAGTAAGTAAATGCTTATGGTGATTCTGCTGCTTCATCATAGATGAATAGGACAAAGGGGTGAAACGAGGGCTGGGACATTTTAGCGGCACCTTGGCTTTCTATACCCTCTTAGGACTCCTGGTGACCACCCTTAGACTTCCTCTGAAACTAAGTATGTATATCTGCTGTTTCAGAAAAACTCCCTAAAAATCCTCTTTCCTAGATTAACCCTTAAAACTGCAAAGTAGACCTGGCCATGTCCTTGTTTGGCAAACCTGGACAGATGGTGATTTCTCACTTAATTACCAGAGAAAAACCTCCTATGCCTAAATATATTCACAGCCTATTTCACGAACAGAAATAACCTTAATTCCCTAGGTGAACCTCCAGCCAACATGCTTCATCTCTCTCCATCTTTAGTAAGGTTATACTGCTTGCAGCTCACACTGAGGGCCAAGACACCGAATTTAGAGCTAGAAGGTATGACAGGTGGAATGTACCTATTCTACGGAAGATCATAGTAGATGTTTTCCTTATCATCGGGGTGTGTTTACATTAGCTATCCCTTAAGCTTTGTCTCTTACAAAGCATGCACAGTAGAGTGCCCCAAATAGGCGAAAAAAACACCTTTTATTGATTTTAATTGATTTTGGTAGAAAATTAGAGAGACATGGTGCATCTACATTACCAAATAACAAAATAGAGAGAAAGAGGAGGAAGCAAGGGTGCTCGTTCCTCTCCCCTGGTAATAGATACATATAAACAAAGAGAACGAGCTTAGAGCTGCGCTCTAGGAAACCCAATCAGCAGGGTTATTGAAATTAAGCCTCCTTGACAGGGAAACCGGTTGGTTTTTAGAAGAACCCTCATCCACCAACCTAGTTGGTGCATGCTTCATCATCGAGTTCCCACCCAGGAAGCCGAGTGCCTCCTAGGTGTGCTTCGATGCCTGATTACAGCGGAGCTGGGTTTTTTGTTTGTATTTTGCGAATATTGTAGACCTTGAGAGTCGAAGGTTAAAACTACCTCCAGGGTACCCAATCCTTTATTATATGGTCCCTGGGGTAGGGTTAAAAATATAGTAAATTGGACGTGAGTGAGACAATGGTCTCGCACATCTCCTCAAAATATGTGAAGAGTGAGTTGTGTGAAGTATCTACATTACATCATCAGTCTGGGCGGTTACAGCCATTAATAGTGCATTACATAGTCACAATGACAAACCCACACTATGGCCCATCAGTGGATAGTTCCTGCCAAGATAGCAAATGAAACTCACACCATCCACCCCTTATCTTGGTGAACTTCCATGGGCATCTCTACTCCAGTATATTTCCCTCTCAGCCACGATACGCTGTCTGTACTGCGAAGCATCTTATTGTATTTTCGTACTGAATGGTTGACCCAGATATCAAGCAGCATTGCCTTTACGTCTGGATTGATTGTGATAGCGCAGATTTGGAGCAAAATTTTAATTGGTATGGTTCAATCTTTTCTTACTATCACTCACAGGGTTAATCCCTATTCTTGCACTGGCTTCCGAGTATAACTCACCTCAAGTGACAGACCTTTGCCACCATTTTTGAGTCAGGAGCTATTTCATCGTAATAAGTAAAGTCACAATTATAGTTCTAAGTTCAGTCAATGATAAGAGTTTGAATTAGTTTTAAAAGCTTTATTTCTCATTAAGAGATTAGTAAGCTTCTTTTTATTCTTTTTATTCAGATTAGTTGATAAAGTAAGTTTACAGAAATCTCATCAGGTATTATGGCTTCAAAACAGGCACCTTCCCAGACGACTGGAAGCGCGCAGAAGTCAGACCCCTGCTCAAGAAGCCCACAGCTGACCCCACCGACCTCAAGAACTATCGGCCCATCTCGCTCCTCCCCTTCGCAGCCAAAGTTGCAGAGAAAACAGTCAACAGGAAACTGACACGATTCATTGAAGAGAACGCCGTCCTCGACCCATCCCAATCCGGATTCCGAAGCAACCACAGCACAGAGACCGCCCTACTCGCCGCCACAGATGACATCCGCACCCTCCTGGACCAAGGCCACTCCGCAGCCCTCATCCTACTTGACCTATCAGCGGCCTTCGACACCGTCTCCCACCGCACACTAGTCGCCAGACTACACGACGCAGGCATACAAGGAACATCCCTGGACTGGATCCGATCATTCCTCACCGGAAGAAGCCAAAGGATCAGACTCCCACCCTTCCTCTCCGACCCCACGAAAATCACCTGCGGAGTCCCACAGGGTTCATCACTGAGCCCCACCCTCTTCAACATCTACATGGCCCCCCTCACAGCCATCGTCTGACAACACGGCCTGAACATCATATCCTATGCCGACGACACCCAGCTCATCTTCTCCCTCACCAAAGACCCCACCACTGCCAAACTCAACTTCCAGAAAGGAATGCAAGACGTCGCAGTCTGGATGACCAACAGCTGCCTGAAGCTCAACGCCGAGAAGACAGAAGTCCTCGTCCTCGGTACCACCCCTTCTGCATGGGACAGCACCTGGTGGCCGACCGCCCTTGGAAGCCCACCTACCCCCTCAGACCACGCCAAGAACCTCAGCATCGTACTCGACTCATCACTCACCATGAACCGACAGGTCAACGCCGTCACCTCCAGCTGCTTCAACACCCTCCGCATCCTCCGCAAGACCTTCAAGTGGATCCCCCCTGAGTCAAGGAAGACAGTCACCCACGCACTCATCACCAGCAGACTGGACTATGGAAATGCACTCTACGCCGGCATCAACAAGTCCCTACTCCGCAAACTCCAAACAATACAGAACACCGCCACCAGA